>OW443332.2:28871250-29497500 GCA_937001555.2 Hypsopygia costalis
GCAAACGATTGACCTCAGGGGCAATTCTCGTAATTAAAATATAGTCAAAATTCAGTTTCGATCCAGTCTTGATCTCACAAATGTCACATTTGGTATTCTCGTAACACAATATGTAACTTCAAAATTAAATTTAAGCATGATTATATCGAAATATGAGTAAAAATTAAACAAACTAAGTATGTTACTTTGCCAACAACAAGAATTGATAATAATTAATTAATGAAATCAAGTATATAATTTTAGTCAATTCACAATTCAATCTCGATTCGGTCAACTTTCAATCTGCGTTCGTAGAAAAATTACGAGAATTGGCCTTCTCGTGCCCTAAGCGGCACCTTATCAAAAGTGAGGTTCCATTTAGTTCTAAAGATAATGTCACATTTACACCTCATGATAATTGTTTGTTTGTTTGTAAACTTTTTTGTATTAAAACATACATGTAGATATTGTAGACCATACAAAAGAAATGTCATATACAATGGCGGACTTATCCTATGGAGGGTTTTCTTCCAGTCAACCACAGAATGCTTGTGGGGGAACATAGACATGGGTTTGGTAATTGGTACAGTGCATGAGTACAACATATATATATATATCCTTATTACACACGCATTATAAATATTATTAATATCTAAATTATACTACCACGCAACAATGCAAATCCACATCTCATATATTGCAAAATGTAGATACACATGCTCATACCTATTTTGCTTTGATAATTTTTAGGTTTCGTATCTATAAAGGAAAAATAAACCTTTATATCATCAGACGATGATATAAAGCAGGGGTTCCCAACCGGTGGTCCGCGGACCACTAGTGGTCCGTGAGAGCTAAATCAAGGTCCGTGATACAGAGTTATAATGTAAGAGATCGAGCAATACTAAACCAAATGTTATATTCTCAAGATACAGAGTAGTAGATTTATAGGACAGTTCGGTCCCTTCATTGAACAGGGACCTGGAAATTGTCCGCGCACAAAAAAAGGTTGGGAACCACTGATATAAAGGTTTCTTTTTGGAAAGGAGCTCGATGATCGAATGGCAAGCAATGGCTTTGACTCCGAGGTCGCGAGTACGATCCACGCACAAGACAAAATATGTATGTGAATGAACATAATGTCTGTTAATAGAGCTACCATTTTTTTATACAATGATTAACATTTATTAGGATTATTATAGGGGTTACGAAGTACGAACTACCCCACTGATTCCCAAGATGTAATAATAATGTAGACACCCCTTTTATATCCATTCGTTCCAATAAAGAAATAATACCATTATTTAATAAAGTTATATTAATAAAACAGTATTGTCTAAATAATGTCAAGTCGAGGACTATATCGATTTAAATTCAACTTTGATACTGTTAGATAGAGTTGAAAATTGTACGTTCAGAACGGTAATATTAAGGGGACTATAACAACAATTGACCCATAGCAATTGAGCGAATACAAGTCAGTCTACTATAAAGGGATTATTGATCAAGTGGTTGATTAATGAAGCTGTATAGATACGATACGATTTGGGGTGTAAGTCGCTTACCATCCTCGAGATAAAGCCAACCTATATGTAAGTATATAAGTAATAAATATTGTCAGACAAATTACACAGCGCCATCTAGCCCCAAATTAAGCGAAGCTTGTGTTATGGGTACTAGACAACTGATAAACATACGTAAATACATTTTTTTTTGTAAATACATACTTATGATACTTACATAGAAAACACCCAGACCAAGACAAACAGACAATATGTTCATGCACACAAATGTTTGTCCTGTGTGGGAATCGAACCCACGAGTGTTGGTGTCGAAGCCGCGTCATTGACCGCTACGAAAATGCACTCTACTGATTAATGAAGAATTTCAAAAACATTCATTTCTGCATATTTATTGTTGTTGTTGTAAATATCTTAAATAAATTGTACAAAAACAGTAGCAGTACCCAGAATGATAAAAATGTTGGATATATCCCTTAAAGGGATCTATTCCAGCCAACCTTTGAGCATTTTAAATGACACAGCAAAAATAATACCATATTTTTTCTTTATGCATAGTTTCAGTGGGTGCGATACAACCTCAGCTATCTACAGTAGGACAAAGAACCATTTTTCAAGCTTTTTGACTAAAATATATTCCTCAACTCTAGTTTCCACTTTATCTATTCCTATATAGACAATATATATTTTCTTTTGGTGATAAACTGAACTGATAAGCTGAACAAGTGCCGATCTCCGCTGGTGACAATGCTTGTTGTTTTTGTGCGACGTAAATCTTACTTATAAGACTTATTAACATATTTGACTTATAATCTCTTAAAGTACTGAATCTACAGTAAAATTATTTAATTTAATTTTTAGTAACACAAAATAATAACATACAGTAAATACAACTTAAAATAGATAAAATTATATCATCATCATCATCAGGTCATTTTCGTCTCCACTACAGGAGCACGACCCTCTCTCGTCATCGTCCGTCCATCTCTCGTGTCGAAATATGCGTTTTTTGCTGAATAAACGGCCGTAACTTTTTTCTACGTAAACTTAGCAGTTTGATTATTTTACAACTTCATGGGACCGTAGACCTGAGTATACAGTTCAAATTTCAGCTTGATACCTCCACGCCTTCTCGACATAGAAATTCTTGACAGACAGACAGACAGACAGACAGACAGACAGACAGACAGACAGACGGACAACAAAGTGATCTTATAAGGGTTCCATTTTTTCCTTTTGAGGTACGGAACCCTAAAAAAATAATGTAGATATTTATTGAGACTAAACAGATATTTTTTATCGTTTTTAGGATACAAGTAAGTGCTTAGTAGCTAATTTTTACCGCTGTGATGTTTATCTACGGCCCGTCTATATACAAAATGTCATTGATCCTAATGGCAGTAATACAAAGTTACCAAGCGTTGGGCGACGAAGCTTTGGACGCCCTCCTTCTAGATGGTCCGATAACCTGAAGAAAGCGACTGGATGCGGAATACGGAGGATCGTATTTGGTGGAAAGCATTATATCTTGGAAGGCTTTTGACGAGCTCGGTGGCGTAGCGGTCAATGACGCGGCTTCGACACCAACGCTCGTGGGTTCGATTCCCACATAGGACAAACCATTGTGTGCATGAACATGTCTGTTTGTCTTTGTTTGGGTATTTTCTATGTATCTACAATATATATATAATTTTCGTGTATCCCATGACATTCGAGTATCCCAGGACGTTACTATGTATCTACAATATATTATGTATTTACAAAAAAAATGTATTTACGTATGTTTATCAGTTGTCTAGTACCCATAACACAAGCTTCGCTTACTTTGGGGGTAGATGGCGCTGTGTAATTTGTCTGACAATAATTATTTATATTTAAATTTATATCCAGCAGTGTATTAGTAGTATTTACATACAGGCTGATAACGACGATGATGATGAAAGTTACCAAATCAAGCTAACGTCTTAAGTGTCTTAACGACAGACCTAGGATATTTCACTACGCTAGATCTGTGGTATTAACTCATCAAAATAGAATCAATACTGAGCCGTTAGCGTATTATGTAGTTTAACCTATTCTAATTAAACCTATTTCCGTGTTGTTCAGATCGGTAAACTCAAAGCCATGGATTATTAATTGGAGTCCTGATTCTGAACCATAGTAATTACGCTTAAATCCTTCATAGGCGGAAATTGTCACTAATGTTCTTATGAGTTTACCATTTGTATATGTTAGTAGATATTAATATTAATTTATAAGTAATTAGTTACATAATCTTCCCGATACTTCGCACTAAAAGGTTTAGCTAATTTTTTCCGTGCTGAATCTCTGACCGGTGGAGGAGAATGCCCGGAGATGTATTTCCGGCTCCAATGCGTACGATATTGGGTTCTTCAAAAGAAATATGAAGAGGCATCTTCTAGGCCAGCATAGTGAACGCGACGAGACGACATGAAATGCGTGTGATTTTAGTCGCTTCCATTCCTGGCCGCCAGTACCCTGCAGCTCATCAGGCATGCCTTGTTCCAATGAAAAAAAAAACCGGCCAAATACGAGTCGGACTTGCCCACCGAGGGTTCCGTACGTAGGATCATTATAAATTTAATATTTTTCATTATAAATAAGAAATAATGCGTCGGAAAAAATAAATAAAATAAATTTTGCAATGTAATAAAGCCCCATTTGAATTATTGGTTGGCGACGAGGAATACGTGCGCCTCCTACATGAAGATTGTTTTTAGCTTTCATCGAAGAAAATATTCAAAATTTTAATAAACTTTCTGAAAAAATTCCGTAGTACCTAACCAATTCACATCAAGCGAGCCATGTACCTGACGAAAAAATATATAAAAAATGTCGTGAAAATAATGAATTTTCTAATAGTTAAAGTATCAATCAACAAATTTATGATAGTCAGAATAACTTCATAATTTATCCCAAGGTTATGTTAAAGTTCAATTTAACATTTCGTCTATATGTATATGTACACAGGAAGGCACGAGTATAAACACATTAATAAGCTGGGAGTTCAATATTAATATCAGAAGCTTTGAGTATATCCCGGGTAATGAGACGGAAGTGTCTTTCAATTAGGATAAATGAATTTGGCTCAGTCGGCTTTGGATTGTTATTAACGTATATTTACTTGAAGTTACCAAACTTAATGTTTAATAACTTTATATTATTAAAACATTACGTACCACAAGGTTTAAAGCTTTTGTTATGCTTTCTTAAACAATCAGTGTTTTTTGCGCCATGTGCAAAAAAGTCGCACTGAGCTGTGGCCATTTGCTTGCTGCGTGTGTGTGCTACACATGTATCTTGTTATTCTGCGTTCTGTTTCCTAGTGTCATAGTATAAATAATAGTACTACAGTACGGCCACTCCCTGCCGCTCTCTCGTGTCGACCTCACCTCTCCTCTGAGACAAATCTGGAACAGTTTGTATGGCGCCGTACGCACACACGCTTATTCACGCTCTGTACAGACGTTTATGTAGTAGTTGTTTACTACGCGACATTTGTATGGAGTGGCCGGGGTGTGCTAGTGTTTAAGTTCCTCCTTGGTACTTTTTAATTTAATTTTTGTATGTGTGTGACTGTAGTTTGTAATAAACGTATCTATCTATCTTTCAATCTCAGATTGCAGTCAGTAGAGTTCGCGTTATTTTTATCAAGTTTGTTATACACTCAGATACTCAGGCCGGTGCTTAATTTGAATTTGATTTGACTGGTTTATTGACAGAAGTTTACTGAGAAACAAAGCCTTCAACATTAAGTTCGCCGTTTGCAAAACAATTTTAGAATTGTGTGCAATCAAATTTACGTAAATAAATATTTACAATAATAAAGTACGATCTTACAAGAGTTCCTTGTGACGTCTGTTGTAGGTATGTGCTATAGCTTGAGCTTCGTAGGTGATTGCCGTGGTTATATTCATTTATTCATTTGATCATAATATACGTTTACAGTTTTTTTTTATATTTATAATTGTTTAATTTATTCTTCTATCGTATGTTGTCAAGCCTTCTTATTAGTCGCGTCACTAAGTTTTCGAGCTTAAACACTCATGATTTAACCCTTGAAGCCCAAACATACGTTAAAATGACGTGTAGGTATATAATGAAATAGCTGCATATCATTATTTTATTTGAGATATAATTATAGTCATTTTTGTATTATTTATTTAAAATATGGTGTAATGAAATAAAAAAATCAAATTAAAAAAATATATACTTTTCATTTATACTACTGCACTACAATATAAGGATACGAAATGAAATAGAACCAAAAATTAGATCATCTTAAGTTTTTTCTTATTCTAAAAAAAAATTACAGATATCAATTTTTTTAATTATTTTTCTAACGATTAAATTAACTCTTATTACCTAATACTAAATAGGTATAACTTAATAATACCACAGATTACATAATAGTTATACAGTCTTGACAAACATCAATGTTGTGTTTTCCGCATACAGCTTTTTTGCATTACAATAATTAATGTAGCATTTACCGACGCTATGCAGCTATCATCTTTTACGTCTCGGCAGCTACTGAGTTGGTTCAGAAGTTGGGGGCAATCCGATCGACCGCGCGTGTGAGCCAATTTTTGTTGGAGTATACCTACGTCAAAACGACGTAGATTGGGCTTCTAGGGTTAATTCACATATTTAACAACACAACATTACTGGTTTTAGAAATGTGAAACAAAAGTTAGAGAGGTGACAACGGGCAAACAATAAAAGGTAGCAACGGCCAACGCGCACTTGCATCTGAGACATCTCAACGTGCGGGTACAAGTAAAATTCCCGTTTAGCAGGTATTAAATAAATATGTACGAGTATATATCGTGTAAATTGCCAATGCCGTCTTATCTCTGGAGACAAAGCGTTAATAAGTAATAATGCTCATTCCCGAACGTTATATACATATGTATTAGCTTAAGGGTAGGGTCTGATTGAGATTTACTTTTGAAATTAAAATATAAGACTTAATCCGGGTAAGAGTATACTGGGTATAAAACCATGGTTAACTACAGTGCTTTTTGGCTCTGCTTGAAAACGCAGTAATCTAAATACATAAACTGGTTTTAAGTAGCTTTAGAAGAAATGGGTAATATTACATTGTTATTGTAAGAATAATGAAAGCCGATCAATGAAACTGTACACTACGTTATTATTATTTAAATACTTGTCTTGGCCAACTTGCCAGATAAATGTTACTCACACAGTAGAAACATAAGATGCAAAAATTCGTCAGCATCACAAACCTTCCTGGTAGCTCAGTTGGAAGAGCACTCGACCAGTCATCGAGAGATCGCGGGTGACAAATCCCACCTAGGGGGAGCAGGTGAATTTTTCCATTTTTTTTTAAATATGTACACCACGTTTTGGTAAGCATAGTAATAAACAACACTCAATTAATTTACCATCATTTAGGTACTATTGAATGATGACAGCTGCAGCGTATCAAACGAACGTTCGAATGGCTCCTACGTTATTTTTCTTCAAATCAGGATTAAAAAGATTCTGTACTGATGAAACTTGAAGTAACCTACAAATTTCATCGCCTGTGTACTTTAGTTTTATAATGTGTTTATATTTTGTGTATTTTATTTATTTGTTTGAAAATTCCCTTCTTTCATTTATTACTGGATGTTTTACTAGCCAATTAAGGTATTGTCTACTCCACGCAGTTGCTCTGAGGTTGACTGTACCGTTTTATTTTTCATGTATTTATTTATTACTAGCAAAGTACCCGTGCTTCGCTACGGGAGCACTCCTGATATGCGTCTATTTTTGATAAGATTCCAGATATTTCATTTTTTCTCCATAAAGGACTGTTTCGTATTGACCATTATTACAAACATACACCATTTAGGTTAAGACGTCTCGGTAAACAATATTTTTGGCATTCGCACCAGGACCTAAAATTGCAAGGCTTCCAGGAGAACTCCTGAGCAAGCTACATACTCTCTCTCTCAAGTCAACCCCAGCGACCTTTAGAGACTGCCCCTGAGCTTTGTTAATGGTCATAGCAAAACACCTTTATGAGAAATTTAAGTCTCTTAAATTGAACGGGGTGGTCTGATCGAATAATGGGAATGCGGGTTATAAAGAGAGATTCCTCAACAGCGCATCCTTTACTGTCCTCACTCAACAACTCATCGTTCCAGTTGTTTAATTCGTGAACAATGGTAGCGCGAACCTCCTGATGATACACCTATTCCACCAAGTCTCAAAATCGTAGGGGAATCTGTTTCCAAAAAGAGGGTTTTTTCAACCCCCTATTTTCAACCTCTTAGCGGTGAAATTTCGGAAAATCCCATCTTAGTGCGCGCTTACATTCTATAGGGAACACATATCCAAAGTTTCAGGTTTCTAGCTTCAGTCGTCTGGGCTCTGCGTTAAATAGTGGTCAGTCAGTGAGGACAAAGCCTTTTACTATCTTTTGCCCGCGCCTTCGCTTGCGTGAAGTTCGCGCATTTTAGATTATCCAAGTCAAGTCTAACACGCAACGCAACCACCTTCATCTGGCACCTATAATTGTACTAAATACGAATGCAAGAACTTTCCAGAAAACTACTACACCCGTCCCACCCTCGCCGCGCCGCCTGCGATCGTATAAGCACTGATTGACGCCAAATACAAATTAAAAAACCTATTAGGAATAACACTTCAGTCAAAAATTATATGATGATGGTCATGTTAGCCACGTTGAATTTTAAAATCGTTGTTGTTTTCGACACGCAGCGACCCGATAAAATATAAAAACATATCCTTGATGATTTTCAGACATTTTGACCCCATTTTACTCCTTTTTATTTGGGTTGAATTTCAAAAAATCCTGAAACACATGTTCACTCATTTCTCTATAGTATTCGTGTAAAGTTTAGGATAAAATAGTCCTACTAATCTATAATATATAAAAACTAATCTCGTTTCCCTACACAAACTTTGGACCTCCGTTTCACCCTTTTACGGGTAAAATTTAATAAATCCTTTTAAGTAATTTCGTGTCCACTATGTTATATTTTCAAATTGATGCCATTTTCGTAACTGACGTCCCAGAAAACCATAGAATCAACACCCATATTGATATTATGACATTTCAACCCCATCGCACCCCCATACCCCTATGGGGGTGCGATGGGGTTGAAATTCACGATTTTATGTCACGTCGGCTATGTTGGATTATAAAATAGTTGTTGTTTTCGTAATCAGCGACCCGATAAACCATATAAACAATACCCATGACGATTTTCAGACTTTTTCACCCCATTTTACCCCTTTAGGGGATAAATTTTGAAAAATTCTGAAACACGTGTTTACTCATTTATCTATAGAAGTACTTGTGTAAAGTTTCGTATAAAATAGTCCAACTAATCTTCTTTCCCCATACAAACTTTGGACCCCCATTTCACCCCCTTAGGGGATGAATATTGAAAAATCCTTTCTTAGTGCACCCCTAGACGTCATAAGGAACCTACGTGCCAAATTTGGAATCTCTAGACCCAGCGGTTTGGGCTGTGCGTTGATTAGTCAGTCAGTCAGTGAGGACAAAGCCTTTTATTATTATAGACTAGCTGATGCCCGCGACTTCGTTCGCGTGGACTTTATGATTCCGGCGTATTAACACAAATACGAACTAAAGTAGATACATAAGAAAATATATGGGGAAGTATTACACGTTAAAAGTCAACAAATTATTATTTTTATTTAAGATAGTAACCATAGTTTAAAAAAAATATAAAATAAATGAAGGGAGTCTTTCCTTCGGGAGCTAATATGAAAAGACCTAAAGCGTTACTAATCCTCGATAAAGCCACATTCTTGGCCATTTCGCATTCATCTGAAACGATTAGACAGCAATCCTGAAACATTTTCGCTTTGTCACAGTTTCGTGTCACAAAGCATGTCGGTGTTTCCGTTCTGTATAAATCGAGTAGATTATTGAACATTGTATTTGCCTCCTTCCGTCTAGAGGTAATATTATGGTTGCAATACCTGGCGATGCTGCTTTGTGATATTATTTTGGCGCCTGATTTCAGCGAGGATTGCTCTCGTCAGATATGTTTTTCCTCGTTGTTTAAGGTGAAGTGAGTCCAGGAAACACGCGTATTTAATGAATTGTTATAATAAACTATTTCAATTTGGTTTCTAGAAATTTAACTATGAAATCTTAAGTCCTTTCTGCAGGGCCAAAAGCTATTGAAAACACAATTAATAATTTTTGACTCGATAGAAAAAAATCGCGAACTTACTCTCTAAATTTGCACTAAATAAAAATTGTAACTATTTAATACAATTTTTTTATACGGAAATTATACCAAAATTTTCATAATTTTAATTACGAGAGCAATAAGCTATTACTTTTAAAAATAAAATAATTTAAATAAAATTATTAAAAGAATAACGATTTGCGGTCGCGCACCCTCCCTGACTCTCGATCGCTCTCAACGTCAGTGCTCTAGGAGCTGCGTTCGAGGTAGGACCTGTGCCGCGCGTCCGTTCAACGCGTTGTCAATAAACACGTTGAAATAAACACAGTCTAGGAATATCAGTAAGACAACAAAACAACGTGATACATTTATTTTTTTACTGAGACCCGGTTTTTTTTTCTCATGCTAGATGTTTCTTTGGAAAACTTTATTATAAATCTTTCTTGGAATATCTGTAAAGCCACATTGAAATTCGTTCAGTAGCGATTGAGTTTATCGCGTACCGACAGGTACGCGATCATCGAAATCGGTTTGGCCGTTTAGGCGTCATAATTATTATTATTAATACTTCGTCGGGCGGTAAAAACATACGACCCGCCTGATGTGAAATGGTTACCGTAGTTATAATAACGCTCGCAACTTAAAATATTGCTCGCGCACCGCCACTCCCGCTACCAACACAGCAACTCCTTCCTTTCTGGTGACCTCACTCACTCGCAGGAACACAACAACTCTCAAGGGAATTGTTATTTGGCTGCGGTATTCTGTGAGGTGGAGGTAAATTCCCCAGTCGGTTCCCCAGTCACTATCTTTGGGGTTATCACTATATCTGGGCTGTAAGTGATTCATCAACATATTTAAACAAAAGCCAACTTCACCTGCGCGCTGTGCACTCTGCTGACTGACAAACGAAGCTCTGGCGAAAAGAGAGGTAGGGAGCGTAATTGTAAGTTACCCGACTGGGGAATTACATCCACCTCACAGAATACCGCAGCCAAATAACAATTCTCTCAATCAATCATGAAATCAAATCAATATATTTTTTTGTAAATACATACATACTAACCGTTACCCGTGGCTTCGCCCACGTGGTCAAGGGGAGCTGCCATTAATTTGTGTATATTTTTTTCTTGTTGTAATTTTTTTTACTTGATGGGATAAAAAGTAGCTTATGACAGTCTCCAGACCGTAAACTATCCCGTTAACAAAAATCATGTCGGTACTTAGGTTAGTTTCGACGTAAAAAAAGGACAAATAATTACAAAGTTTATTTTTCCCATTGGATTAAGTTTTTCCGTGATAAAAAGTAACTTATGTCACTCTCCAGATCGTAAACTATCCCCATTAAAAAAATCACGTCCGTACTTAGGTTCGTGTTTGACGTGAAAGGACAAATGATTAACTTTATTTTTTCCCGTGGGAATAAATTTTTTTTTCCGGGATAAAGAGTAGCCTATGTCACTCTCCAGGCCTTAAACAATATCCAAAAAAAAAACATGTAAATCCATTTGTTACTTTTGACGTGAAAGAAGGACAAACAAACTTTTACCTATATGATGCTATAGTGAGTTAATCTTAAAAGATAGGCATATGCGCAAATTTACTCAGCGCACGCAACGTAAGCCCTCAAAAGGAATATTTTTTTCCCGTTTTTTATCAGTGCTCTGCTCCTATTGGTGTTAGCGTGATGTTATATAGCCTATAGCCTTCCTTGAAATATAGGCTAACACTAAAATATTTTTTTCAATTCGAACAAACAAACAAACAAACAAACTCTTCAGCTTTATAATATCTGTATAGATAATACATAGAAAACACCCAGACCAAGATAAACAGACATGTTCATGCACACAAATATTTATTCGTATCTTGTGCGGCGATCGAACCCACGACCTCGGAGTCAAACTGGACATGGTTAGCCATTGGACCACCGGGGTTGTCAAATATAAATACTGTTAATATCAATACCGCTGTATGCTCGGGCATAGTAGCTAGGGAGAGACGCGTGCTGTACGGCACATATCGATTCCTAGAAGGATGAAGAATAGTGTATGCTGACGCGTGATAGTTAGTTAGTCCCTATTTTAGTTTGACCAATAATAAATATAATTATTGAATAGTTTTCTTTTTATATTGAATTCTTTACTTTTTCATAATATACCCAAACATCACTTGTTTGCATGTTGAATATTATATACTTCATTAATTAAAAAAATGTATTTTTACATGTGGTTTATTTATTTTCATATAATTATATTTCCAGTAAGTACTTTTAACTATTGTATTGACGGGTGTAGTACTACACGGGTGTTGGTAGTCGCTTCGCTATACTGTGGCGTCTCGGCAGCGAACGCGCGCTTGTAAGCGGGTACCCCGCGCCGGCTCCTCTCAAGCCCCGCACCTCACCCCCTCGAAAACGGCCAAGCTCTGGACTCACGTCACCTTAAAAGACTTTGAGTCACAAAATCTTGCTATATATAACAATCGATCCATTTAAATTTTAGCGTACACGTCTATATAAAACTGACTAAACAGACCACGTTACCTTTATATATATAACGTTATATATATATATATATATATATATATATATATATATATATATATATATATATATATATATATATATATATATAAGAGAAAATCACTGACTCACTCATCACGAAATCTCAGAAACTATAACACCTACAAACCAAGGTTCCTTATAGGGTGTAGACATCCGCTAAGAACGAAGAATACTCCACCGTAAAGGGGGTAGAATGGGGGTTGGAAGTTTGTATGAAAGTCCTATGTTTTTGAAGCAAGAGACTTGAAATTTAAAATGTATGCTCTATAGACGGTGTGGAGGTGTACTAATAAAGTATCTTTGGAAATCAATCCCTTTTTGGGGTTAAAACGGGGGTTGGAAATTTGTATGAAAGTTCTATGTTTTTGAAGTAAATGGCTTGAAATTTAAAATGCATGCTCTATAGATGGTGTGGAGGTGTACTAATAATGTATCTTTGGAAATCAACCCCGTTTTGGGGTTAAAACGGGGGTTGGAAGTTTGTATGAAAATTCTACGTTTTTGAAGTAAGAGACTTGAAATTTAAAATGTATGCTCTATAGATGGTGTCGAGGTGTACTAATAATGTATCTTTGGATATCAACCCCTTTTTGGGGATAAAACGGGGGTTGGAAGTTTGTATGAAAGTTCTATGTTTTTGACGCAAGAGACTTGAAATTTAAAATGCATGCTCTATAGATGGTGTGGAGGTGTACTAATAATGTATCTTTAGAAATCAACCCCTTTTTGGGATTAAAACGGGGGTTGGAAGTTTGTATAAAAGTTCTATGTTTTTGACGCAAGAGACTTGAAATTTAAAATGTATGCTCTATAGATGGAGTGGAGGTGTACTAATAATGTATCTTTGAAAATCAACCCCCTTTTGGGGTTAAAACGGGGGTTGGAAGTTTGTATGAAAGTTCTATGTTTTTGAAGTAAGAGACTTGAAATTTAAAATGCATGCTCTATAGATGGTGTGGAGGTTTACTAATAATGTATCTTTAGATATCAACCCCTTTTTGGGGTTATAATGGGGGTTGGTAGTTTGTATGAAAGTAAGTCTAAGTTTTTAAAGTAAGAAACTTGAAATTTAAAATGTATGTACTAATAATGTATATTTAGAAATCAACCCCTTTTTGGGGTTAAAACGGGGGTTGGAAGTTTGTATGAAAGTCCTATGTTTTTGTAGTAAGGGACTTGAAATTTAAAATGTATGCTCTATAGATGGTTTGGAGGTGTACTAATAATGTATCTTTAGAAATCAACCCCTTTTTGGAGTTAAAACGGGGGTTGGAAATTTGTATGGAAATCCAATGTTATAACAATAAAAAATACTTTAGGTTTTACAAAGAGGTTTTAAAAAATAATATCCGTTGACTTCATTGATCCTAAAAATTCGTCTAGATATTGATTGTTTTTAACTTTTTTTATTTTTTTCCTTTCATTAGGTACCTATTTAGCTTTTTCGAATGTAATTAAAAATTCTTTGCAAATAAATAACTCCACGCGTACGAAGTCGCGGGCGGCCGCTGATATATAATATATATATATATATATACGTTATATATATATATATATATATATATATAATAAATTTATATATATATATATAACGTAAATAAATGAAACTATTGCGTCTAACTTGTAGCAGGTAAGAATAAAAGTAGCACTGCGCGGTTATTTATTTACAATACAATCAACATTTTGTTAAACTATTTATGCTCATCAGGCTGAACAACTTTTGTTAAGGTATGGCATCAGGTGTTCTAAATCTTGGATTTTTATACCTCAACAAAAAATGCTTATCAGGCTTACCAACTTTTGCTAAAGCGTCATTTTTATATTTCTTATAGTTTAGCTGAACTATTATGGTTCGGAATCAGGTGTTCCACATCTTGGATTTTTATACCGCGATGGAAATTTCGTGTCCACGTTTTCAAATCGATGCCATTTTCGTAATTGACATTTCAGAAAACCATAGAATCAACACCCATATTGATATTATGACATTTCAACCCCATCGCACCCCCACAGGAGTGCTCTTGTGTCACGTCGATTATGTTAGATTATAAAATAGCTGTTGTTTTCGGAATCAGCGACCCGATAAACCATAAAAACAATACCCATGTCGATTTTCAGACGTTTGCACCTCATTTCACCCCTTTAGGGGTTGAATTTTGAAAAATCCTGAAACACGTGTTTACTCATTTATCTACAGAAGTTCTCGTGTAAAGTTTCGTATAGAATAGTCCAACTAATCTTGGTTCCCCATACAAACTTTGGACCCCCGTTTCACCCCCTTAGGGGTTGAATTTTCCAAATTCCCGTCTTAGTGAGCATCTACGTCCTGAAAGGAACCCCCATACAAAATTTGAGACTCCTAGCACTTGTAGTTTCTGAGATTTCGTGATGAGTGATTTTCTATAAAGAAAATTTTTCTTTAAACTTTAAATGACGATAACTTTTTAATCTGACATCAGATTTCGATGAAACAAAGCCTATATGTTGCTCAGGGATGAGCTTAATCTTTTAGTGAAAACCGCGTAAAAATCTGTTCATTAGTTTTAAAGATTAGCGAGTACATACAGACAGACAGACAGACAGACAAAAAAATCAAAAAAATCTTTTTTGTGTTCTGTTACTCTTTTTTTATCGCCCACACCCATTTTTTGTTAATTTTAGCAAATGTACAGACACGCGGTTCCTACTGTTTTATTATATGTATTGATATTGATGTAAGTAATTTTAAACAAGAAAGATATTACAAACAAACAAACGTTTATAACATAGGATTTATAAGAACTTATTACTAGAGATATTTGAGGAGAAAATGTGGAGTCAGGATGATAATAAAGTTACAAATATTATAATACCATAATGGATTGAAAGTAGAACTGTTGGTTGAGATGGTTTAACCACTTTGACAGTTTCAAAGAAACATGAGGTACTAATACAGAGTGAATCGATCGAAAACAAGTTTAGATAGACAAAAGCTACCCTTAGATAAGATAGTTACATCAATTAACTCCCTTGTTAACGAACAGGAGTCCAAAAAATAATTCAAAGCACAATAAAAAAGTTTGGGGTGTAAGTAGCTCAAAACGTTCTTCAGACCTCATTTGCACGTGGGCTTTGGCAAAAAAGAGGTAAGGGCACTGCTTATTTGTAAGCTGCCCGATTGAAAGCAACGAAACGAAGCAGTTGCTGCGTTGGCACCAGGCAGGGGTGCGCCCGCGAGCGATATTTCATATTGCGAGCGTAAATTTGGCTACGGTAATCGCTTTACATCAGCGGGCCGTATGCTTATATACTACCCGACGTAATATAAAAAACCGGCCAAGTGCGAGTCGAACTCGCGCACGAATGGTTCCATACCATTATCTATAAAAACGGCAAAAAAATCACGTTTGTCGTATGGGAGCCCCCCTTAAATATTTGTTTTATTTTTATTTAATTATTTATTTTTTAACTGAATACATAACTAAATATTTCGTAAGTATTTCAGGGGTCTACCTATTACCGTTATCAATTGCGAACAAAAAAATCACGTTTATTGTATTGGAGCCCTCTTAAATATTTATTTTATCCTATTTTTTAGTATTTGTTGTTATAGCGGCAACAGAAATACATCATCTGCGAAAATTTCAACTGTCTAACTATCACAGTTCATGAGATACACCTAGTGACAGACGGACGGACGGACAGACGGACGGACGGACGGACAGCGGAGCCTTAGTAATAGGGTTCCTTTTTACCCTTTGGGTACGGAACCCTAAAAATCAAATCTTCCTCTGTATCTTCTTACTTTTATGCTTATAACAACGCTGCAATTTACTTTGAATACATATATTTCTTTTCTGTTTCAACATTAGCGAACTCAGAACGAATGAGCGTGTATGAAGAGATTGATCAATATAGAAGCAAATGAAATATGTTTTGATCAGTGGATTTAGTACATTTCATAGTCTTTGTATACCCTAATTTACATGAAATTATTTCTGAGAATATTACGTTAATTACAATAACAGCTTTGAATAAGAGCCAGGGAAATCTATTTTGTGAACGAAATGGATTAAATATTACATCGTACAAGCTTTGCTTAATTTGTTAGCGTTGTGTAATTTGTTTATTAATATTGTTTTGTTATAGTTTATAGAAGTCAGGAAGTACAATCTAACTATAGAAAACTAAATTAAAGTAAAACGAATCTAAAAACGTTTTTATTATTACAATTTATATATTTCTTTAATATGATCACACCTTTATGAGATTATGCGGAAATTACTCACGATATTATCTGATATTAAAGGAGCGTGCATAATGGAGTGTTATTAGGGTTCAATACTCTATCGCTTTGGAACCAAATAGTGTATGATTGCCTTTACTACGTCGAGTTTCATAATTACATTATTTTGCTGTTTGCATAACATTTTGGGGTTTAAGTAAGTCATCACCATTTTTTAATGAAAACCAACCTCATATGCATGTGGTGCACCCTGGTTACTGACAAATAAAGCTCTGGCGAAAACAGAAGCGGGACATAGCGTATTTTTTACATTAAACGACTGGGGAAGTACCTCCACCTCGCAGAATACCGCAACCAAATAACAATTCCCTTGAGGGTTGTTGTGTTCCTACGAGTGAGTGAGGTCATCAGAAAGACAAGGATGGAGTATAGGCTGGCAACGGAATAACGACCCCTTGTATTGCCGATATCAATGGGCAGATGGGTGGTGGTGATTGCTTTCCATCAGGTGATCCACATGCTCGTTTGTCGCCCTCTCATATATACATAAGAAATTCAGTGTATTTCAAAAAAACATCTGCTCAGTTTTTCTGTATACCTATATAAAAGGCAACCGTTATTGATTGATCTATTAACACACAGCCCAAGGAACTGGACGAATCAGATTGAGATTTGGCATACAGGCAGCTATTATGACGTAGTGGATGTCCGATATTAAGATTAAAAATATAAAAAAAAAATTCGTTATATCAACCTCTAGTAGTGTTCTCTCTACATAGACCAACCGAACGTCACGTCTAGTCCGTTACATCTCATAACGTGACTCACTCGCAGGAACACAACAATGCTCAAAAGCGATGTTATTTGACTGCGGTATTCTGTGAGGTACTGGAGGTACAGCTCAGTCTGACTTTTGTACGCCTACTCTACCTCGCCTCATTGGTTTAACGGCAGGGTGCGCTACGTGCAGGTGAATGTGGCATTGTAGTCGTGGAGTAACTTACATCCTAAATTTTTTTAGAAATGTTTTTACTACAAATTTTTCATCGTCAGTAATTAATTCCATTGCTGGGATACCCTCAATTGAAGGAGTTTGACGAGCTCGGTGGCGTAGCGGTCAATGACGCGGCTTCGACACCAACGCTCGTGGGTTCGATTCCCACATAGGACAAACATTTGTGTTCATGAACATGTCTGTTTGTCTTGGTCTGGGTGATTTCTATGTATCATAAGTATGTATTTACAAAAAATGTATTTACGTATGTTTATCAGTTGTCTAGTACCCATAACACAAGCTTCGCTTACTTTGAGGCTAGATGGCGCTGTGTAATTTGTGTGACAATATTTATTTATTTATTTAGACAATACTTCACGATGCTGCTCAACTGCAGATTGGCGAACACAAGCCACCTAAAGACTTTTATCTAATAACAAAGCGGATTCCAAGACCGATGTGCCGATGTGCTTCGCACAGAGGGGCTCCATACATTTAAAACCTATCCATGGACAGGCTTACTGTCCACGTTGTTTAAGACTGACAGGCGTAACGCCGCCTTTGAGATCCTAATTATCTATTAAATCACAGTGTTGTGTACTAAGTAATATGCCACGATATTTAAATGTAATATTAATAACGCGATCTCTCGGCGGGAGCTTCATAGCTTAGTTTGTAATTAAGATGTAATTATGGCTAGTGACGCACGCAGCGGGGAACTTAGAGGGATGCGATGACTGACAACGGTGAAGGGTGGTTTAACATGCGGCGAGAAGTGACGTAAATGGCCGTAATGCGTCTTGGGAATTATATAAACACTTTCGGTCGGCTTAGGCGGTGATCGATGAAAAATTAAATTAATTTAATACAATAATAAAAAAGGATTATTATAATTTGAGGGATCGAATTCGGAACGAAGAAATTCGATAGGGAACCAAAGTTGTCGACTAAGCCTTTTCAGAGATTGCAAGCTGAAGTGGCAATGGGTCGGTGATATCTGCCTAGTAAGGGATAGCAGATTAGCCGTGTGGTTTCTGGCAGACTAGAATAGACTCATTTCGTTTCTGCCCGTGGATGTCGTACAAGGCGACTAAGGGAAATACATTATCAAATATCGATCAGGCCACCCCAAACCGTCTGGCCAGCGTGGGGAGTGTAGGCCAAATCCTCCTTCCGTCTAGGACGGACGAGAGAGGGTCGTGCTCCTGTAGTGGAGACTAAAATGGCCCTGATGATGAAGCGATAGCAGATAGGTGAGGAAGGTATTAGAGTAGAGCGTTGGCTTCCTTCTAGATTCTCCGATGACCTTAAGAAAATGACTGAAAGCGGCTGGATGCGGAAGGCGGAGGATCGTATTTGGTGGCAAGCATTGGGGAACACCTATATCCTGCAGTGGGTAGATACAGGCTGATGATGACAAGAATAAAAAAGGCTCGTCTTGTCCATATATTTACATATATAAACCGTCGTTTAAAAGTACAAATATAATAACTATTAATTAATTAAGATGTGAGTAAGTACGATATTTTTTGAAAAAGTAGAAGGCAAGAAGTAAAACTACGTACAAACTTACTTTTTTAAAGAGCTGACCCATACTGAAAGAGGCACAAAGGGAACTGTTTTTAAGACTTTAATAGTATTTGCAAAATAGACAAATATATATTTAAATATCGCAAATGCCACACGGGCGCAAGAACAGTGGAGTGTTTTTCCAACGAAATATTTTTGCTGTTTATACGAAGGGTACTTAACTATTTATGTTTATCTTCCACTCTCATCAATCATTTCTAACTTCTGTACACTTTTGGTCTACACTGGCCCTAGTTATAGTTCTACGCATCAAAAACTAAGATAAAATAAAAACACTTACCTACATTAATGATCAGATTGAATTTCATTAACCGAGTATCATTCATGTTTGTTTGGCTTTTTGCCAACGCAGCTCCGGTACTAATGTTAAACATATTTCTTTCGAATTTAATATTTCATGTGTTTTTTTTTTATTTTGGCTTGCGCGTGCCGTAATGGAAACTCTCTCGATGGTGCTTTTAGTTTAATGGTAAAAAATATTAGTTAGTTGGTGCTAAGTCATGATTCTAACCATACCATTACTTATATTGTGCTATAACGGAACTCATTGCAAACAACAAAGTTAAGCAGAGTGTGTTGCATAGAGAGATTCTTTTAGAGCAATGTTTTTCAAACATTTTCATGTTGCGACATTATTTTTGGCCGTGTGGTTTCCGGCAGACTAGAATAGAATCACTCCGTCTCTTCCCGAGGATGTCGTATAATGCGACTAAGGCAAATACATTATAAAACATCGATCAGGTCTCCCCAACCTGTCTGGCCAGCGTGGGGAGTGTAGGCCAAATCCTCCTTCTGTCAGGGACGGACGAGAGAGGGTCGTGCTCCTGTAGTGGAGACTAAAATGACCTGATGATGATGATGACTTTATTTTGCGACCCCCTCGCCCCTCCAAAGATCCTGTGTGTATTTTATTATATTAATACAAATATCAAATCCGTACAGTTTTATTTATTTTCATAGTTAAGTATTGGTTAAATAGGTTAATTAAATATAATATAACAAACAAATAAAGAATATTTAACGACGTATCAAATATAGACATCGATTTTTTTACACCACCAGTGTGACAAACAATCATACGGTCCGCCTGATGGAAAGCAGTTACCGTAGCCTGTAACACCAGAGGCATCACATGCGCGTTGCCGACCCTAAATTTACTTTTCGAAATTAACATTTCCTAAATGAAAATATATTTTTGAAGGTTGTTTTTTTTTACAGCTTTGCGACCTTCCGTGACCCCCTAATAGAAGCTCGGAGACCACCACGAGGTCGTGACGCACACTTGGAAAAAATATTGTTTTAGAGTATATAAGCAATAGATTGAGTCTAATTAAGTATGAACGTTGACAATGATATGGATAATGCGATACGTTGTTTTATCATCCTATCATTTTCATTTTATACTATTGACAACTGCTGTTATCATACAGTCATATTTTAACATAAATGCTTATCATGTATAGAAAATAGCTGCACTAGCCTTGTTTAAACTATTTTACGTGCTCGGCATAATGAGCTATAAGCGATGCGGGCACTCTATAGTTATAACGGAATACGTATTTAAAATTGCTTCCATAGGGAGGTAATTAAAAAAAGAATGATAAAAAAATCAGGAGATCGATACAGTTTGGTGTTGCAGATATATACCTATCATCTCCATCCAAAATTCAATCAAACCACTAGATAGATGAAGGATCAAAGAATTTATCACGCTAAGTCAGGATAGCGTGCGGGGGAAGCGCTGCCATTTTGAGATAATTTTAGTGCATATAACGTATCCACGTACAACACACGGCCGTGTCCATGACACAGCCACTCTCCATTTTTTTATACACTCAAATGTGTATCTCCACTAAACCAGAGTATCTTTACGTGGTATACTCTTCATTCATCATCATCATCAGGTCCATTTTAGTCTCTACTACAGGAACATGACCCTCTCTCGTCCGTCCCAGACGGAAGGAGGATTTGGCCTACACTCTCCACGCTGGCCAGACGGGTTGGGGAGGCCTGATCGATATTTGATAATGTATTTCCCTTAGTCGCCCTGTACGACATCCACGGAAAGAAACGGAGTGATTCTATTCTAGTCTGCCGGGAACCACACGGCCATATACTCAAGAACGTTATATTCGAAGCAGCAGATAAAATAATTATCATCTAAAATGAAATCTTTGGCAATTGCGAAAGCAATAGTCTTATGCTGTAAATAATTTGACCGGATGACACAACCAGCAAGGAAGCTATAACTTTGGGAACCAGTACATTTGGAGCGGATGAAAACAACCTCTGGAAAAACCTATAAAATTTAATTTAAAATGGCACAATTCTCTCATTAAGGCGGACATACGTTTATTTTCTTACAGACAAACACATTTGACGGCTATAATTTATCTTTTCACGCTTAACCAATCCGCTAAATGGATCGTCAATCAATCAGCAATGCTTTTACACGTTGGTACTTAAATAGGGTTTTTTCGTAATAAAGATTTGTGGTCGAATTTTTCTTTTCAATAATGGAATTGCTTGGACAAAGATGTGTCATCAACCTCATAGGTACTGAAAGAAAGAAAGAAAGAAAATATGTTTATTAACATCACAACAACATGACACAATAGATTTCTACAATACACAATAACAATTAATACAATACGAACACCATGTAAATCATTATGATGTTAATTGGCCATCGCTCGGCATTAATGCTGTGTAATACACACAGCGCCGGTATTCTGCGACAGCCATCAGGTGCCGACACGCTGCTACTACTGCTACTACTTGGTTGTAGTAACTCGCCTTATGTAAAACGGTACCGCTTGCAATATAAGAAGTATTGCTCGCTTTGATCGCTCACGCGTTTTCCTTTAGCAGCTGGCTGTGAGCTACGCTGTGGCTACGCTCAACAGCAGTGATGCTGTGTGAGTTAGTAGTGATGCTCGACAGTAGCTCTACTGCTATCGAGACTAGTCGAGAGTGACTCACAGTACGACATCACTGCGGCCTTGAGAGACCTTAAAGTATTATAAATCATGTTTAAAATCGTACGTGGTAGCTTCACTGCTCAAGAGTTTCAGCGGAGTGAAGGAGCAATTCCCTCATGTTTGTGACTTCACACTCAGGAAATTTCGAGGGTATTGTTTTATCAACGGTTTCGAGGTAAAGGTACAGGCATGTTCAATGTAAAATTACATAAATCGATGAATGAAATTCTGGGTAAAGTCCATAGTTAGGTACCGTACCCAGTACTCTACCGTACCCAGAACTTCATTTATTTATCGATAAAATGTATCTAGGAAATGCAATCTCGTTCTCGCGAGATTTCGCGCGGGGCGGCGGCGGGGCCTGAGGTAGCGATCGGAGGACGAGGTCTCGCTTAGATTCGCTTAGACCTCGTCCCCCGACCGCTATCTCAGGCCCCGCCGCCGCCCCGCGGCGAGATCACGCGAGAACGAGATTGCATTCCCTAGATGCATCATGTGCAGGTTTACAGGTCTTCCTTTTATTGATTGGTTTCTGGAGTTTATTAGATATAGAGAGGTTTATTGATTGGTTCTCTCAGCAACATCGTTCAAAGAACTGAAGATTGACAGGGGGCAGTGATTAAAGCTATCCAAAAGCTTCGTATGGATTATACGAGTCATCTAAAAGCAACAATCGAGACCGATGACCTAATATGTAACTTAAAATCTGCAGTAGCTAAAGATGAATCAACCTATTTACAGACAGGCTTCGACTGATGTTGCTTGACTTGCGAATTCAATCAAACATGTGCTTAACTCTCTCGCGTTATAAAAGTGCTTGACGCAAATGTATTGAATTTGTATTAAATTAAATAAAAAAGTAATGGATGTGTACAAAATGGAAGTTTAGTTAATTTTAAAACACATTTTCAACTGGCGCCGGTCCAGAACATGAATCACCAACTTAGGGAAAAGACAATTTGTTACAATTAACGTATAGCTGGATTTAAACTTTGTAATACAGACCTTCACTCGAGAGCTTGCTGAAGTAATTGTGAATCAAAGCTTTTATTAATAGCTAATAACTTGACATAAAGCATTCCTTTTATAATCTCATGCTTTTTACCATGCCAAACCTCTAAAACTATTTTTTAATTCTGAGGGTAATCGTCAGAGTTTTAAGTCTTTGCGCGGTAGTCTATGGCGGGGACGACGCACTGGTTGAAGACTTTAGTCTTCAAGCATTGACGTAGCTGCATGTTAAATAAGACAAACAATGGAACTATAGTAACAAAAAAAAAACTCGTGAAGATTACGTAACATCACGTTGAAAACTTAAAATTCAGCAAAATGTAGACAGTTATTCTGAAAATCGATTCTTAAAGGAAATTGAATCGATATCAAGTTTGTTACAGAATCATGTGGTTGACATTTATTTAACTTAATTTGAACAACTTAATAGTAATTTAATAGCAATTATAAAGATGTGAATATGTCAATACCAAAAGCTAAGTCTAGGCCAAGTCTCTTAGGTTTAATTACTTAAATTTCAGGTTGGACGATGCCTTCCTGAAAATTGCTTCAGTAGATTAGGTTAGGCTTTTTGCCACCAAAAGCTTATTGCCGGTGGGGTGCTGGAAGTCAATGCAATAGCTCCCAGGGTCTCGGTGGGTTATAGTCGGTAGACGCTTTTCCGTAGAGCCCACTAGGGGGCCCTCTGAACCCCGAGTAAGAGACTGACATACCTACGTTGTTGTCTCTCTCCCTCCCCCATTGTTGTCGGCGTTAGATGCGTTTTCCCACTGAGAAAAGAAAACAGTTTTTTGCCTTTTATTGAGCGAGATATGGCTTACCTAGCTCTTTAAAAGCAAGTTTTTTTATACTACGTCTGATGGCAGACAAGCACCGCCGCCGCCGCTGGTCCGCCTGATGTGAAGTGGTTACCGTAGCCATATTAACGCTCGCAACATAAAATATCGCTCGCGCGCCGCCACCCCCGTTGCCAACGCAGCATCTCCTTTCTTTCTTTCTGGTGCCCTCACTCACTCGCAGGAACACAACCACCCTCAAGGGAATTGTCATTTGGCTGCGGTATTCTGTGACGTGGAGGTACATTCCCCAGTCGGGTAGCTTACAATTACGCTCCCTACCTCTCCTTTCGCCAGGGCTTCGTTTGTCAGTCAGCAGGGTGTACCGCGTGCAGGTGAAGTTGACTTTGGTTCAAAGATGTTGATGACCAGTTACACCCCAAAGTTTTTGGGAGCTAGTAAGTTGCTATTGTAGCTAGTTTTTGATCACTTACACCCCAAAGTTTTTGGGAGCTAGTAAGTTGCTATTGTGGCTAGTTTATTTTCGTTCGACATGACGCGAATCTCTATGAAATAATACTTACGCATTTATCTACAATTTTGTCACTTTGCAGAGTACCCTAATACAATTATAATGTGTCGCTTACAAAATTTGGCGACCCTCATTTGTACCAAGGATTAAAGGCTTTATTTTACAAATGCAAATATATACATAAAAGCTACAAAATATGAAAATAATTTTGTTATTAAGTAAAGTGATTAAAATAATTTTGGACTAAAGAGATGGTTTTATTTTATACTTTCAGGGTGATGTTAGAACGTAATATTTTTAATATCTTGACAATATTCAGGTTAGGTGCTTGATTATTTTATATTACAGTTAGGCTACTGGTCCTTAATTTCACTTTATAGAGAATCATCATCATCATCATCAGCTCGTATCTATCCACTACTGCTGGATATACATATACGCCTTCCCTAATGCTATCCACCATATACGATCCTCCGCTCTCCGCATCCACCCGCTTCCAGCCGATTTTTTAACCGAGTCCAAAAAAGGACGAGATTACGAGATTCGGCTGTATTTTTTTTAATGTTTGTTACTCCATTACTCCATCATTTATAAACCGATTTGAAAAAAACTTTTTTTATTTGAAAGAGTATACTTCCAGATTGGTCCTATATTTTTTTCATCATCATCATTATCATCAGCTTGTATCTATCTACCCACTGTTTAATATAAGCCTTCCCCGATGCCTTCCACCAAATACGATTCTCCGCCATGCAGCCGCTTTTTTAAGATCATCGGACCTCACCGGATCTAGAAGGATTAGCCCAACCAAGTAATTTTTGGAGTTTTTTTTTTGTTAAAATTATTGAGGGGCGATACGGTCACTTAATTAGCTAGTAATCACCACTGATTTAATAGTTACTGGCGTAGCTTCGCTTCGCTGCGAAGACGCGCACCGCTCAGCTTCCTTGCGCATCTCTGGTAGGAATGCCCACATCGTTTCACAGCTCTGGTATGCATCCTTGCACCACTCAGCTACCTCGTACATCTCTGTTGGAAACACAGCCTAACCAAGGAACTGCTAACGTTTAACAGCATAGGAACGATAAAAGCATTAAAATTGCTTTTTTTACTGTAATTTTATTTTAATTTTCACCAACTCTTATCTTTCAAAATAATAATCTAATTCATCTTATTTAACTCGAGTCATGTACCACGTTAATCCTTCCTAATAAACGTCATTTAAAATGACAGAAGCCGTTTATGAGTGACGTGAAATTAAATTCTCTCCAGTAATGATGCCGTCATTTGTCGTCATCATTAATGTTCATTATTAATGTAATTTGGCATTCCAAAGAATAAAAAAACCGGACAAGTGCGAGTCGGACTCGCCCACCGAGGGTCCCGTACGTAGGATCATTATAAATTTGATATTTTCATTATAAATAAGAAATAATGCGTAGAAAAAAATAAATAAAATATATTTTGCAATGTGCACATCAAGCACTTTCATATGATTTGAACTAGTAGCTTCTATTTGAAATTTCGACCCCTTCGACGAAATTTATCCTTGTACTTGTAGTCTATAACGATGTTACTTGCCAAATTTTATAATTCTAGGTCAACGGGAAGTACCCTATGAGTTTTGATTCCCTTGAGAATATGTCGAAATATGCGTTTTTTTCTGAATAAACGGCCGTATCTTTTTCTTACGTAAACTTAGCAGTTAATTTTTTTTACAATTTCATGAGACCGTAGACCTGAGAATACAGTTCAAATTTCAGCTTCTCGTACCTCCACGCATTCTCGACATAGAGGATATTGACAGACAGACAGACGGACAACAAAGTGATCTTATAAGGGTTCCGTTTTTCCTTTTGAGGTACGGAACCCTAAAGTAATTCGGTAAGATCTTTCTATTAACTCTTTATCCTGCATTTTCTCTATTTGGTACTCTGTTTCTAGAGTCTAGTTACTGAAAAGAAAAAAAGAAATTTTATCGGACCACTTCGTTGACTACCGGTCTATCCATCCGTCAAGACCCTATTTTTCAGCAACGTGTAGAGGCATCAAGCCTAAATTATATCAAATATTTAGATCTGAAATCCTTTAAAACTGTGAAAACATCTAAGTAAATGCCATCTGTGACGTATAATTTGAACGCCATGGAATTAAAACCTGATGATGATGATTATGAATCTAAACCTAAGTTTAAGATCTATTGACAATTATGAAATTCGGCACAAAGCTATTTGAAAGAGAGAAAAAATGTTGAGCGATCTCAGTCAAGATAGACCGATGACTTCAAAAATGCAGCGGATGGCATTTGGTGGAAGGTATCAGGGAATACCTATCAATCAGTTGACTGAAAATAATATTGAATGATGTTGCTGAGACCTTTTACACCCCCTTCAGTTTATAACCTAATCACTCGGAAACTATTCCACGGATTTAGATACTTGATGTATACTTTCTATTCCAATATTTTTTTCAAAATATTTATTAGCTAAAATAGTGGCTCCGTTTCGCTTGTTAAGCAAATAGAGAAGCCCAAATTGCAGCGGCAGCTGACAAGTGGCTATGCCGCGACAGTCGCGTCTGTTAAGGATTTTCAAAATCCTTTCTGATTTCACGGCTCTACCCACTAAACGAAACATTTCTAAAAAAATCTTGTAGGCAAACACCAAACTTCTATGATCAGCGGTTTTGGTCTGATGTAGGATAAACCGAAATGAATCAAAAATATATGAATATATATATATATATAAATATATATATTTTTATACCACTAGAGTGGCAAACACCAGCTTGACCTTTCCCTCCAGGTGACAACGAAACTGAACGTCGCTGGCGATGTCAACTCCGAGAATCCCAATGTTTTTAGCGACGGTAAGGGGTGTGTTCTGGAATCGTGGAGCCACAGCAAAAGGGGTTTTCTTAGCGGTGAACGCGCAGACTTGTGTCTTTGTGGGATTGAACTGAACTAGGTTCTTTCGCCCCCAGTCGGACACACTATTCAGTGTGCTCTCCATTTCCGACACAAGTTGTTCGCGGCTCTCCTCCACCGGAGAGCGGGGGATATTGGCGCGGCCCGTGTAATAAGTGTCCCGGTGCTGTCATCGGCATAGCAATGAATGCTGTCAATTGACAACATATTATTGACATGCAGCAAAAACAGCGTCGGGGACAATACCGAGCCTTGCGAGACGCCAGCATTAAAGTCCATGCTATCGGAGCAACTACCATCCACAACGGCTCTAATACTTCTGCAGGACAATAAGCTAGCGACCCATTCGCACAAACCCTCAGGTAAACCGTATGCAGGTAACTTCGAAAGAAGACTGCGGTGCCAGACCCGATCGAACGCCTTCGCCATATCTAGACTAACAGCTAATGCCTCACCTTGACTCTCCACGGCTGAAGCCCAGCGATGTGTAAGATACACTAGAAGATCACCAGTCGAGCGACCATGACGAAAGCCGTATTGATGGTCGCTGATCAAGTCGTGCTCTTCTAGGTATTTGAGGAGCCGGTTGTTGATCACGCGCTCCATTACCTTGGAGAGAAGGGAGGTAACGGCGATAGGCCTGTAATTCGATGGGTCTGATCTGTCACCCTTTTTGGGCACAGGGTGCACGTTCGCAGTCTTCCACGATGACGGAACCTGCCTGGCGGAATAAGAGAGCGCGAAAAGGCGCGTAAGAACTGGACACAACTCAGGAGCACACAGCTTTAGCACCACTGCGGGAATGCCATCTGGCCCACTCGACTTATGAATGTCGAGGGATAGCAATACCCGCCGGACATCTCGTTGAGTAAATGAGATTTCCGGCATGGAATCACCACACCGCGGGATGGAAGGCGGTGCGGCGTCCCCGTCGTTCAAAGTCGAGTTTGAGGCAAAATTGAGGTATTTTTTTCTATTACAAAAGTTAGCCATGATTTGAAAATGACTGCTGAACAGAAGATGCCAATTACAGATTCATGATAAATGTATAGCACAAACTACATCTAAAATGTATAAATTATAATTTGATTTATGAAGGGGAAAAATATATTTGACAGCTTCCTACTCTTTCTAATTTCTTCTGATTCATTTCTTAATGGATTTTAAGGCAGCTTCCTAGCTGCCTTAAAATCCATTAAGAAATGAATCTCTCATCATTACTCCATTAAACTTTACCGTTTATTGTGTTTTGCTTGTTCTTCTGGCTGCTGTGTGAATTGTATCTCCTAAACCCAGCTTATACAACAGCGGTAGCAAGATGTGGTAGACCAGGGGCGCTACCGCTGAAGCTGCAGCCGATTACCATCGGATTTTTTGATTGCGGAAATCAAATTCGCTTCGAAAAAGATCTATTTCGCGATCAAAAAATCCGTAATCGGCTTCAGCTTCGGTGGTAGGGATCCTATTAAAATGATTTGGAATGAGCAATAAGTGAAAATCAGGTTTTTAGGTAGTTTTCTATTAAAATTCAACAGAGAAACTTATTTTATAGGTATTCCTTCTAAATACAGAGACGAGAAACAACAACAACAACTATAAACATTGCCAAGAGTTAGAAAAAGTTCTTACGCTCATTGCAACAAATACAAAAATTTTATGTTGACAACAGAAGATTATCCATTATAAAAAATGAAGACCAAAGCAAATCAAATCAAATCAAAATATCTTTATTCCTGGGACTTTATAAAGCACTTAGAAACGTCATACAAATTAAATATAAGAACATGTATCTAAATCATTACTACTCTAAATCCGCAGAGCTTAGATTCACTTTCATCACACTATCTTGAATGTGAAAGTGAATTTAAGTGCCAAACATTACAAATTTGACTATCATCAGCTCAGCCCGTATTTGTCCACTGCTGTAAATAGACATCCATCTAGAGAGCCCCACGCCCCGATCCTAAGTCATAGCTGCATTTATTGTGGGGTTCGTCCCACACTACGTCCAGTACAGGGTCGCCACTCGCTAACCTTTCTTCCTCGGTGGTTATCAGTTCTACTAATGTTTCCCTAGCTTGCGTAGGATAAGCTATATCGATAAATTTAATTCTACTGCGGATATCCTCATTTCATATTTTTTTAGCATAGCAGAGATCGCTTGATTTGACTATAGCAGTGGATAATAATATAAAAAACCGGACAAGTGCGAGTCGGACTCGCCCACCGAGGGTTCCGCACGTAGTATCGTTATTAAATTTGATATTTTTCATTATAAATAATTAATAATGCGTCGAAAAAAAAAAAAAAATATATTTTGCAATGTGTACATCAAGCCCTTTCATATGATACCCCATTTGAACTAATAGTTTCAATTTGAAATTTCGACACCCTATAAAAAATATAGACCCCCTATTATTTAAGATCTATTTACAAATTTATAGTTTTGAGATTTATTCCTGTACTTGTAGTCTATAACGATGTTACTTGCCAAATTTCATAGTTCTAGGTCAACGGGAAGTACCCTATAGGTTTTGATTCCCTTGAGTGTGTCGAAATATGCGTTTTTTGCCGAATAAACGGCCGTAACTTTTTTCTACGTAAACTTAGCAGTTTGATTTTTTTACAACTTCATGGGACCGTAGACCTGAGTATACAGTTCAATTTTCAGCTTGATACCTCCACGCATTCTCGACATAGAAATTCTTGACAGACAGACAGACAGACAGACAGACAGACATACAGACAGACAGACAGACAGACAGACAGACAGACGGACAACAAAGTGATCTTATAAGGGTTCCGTTTTTGCTTTTGAGGTACGGAACCCTAAAAAATGGTTGTCTGTATAGTCCCTTTACCTACAATAATTTTACGTGATAACGTCATAAGAAAACATCGGCTGGTGTAGTGGAAGAGAGGATAGATGCGTCACAAGCCGAACGCTTAGGCCGATCGTGCCTATCTATCGTTTGTTCCGCGCTCTCGCTTACACGCTTGGTTCAGGCGGTACGTGACAATGAGTCATGTTTTTTCATGCGTGCAGCCGGCGTCCATTGATTTATAAGACATTATCACGCCAACATTAACACGCAAAACGTTTATAAAAAGTTATGTCAAAGTAATACGAACGTATCCCAGTTATCACCTGTCTTTAATGGATCAAGTTAGCAGATGTGCCCAATTCCGGAACTTTTCAAATTTGTCTCCGCAAGCAATTATAAGTTTCGTTTTTACCTTAGCAGACTTAATAACTGCCCTGATGATATTGAACAAGAAGTTATAAAAAAGCCTTGAGGCGAAATAAATTATTTCACGACCGAGTGAATACTATTTTTTATGTTTGGTTTTTATTGCCCGATGGTGTATGCAATGTGTAACCTTATGGAAAAAATTCCGTATTCTGATGAAGAAGTGGAAGTATTGATATAAGATTAATATAAGATTATATTGGGGTGTTTTTGGCCAACATTGAAATTTTACGACATGTATATTTTCTGAACATGAAAATTTTTGTTTACTAGCGACTCGCCCCTGCTTCACCCAGATGTTCTACTCAGAATACCGCAGCCAAATAACATTTCCTTGACATTTCTTGTGTTCCTGCGAGGGAATAAGGTAACCAGAAAGAAAGAAGTTGGTGCGTTGGCAGCCGGGTTGGCGGCGTGCGAGCGTTATTTGATGTCGCAAGCGTTATTACGGTAACCGCTTTACATCAGCCGGGTCGTATGTTTGTCTCCCACCCAACGTAGTTTAAATAAATACTTTAAAATATAATTTACAACAGACGCAATTCTTTAATCCATTTAAAATGACAAAAAGTTTATGGGAGAGATCGCGGATGTCGGCGGTTCCCTTGCAATTAATCCTTGTGACCTACGACCTCGTTGTAACCAGACAACTGATTGTTAGTGTCCGGGCAGTCTATGTAACTTTAGACGCTTAACAAGCATCTTCTAGGTCGTCAGTTTCATAGTTTCATACAAAATAAAAATTTTGTAACAGAAACCTATTTATAAAAATATGAGGTTTTTCTACTACAGCATGGGGTTCTTCAAAAAGGGCATGAAGAGGTTTATAAAGGGTTGACCACGAGCGTGTAACTGCTTTCATCAGGCGAGCCGCAAGCTTGTTTGCTATCATAGTTGTATAAAAAAATATAACAAACGTCGTTTTGCGAACCTTACCTACTTCATATTATAATGTTACTTAATTGTTAATCCGTTACCTTAACTTTCCGTAGGTTGCTTTGAAAAGATTGCTTTTAGCAATACGGCCGCCTTGTATTTTAATAAATTTATTCCACATAAATATTTTAATAATTAATAAAACCACGATTTATATTTTTATTAATACAACATTTCAGCAATAACAGCGGCGTAAATATTGAAGTATGCTACAGAAAAGATTGAACCAACACTGACCTGGCTTAAATGAAGAGAATTTTTGCTATTTTTTTACTCCAAAAATTTTCATCATTTTGATTAAGAGAATTTTCATCAAATTTAAATGTAAAATTCAGATGCTACCACATGCTACTGTCAGTCGAATCGTAATGGAAGATGGGGAAGGATAGTTGTAATGAGAAGAAGACCGCGTATGGACGTTTAGTTGCCTCCAGAAGACGAAGCAAGAACAAAACAGCGATCGGTCGGAGCGATCGGTAGTGGCTGAATGTGTAAGCGGAGGCTCAGATAATAGTGGAAAGTATTAGGAAAGGCCAGAAATTAGTGTAGACGTTGTTAATAATCTCAAAAAATTGGCCGCGAGCGAGTGGGACTCGCATGCCAATGCAAAAAATTGCCCACATTACTTGAACCTCCATCATCTTTCACTTATTTTCTTGCCAAAATCATAATTCTAGGTCTACTGGACGTACCCTATTTTGTTTTGACCCCCTTGCATGCGTCAAATGACTTACAAAAAATAAAATTTATATTACAAAATAAAATAATATTATTTGTATTATTTTTTTTTTTTTTTTTTTTTTTTAGTTTATTTTTCACAGCTCTAAGGGATTGCAGATCTAAGTACATAATTGATATAAATTTCAACATGATATCTCCAGAGAAAAAGGATTTAAACAGACGGACCGACAGACGGACAACGAAATGATATTTTTAGAGTACCTTTTTCCTTGGTTTCCTTTTGAGGTACGAAAACCTACAAAGTAAGTTTAATAAGGTTACCCTACAAAAGTTATAATTAATTCACAAAATTATACTGTCTGAATTCGTAGAATCGAATTTAAAACGTTCTCTATTTTTGTTAAAAACTTATAAATAGATATACATTATTATGTTTTTTCTTTTGTGTTTTTTCACAGTCCAAGAAACAAAAATTACCCTTAGGACAGTCAAGTGAGCTGTTATGTTGTTTATTTGTTCGTTCGTTTTGTACTAGGTGATTCAGCGTTCCACCGGCTTTTTGGCTCAAGCCGGCAACTTCGGATCCCGGCTTTGCAAGTCATTTTGAAACGGATAAACAAAGCGTGACTTGTTTTAACTTGTCTTGGATTTGCGAGAGGAATAAGTTTTGTTTTTGAATTTATGTAAAGAAAAAAATCATAAACAAAAATCTAACAATAGCATACTTAATATCGCTAACATTAACAGCTCAGGCTATTTAAATTTGACAAGAATCACAGTAGGTTCAGTTTCTGAACGTTCTTTGATGATACTAGGAAACTACTGTTTCTATAAGCTAAACCTTAACTTCTCTATATCTCGCAAAACTTAAGTATAATAATAATATAATAATCGTCTGTTTTCTCACCTTAAATCAGGATGACTAAATATAAATGTACATGGATTGTGATACAATTTAATACTATGGTGGGTTGACACCTGAACTTGGATAATTCCTGTATCTCAGTTGTCAACCCTCCACCCCACAGAATGGTCAATATATTATAAAGCACTATTTTAGTCGTACAAAGTGAGTTTTAATTTTAAGTCCGTTTTTAATAACATTATTAAATTATCACAAATTTGTAGGGTAGTTATATAAACAAACAAATAAACAAATATTTCTGGACGATTTACACAGCGCCATCTAGTCCCAAATTAAGCGCAATGCTTGTTTTATGGGTACTAGACAACTGATAAATGTCCTTAAATACATTTTTTTTTGTAAATACATACTTATAATACATAGAAAACACCCAGACCAAGACCAACAGACATGTTCATGCACACAAAATGTTTGTCTTGTGCGGGAATCGAACCTGCGACCTCGGAGTCAAAGTGGACATTGCTAACCATTCGACCACCGAGCTCGTCTTTATATATATATACATTTACAATTACGAGTGTCGATGTTTATGTTCAAGCAATTGGTGTAATATGGTACAAGTTACAATAATTTTAATAAATAATTAGTACAATATAAAAAAATTGTGAAATCAATTATATCTATTTATAATGTAGTGAGGCGATTATAACGTCTAGATTACAAAGAACGGAAAAAAAGAAAGGTTGGATGATGTCGTCAGAAGTTCCTCGTCACTTCAACCCGTATTCGCCCACTGTTAAACATAAGCGTCTACATAAATACATTATTATTAGTCGTGCACTCTTGGCAGAGTGGTTGTGGTCGCAACTCGGTCGGTTCTTGTGTAACCGCTGTTCTTGCGATTCGCCGCCATGCAGTTCTATGTCTAGCGGAACTAGAGCAATCATTGATACTGGAGTGCGTCACAGATGTAATGAGATCTGTCCATCGTATTGGAGGGCGCGCACGTGATATTTTTAATATAGGCAGAAAATATTATTGTGAAAAAAGCGCGGGGTTCTCGATAAATGAACAATATGGCACATAGCACCCCAAATATGTAGGAGCTGTCAAAGTAGCACCTTTATTTAAAACATTTTCAATAAAAACCCAGAGTTACCTTAGTGTCAAACGCTTTTACCGGGTCCGGTACGTAATTTCGCAAGACGCTAAAGCGCGCTGTAGCGACACACGCTGTGGCGAAAATATTTTACCGTTCTACGATGAATCGAAAGATTATTGAAGCGATACCCAGGGAGTTAAGGACACCACAGCGAAAAACATTATGTCGAAAAATGTATTTATAGCATAATCTCCTCTACCTCACAGAATATCGCAGCCAAATAATCCCTTGAGGGTTGTTGTGTTCCTACGAGTGAGTCAGGTTAACAGAAAGGAAGGAGTTGCTGCATTGGCAGTTGGTGGCGGCGCGCGGCCCCCACTACCAAGAAACTCCCTCTTTCCAGGTGACCGAACTCACTGGTTGCGAGTGTTGATATAGCTACGGAAATCGCTTATTATGAGGCGGGCCGTATGCTTGTCTGCCACCCGACGTTATACTACGTCGGCTGGCAAACAAGCATACGGCCGTATGGTACGTACGGTAAAAAACAATCTGCAAAAAGCACCTGTTCTGTCAATGCACATCTGAAACCACTAAACCGGATAGATCGGATTATAAACTAACATCCGCTAAGAAAGGATTTTTAAAAATTCCCGGGATACGCCCGTATGAAGTCGCGGACGCAAGTTAGTTCTGAAAAAAAGCAAGCTCACTTTAATTCTGAAATATTCAAATAACGTTCCGGTTATAAAATTCTCTGTAAGAGTATGAGACAAGTTTCAGAATTAACTTCAGTAGAGTCAGACAATTCGGCTGTTTAATCTAAAAGTTGCGACAATCTTTGTTTCGTTCTATGTTTGCGCCGTGAGTGCAGTTCCAAGAAAGTCAAGTTTAATTTCAAAGTGTAACAAAGGCGAGGTAGAACTAAGGTCCTCGTTTGACGATATACAGGTAGATTGTCATGCGAGTAATGTTCTCTGCTACTAACTTTTAAATCTTATTTCCTACTAAACATTATATTAATACGTGAAGCCAAAACTTTGTACCCCTTTAACGACAAACAAACACATTTTCACTTATATAATATTAGTATAGAAGCATATATTCATATTTCGGTCGAATTTATATATGGAATATAATTTTAGGGTTTTGTATATCCGAATTAAAAACGAATGAATCTTTTATAGGATCAATGGTGTTATTTATCTGTTTGTAACGGAGATATACGGAACCGATTAATATTAAAATTTGGTGCACAGAATAATTTCTATAGCCCAAACATGGAGGTAGAATACGAATTGTGAATACAAGTCTTTTTTATACTACGTCGTGACAGGTGGAGAACAAGCACATGGCCCCACCTGTTGTGTTATTTTGGGATGCAAAATAAAAAATAAAAAAATGGTTCTCTGTAAAGTCGGTTTATGGACGATGACGATAATTTTACGTCATAAGAAAACATCGGCCGATGGAGTGGCTCTTCCACTCCATCGGCCGATTTACACTTCATCATTTTCTTATGACGATATGAGACAGCTATGAAATAGATCACGTCACAGGCTGAACGCTTAGACTGATCATGCCTCTCCGCTTGTTCCGCGCTGTCGCTTGCACGCGCAGCGCAGCTCAGACGGAACGTGACGAGACGTGAACATGCTTTTTCGTGCGTGCAGCTGGCGTTCATCGATTATATATGAGGTTATCACATCAAAATGTTTTGAAATCTTTTCCGTATGACCTGTGGTATGGTATAACACTATTGTATGTGCTCAAAGATTGTTTATAATTTTAAAATAAATAGTTTAAAATTTATTTAAGTAACGTATCTCCGAGACTATTATGAACATACAACTGAATATAATGTTCAGTATCAAGATCACTCAATCAAGTACCAATCAGCGTTGATTCAGAATCGTTTTATATTCATGAAACTATTCTCCATTAGAATGTAAAAATACGATCGCTTATTGTTCAATGATTGATTGATGGAAGTCACGACCCCGTGACCGATTGACTGACGGATGTGACTCTTTTACAATTATTATTAATTTTTATGGAAGAACCAGTCGAGTTATAAATACACGAAATGTGAGGTAATTGTCTTACCTTGCAATTAATCCGCACAAACATGACGTTTGTGCCTATTGCTTGTAAATAGCTAAAAATAGCGTCTTCCGTATTACGAAAATGCGTAGTTTATGTTGATAGAGTAAATAAAGGCCAAGGGATTACATATCACACTAAATAACACATTAATATTAGATATTAACGTGTATTTTAGTTTTATTCCATATTTCGCAAGAAAAAATATGAGCCATTGCGCCAATTACGTACTCAGCGAGGAAAAGAGATAGCAAATAGATTTCGTTTTTTTTAATAGTAAGTTAGCTACTGTTTTTTTTTCCATACTAAAACAACAATACGTTGCAGCACACGCCGCTTGATCACATATATTGTGGATCAAAGCTCACGTCTACCCGATTTGAGTCTAAATATAGGCGGGTGAATTAGTAAATGGATTCCTTTGACCTTTGTAGATCTTTCCCATAAGATAAATGTACTCGAAACACAATTTAGGTACACTAATTAATCTCAATAAACCCAATTGGGAGCGCAGCTATTGATTCCCGTGGCTGCAGCGGTCTTTAGTCACGGTGAACTTATTAATTACGGAATCCATATTGGAACTTAGTGCAAGCTATAGAGTAATTAAGTTTGACGACCTCGGTGGTGAAATGGTTAGCACTGGCCACTTTGACTCCCGAGGTCGCGGGTTTGATCCCCGCACGAGTCAATTATTTGTGTGCATGAACATGTCAGTTTGTCTTGGTCTCGGTGTTCTATATATTATAGTGTACATTTACAAAAAAATATATATTTAAGTATTATATTCAGTTATCTAGTACCCATAGTACAAGCTTTGCCTAGTTTGGGACTAGATGGCCGTGTGTAATTTTTCCAGGAATATTTATTAATATTTATTATTTATATTCTTCGTCAACAAACCAGTTATTTCCTTCATAAATAGAGCAGATATTATAAGGCGGACGTAATTGTAACCTGTGTCAGGAGTGTGACCCTGTTAAAGTCAAGTTTGTTTTCTCACCTACACGTGGTGCATCCTGCCGATTAGCCAAAGAAGCTCTGGCAAAAGGGAGGTAGAATACAACGTAAGTTGTAAGCTGTCCGACTGGAGAAGTACCTACATCTCATAGAATATCGCAGCCAAATAACAATTCTCTTGACAGTTGTTGTGTTCCTGCGAGTGAGTGAGGTCACCAGAAAGTAAGAGAGGAGTTGTTGCGTTGGCAGTGGCGGTGGTAATGGTGCGCGAGAAATATTTCATGTTGCGAGCGTTAAATATGGTAGAACGTGTTATTCAAGGCCTATATCCAGCAGTGTATAGTTATAGTGGTAACGATGTACGGAGTGCGAAACACTAAAAACAGATTTTCTGACTGAGGTAACAAATAAACGTATGGCCCGCCTGATGGAAATCAGTTATGGACGCGTGCAGCAACAGGGGCAATAGTCGCGCCTCGCCGACCCTGTAAGAACCTCTTCGCGCCCTTATTCCCCCATGCTCTATGAGGAAAACCTCGACAGGCAATACATTTCACGCAAGTTTTTTCTGTGTATAAAAATAAAATAAAACAAGCAATTTGATCTACAAAACTTAGCGTGCTTACACCACCAGTTAGTTAAATAACACCTGACTCAATTAATTATCTTTAATATAAAATTCTCGTGTTACAATGTTAGTTACAATACTCCTCCGAAACGGCTTGACCGATTTTTATGAAATTTTATATGTATATTCAGTAGGTCTGAGAATAGGTTGTTATCTATTTTTGATGGCAAAACAAACAACGTTTGCCGGGTCAGATAATGTAAATTTGGCAACATTGAAATAAACCACCTTTTTCTTTCTTTTCAGATCCCAACATTTTCATCAAAGGAAAATTATTAAAACAAGATAGTGACGGTGTAGTGTTAAAAATGTTTGAGTGAAGTGTCATTTTGACAACGTAATTTGACAGTTGACAAATATGTTGTCAAGATGAAGTTGTGGAAAAGCTTGAAGATATCCATAGGCAGCCGGAGTGATCCCAAGTCATATTGTCAGGATCTGCCGCAGTGGGGTGGCCAGGGGTATGAATTAGATGGTAAGTTTCTTCTTCTTCTAAGTATTTTATAAGTTTTTTCATATTTCCAATTGGGGAAGCGACAATGGGGAGCAAGATTTTAGATGATTTTGGGCTGCAGGTGGTTGATCAAAATCTTTGAACTAAAGTCAACCTTACCGGCATGGTGCACCTTGCTGACTGACAAACAAGGCTCTGGCAAAGGGTGGACGTGTCTGGACATTCGCCCTGAAGAAGGTCTCCTTTTGAGATCGAAACTAGTCGGCTTTCCCGACAAAAAAGAAGTCAAAATTGTTAAATGTTTTTTTTTTTTCGCCCATGTAAATTAAAAATGGGTATACCTTGATAGCTTTTTCTTAATTATAATTTTAAATATTATTATAAAAATATTATTATAAAGAGTATGTAACAAAATATCTACAAAGACATTTTGTACAAAATCTTCACGCAATGTGACCTAAAATCTTTGCCCTTTCACAGAAGAGTTTTTATCAACATTCCACTCTACGTTGTTCATAATTAAATGTAAATATAAATTTTAGAGGCATGTTTCAAAATCCTAGCTACGTTTAAAAGAAAAGCTTGTTAATTTTTTACTGTTTGTAATCTTTTACGAAACCACATTTGTGTTAAAATTAAACTTTGTAGCTTACATAAAAAGCCGTGCGAGGGAGTTGACCTTTTTGAGATGACTGCTATCTCACCTTTCTCCAAAAGCAAGAAGAGTCTCGCTTGCGTCGGTCAACCGCTTTTTGGAAACGCTGGTTTGATCGTTTTTGGTGGTCTTAAGCATCACTTTTTTTTAACGTGGGGAAATCCGTTAAGGATACCACGTCGCCCATCGGACGACAAGATTTTTTTTTTATTAGGTATATATTGTATTTAAAATTGAATATCTCCAGATTATGTAATCAGGCACAAACAAAATTTTCAAGAAAATATCGTTAAAGTACCATTTTTCAATCACAAAAATAATTTCGTTCGTTCCAACATTTTTCTTAATAGTGACTACATACGTCGGCCTGTTAAGAGAAATGTCTAAAGAAAACAGTTTTTAATTGAATAATAATATTTAATCATCAAAATACACAATGAAAATGTTAAATAATAATAAAATTATATAATTTTATGAAATTCTAATAAAACTTGACTCGACCAAAAATTTGCAAACCGAGCCTTAATCGAAAAGCGCTGTTCATATACTTGAAATATTTTTGAAAAACCTATCCATCGATACCTCATACCATAGGATAGACAAAATCATACACCTCACATTACGTGTAGGGGAGGTACCCTAAAAAAAATTTATCCCAAAAAGTCGATTTAGAAACACCGGTACACTCGTACCCTTTTTTGAAAGTAAGTTTAAAACAAGCGGAATCAGTGAGAAGTCTAAACAATTTCCGCGCTCTGCTCTCCAAATGAGCATCTTGGAAACATTTGGTTTAATTTGAGTTCAAAAACAATCGAGAATCCAATATCGTTGGTATTGGCTTACTTGGGTTGTGATTGCCTTGATCGCTACTTGGTTTGCCAAATTTGTTCAACATTTTTTGAACACCCCTTTTTATACGAAGGCCATTAGTGAGAGAACACAAACACAAAAGAAAGTTTAAAAAGACTTCTCTACAACGAGAGAGAGACAAAGAAACAAAGAGAGAGTTAGTTCTCTACAAAGAGAGTTTAAAGAGAGGTTGGGCGAGCGCAATTGTAAGCTGCCCGACTGGAGATGTACCTCCACCTCACATAACACCGCAGCTTTCCATTCCCTTGAGGGTTGTTGTGCTCCAGCGAGTGAGGAAGAAGCTGCTACGTTTTTATGGTTGCGGTAACCACTTCACATCAGACGGGCTGTATGCTTGTCTACCATCCGACGTATTATAAAATAAAAAAGAGGTCAATATATGTAATTGATCATCATTTTTAAAGCCAAAGCCAACCTCAATGGTTTTGATGTATCCACTTTCTGGCCATTGAAAGAGAGGTATGTCATGTTGAATTCCACTGAGGGTCACGACATTTCACTTTTTACCTGACTGCGGCGATGTCAAAAAGGAGGGTTATGTTTTTGACCTAAATTTAATGAGTGTTTATGAATTCAATGAGAATTTTGTGGGTTCCGCCTGCATTTATATGTAATTTAATTTAAAGCTGACACTACATAATAATTTTTAAGAACTTCAATAACGACGTTATTGTACATATATACTTTTGTTTACGCTCAAATTTGGAGAATGAAGTGTCTTAATGCTTGTTTTGTGTCTTTTAGTTGTTGCTGTAACGTATTCCGCAGTTGGGTTTTTATTTTTTTTTAATATATTTTTTTATTACTGGACTACTGCTAAGCCAAAAGGTTTTTTTTTATATGAGAGGGGGCTAACGAGCATGTGGGTCACCTGATGGAAAGCAATTCCCACCGTTCCATGGAGATCTCAACACCAAGAGGTCGCCGATCCTTTGCCAGCCTATACTCCTTCCTTTCTTTCTGGTGACCTCACTCACTCGCAGGAACACAACAACCCTCAAGGGAATTATTATTTTGCTGCGGTCGTTTGTGAGGTGGAGGTACTTCTCCAATCAGTCAGCTTTAAATACACTATGCCTCTCCTTTCGCCAGAGCCTCGTTTGTCCGTTAGCAGGGTGCACCACGAAAACAAAGGCCTGAAATGTGACCGCTCCATGGTCACCGGCATCTAGCAAATTCTCGCAATGCCTCGCATGTCGCCAGTTCATTTGGTAGGCAGCCGTCCCACGCTGGACTTAACGTGGCTTCCATTCCAGGATCTTTTTGCTCTATCGACCGTCCGATCATCGCACCAGCTCATTCCACTTTAGCTTGTTAACCCTATCTGTATATAAGTAACACAAAAATAGCACCAAAAACGTTATACGTGTTCAGGAGAATTTTTGATCAGGCAACAGGAAAGCATTTGAAACATCCTGTAAATGAGTTTCACGAAACGACTGTAATAAAATTAGGATATCTTAAGTTATTTTTAATTGGTCGTTAAAACGCGTTTAACGCCGTTGATGCCTAAAAGACCCGTTTACAGGTGTCGACGCATTAAAATATCACAAATGATTACAAGAACGGTGCAGTTTACGTGAAATGCCTTCCTTTTATGATGATTCTTTGACGGGGAATTTCAAAGGGCGGGGAGCGAAGGGTACAATAGAATAATTTGTTTAAACCTGTTTGTTAACAAGAACTGAGAGGATCACGGATGAAAATGCCGGTTAGTGTTCTAACTGAATTGTCGGCAAAACCGTTGCGCAAGAAAACCTTGAATTGTAACTTCTGAATATTGTGTTTTAGAAAGAATTCGAGCAACATACAACGACTTGAGAATTTCACTCGACCTACCACATTGGGAAGCTTTTGGTAGAATATTGTCGTAACTAGATTGATTTGCGGAAGCTTGACTTTACATAATCAAATCGATACCATACATTTTATGATTTACGAGTAACCTAACATGTTCAGCATTGAATCGGATAATTTTATTGATCGTCCTATTCAATGTTACATCAATCCGATCGATGTTAATCAATAACAGATCAATTTCAAATCGGCCGTGTAAAAATCAGTTGTAAAAAATGTTGTTGTTAAAAAGTAATCTTTTAAATAAGAAATTGTGTGGATATTTTCGTGTTTTTTTTTTAAAGTGAAAACTTCTCTAGCGGCGTAGTGCACTTTTTGGGATGGGTAAAAAATATTAAACTCGCGTCAGGACACGTGGCCTGATCGAAAATTCGTAAGACGGAGCGGCGCGGACTGGCGCGGCGTAGGAGAGGAAGTAATATCCCCCTCTCTATCGCGCGGCGAAAATGTATGTCTGCTCCTGCTGTTTATTTTTAATGTAATATAAATTGTCATTTTTGTGTACGATAGCGCAATAAATGAATATTGTATTTTACCACATAAATGATAGTACTTTTATATAAATAAAGCAATTCGTGCGTAAAATTATTCCCTAACCATTCTAAAATATTTAAAAATGCACAACGTTAATGTTCAAGTTTGCACTTCTGCCGGCACTGTCGGAGCGCAACCGTTTTTATTTAAAGTTTTCTTTATTCCACAACGAGAAATTACGTACACGTGGATAGAGTAGTAACGCCACAGAAGTCCGCAGCCAAAAAAACAATTCCTTGGAGTTATGTCAGAGAGCGAGAGAGAAAGAGTGAGTGAGAGAAAGAAATTAATGTGTTCTACGAAGCACGGAAAGATTTTATAATTATGATGATCACAGTAAAAGATTTAAATATAAACAGTTCATTAGCCGTTCGTTACCGTTTCACAGCATTGACTAAATTATTAAAATCAAATGCTTTCACAAAGATTTCACTTTAATTATTAAAATCTGTTTCATCTCGACGGTGTCCATTAGCGTGAAATTCAAAAAGTAAAAATATTTTAATTATCATAATTCTTGGAGAGATTCCATTTTAAAATTGTGTTTACTCCGGAATTAGCACTGTTAAACTTGTTAGCGAAGTATTTGCATTATTTCATTTTAGCCGCAGATGCTGGCTGATGTTTACATTTTGCTGTTCAAAATATTGTGACAAAGGGCAAAATATTTACCTTGGTTACCGGAGTTTAGTTAGCCATCATCATCATCATCTTAAGCCTCATTCAACCAATTTTTAGGGTTCCGAACCTCAAAAGGAAAAACGGAACCCTTATAAGATCACTTTGTTGTCCGTCTGTCTGTCTGTCTGTCTGTCTGTCTGTCTGTCTGTCTGTCTGTCTGTCTGTCTGTCAAACATTTCTATGTCGAGAATGCGTGGAGGTATCAAGCTGAAATTTGAACTGTATATACAGGTCTACGGTCCCATGAAGTTAAAAAAAAATCAAACTGCTAAGTTTACGTAGAAAAAAGTTACGGCCGTTTATTCAGCAAAAAACGCATATTTCGACACACTCAAAGGAATCAAAACCTATAGGGTACTTCCCGTTGACCTAGAACTATGAAATTTGGCAAGTAACATCGTTATAGACTACAAGTACAGGAATAAATCTCAAAACTATACATTTGTAAATAGATCTAAAAAAATAGGGGGTCTATATTTTTTATAGGGTGTCGAAATTTCAAATTGAAACTACTAGTTCAAATGGGGTATCATATGAAAGGGCTTGATGTACACATTGCAAAATATATTTTATTTATTTTTTTCGACGCATTATTTCTTATTTATAATGAAAAATATCAAATTTAATAATGATACTACGTACCTACGGAACCCTCGGTGGGCGAGTCCGATTCGCACTTGTCCGGTTTTTTGGTGTAGGCCTCCTTCAATCCTCTCTATTTTGATATATTTTGGGCAATTCACATCCAGTTGTGCCCCGCTACAGCAACTATGTCGTCTTTCCACCTCATCTATGGCCTTCCTGTAGGTCTTTTTGACCGCGTGGTCTCCATTCCAATATGTCCTTACACCACGAATCTGACTTTCGGGCTACATGTCCTGCTCACTGCTATTTCAACTTCGCCACCCTCTTAGTAACATCAGCCACTTTACTGTGCCTTCTGAGCCACTTGTTTGTTTTCTTACCTTTTAGAGTGACGCCTACAAGTTTTCTCTCCATTGCCCTTTGAGCCACAGCTAACTTTGAGAGAACACCTTTTGTTGTAATCCAAATTTCGGCTTCGTAAGTGAGAACCGGCAGGATGCACTGGTTAGCCGTTTCACAATTACTTGCAAGTAGGAACCGTAGGAAATTTACACACTAGCTAGAGGCTAGGCTGTATATAACAAAATCCGACGTTATATTTCAGTGCAGGCATAAATTTTGGGGTGTAAGTGGTTCATCCACATCTTTGAACCAAAGCCAACCTCAACTGCACGTGGTGCGAAAAAAAAACTAGTTACATTGCAGTGCTGCTTATTTAAAAATTGTATATTTTGTAAAACTGAAATTGCAAGTATCAAGTTCATTAAATAACATTTTATTATAGTAGTCAGATTTAAACTGAACCTTTAGTTGGACGCGATCATTATCGGACCACGAGCGCCATATAGTGAGGATAGTTAAGCTGTTTGCACCTTCTGACAAACGAGCGAGTTAAAATTTAAATATATATTATTATTATAATGCAAAATATCATTTTAAATATATGATATATTGTAAAATATTCTTTTTTGGGGTGTAAGTGCTTCATCCACATCTTTAAACCAAAGCCAACCTCAACTGCATGTGGTGCACCCTGCTGACTGATAAACGAGGCTCTGGCGAAAAGAGAGCTAGGCGTATCTTTTAAGCTGCCTGACTGAGGAAGTACCTCCACCTCACAGATATTCTATATTTTTGTTTAACAATTTATTGTTATTTAACAATCCCCATGAGGGTTGTTGTGTTCCTGCTAGTAAGTGAGGTCACCAGAAAGAAAGGAAGAAGTATAGACTGGCAACTGATCGGCGACCTCTTGGTGTTGCTGATCTCCATAGGCGGTGGTGATTGTTTTACATCAGGTGAACCACATGCTCGTTTGCCCCCCGTTTTTCACTACTTTAAAATAATTGTATCCTGGTTTTCCCCTATCTCTCCTTCTCTTATATAAACCTTTCCTTGATATAAATATTTTACTATATAAATATATATTTCATTTTAGTTTCACTGATATATTCTTATAACGACGAAATATTTTTATACTCGTAACTACGATAGACCGATCGAACGTTAACCCATTGTGTTTGTGTTAAGCAAGCTATTGTCTGTCACGTTTTTTGTCAAGCTATTGTCTGTCGTTAAAATATTCGCGTTAAAATTATGTGGGTATTGAAAAGGATGAAGACAAACATAATATTATATCAAAGTGATATTCTAGTACTGCCCCCTTACCACCATCTCTTATTGCGATTCAATAACTGAATAGAATGCTTATTCATACCAATGAATAAGCGTCTCTATTCCATTTGAAATAGAGTCGCTTATTCATTGGTATGAATAAGCAATCTATTCAATTATTTAATCGCAATAAGAGATGGTGGTAAGGGGCTGCAGTTTATTCAGCACAATTCAGTCTCGAGCCTATGAATATAGAAATATAAATATATTTGTTTCAACTTCACATGACAATACAAAAATACAATAAACAGAACATTACAATATGTAATATAGAATGTGATGTTGAAATTTTGGCCCACCCTCAGGGATCATTGCTGGGATCATAGAGTGATCTCAGCCCTATTTTTCATTTCAGGGAAGGTTATCAGGTTGTCTGCATTTTTTACGTAGGTATGATATTATGTGATAAACACAGCTGGCTATACATGTTTATTTTTTTTTTTAGTCAGAGGATGCTTTTGTCTTAGCGATTATTATATAATCTATGGCCATTGTCCCTTGTGAATTTCATTACAAGTGGAGTCAGGACCAATTTGACCAAAATGTCAAGTACATTTTTTTTTAATAATCAAAATGTCTACTAGTGTGTACCTTACACACTAGTTTCCATCACCACCACATAATATAGTTATATATAATTTTCTATGAGAAAATATATTCCTCTCAAGCCTGAAGCGAAATAAGCAACTCCTCTTCCAGTTTGATGAGGCTCATGACTATGACGGAAGTGCTTGCAGCGGCAAGCTTTTATTTTATTTTATTTTATTCAGGACAACAAACAGCGAGTACAATGGAATGGTAATAAACAATATGTTCTTATAAAATATTAGGTTATTGTACGGCCAACACCGTTATCCACAAAGAATATATATAAATATACACATATACGTATATCTATATTTTATACAGAAACAACAGAATAAATTGTTGGTAGAATAAGTTGCAAAGTGAAATTTTATACTTACAGGGAGTTGAGAACTTCGGTTACCTTCCTTTTATAAACAGATTTAGATTTTAAGCAATACAAGATACAAGCTATTCCAATTATTGTGGTTTTAGTGGAGAGCTTGCGACTTTGGCGTTTGCAGGTTCTCCGAAAGGACCATTTTTTCAGGCTATTTTTGATGAGCCTCATGGCTACGACGAAAGTGCTTGCAGCGGCAAGCTATTCCGATTATTGTAATTTTAGTGGAAAGCTTACGACTTTGACATTTGCAGGTTCTCGGATAGGACCAGGCCTCTACCTCTCGGTCGCTTGTTGTTCACGTGACCAGTAAAGATAAGCTTCTGCAGGTATCTCGTGTGTGACCGAAGTACTGAAGTATTTTATGGGGGGCAAATAGAGACGCTATTACATGTCAAGTTTCTTTTTTTATATTATAAGAGGGGTACAAACGAGCATGTGGGTCACCTAGTGGAAAGCAATCACTACCGCCAATGGAGATCAGCAACACCAAGGAGTCGCCGATCCGTTGCCAGCCTTTTAAGGGAAATATAGACTCTATTCTTAAAGGTTCCCCTGTCATAATTGTTCGGAAATACCGCTGAGGCAAATTGATTCCGCAGTTTCACCGTTCGTGGTATAAAATATCTTAGGAAACGTTCCCATATGATTAAAAAATTGGTATGATCAACAATCAGCAATAACAACATGTTTGATTAAATCGATTCCGTGGCCCTTGGTGTTACAACAGTGGCCATTATTTAGCCATTCGAGCATCGCATTCGTCAAATTGAACCGCAATTAGCCCGTTAGCGGCTTTTTTTTATTGCCGATTAATCAACCAGCTTCGGTTGGTTCAACTATCATTCGATGCATTTTATAAGCCGCTATCGATCGAACTAACCCATGCGATCGACGTTAATTATGCGGAAGGTAGTAGAAAAAAGAGGGTAGGGTCTTAATTTTATAGCGAATTTTCTTAATTTCATTATTCTAGGTCAACGGGAAATACCTTATATTTTCTTGCCAGTTTCTGGCAATGCATAATCGGCCGTATCTTATGAAAGTTTGATTTTCATCGTTCCGTATTGGATACCTTATAGGTACCCCGAGAGCATAGCTGCCTTCTCGTCCTTTCGTCACGATCTCGTTTTGGGAACCAGTTCGGCATTTGACTTTCCCACATTTGTGAAATTTCACCATTTATGCATTTTGCTTCGAAAACATTTTACTACAATTATGTATACATTTTATTTTATAGGCATCTGCAATTTACTCGTATATACTGCTTCATAGACATTGTACATTTCAGGAAAATTGTTAACTGTACTGCCACATTGGCATTTCGCTTTTTTTTTATTTATGCTACTTTTTTTAATATAGCATACCAGGGGACTACAACTTCAAGGGAATGGTTAATTAGCTGCGATATTCTGTGAGGTGGAGGTACTACCTCACAAATACGCTGCGCCCTATTTCTCAAAATTAATTAAGGCAACTCGATCAAAAGGGTATCTAACGCCAAGTAAAACTTGGTATTTTTTTAAAAGCCTTAAGCTATAATCCGTACGAAGGACTGGCTCGATTTGCTTAATTACAGTCAAGAATAATTAGGTACCACTTTATTCAGCCGAGAAATTTCCTAGAACTTTAACAGGTTTTTTAGGATTGAGTTGATGGAATGAATTTCACTCTTTTACCGAAATTCCGACTTCCGAGCGTCTTTTTTAAGTTTATAAAAATAATTGTCCTGTCTGTCACAGTTACATTTTTTTACATTTCGATACCTCCAAGGAACATACGCCAACTAAAATTTCGATAGTTTTCTTTTTATCTAAATCGATTCATTACATCAGTAACATTATGCTACCTGAATTATATTTATAAAAGACACACATACACAACACATTCGAAGAATACAAATCGCTAAGTAAATGTATGTATAACTCATATTAGCGGTGTGTATATGGATGTGTAGGTTTTGAGTTGGCGTAGTGTTCATTGCAGGTATCGATTTATAATACTAGTGGAATTAGTGGTATAGATGGCAATTCTCATCAAATCAAGTGTAGTCAAAATTCAGTTCCGATCCAGTCTCCATCTCACAAATGTCACATTTAGTATTCTCGTATCACACTATGAAATTTCAAAGTTCATACCAAAGTGTGATTATATCGAATTATGACCGAAAAATAAACAAACTAAGAATGGTATTCTGCAAGCAATAAGAATTGATATGAATAAATGATCGAAATCAAGTAAATATTTTTTAGTCAATTCTAAATTTAATCTCGATTTGGTTGTACAATCATAGAAAAATTACGAGAATTAGGATTCTGATATTTTTTTATACAACACAAACGATTATACGCCCTGTCTGATGTGATGTAACATATGTAGCCAATTGACGCTTGGGTTGGAACATAAAATATACCTTGCGCCGATGCGCGATCATTGAAGGTTTGCACACTGAAATCCTAAGTGAATGCCGGGGAATTACCTTCAATTTTCTTGTCACAACTGAGGCAGGTCGCATCTCTAGGTAAAAACATCTTAGGTTTAAAGACGATGCTTTTACAAAAATGCCATATAAAAGTATAAGAAATTCAGCGGAGGAAACTAAAAGACGGACAATGAGGCTTCTAAACTTCACGTAACGAGCGTAGGATTGCATAGTTCTAGATTCAGAAGTTTTCTTTTTCAATGGAAAATAGTGCACTGGAGATCGCGTATTTCTTCGTAAATTTTAAACTCCTTTGAGCATTACATTTTGCCTAGGAATATTTTCGAAGTAATTTTAAAACAATTTCATTTCGAAGATTGTTTTGAAAAATTGGTTCGAAATTCCTAGTTACACACCTTTATTAAGTTTTTTGTACAGTAACATTATTACGTTATTAGTGACACCACCGGCATCATACGTACTTTGCTGACCTTACGAAAGTCTCTTTACTCCCTAACAATTACCTATCGAGGTTGGGGACAACCTCGGTAATTATTCCACCGCTTAACAGCACGTAGGAGAAAACTTTTCTGGAACCGCACCGTATGTGACCATGAACTTTGATTGCAACGTACGGCAGGGTGCACCACGTGCTGGGGAGGTTGGTTTTGGCTCTATAGATCTCCGGTAGGTCATCATCATCATCATCAGCCTGTATCTATCCACTGTTGGACACAGACCTTCCCTAATGCCTTGCACCATATGCGATCCTCCGCTTTCCGTATCCAACCAATCAATGTAGGGGCGCCCGACTCTTCGTCGCCCCATACCAGGTCTCCACTCTAATACTTTCCTTCCCAATCTGCCATCACTGACTCGGCAGATGTGCCGGGTACACTGTCGCTTCAGCCTGACGACTCTGAGAGCTATGTCGACAACTTTGGTTCTCGGTCGAATTTCTTAATTTCGGATTCGGTCCCGTAGAGAAATGCCGAGCTCTGCTCTGTCCATCGCTCGCTGGCGACTTTAAATTTATAGAACAGCCCAACGGTCAGTGTCCAAGTTTTTGCACCGTAGGTCATGGCGGGGAGGATGCATGACCCTCGAAAACAATTTATATATGTGGCTCAGGAGTGAGATTGGTTTATATTTCTTCAACAAAGTTTTGTCACCTTTCTTGAAGAACAAGGCAACCGTACTCCCGGTCCACACATCTGATATAACACAATTATCAATGACGGAATTAAACAGACATTGTAGTTTCTATAGAACCGGAGTCCACCCAACTTTCAACAATCCTTTTCTAATTCCGTCTTTTTAGTTTTTTTTTCTACTTTCCCGTTTTTCAGTTGTTCGAGAGCCATCCGAATCTCATCTAAGCTAATGTCAGGGTGATCATCGGTATAGTGTCTGGTAGCGGAGCTCGGGAATTACTTACGCGAGCAGGTAGGGGGTCGGTGCATGTGCAGCATCGAGTTTCCCATAGAAGCCCTCCACCTCGGCAAAGATATCTGGCTTTGAAGAGACAGTGTGACCAACCTCTCGCTTGAGCTTCGACAGTTGTTTTCCAGAAGACTGAAAAAGACTTTTAGGTCTTTGTTGTTTTTAACTATCGCATTTCTAAAACAATTAGTATTGCAAGTGCGATAGTCGCGTCGTATTTGCCTTCGAACCTGCCTGTTCAACACCACACACTCTTTCGAAGTCCTCTCGGATGCTGTTGTCTCTCATCTATTTTTCATCAGAGCCACAGTTTCGCTAGAGAGTCTAGCTTCTCAAACTCTATGCTGCCCCCCAAAGTTATTTATGCTTACTTCGCGCAGTACTCTCGATGCACTGACTATAGGAAAACATAAGACTTTTAGGAGGTTTACCTAAACCTCGTAAATTCTTAAGTTTTCCTATATGTATGAATCTCCGAGAACTCAAATAAAGTCTTCAATTAGCCTTATTAATACGAATCAATGAGCTGTGAATATCTCTTTAGATTTAGTCATCGAAATTGTTCAAATATTGAACAAAATCAAGTTGGCAATTCATCTAATTTGTTCGCCAAATCTCTTCAAAGTCTGGACTTAGAGCAAATACCGTGATTTTGTCTAGACAAAATCTCGTTGGTTATTGGATTGGAAAAGTTTAACTTGTATATAGATCTCTAACAAAACTTTATTGACCATAATGCAATATAAAAGTTAAACTTAACGCTAAAATAATTCCCTACAAGTACCTTAAGGATGAAGTTAGGTACGCTAATGTGACCTTTACCTTTAATTATTGTATTTATTTATTTAAAATCCGAACAATCGCCATACTTTCCCTGCCGTCTCTTTCATAGCTAGAATCTTTAAGTGCAAAACCACCCAAAAGGCAATAAATAAACAAAAACTAAATATTCCAACAATAAATGATTTGGACAAATGGTATGGGAAAGCTCAAGGTGCGATGGAGGGAGCTATGCTTGGCATCTCTCTGGGTGATAAAAACCAAAATGAGGATATCAGCAGTAGAACTAAAGTAACCGATATCGCTCAAAAGATACGCAAGCCGAAGTGGCAGTGGGCCGGCCGCATAGCTCGTAGAACCGATCACCGCTGACCTCAAGAAAGATGTAAGAGGTGCATGCGGGTCGCTCAGGATCGACGCGTGTGGTGTGGTCTAGTAGGGAGCAGGGATTGAAAGCGGTAAAGGTATAAGGGTATGGTACTGGTATAAAATTACGATATCGTTTTGATTTAAAGGTAGAGCCAAAACGGTTGAGAATTGTGGTTACGATACCGGTAAAATAAGAAGAATACCTTTATTTTTTTACGGTACCATTGTACCTTTATATTACCAGTACCTTAACCAAAACCATTTCGGTACCGAAAAAATGATGCGACAAAGACGCGACGTAGGTAGCATTGGCGTGAGCGCAACTGCGCATGCGGCGGCGACTACCAATGCGGCCGACATTGTGGAAAGAAAACCTTTATTTTATAATTTAGATACCTAAAAAAATAACGATACCGGAATATTACAATACCGAAATTATTAAGATACCTTTACTTTAAGGTGTCGACATTTAAAACCTTTATTTTATAATTTAGATATCTAAAAAAATAACGATACCGGAATATTACAATACCGAAATTATTAAGATACCTTTACTTTAGGGTATCGAAATTTAAAGGTATGAATGACGTCATACCTTTAACCGATATATCCAAATTTTTTCGGTTATTCAATCCCTGGTGGGGAGGCCTATTTTCAACATTGAACGAATACAGGTTGAGATGATGATGATGATGATTTATTCTGTGACATCGCGTTCGTACATTTGAACCTGTGCCAACCCTAAAACTTGCTAATATTGAAACTTGGCTGTAACATTCATTGATATACTCAGCGTAATGTAGATATTTTGAACTTAAACTTTGCAGTCTGCCATTTACTTTGACAGTATTCGGTGGTTTCAAAGTAACCGCTTTATTTTGTTAGTACCTACAAATTTAGTACATCATCATCATCATCAGGTCATTTTAGTCTCCACTACAGGAGCACGACCCTCTCTCGTCCGTCCCAGACAGAAGGAGGATTTGACCTACACTCCCCACGCTGGCCAGACGGGTTGGGGAGGCCTGATCGTTTTATAATGCATTTCCCTTTAGTCGCCTTGTACGACATCCACGGGAAGAGACGGAGTGATTCTATTCTAGTCTGCCGGAAACCATACGACCGAAATAAAATTCCGTACACTATTAAACCTTATGACATTTTACATATAGACGGGCATTAGGGGAATATCACGGCAGTAAAAATTGGCTACAAAGCGCTTACACAAAAGAGATAGGTGCAGAAGTCAAGCTTATTACTTAATACTTCGTATTTCGTGGTTGCAGTCGCCTGTAGTACTCTCTGTATCTCGTGCCTGTATGGATAGAGTCGCTAGCTTCGATTTACATAAAAGGATGGTACAGAAAAATGGAGGATCTTAAAATCGTGTCGTTTTAATTACATAGCAAATGCCAATGAGTACATAGTTAAATAATGAAGTATAGTTAAATAGTCAAGTATATAGGTATAAACTCATTGCAACGCTATGTACCGTGATGATTTAGTAAACAGAATTACATATATAAAAAGATTACGCTCATTAAGGGTAATCTCTCGCCGCTCGTTTGATAATATGCTCGTATATATGTTTTCTCAGTACTAATATACTTTGTTGTAGGGCACCTGCTTAGTCTCACAACACTCTGCCGTATTATTTTCACCTCGGACTAGGGTTGCCACCAGCTATACGCTAGCAACCTAGACAAGATGCGAGAAAACTCCGGATTTTGAATCTTAAAACTCGGACATGTTATTACTGTTTTTATTGTTAATTGTTATTGTGTGCCAAGACAGTAATTCACACCATGAAGCGGGCGGTAGATATTTAAAACTTTTAACTCTGGCCTACAAATATAACCCCGCCCGGACGCTCCCCGGTCGCCCTCCAAAGTCAACCCTAACTCGGACAAGCAGTCTTCCTCAGTCGTCCTTCGTCAGTCCCTAAGACCTCGTACTAATGCGACGACAGCAGATTCTTAAACTTATAGGTACAGGGCGATCACTCAGGTAGGCACGTTAGGTATACCGATCGTTACGCTGGCAATGTGCCTTGGCTCAAGAAAGGGCTGGAAAATTCCTACCGAAATACGATGGTATGAAAGCTACGTCAAAAATAAAAAAGCAGCAACAAAATTTAATTCCAGTGATAATGAAAAATATGTAAATATCAAAATATGCAGTAGCGTAGCTACAAAGAAAGCCTCCAAACTGGAACTGAAGTTTTAGGCGGCTCCCACGAAATTGTCCAAAGAGGCCGACCAACTTCGGCCCGCTGCGGCGTGTAACTTTTTTTACGAATATTAACTAAATAAATTAAAACTCGCCGCGTAACGCTGATTTGTAAAACATTGACGGGTTAAAATAAAAGTTTTCGTGTTAGGAATTTTGAAGTGTTTTTGAAGTCTATTAAACGGCAGACAAATTGTTATTTGAAGTTTTAAATGGAGTATCTAAAAGTAGCGTGTTTTAACTAAAATTGTACGCCTCTTTAATTGTTACAAAGGATTATTACCTAGTTTGTTTTAAAGTGTACCCACACTTTTCCATTGAAGCGGAGATGGATGGATATAACTCCGAAATTAACGAACTATGACGTATATCCTTGTTTGTGTATACGAGCATACTTGAATATACATAATACATATCTATTTAAAGCCATTTAATTATTATGAGTAGTGATATTAAGTAGCAGGGTAGGTAAACATTTTTTTCTAAATTTTATACCAACCGATTCATAAACCCATAAAATCTAAATTTAAAAAAGCCCCCATTTTACTTTAGCTTTGCTTAGTTTGGTACTAGATGGCGCTGTGTAAAGTGTCCAGACACATTTATTTATAAATATTTATGTAAGTATTTACCTATCTATATTTTTTATATATAACAGGGGGACAAACGAGCATGTGGGTCACCTGATGGAAAGCAATCACCACCGCCCATGGAGATCAGCAACACCAAGGGGTCGCCGATTCGTTGCCTGATACTCCTTCCTTTCTTTCTTTCTGGGGACCTCACTCACTCGCAGGATTTTTTAAAATACAAGACGTGCTCGTTTAATAATATAAGTCTTACCTGTGGTCTTACACTCGAATCAAAACTCCATTTTCGCCCCGAATTTTAATTTTACCAAGCAGCAGCTTGACGTACTTGTTATCCATCACGGTTGAACAATGTTAGCGAAAATGACACATAGCCCTATTATCTAGTATACGGTGTGAAATAGTAGAGTTTTACAATGTGTAGTATGACACTATTAAATCACCGCCCTTTTAATTTTTTGCGTCACAAAGCCTGCAAAAGTTTTTTCACGACCTTGTTTAGGAACCGCAGTCACATTAAAACATTTGTTCACAAAATATTCGAATATTTCACCGTCAACATTTTAGGAGCAAACTAATGTTCTCCTCGACAGTACCATGGCAAGAAAATAGCCAAAATTTTGCTCAAAAATATTATTAAAGACAAAATATAAAATGTCTCTCAAGTCGTTAAATTTCAACATACGCCGAAAACATTAAAAATGGAAATTGAAATTATCCGCTGAAGATTTATACACGCCATAAAAGAGGCTTACAAGCACCCTTTGTAAGTACGCCGCTTGAAACAACAGCTCAATATCATAAAATAGTAACTCATTAACAAACTAAGTCTGATTCTGTAGGTTGGTTCACTAATAGCTGAAGTACGATTAGTCACAGTGTCCAGTCTCACACGAAATTAATACCTTATATATGAGTATGATTCTTTGTTATCCCAACGAGATTACGGTCCAGTCCAATTCATTTTAGAGGAAAGCAATAGAGCATGTTAGTCATCAAAGCGCACATTTTTAGGGAACATACAGGCTCTTTCTTTTTTTTCTTTTGGCAACCCAAAGGTATGAACAGTATTTTATTTTATGTGAAGCTTAACCTTATACAGTTGAACACCAATCTTTCTATAAGCCTTGCACTCCATATGACCACGAAACTGAACCATAGATTATTTTAACAATTATTTCGTACTGAACATGGCTTTGTGTGGCAACACCCAGGATATTGATTCCTGGAGCAACATTGAGGAAGGTGCTCCTTGATCGTGGCGTTACAATAAACGGAGATGTTTTGCGTTAAATGCCCATAATTATATCTTTGTGGTATTCAGTTCATAGAATATCTATATGAAAGCCAAAAAGATTTAGAAAATTATTACTTTTGTTAGTAACTTTTTTTTTTTTTTTTATACTACGTCGGGTGGCAGACAAGCATACGGCCCGCCTGATGTAAAGCGGTTACCGTAGCCATATTAACGCTCGCAACATAAAATATCGCTCGCACGCCGCCACCCCCGCTGCCACCGCAGCATCTCCTTCCTTTCTGGTGACCTCACTCACTCGCAGGAACACAACAGCCCTCAAGGGAACCGTTATTTGGCTGCGGTATTCTGTGAGGTGGAGGTACATTCACCAGTCGGGTAGCTTACAATTACGCTCCCTACCTCTCTTTTCGCCAGAGCTTCGTTTGTCAGTCAGCAGGGTGCACCGCGTGCAGGTGAAGTTGGCTTTGGTTCAAAGATGTTAATGAACCACTTACACCCCAAAAAGACTTGACATCTGAGGGGCAATTCTCGTAATTAAAATATAGTTAAAATTCAGTTTCGATCTAGTCTCGATCTCACAAATGTCACATTTGGTATTCTCGTATCACAATATGTAACTTCAAAATTAAATTTAAGCGGGATTGTATCGAAAATTAAACAAACTAAGTATGTTACTTTGCCAACAACAAGAATTGATAATAATCAATTAATGAAATCAAGTATATAATTTTAGTAAATTCACAATTCAATCTCGATTCGGTCAACTTTCAATCTGCGTTCGTAGAAAAATTACGAGAATTGGCCTTCTTTTTACAATACTAATTTAAATAATAGTAAAACATATTAGCCCTTATCGGCATCGCACTCTTGACCAGAACTAATCTAACTCTCCTCCTCTGAGACAAAACTATAACGGGCATTCCACAGTCGTGCCATGCTTTGTTGATTAAATAGTAGGCATAAACAACTCGGCGTTTATATGGAGTTTAGACACTGTTGGGTGTAGCTAGTAAAATTTTTATTAAGCGTGCCCAGTAAATGTGCAATTTCACAAAACTGTTATTTTTATTAACGCACGGACAAAGGACAAAAGTTAATTGGGGCGAAATGAAAACGGGGTGAAAATATTTTTTTTTCTTTGAAACTGTCATGAAAAAATGTAACTGTACGAACTGTATGCGGACTACAAAAAGTTTACCGAATTAACTAAAAGTGCTAAAAGCCAGGCGCATAAAGGTATACAGCTTTTATTACAACTGAATCGTTGCGGCCATTAACACAACTAAACTGTTTTAGTCAATGGAAGTGCGTACACCACCTACTTAATTCTTCTCGATTTTTGCATTAAGTTACTTTCACCAGACGGGCTTCCATGTGCTTGTTAAAATGTGACAACACAAGAGTGCTAGTTGTTTATTTTTTAGTTAATTGATTCAGTTTTGGGGTGTAAGTGGTTCATCAACATCTTTGATCCAAAGCCAACTTCACCTGCACGCGGTGCACTCTGCTGACTGACAAACGAAGCTCTGGCAAAAAGAGAGGTAGGGAGTGTAATTGTAAGCTACCCGACTGGGGAATGTACCTCCACCTCACAGAATACCGCTGCCAAATAACAATGCTTTTGAGGGTTGTTGTGTACCTGCGAGTCACCAGAAAGCAAGCGCCGCCTCCCCCGCTGCCAACGCACCATCGTTGGCAGCGGGGGAGGCGGCGCGCAAACGATATTTTATGTTGCTGCGAGCGTTAATATGACTACAGTAACCGCTTCACATCAGGCGGGCCATATGCTTGTCTGCCACCCGACGTAGTATAAAAAAACCGGCCAAGTGCGAGTCTGACTCGCGCACTAAGGGTTCCGTACCATTATCTATAAAAACGTTAAAAAAAAATCACGTTTGTTGTATGGGAGCCCCCCTTAAATATTTGTTTTATTTTTATTTCATTATTTATTTTTAAAGTGAATATATTACTAAATATTATGTGAGTATTTCAAGCGTCTACCTATTGCCGTTATCAATTGCCAGCAAAAACGAGCAAATGAATCACGTTTGTTGTATGGGAGCCCCTTAAATATGAATTTTATTTTGTTATTTAATATTTGTTGTTATAGCGGCAAAAGAAATACATCATCTGTCTAACTATCACGGTTCATGAGATACAGCCTGGTGACAGACGGACGGACCGACGGACGGACGGACGGACAGCGGAGCCTTAGTAATAGGGTTCCTAAAAAAGGTGTTATTTTGCGAAAGTCAAATTTACATGCAATTTGATCTACACTACTTTGCTTTCTTCTGCCACCAATTAGTTCATGCAAACTATTGCCGGCTGGCACCCACCCACTACCCGTAGTAGATGCATGTGACTGCCGTGGCTGCTTTGGTCGTTTCTGTTCCAGCTGCTGCGGTCGTACGTTTCTTCTGTTTCAAATGTCAGAGTCGCAGAGACGACCGCAGAGCAGCTAGAGCAGAGAAGACCAAAGCAGCCACGGCAGTCGCATCCATATATTAATCGTAGTGGGTGGGTGCATGCCGGCGGTAATTTGCATGAACTAATTGGTGGCGGAAGCAAGAAAAGTAGTGTAAAGCGATATATTGTGGCGGAAAAAAGTCCGCGGAGCAAAAGTCAATTTGTGTGCGCAGACCTTAATTCAATTTGTTAAGATAAATTGAATAGGGCATTTGGAATATTGTAATTTAAAAATGATATTCGACAGCTGTATTTCTTACTCAATATTAATATTAAAAGCACCTGTGTCTGTCTGATAGCTATCAAAGAAAATGTAGGATGTCGTTATAATTTTATTGCTGTTTTATAGACGCGTATTCGTGTTCTTAATATATTGAATGCTTTTAGGAACGCGCTTTATTTATAACTTCGTAAAATAAACGTCGTTTCAGTCGAGCTTTTAAAGTTACTTACAATTTGTTTTGTATGCTATGATAGATGGCACACAAGTGCTCGAAGCCTATAGATAATAAATAATAATAAATATTGTCTGACAAATTACACAGCGCCATCTAGCCCCAAAGTAAGCGAAGCTTGTGTTATGGGTACTAAGACAACTGATAAACATACGTAAATACATTTTTTTTTGTATATACATACTTATGATACATGGAAAACACCCAGACTAAGACAAACAGACATGTTCATGAACACAAATGTTTGTCCTATGTGGGAATCGAAGCCACGAGCGTTGGTGTTGAAGCCGCGTCATTGACCGGTACGCCACCGAGCTAGACTTAGATAAATGATTGTAACGTAAAATATTGATAGCATCCTGAAGCTAATGCGGAAATTCCTAATTCGTGGTATATATCATAGTATTTTATAAAAATAACAATCAGCCTTGATAGACTTTATCTTGTCAGTTGGTATTGCAAATAGATCGAATCTAAAATAAATAAATTCGATGGAGAACCAACGTTGTCGACATAGCCTTGCCAGCCATGTGAGGAAGTTCCTTATCATGGAGACCTAGTGAATGGTTGCTTGCGTTTTTGCCCGATCTTTATCCGACTACGGTGAAGTCAAAACGAAGAGTTATGATTTTAGCATTCTATGTATGTATGTTTGTTTTTATGCTCTCCGTAATGTCTAAACTATTCATCTGATTTGATGAATAAGCTGCCAATCAATTTGGTGCTATGGCCAGGATTAACATAAGCTTCGTTTTATTCGTTTTCACCAATATGAGGGGTAGATTACCTTCTAGTGTTTTTTTTTACTACCCCGGTGGACGAATGGCTAACCATATCCACTTTAACTCCGGGATCGCGGATTCGATCCCGATATTATTTGTGTGCATGAACATGTCTGTTTGTCTTGGTCTGAGTGTTTTGTATGTATTATATGTTTGTATTTATTGCTTTGCTTAGTTTGGGACTAGATGGCAGTGTATAATTCGTCTAAGAATATTTATTTATTGTTCTGTGGTTGGCTTACAGTTTCTTTTATTTTTTATTGTTCTATATGTTAAAATAATATTACATTTAAAATGTAAAAAAGAGAGTATAAATAAATAACAATAAATAATTAAGCATAACAGAAAAGTTATCTAAGCTCAGACTTTCGCTTAATTCGGTTCTGTAAATTGATAGCAACAAATGTCACAAATCCAACACTATATTGCGTTTTGTTACTGTCCATATGCAGAATCAAATTAAAAGTTCGACTTTGAACCCACAACACAAGTTTTGCGTAGTTTGGTCTCTGTATAGTTTGTCAAATAATATTATTATTCCAATTAAGTTAATTCATGATTTCAACAATAAAACAAACATTTGTTCAAAGTTCGGCAACCACTCAAACCTATGCAAATTATAATGAAACAAGTTTTTGTTTACTGCAATTAGACGAATTAATTCTCAACTCTCTTTCGGTAAATAAATACAAACAAGACACTCGATCTACGTTTTAAATCCATTTGAATGAGCAGCGCTAATTAGATACAAATTAAACAAAGTCTCTCGGGTAACACAAACAAAACGAAGTGTCAACGACAGCGGCAGTCACCCTACTTGTGCGTATGTGTGCCGGGTTTCGCATAAAGGCTCTTTCACGTAGGTTTTCTTTTTTAAATGAGAGGGGGGCAAACGAGCATGTGGGTCACCTGATGGAAAGTAATCACCACCGCCCATTGAGATCACCGAAACAAAGGGGTCGCTGATCCGTTCCCAGCCTTTTAAGACAAATTAAAACTCTGTTCTTGAAGGCATCAATGTTCGGAAATACCGCTGAGGGAAGTTGAGTCCACAGTTTCATTGTTCGTGGTATAAATGAAAATGAAATATTGCTCACGCGCCGCCACCCCAGCAGCCAACCCCGAAACTCCTCCCTTTCTGGAAATCATACTCACTCGCAGGAACACAAAAACCCTCAAATGAATTGTTATTTGGCATCGTTTCGCTTCATTCCCGATGTGGGCTGCACTATATCGGAAATATTCGACTTGACGAAGATCTCCGTGATATGATACGTATATGTGAGTGAGCAGTTTAATTTAATTAATTAATTTAGAAAGTAAAACTTCTGCCATGTTTGATTGTCCATTGTATTACAATACTGTTTCTTTTTTTTTTTTTTTTATGTGAGAGGGGGGCAAACGAGCATGTGGGTCACCTGGTGGAAAGCAATCACCACCGCCCATGGAGACCAGCGACACCAAAGGGTCGCCGATCCGTTGCCAGCCTTTTAAGGAAAATGAAAACTCTGTTCTTGAAGGCACCCATGTCGTAGTCGTTCGTAAATACCGCTGAGGGAAGTTGATTCCACAGTTTCACTGTTAGTGGTATGAAATGTCTTAGCAAACGTACTGTAGTAGATCGCCAATTATCAAGATGATAATAATTTGTATAGAACGCAAAGAGACGCTACATCTCTGCGTGTAGAGAGAGAGTCCAATCGATCCGAGATCATTGGGTCACCGACGATTCGAGCTGCTCTTCGTTGTATGCGGTCAAATGGAGCAAGCAAGTACTGGGGCGCACCGGCCCAGAGATGCGAACAGTACTCCATGTGAGGTCGAACCTGGGCTTTGTATAGTTGAAGGCGGTGTCGGGGTGTAAAATACCGCCTGGCTTTACTAATCACACCAATCTTCCTGGAAGCCAGTTTGGCCTTGCATTCCAAGTGACCGCGAAACTGAACATTACTCGATATGTCGACACCCAAGATGGTAATGCTAGTTCTTACACTAAGGGGAGTACCTTCCAAACTAGGAGCTACGACGAATGGGGACTTTTTAGCGGTAAACGCACAAACCTGTGTCTTGGAGGGATTTAGCTGCACCAAATTCAATCTACCCCAATCCGAGACAAGTCCAAGGGACGTCTCAATCTCAGACACAAGTTTTGTTCGGTACTCATCGACGCAATCCCGAGAAACATTACATTGGCCAGTGTATCTTACGTCCACTGTACTGTCATTCGCATAGCAACGAACATTGTGTATAAGCAGCAAGTCAATATCAATGTACAATCGTTATACATAATATGCATATATACATATATATAACGTGCTATATTTACTGTAAGATAAAATATTAAAATACCTCCAATGTGTGCGACGCTTTATAATGCTTCGAGAATGAGGTCAATTTCAAATTAAGAGCTATTTACAATTAAAATACTCATCTGAACATATATTATGAGATCGTATTCCGTATTTGTGAAATATTACTTATTGTATGTTGAATACTTTATAGAATATTTTTAACGAGATCGTGATTAGTGACTTTTCGTTTAAAGAGAGGTATAGCGTTCATTTTAAGCTGCCCGACCGGGCAAGTACCTCCACCTCACAGAATACCCCAGCTAAATAACCATCCCCTTAAGGATTGTTGTGTTCCTGCGAGTGAGTGAGGTCGACAGAAATAAAGGAAGGAGTATAGGCTGGCAACGGATCGGCGATCCCTTGGTGTTGCTGATCTCCATGGGCAGTGGTGATTGCTTTCCATCAGGTGACCCACATGCTTGTTTGCTCCCATCTCATATAATAAATTATCGTTACTCATTAATTTAAATATAAAAATTCCCAATTAATTGAGGATTATTTTAATATATAGAAAGAAGAGGTTTTTACAGCGACGGTAACACGTGAGTTATACCTGTGGTATAGCGAGCGTCCATAGGCTACGATGACTGCTTACAATCAGGTGGGTCGTATGCTTAGTTGCCAGTGTACTTGTAAAAAAAAATGATATTAATTTGCATTAGAACTTAGTATAATTAATACGTACTACTGTAAATATTACTTATGACCAAGTTGATGTTACCGATTTTAGTTATATTTGATTATGTTATACTTATATACGAGTACGTCCCCGACCCAGATATACAATATTTTTTGAAAACAATTATTATATAGTTCACGAGTAAATAGGCATTGAAATTTTATCTAAATAATAAGTATAATAAGTATTTTTTAACACTTTTTACTTAAGCTTGAAATAGCTTCAAGCGTAAGTAAAAAGTGTTAAAAAATTATAATAAAATAACGAAAGTAGTGGAATGTATACTTGACGAACAAAGCTTCCTAGCTGCATAATGTTATAATAAAGCACTTGTACTATTTCTTGTCCATCTGTTTACCTTGATAATGCCTTAGCGGCGAAACCGGTTAGTAAAAATAATTAAAATTACGTGGAACAGTACAAGTGCTTCATTATAACATTATGATAATAATGTTCCACCAAGTGCCAACGATCAACAGTAACTACTTCCTAGCTGCATTTTTTTAAACTAAAAAAAATAATGTGAAATTGGAAAAAAAGAATTTGCAAACACGCAACACATATCGTCACACCTACACACTCTACTGTGTACTACACACTCTACAATGGATGCGTGATCCAGAATAATGACATTGTAATAAATCGACTCATGTCGAATCCACCCGAAATTAATTGACTCGAGTCGCTTCATTGACGGTTGGAATGTTGTTGTTTGGACATGTCGCGTAAATGCTGAAATGGCTGTGATTGTAGTAGCGGCATTTCGGATACTTTACTTTCTTCTTGCTGGATGATGGGGAGCGTGATTCGCAGCGGGACGAGTGTTTTGTTTGTTTTATTTTAGTGTTATTAAATAAAACGAATAAGAAATATACCATCATCATCATATCAGGTCCATTTTAGTCTCCACTACAGGAGCACGACCCTCTCTCGTCCGGCCTAGACGGAAGGAGGATTTGGCCTACACTCCCCACGCTGGCCAAACGGGTTGGGGAGGCCTGATCGATATTTGATAACTAGCTGTGCCCGCGACTTCGTCCGCGTGGAATAGTGTCTTTGGGCAGCATTTTTAAATATTTCGGCTAATTATTTTACAAATAAGACACATACGTATTAATACTTATATGAGTTGCAGTGTGCCATCTAGTGCTTATATAGCTCTTTTGTGGAACATTGAACATTCATCCCAACCAACAGCTTACACAGCTGCAACTTTCTTCCGCGCTCACTGCTTTTGCTAATGTTACATACCGGCATGTCCTCATCAGCTAAGTTCAATGGTAGTTTTAGAACCGAGTGCGCTATACCCCTATAACTATTTACACTTTATTTTGCTTATAACCGTAAACACAGAAAACAAAACTTCTTATTATGAAAATAACTTATTTAAGTATTTTATTTAATTGTATAAAAACCTATTTAAAAAAAATTATAAACCCAAATGAATTAAATTTAACTAATTTTATTGACCCAAATAAACAAAATCTCTATACTAAGTATAACTTTTTACACTTGTACTTAAGAACTTGTTTTTATGAACCATTTGTAACCGATTCCTAGAAATCCCTTTCGGATATTGCGACTTCTGACTGAGTCGGCATGCAAAGGCATAAAGACTCATTCATAAAACTATTAAGCTTTCTTATCTTTTGTTTACATTCACAGATGGTCAAATGCTTTGTTTGTACAATGCTCAAAAAAGTACTGTTTATTTGGTGAGGGCAATTAACTTACCGTTCTTAGGTACCTGCCTAGCATACAAATGTGCAACAAAAAAAAATGACGTAATAACATCTAATTAAACTCGAAAGTAATCTACTTTTAACGAATGAAATAAATAAAACAATGACCCAACTAAAGAAAAAAATATTTAATAACTTATCTACTAAAGTAAGCAAATCGAATTGTAAACAATGTGCAGTGAATAATAATGCATTTGTAGCGGAAAAAATAATAATTGTCACGTGTCTGCACGTTTGGGCAAGCCCACTTGGGCATATTTTTTCTGTGCCGTACCACCGTTTTTTAATCATGTGGTACCACGCCGCGTAACGCCCCCCGGCCCGCTCCCTGACCCCCGCGTGGCAGCTTTCAATGTGTACGGGTGGTGTACGGCGTTGAGATAGGCAAAATGCCTGGCATTTACAATAAGTGCCCAGTAAGAACCTGTAAATGCCCAATAAATGCCTAGTTTTGGGCATAAATAGGGAATTTATAACTATTTTTTGGACATTTATTGTAAATGCCCGGCATTTTGCCCATCTCTAGTACGGCGCGATGCTTGGCAAGTTTTTTACTCGCGTTAATTTCAGTTTCTCATTTTGTAATGACTGCGTAAATGTTATCTACATCAGGATAGCACTAATATTTTGTCTCTTGGCAAACAAACTTATAAAACATTCATTTATACCTTACATATTTCCATACAAACTTTCATCCCCTATTCCCTATTGTTATTTTACCCCCGTGTGGGTAAAACTTTTACAAACTTTGAATGTCATATTTATTTATATCGAATCAACAGCCTAAAAAATAAGTTTCAAGCTTCTAGCTCTAAAAATAACGATATTTCCATACAATCTTTCACCCCCCCTTTTAACCCCTTACAACCCTTTTTTTGCATTAAAAAGTAGCCTATGTCCTTCCTCAGGCTCTAAACTATCTGTGTACCAAATTTCATTTAAATCGGTTCAGTAGTTTTGCCGTGAAAGCAGGACAGACAGACAGACAGACAGACAGAGTTACTTTCGCATTTATAATATTAGTAAGGAAGTAAGGAAGTAAGGATATCGAATCAACAGCCTAAAAAATAAGTTTCAAGCTTCTAGCTCTAAAAATAACGATATTTCCATACAATCTTTCACCCCCCCTTTTAACCCCTTACAACCCTTTTTTTGCATTAAAAAGTAGCCTATGTCCTTCCTCAGGCTCTAAACTATCTGTGTACCAAATTTCATTTAAATCGGTTCAGTAGTTTTGCCGTGAAAGCAGGACAGACAGACAGACAGACAGACAGACAGACAGAGTTACTTTCGCATTTATAATATTAGTAAGGATGTATTACCCTTAGTCGCCTTGTACGACATCCACGGGAAGAAACGGAGTGATTCTTTTCTAGTCAGCCGGAAACCACACGGCCGTATATACGAGTATTATATATTATATCTTTGGTCTTTAATTTCTTATTTATCGTTGCATATACATGCGTTTTATAAAAAACTGACATACAAATGCTGATATATCAACAAAGTTGAAACGATATGAAGAATTTGGCATGAATATAGGTTATATCCTGACTCCTGAGAAAGGTCTACTACCGACATTCAAGGGTGAAGCCGTGAGCATAGCAAGTACGTATATATAGTAGTATTTGTACATACATACAGGTCTCATTCGTATGTCAAACATATAACTCACCTCACAGAATACCGCAGCCAAATAACAATTCCCTTGAGGGTTGTTGTGTTCCTGCGAGTGAGTGAGGTCACCAAAAAGGAAAGAGTTGTTGCGTTGGCAGCGGGGGTGGCAGCGCGCCAGCGATATTTCATGTTGCGAGCGTTAATTATGGCTACAGTAACCACTTCACATCAGGGGGGCCGTATGCTTGTTTCCACCCGATATAGTATAAAGAAATACCTTTTGGGCTTCATCGCATTTAGATAAAATGTCTATTTTTATCTTGTGATGTACAAAAAAACTGGTTTAACACCAATGCTGCTTCAAGTGAAGCTTCAAGTGATTCACAGCCCTCGGAGACTAATTATAAATGTGAAGGGTTCAGTCTTGCTTTGCTGTGTATTATTTTGAGCCGTTTCCGCTTTATGGACAAATGACATCGGAATGGTTATTTCGCTTACATATTTGAAACTTTTAGTAAACCTATTTTTTTTCTTGAATGCTGAAAACTTTAATAAGATATCTTCACCAGAGCTTCGTTAGTCAGTCATCAGGATGCACCTCGAGCAGGTGAGGCTGGTTGGGTCAATGACAAAACACTTTGGTCTTTTTAAGTAATCCGTGATACCCATATTGATTACATAATGGCATCATGGGATAATTTTTCCTTATCTATTAATGTGTAAAAGCAATCAAAATTGCTGCTGGGATACGGGCCTCCCCTAAATCGAAGGGGTTTAGAGCATACTCCACCACGCTGCTCAACTGCGGGTTGGCGGAGGCCAGTGTTTTCAAGCCGCCTAAAGGCCCGATTTGACTTGACGACTGTCATCTAATGACAACAACCGGGACCGATGATTTAACGTGCCCTCCGAATCACGGAGGAGCTCTAAATAAATAAACCTATCCATAGACAGGCTACGGTCGGCGTTGCTTAACTTGCGTGTTCGCTTAGACTGACACGCGCAACAACGCCAACGAACTCCTCACACATATGACAGTAGTCTCATCTGTAAGATAAAATAAAGTAGCAATGATGCAGCAAGTGCAACAGGCGTGATGTAAATAAAAAAGTAGACAACATCGCCCGTGAGTAGACAAGAATAGTCATCTAAAAATAGACAGCGGTGCTGTGAAAATAGACACAGCGCTGTCAGCTTTATCGCGCGGTGCGTCTTTGAAACGTAACGGAGTGTTGGCTTTGTCACGTTATACAGTGCATTATATCGACGGTGGAAAGGCAAAACAAATGAAACGCCATTTTGACCGAAATTGAGTTTTATATGCAGTTCGATAGGATTTTTGATTCTCTATCGATCTGTCTGGGTTACAGTCTATTTGGAGGTACTTTTTGGCGTTTCATTTAATGTAAAAACAGGGCCATTTTAAAATTTCACTCCCTTCAAACGACAATTTTATGACATATATTATTAACATTGTCGTATGATGGGTTTCAAAAATACCATCGGCGTGTTTTAATTTATTGACTTAACTAACTTTTTTACGACGATGGCATATAATTAATTTTACCCGTCTGTGTATTTTTTACCTTTGGCTTTTTATTACTTTTTCCCTACTAACATATAAGAAAACGTGTCGCATAACTTATTGTTCCTTGCAAGAAAAACACAACTAGTGGCGTTTCAGTTGTTTTTCCTGTCATAATTTTAATTGTAAACGTCTTATCAGTTACTTTCACTAACTGTAATATATTTTATTTTGGTGAGTCAATTGTTTTTCCTTACGTGATTTTTTACGACATAGGCGCTTCACATGTGTGTTTTTGAAATAATTGATAAATATCGTGTGATCAAATTGGCGTTTCACATCAATAAGGTACCAGTTGCAATGATAACTTGACAGTTGACGTGACTGCTCAATCAAGTGATTTCCGGATGCGATGTTCCATAATAGTAACTTACCGTAATAAATTCTTTCAGCCTTCATCTATCGAGTGGTGTGACTGAATTTTGGATGGAAATGATAGATTTATAGCTGCAACACTAACTGTATCCCCCGATTTTGTTAATATAACTTGAATTGCCGGATAAGAGGCTCTTCATTACCTATTAAGAATAGAGATTGAGTGGGTTTTGGCTGGAATGGAATTATTTATTCCTAACAGTGCCGTGGTTTAATCGGTCTTGTGGGGAAGCAAACTCCGCAAGCAAGCTGTTTACGAGGCTTGGACTACGGCTCGTATTAATGGAGATCCTGGTGTTTCTGTCTTGAAACGCGAGTTCAATGCTGCCTCGAGGTTCAGTAAGAAAGTAATTGCCAGGGCGAAATTTGAGTGCATCATCAGGATTGGTGAGCGCCTAGCTAAGCAACCATCTGGTTGTTCTTTTTGGTCGCTTGCTAAGGGTGCCGAAGGAAACTGTTTCTTTCTACCACTCCGAATACAGGATGGTAGTCTGGCCCACAGTGCTAAGGAGAAAGCCGATCTGCTGGGGAAACTCTTTGCCTCAAACTCGATTTTGAACGACAGAGACGCCTCACCACCTTCCATCCCGCGGTGTGCTATTTCCTAATGTGGCTAATTCAATGCCGAAAATATCGTTTACTCAACGAGATGTTCAGCGGGCATTGCTATCCCTCTACGTTTAGAAGTCAAGTGGGCCAGATGGCATTCCGGCTGTGGTGCTAAAGCAGTGTACTGCTGAGTTGTGTCCTGTTCTTACGCGCCTTGTTGCTCTCTCTTATTCTACCAGGCAAGATCCTTTCATTGTGTAAGACTGCGAACGTGCACCCAGTGCCCAAAAAGGGTGACAGATCAGACCCATCGAATTACAGTCCTATCGCTGCTATCTCCCTTTTCTCCAAGGTATTGGAGCGCTTGATTAACAACCGGCTCCTGAATTGCCTAGAAGAGCACGACTTGATCAGCGACCATCACTACGGCTTTCGTCATGGTCGCTCGACTGGTGTAGTGTATCTTACACATTGTTGGGCTTCAGTCATGGAGAGTCAAAGTGAGACATTGGCTGTTAGTCTGGATATAACGAAGGCATTCGATCGGGTATGGCATTGTAGTCTTCTTTCGAAGTTGCCTGCATACGGTCTACCTGAGGGTTTTGCGAATGGGTCGCTAGCTTCTTGTCCAGCACAAGCATATTAGAGCCATTGTGGAAAGCAGTTGCTACGATGGCATAGACATTATTGCTGGTGTCCCGCATGGCTTTGTATTGTCCCCGACGCTGATTTTGCTGCATATCAATGATACGTTATCTATTGACAGCATTCATTGCTATGCCGACGACATCACTGGGGACACTTATTACACGGATCGAGCTAATATTGCCCGCTCTCTGGTAGAGGAGAGCCGCGAACAACTTGTAACACAAGTCAACACAAGAAATCGAGAGCATATTGAAAAATGTGTTCGATTGGGGGCGACAGAATTTCGTTCAATTCGGCCCTACTTAGACACATGTCTGCGTGTTCACCGCTAAGAAAACCTCCTTTGGTGTGGCTTCTCAATTCCAGAACACACCCCTTACCATCGCCAAAAATATTGGGATTCTCGGAGTTGAAGGAGAAGGTAAAGCTGTCGTCGAAGAAACTAGGTGTGCTCAACATGACTCAATTGAAAGGCGTGCTGTGAGGATTGTTGACGATACCAAACTGACAGACGGTCTAGAATCTTTAAGTCTGAGAAGAGATTTTGCGTCCCTTTGTGTGTTCTACCGATTGTACAATACAACGAGGTGTCTTCAGAGTTGTTTGACATTATGCTACAGTAGCACTGCTCGCCATCGACAGGATGAAGTCTCATCCTCACACATTTGAGCCTAAGTGGTCGTGATCTGTGGAGTTCCAAAAAAGTTTTATCCCGCGTACTGTTAAGCTATGGAATGAACTGTTTGTCGAGGTTTTCTAAGGAGACTACAGCATGGGAATCTTCAAAAAGGGCGTGAGAAGGTTTTTACTGGATCGGCAACGCACATATAATGCCCCAGATGTTACAAGCGTTCATAGGCTACGGTAACTGCTTTCCATTAGGCGGGTCGTATGCTTGTGTGCTACTTTAGTGGTATAATAAAATCAAAGGAGGCTTTCAGAATGGACTGTTGATCGCCAGACACCAATATACTCAGAGGTTCAGCTGATCGTTCAGTGTGGATATCTTTGTGAGAGACCTTTATCCATGACTAGTTGACATGCATAAGCTGAAATTATAAAAACTTAACAATCTCTTGATCAGTTAATCAATCAGTTAAAATTTCATCATAGAAATTTTAACGATGATGAAAGGTAAGAGATATAAAATTGTATTGTAATCGAACTTGTACAAATGATCGTACAAGACCTAGGTATTACAATACATACAATTTTATATGAATGACGACATTTTCAAATTAGAAAAGTAACCAGATCAATCAAATCCCTGTCCCGACTATGGCAAAACAATAACATTTTAACATTGCTTGTGATCGATAAAGTGTTTTACCAATGTGTACTAATAAGGATACATAGTTTATAATACTTTTTTCTTATTCGTAATTTTTTCGTTAAAGTGTTATAAATTGTTTATCCCTATTTGTTTAAATTTTACTTTGATTTTTCATAGATTTTTCCCGGCAAACTTGTATAAAAAACGGCGCATAAATTAATTTACCCCATTAAAAATTTTTCTTAGATGCCGTATAAAGTATTTTTCCCTACTCACTTGAAAAGTCATTTAAATGAAACGACACTATCTCTTAAAATATAGATTAAAATAGTTTTATTTTATATACTGTATATAGGTAATATCAAGTTTCATCTGCACGCAAAAAATTAAAAATATCCTCCAATAAATAAAAAAGTTATGATGATTTTTTCAATTTTAAAATCTTTAAACAGCTCTACTGAACAATTGGCCAAATGTCGCTTATTTTGTTTTGCCTTTCCACCGTCGATATTTTAGTTATTTTTCATTTAATAATCTGTTATCTCGAGCGTGCTTCGGAGTCCTTCGAAGATAAATGAACCAATCCATAGATTTGATTAGATTGACACGTGCAACGACGCTAGCAAACTCATCAAAATGCACATCATATTGTAATAGATGGATAATTGCCACACTTTTCAATAAAGCTCTATTGTAAAAAAATATGTAATTAATAACAATTTTTTACCATGTAATATCAAAACTTTGATCTTGGATTTCTTATAGTAGCCTATTTTCGCCGCGGAACCTTTCTTGCTCACACAAATAAAACGCTTGCGCTTACTCTGATGGTTTACATTGCATTGAACCGTGCAAGAGAGGCACTTCCAATTATATTAAAGCGTTAATACACGAACGTCCTCAGGCTTTTACTGTATTATTAAAAATCCTTCCTATGATATGACAAGTGTCTTTAAAATTGTATTATCCGTTTTGCATCAGGTGCGGGTGCGTCGTATGCTTGTTCGGTGCCCAGCGCCAAATAAAAAAAAAATCCATTATGTGCCACCTATCCTTAAGAGAGTTATCTATCAACTTGATCGTCGAAAACACGAAAAATGGCGGCTCCGAGCAAATAAATTAAATAATTTCGCTCGTTCTCTATTTTCTTTATCGCTATTAATTTATCAGAGTAGTCTTTAGTATGTGTCTCTGCCAAAAATGAATGCTATTTTTTTTACAAATAATGTACTTTGTTAGAAGCCTCGTCGATATTTTTATTACATATTGCATTGGGAAAAATATATAAAAGATTGATTTATTTATTTGGAGTAGCAATGGATTCGTCTTATTTATCTGGGAAATAACCATTGACATGTTGTGGTCATGTTCAATAGATATGTATTAGCATTAAGTCCACCTTTCCTGTGGTGTAAATTTGTTTACATGCGTCAATGAGTTAAAGCCAACCTCACTTACTTGTGGTGCTCCCTATCGCTACTGTCGCCATATTCAATTCAAATGGAAAAGAAACAAGAATAAACATCAAAAAATATTTTTTTGAAGTAAACTTTTATTCATTATCAATAAAAAAAAACCTGCTTACTGTGTCACGCGCATCAAAACCTTTTATTTGATTCGGGTAGCTAACAAATACGCTGTACCCTAGCCTACCTCTCTTTTGCTACAGCCTCTTTCGCTAGTCGGTAGGATGCACCACGTACACTTGAGGCTCTAAAGATCGTGGTGAGCCCCTTACACCCTATTATGCTTTCCACTTTTTTTATAATTATGTGATTTTTTAAACATAAAATTGTAAAGCCTGTGGGAGAGTACAGTCCTAAATCAACTTGGCAGATACAATACAATATCAGACAGATCTATTTCTAGCCAGCGGACTCTTGTCTTGAATACTAAGCAAGATGTAGATATCCTGTTTTGATGCTGAAACAAACACACGTATTTGTTCTAGAAAAGTTCAAAACTAAAATGATTACGTGTCATTGGTAGCAAGGGATATCCATAACAAAACGTACTTAAGAGTGGCATTTGAGTTATTCTATGCTCATTGCAACAGAAAGGATAAGTCAAAAAATTGTAATCCGACTACGGAAAAATACAGTGAAAGGTAAAAATCGACTCCTCCTATTATTGAAATATAACCTATTGTAGCATATTATGTTATAAGAATAGAACAAGTGATTTTATTAATATAACATGTCATAAGAAAAACTATTTGAAAATTGACATTTTCATCGGAAACGTTCAATTGTCGACATGTCACCTGTCACTAAGTATAGTAAGTTTTATGGAATAGGAAATCACATAAAAGACTGCCATATTTGTGTGGCTTCATTTTTTATGCAACTTTTCCGAACAAATACCAAAGTTTACTTCTTGTTCATTGAGGAACAAGTTCGTAAATGATAAATGTAACTTGAGAAGTTACACAAAGATTATTTCTATGTGATTTATTGTTAAGCTTTTGATCAATATTGTGTCGTATCACGTTTCCATATGTTATGCAAGTGTATGTTTTGTTGTTTGAAAGAATTAATTATTTATTTTAAAAGATAAATAAGGCAACCTTTTCATCGTCAGTATTAAAAATTGAATAAAGGCGGACTTCCTCAATAATTGCTACATAATAAAAAAATAACTGCCATTTGTGTTTGTTAAAAATACTTTTAATGAAAGAGCGATTATTGAGGAGGTTACTGTAATTTATATAAAAAAATATATAAAAATAAGCAAAGCCTGGGAGAGTCGAATCTTAAAAAAGGACGCTTGTGAAACATTGAGCATATAAAAAGCAGATTACCTAGGCAAATAGGTATTCTGTAATGGTGTCAACATACATAAAAAGAATCAAGACATTAACTCACTACTCATTATGTTAATCATCATTCCCTAGTCATTTTCTTTTTATTTGGGATCGATTGAGTATATCTTTTTCATCTATTAATTTTTATACAACACTGTCATCTCAACATTTACTCCTTTCTTACCCATATCACCAATGACGAGCTAGGTGGCGTAGCGGTCAATGACGCGGCTTCGACACCAACGCATTTGTGTGCATGAACATGTCTGTTTGTCTTGGTCTGGGTGTTTTCTATGTGTCATAAGTATGTATTTACAAAAAAAAAAATGTATTTACATGTTTATCAGTTGTCTAGTACCCATAACATAAGCTTCGCTTACTTTGGGGCTAGATGGAGCTGTGTTTTTTTTGTCTGACAATTTTTATTTATTATCTCTCACACAATTCATCCATATTCAGTCTTTCTATCTCATTTTATCTATACACAGTCACATGTTTTTCATCATTCTCAACTACACACCACGAAAGGCGATTTCCTCTCATTATTTTCATCATAAGAACTACTTTCAAACTTCATCTATATAGTCATTCATACCTTATTTTATCCATTCTAGTTATGCTATTATGCCACACATTCATCTCGATATACGCATCTCAGCTACATACATTCTTCTTAAATCCTTTCTTTTCATGGTCCAGCTTTGTGATCCATATAAGAAAACAGATCATATTTTTATATAAGTATTTTATTTACGAGTAGGTCATTTCGGCATGTATATACGAGTATATATTTCGATTTGGTGGATTATACCAGCTCCGACTTTCTCATAGAGGCATAAACTATTTTAATTAGTTAAAGACAAAAGTATATATTGTCGTAGAAATAAAATCATATTTTTTTTCAGGCAAGAGCTGCAGCTAAATAAAAAAAAAATCCTGTAACCATTTTTCTGTTAAATGATCACTGAAGCACGAATGGCTTTTAAATAGATAAGCTTAAGTCACACCTTATTTTCTGTTTATCTCTATTTTCACGAAACACAGAGCATTTGTTTTTTTTTTTGATAAATCCTTTTTCTGCTCATCATGTATAAATCTGATTTACATAACGAATCTGGACGACATTGCAAAGCTGACCTCACGTTTTTTTTTTATAAAAAATACACTTAGGATGTTTGCATTTACCATAGCCCAAATCAAAGGCGAATAAGATGAACGTGGACGAACGAAACGTCGAACGTCGATGAAAATGATTTTCGTGCAGAGGTGGTAATGGTAGATAAGCATTAAAAGACCAGATACGGAAGAATGCCACAAAAATACATACAATACTTTTTTTCGCTTTCTGCATCAGCCACCATCAGCCATCCTCATTAGTTCATCGGTTCATCTAAAGAATACATCTCGTTTGTCATTGTCTTTTACGAGCTCTTTATTATAGGACTTTCCATTTCAATCTGCCATCACTCATTCGACACAGCTTGCCTCTTGCACTGAGCATTATGAGAGCAATTACTACTGCACTGATTATCTAAAAGAACAAGTTTTTATCTTTCACTTTTTGACTTATTAAAACACATGATAAAGACAAAGTTTTTTTTTAATGAAAAATATTTATTCACATTATCATCAATCAGTATCACATAAATCATTGTGACCAGCCTAATAAGTATTCAAGATACTTGTGCCAGGAGTTCTCGCTCTTCCATAACTCATTAACATAGCATGATCTTACTGTGTCTCGAAAAGATATAGACATTAAACTAAAGTTACAAATGAATAACTTGAGTATAAAAAAAACCGGATAAGTGCGAGTCGGACTCGCCCACCGAGGGTTCCGTAGGTACGTAGTATCATTATTAAATTTGATATTTTTCATTATAAATAAGAAATAATGCGTCGAAAAAAATAAATAAAATATATTTTGCAATGTGTACATCAAGCCCTTTCATATGATACCCCATTTGAACTAGTAGTTTCAATTTGAAATTTCGACACCCTATAAAAATATAGACCCCCTATTTTTTAAGATCTATTTACAAATGTATAGTTTTGAGATTTATTCCTGTACTTGTAGTCTATAACGATGTTACTTGCCAAATTTCATAGTTTTAGGTCAACGGGAAGTACCCTATAGGTTTTGATTCCCTTGAGAATGTCGAAATATGCGTTTTTTGCTGAATAAACGGCCGTAACTTTTTTTTACGTAAACTTAGCAGTTTGATTTTTTTACAACTTCATGGGACCGTAGACCTGAGTATACAGTTCAAATTTCAGCTTGATACCTCCACGCATTCTGGACATAGAAATTCTTGACAGACAGACAGACAGACAGACAGACAACAAAGTGATCTTATAAGGGTTCCGTTTTTCCTTTTGAGGTACGGAACCCTAAAAACATGAGTCTTAAGTTACAAACATAAATGAAAATAAAAAAAAAAATCGTGATCAAATCTTTCGCTCAGGTTCGCTATCTCCCGTATTTTAAGCCAGGATCAACCAAGAAGGTAAATAAAATTACAGCCGACCGGCACCGGAGAAAGAGTCACGCGCGCCATAGTAATGGATTACGTGACCCGTGCACTCCATGCAAGACGGCATCGTTGCGATAATGAGCACGGATCATCCATAAATTCTAGATACACTTTTATTTCTGGGCCACTGAGTTTTCAAACACCTTATTCCTGGATGTGACTTATAGATTTCTCTCTTTTTTCTGGTATTTCAAAGATTCTTTATTATTCAATAGTTGGCATGTCATTAAAATTTTTTTTTTATGTGCCTGTTCATCATCATCATCAGCATTTATCATCAACACCTAAGAGCCGCCTTCTTGTCGCTGGAGCTTCTGCTATCCACTTTCCGTATTCAAATCGAGTCTCTTCAGCTCTTGATACAATATGACTAACGTTTTCTATTTAATTTCTATAAATTAACCGTATTTTGGTCCCTCTTTAATGTATCTGGCCTTATCTAACTTAATAACAGCGTAAAGATAAAACATATCAATGCACAGATCACACCGCTTTTCAAATTTGATATGTTGGTTCCTTACGAATCTAGGAGAGCACTAAGAAAGGATTTTTTTTTATGCTACTTCGGGTAGCAGACAAGCATACAGCCCGCCTGATGTGAAGCGGATACCGTAGCCATATTAACGTTCCCAACATAAAATAAACTGCGGCTTTAAAAACGGTGGCGGGTTGGCGGAGGCCAGTGTTTTCAAGGCGACTAAAGTCCACTGACTTGCCTTAACAACTGTCATCTAACGACAACAACCGACGGTTTAACGTGCTCTCCGAAGCACGAAGGAGCTCCAGGTAAATAAACCCTAGTTTTTAGTAGTTCTTGTAGTAAAAAAATTGCAACAAGATATACACAAATGAATGGCAGCGCCCCTGGACCACGCGGGCGAAGCCGCGGGTAACAGCTAGTGCTGTTATAAATTTAATAAATTCACAAAATCATCTTTATTAACTTAACATAAGATATCATATTAACTAAAGAAACTACTCAGAAGTCGGGCTCAAAACTGTAGTTTCTGCCGTCACTTTGCATAATAAACATTTATATAGCTAGTTAACCATACTTATTACTTACTGATATTATAAATGTGAAAGTGTGTTTATTTGTTTGTCCTCCTTTCACGTCGAACTGAACTAATGGATTGACATAATTTTTTCTACGAGGATAGTTTAAGGTCTGGATAATGACAACGGCCACCGGCTCCTGGAAAACATCTTATTCCCACGGAAAAAGAAAGTTAACTTTAATATCGATAAAAGTGTAAATTGTTAATTTTTGATAATTAATTTAATTTAGCTTGTTTTCGTGTAATTAGGTAGATATTATTTCAAGTCGTACTTTTTAAATATTTAGAACTAGCTGTCCCGGCGAACTTCGTACCGCCTAACAATCAATGAATGTCGTGGTACATATTAGCTGAACTAAATTTATGATTTTATGGAATTAAAACAATGTATTCATATTTGGAATTACCAGTGACCCCATGCGAGCAGTTATCTAATTTTCTTCATGTGGGTAAATAAGGGTTAATAATGACCAACAGCTAGTAATTTTTACATAGATTAGTTTTTTTTTATACTAAGTCCGGCAGACAAGCATACGGCCCGCCTGATGTGAAGTGGTTGCCGTAGCAATATTAACGCTTGCAACATAAAAAATCGCTCGCGCGCCGCCACCCCCGCTGCGAATGCAGCATCCCCTTCCTCCAGCTCCTTCCTTTCTGGTGACCTCAGTCACTCGCAGGAACACAATAATCCTCAATGGAATTATTATTTGGCTGTGGTATTCTATGAGGTGGAGGTACATTCCCTAGTCAGGTAACATACAATTACGCTCCCTACCTCTCTTCGCCAGAGCTTCGTTTGTCAGTCAGCAGGGTGCACCGCGTACAAGTGGCTTTGGTTCAAAATTGTTGATGAACCTCTTACACACCAAAATCCTTCATTGAGTACAATAACTTTATTTTCAAGTTTTCCGTTTACAAATATTAAGCACAAAATGAAATGGTTCGCCCACTAATCTTTATTTAAAAGAAATGCCTTATTTATAGATGTGATTCATCTTCGTCTTGTAACTTTTTGTTTTTTCTATCGACTTCATCTCTTTGAGACTTTTCCTTCAAATCGGTAGTTTTTTCAGCTTACTATGTTTTTTATGACTGGCCGTGTGGTTTCCGGCAGACTAGAATAGAATCACTCCGTCTCTTCTCGTGGATGTTGTACAAGGCGACTAAGGGAAATAAAAATAAAACATTATAAAACTTCGATTAGGCCTCCCCAACCCGTCTAGCCAGCGTGGGGAGTGTAGGCCAAATCCTCCTTCTGTCAGGAACGGACGAGAGAGGGTCGTGCTCCTGAAGTGGAGACTAAAATGACCTGATGATGATGTTTTTTGTATAATTATAGTTATCTTATGACATTATTGTCTGTTTTTTTTGTTTCCAAAAATGTGTGGCAGACATGTATGTCTGCCACCCGACGTGCAATAAAAAAGAACTAACATTTTACAACGGCCGCGGGGGTGGCGGCGCGCGAGCAATATTTTATGTTGCGAGCGTTAATATGGCTACGGTAACCGCTTCACATCAGGCGGGCCGTATGCTTGTCTGCCAGCCGACGTAGTATAAAAAAAAATCGAATAAAAAGAAAAGTAAACTTATTGATCATAATGTGATACATTGTAAGCAATAAATAATTTACAAAACATGTTATTTACTTATACAGAGACATGTTTATAAACTAAACATTAATGTTCTTTCTCCTTTTATTGTTTAACTTTAGTTGTACGTTGTTACGGTAAACATTCGAATGTGAAATTTTAATTAAATTACGGCAAACAAAACACACGGATCAAGAGATTCGGATTTGAAGATAAATTCTAATTAACATTTGTGACAACAGGAGGAGAAAATGTAGCTCCTGGAACAGACCGAGAAATGCCTTAACGCCAAATAGCAAGAAGGACACGTGCCGTGCTCTGGTAGACATAGCTTATCGTTTTTGTGTGGTTTCTATGACAGCGGGAATGTAATATATTCTTGTTATATTTAATTTTATTTTTTTACAATATTAATATCTACGGTCTTTTGCAATTCAATATGACAATTTTATATGAATTATTAGAGGGGAATAGATTTACACGTATATGACCTTCTCATTTATCTTTTCATTATATAAAAAATAAGATGAAGTATTTCACGAGGTCTAAAATTTATAGAAGTGAAACAAAATACATAAAAGTGACTTTCAAGGCTGTCAAGGCAAATAATCCCAAAAAGGCAAAAAATATATACCTTAAAAGAAAATTGTAGTTCGCATCCACAAAACGTATATTTTTCACACGACCATTTAATTCCACGCTACTTTGTGGTTATAACGTAGGAAATAAATAAATTCGACTCAGCACATAACGGCTATAAATTATCAAGTTTGACACATATGGAGGCTGTATATTAGCGACAGATATTCCCATAGCTATCGTTAAATATTTTATGGATGTTATTCTAGCATGTTTATTTGATATTTTATTCATATTTAGCCAATTGGTGCTATAGATTGTCCATTGAGATTATTGAAATTATTATTTAGATTAACCTATATTTAATCTACTGTTGGGATAAAGGGTATCTCCTTAATCGAAGGGTGATGTAGAACGTACTCCACTACTCTGATCAATTGTGGATTAGCAGAAGTTAGTGTTATAACTTGGCTGATTGTCAAATAAATAAACAGTCGTTAGTTTATTTATTTGAAAATGAAAAATGAAAAAATATTTATTTGACAGTAAACAGATACATCGAGTCATTTACACTATGGATCCACACACTAGGCGTGCAAGCCTGTATCGTGTGGCCCATAATTTATCTAATAACAACACCCGGGATCGACGGCTTACAATGCCATCAAAGCATGAAAGAAACACGGAACGGGGGCCGGAAATCGGATTATTTGGTTACGAAAATCAAACTTCAGCTTAAATTTAGGGTACTTGTGTCTAGCTTAGCTTTACCAACTAAGGTGAAGATATTTGTCAACAACTAAAACGTAAAACCTATTTTTCGAGTCAAAATATTCAATGGTAATCGGCTTCAGCTTCGGCGGTAGGGTCCCTGAACGCCAATGGTTGATATTGATGTTGGTACTATGCAATACTAGATTCTGTTTTAAACAGTAGGAAATCAGTCTGCAAGTTCTGTTATTACAAAGATTTCTAAAGAAATACTCTAAAGAGTTGGTCCGATATCAACGGAGTTGGCAGCGCGCGATACTTGTATTGCGAACGTTTATAATATTCAGATACCGTTTCATGCTTATTTATTATATATATATATATATATACGTATGCTTGTTTACCACCCATCGTATCAAATAAATTATTCGTTGAAGAAACAAGTTGTTAATTAATAATTAACGAGAATGCAGTACAGGAACTGAAATACTCAAGTTGGGAATCATATTTTCCCTTGATAGGTAATGGGCCAATGTTTGTCCTACAAAGAATATAAATACACACATTCTTCGAAAATAACATACAAGTTATGTAATTGAAGTTTGTATTAAATCTTTTATCTATTTTCGTAGGGAATGGCGACTGGGATAAATTGCGGTGACAAATATTTTTGCAGTTTTATTCATAGTAATTATCACAGGTGTTTCAATCAATCAACACATTATAATAAAGTTTATTGAAGTCCCCTGCTTGCTGTGAGTTTATTTGTGCAGGTGTATCTCAGAAAATACTAGATATATAAATTTTGATACAATGTTGAACTGTATGAAATTTACCAATAGAAAAGCGCCAGTCGGTTCCGGGGGGTTTATCTTATTATATATCTGGCGTATGTTTGTTTGACACCAGAGGCAGTTAAAATATCTCATATCTATAAGACTAGCCGCTGTCTTAAAATATAAATAATATTATCATTGGCGTGCATACATTTTAAAATAAAAAATACAGTTTAAAAAGAATGTACGACTATTATAATAGGAGGACGGTAATGAATCGGTGAACTTTTGGTGTTGCTGATTTCTTTGAGAGGTGGTGAATTCGTGATTAGAGTTTACAGCAAGTGGTCACATTCTCGTTTTATAAAAAAGTCTTGAATAAAAAAGTTATAATGCTACACGCTCGCACTGGAACCCCACCCCAACAGCAGATTTAACGAGAGCTCGCAATTCACTTTTGTTTATTTCTTATTTTAACCCTGTTGATAAATGAGTCAGCACGGAACGTTAGCTAATTTCTGACATTACAGGTCGGAATTTATGTAGGTTTATTTTTTATATAATTTTGTCGCGTTGATGAAGATATTTTAGAATATCATTCGTTTTCCTGTCGCAACCTATTACGGGAACTTAAGCCTTTTAAAGTGTTTAAGCAACGAACCTAGAAATGGAGGAAGATACGGTTTGTTATTTAGGTATATTAGGGCATACAAAGAGGCAGGTGAAATTGGCTTTGGCTCTAACAAACAGGCGAGTTGCACTTTGCCTAGACCCCTCTTTTGTTATTTCTATGGGTAAGGTATTCTGTTCTGTTATATGGTATTTCTTATACTTTCTAATGGAGTGGATGGCTTAATTTGATTGTATAGTATTGTGTCAACATATAAAATCAACTTACCACCATGTCCTACGCGACTTATAGAAATCCGTACTAAGTTAGACCGTAGGTCGCGGTAGGCGGTTTAAAAATACTGACCTCCGCCAACCCGCAGTTGAGAATCGTAGTGGAGTATGTTCTAAACCACTTCGGTTGAGGGAAGACCCGTATCTCAGCAGGGAAATGAATATCCTTCCTCATTCAGGCGACGACGACATTGTCATATACATTATCATCCATTTTAATATTCAGTACAAAGAATAGGCGAAATGACAAATTATTTAGAAAGCGGGGAAAAACATTTGTTTGATGGAAACGAGGACCAAATAAAAGCGGCTACCGGAGTAGTGAAACGTGGAATCATTGCTCTGTTTTGTGATATAAAGTGTCTCTTATTTTTGGAGAATAGTTCTGTTCCTTCTGACACATTACGGTCCAGACAGACAGAGAGAAAGTGTATAATTTCGACTGATACGTTACTTGTCGTACGGAGTAAACCCATCGCACATTATCATTAACATGGACACACTCACACACACACATCTTAAATTTATTCATTGATTTAACATAAGCTATAGATTGTAAGGATGGTTCTTCAGCCTCGCTTGTAGTATAGTTACCATACCTCCGACACAGCTATTAGACGTGGAGTATAAAAAAAATCTAACCAAAAATTATAACCTTCCAGTTCCACAGTCCAACGAAGAATATTCAAAAGACCGCTTACGTTCCTAATTTTCGTCTCATTTCCGCGGCATCTACTAATTGGAAATGACTAAATATCGTTTAGCCAGTCACAGACCAGCGTAGCCAATAGCTTGAAAGAATGTGTTACCAGTGCAAGTAACTTAAATTAAACATTACAAAATGATACCGAAACTAACAAACCCTAACAAGATTATAATAGATATAAAAAAAACTAAAATTATTTAATATTATCTTAAATAATTTTGTTTGAGATGTCCGGTTTTTAAAGTTAAAAAAAAAATACCCACTCTTAAAGACGAGAGTCGCGAGTTCGCTACCCGCACATGACAAAATTATTAGTGTACACGCGTGGGGTGGGGTCTTCCGCCACTGCCTGTTGGTGGCGGAAGAACGCAAAGTAGTATAGATCAAATGGCCTGTAAATTTGACTTAAGCTAAATAACACCTGAATCAATTAAATATTAATGTGCATGAATATGTGTGTATTTACAAAAAAGAAATGTTAAGTATAGTATCAGTTATCTAGTACGCATAGTACAAGCTTTGCTTAGTTTTGGGACTAAGAACTCCATAGAACACGTTCCACAATTTGATTGTGCGCGAGAAAAATCCTCTCTGGAACTGGACAGGACGCGATCTTTTCGATTCTAAAGTGTGAGGATGCAATCTCTGTTAGTAGTAAGCGATGCGATTTTAAAAAGAGGCCGTGAAAATAGTGTCAAGACTAACACGGAGCCTTGCTGTCATATCGCTGTCTGTCCCATTGCCAAGAGGGCAAGTCAAGTTCCAAAGGAGTCCTACTCCTACTACTATCGTCTGATCAAATTCGTTGTGAGTTCCATGGCGGCAGTTTATCCGCCGGGACTGCAGTGAACTTCATTGTCCATTTTTGGTTGTCGCTGCTGTTAATCCTGGCTACACAGGAAGTGGTCGGAATTAGTGGTGTCCCCTGTCCCATTTTATCTGTCCTCTTCATCTTGTCATTTATCCTACAATTTATGACATAGATCATGTGGTGTAAGTGGTTCATCAACATCTTTGAATCAAAGCCAACTTCACCTGCACGCGGTGCACCCTGCTGACTGACAAACGAAGCTCTGGCGAAAAGAGAGGTAGGGAGCGTAATTGTAAGCTACCCGACTGGGGAATGTAACTCTACCTCACAGAATACCGCAGCCAAATAACAGTTCCCTTGAGGGCTGTTGTGTTCCTGCGAGTGATTGAGGTCACCAGAAAGGAAGGAGATGCTGCGATGGCAGCGGGGGAGACGGCGTGCGAGCGATATTTTATGTTGCGAGCGTTAATATGGCTACGGTAACCGCTTCACATCAAACATAGATCATGTGGTGTGTAAGTGGTTCATCAATATCTTTGAACCAAAGCCAACCTCCTGGCTGGGGTCGTCCCCGACCTACTCTACGTCCGCGACTCGGCCTTTGTCCCCGTCTTGATATCCAGTAGACTCTCTGATCATCCTCATCTTGATTATATAATATAGTGTTACTGTTGTTGTTCTTTTCAATCAAGTAATTATGATGATCCGCGCATTCCTTCTTGAAACCAGAACCAGCGTACCAGAAAAATATTAATTTGAACTTTTGCGTCTTTCTTTGAAAATTCGCACGCATCGTAATAAATAAGAAAGATTTTTTCCATTTTTGCCAGTCCTTGGAAACATTTCCTGCTGTTATATTTTCTAAATTGTGTATAAATGCAAATGGCGGCGGAGGAGGCAATACGGTTTCCATTTCAGGTTCACACTGAGTGTATAACAATTCACTATAATGATTTATAAACACAACGTCTTTAACTCCAAATCTATTCATGTATTAGATAGTATATTTTGCGTATTATTCCACTATATGTAGTTTTAGCAGTGTCAAGCGAACACTTAACACTGCTAAAACTACATAAAACAGTGAAATGTAACGCTTGTGCCATAACCCTAAACCAGTAAAAACTTCTCTATTAAATTCCAACAATGTAGAAAACAAGCGAAGCGAAAATCGCGATGTTGAAAAGTGGTGTTCAATATCGCACTCGGAACAGTTAATGGCAATGGAATTGATGGCTATCGACATCGGAGCAACACTATGCTTTACGTGTTTAGTTAGTACTAAAAATAGAATGGATAGTAACCGCCAATTGAGAGTAAGCTAGATAGCACCAATAAAAGCACTGGCTGTTAGTCCAAACAACATACACGAAGCAAGAATTGCTGCGTTAAAACTGAAGTGATATCTGTCTATCATTACAATATTTCATTATGATGACCCATGACGAGCTCGGTGGCGTAGCGGTCAATGACGCGGCTTCGACACCAACGCTCGTGGGTTCGATTCCAACATAGGACAAACATTTTTGTGCATGAACATGTCCGTTTGTCTTAGTCTGGGTGTTTTCTATGTATCATAAGTATGTATTTACAAAAAAAAAATGTATTTACGTATGTTTATCAGTTGTCTAGTACCCATAAAACAAGCTTCACTTACTTTGGGGCTAGATGGCACTGTGTAATTTGTCTGATAATATTTATTTATTTGTATCTCTTTTTTAATATTGGGTTAATCCCGGTCTTTTGATAGGCGTGCGCGGGGATATTGATCCAACGCGTAGAGGCCCCTTTGAGAAGTTTAATGTAATGTTGTACGCCCGCCGTGACCCGCTCCAGGATATGTCAATGGAACGACATGCCCATGAGCAGGTCTCGGCAGGCGTTGAGACTATTGTGAAGTGTGATGGAAAATAAATGGACTATGGAGATGTGACCTGGGTGAACTTAATACCGGGCTATTACAGAAGAGGGTATTATTATCATTATCAAAATGTCCAGATTTTATATATTTTCTTTTTGCGAGACTAGGTCGCTTCAACAGAGTACAGAATTTTTTGTCATCTCCTAAACTTCTCCTAAATCGTCCACCGGCCAATATAAGAAAACGTTAGTGGTCAATTTATGATAGACTGACACGAACTCCATATTTTTATTTATTTATTTTGGGGTGTAAGTGGTTCATCCACATCTTTGAACCAAAGCCAACTTCACCTGCATGCGGTGCACCCTGCTGACTGACAAACGAAGCTCTGGCGAAAAGAGAGGTAGGGAGTGTAATTGTAAGCTACCCGACTAGGGAATGTACCTCCGCCTCACAGAATATCGCAGCCAAATAACAATTCCCTTGAGGGTTGTTGTGTTCCTGCGAGTGAGTGAGATCACCAAAAATGAAGGAGATGCTGCGTTGGCAGCGGGGGTGGCGGGCGCGAGCGATATTTTATGTTGCGAGCGTTAATATGGCTACGGTAACCGCTTCACATAGGCGGGCCGTATGCTTGTCTGCCACCCGACGTAGTATAAATTATTTGGTCGTTAACCCTTAGTCATTCCACTGCTAGGATATGGGACTCTCCTCAATCGAAGCTGGGGTTTAGATCATACTCCCCCATGCTGCTGCGGGTTGACAGAGACCAGTGTTTTCAAGCCGCCGAAAGGCCTCTGACTTGGCTTAACGATCGTCACCTAAGGACAACAGCAGGGACCGACGGCTCAACGTGCACTGCACTCCGAAGCACGGAGGAGCTCGAGTTAAATAAACCCATCCATGGACAGGCTACTCTCAGCGCTGCTTTACTTGCGTGTTAAATTAGACTGAAGCACTCAACGACGCCATCGAGCTCCGTAATTTATTTATTTATAAAACTTTTTTTGCATAAAAAAATGTCACACAGTATTCATGAATGAAGAGCATGTATACAAAGGCGGACTTATCCATAAGTATGTACATACTTAGTTTTTTATTTTTTGCAAAATATTAAAATGCAAGTGAAAATAACTGCGACAATCTGTGATAACTACCGGAGATTATGTGATGCTAGTGGACTGTATAGATGTAGGAATATGAAGGAAAACGCTTAGTAAACTAATAGAAATTCTAATTACTGAGATCACTTTAGTATATTACGAGAGGACAAGCCATGAATCAGAGACAATAATAAGTATATAAAAAACAGAACGTCAAATATAAAAATATCGAAAGGGAAAATATACATTGCAACCAGCCAGTCGCTAAAACTCTGTAAATTTAACTGTTTTATCATTTCAAAAACTATTAAAATTAAAGTTGAAACGTATTTACGAATGGGGTGGGAAGAATTATTACTAGCACTTATAGCAAACTTTCAGGAGAATTTGTTAAGTTATATTCGAGAGTGCGCTGAATGAAGCGCAATATTGTAGAGTATTGCTTCTAAGCGGCTAGTCACTTTTGAAAATATCACCAGCATTCTATACCGTATATCGACGAAATATACTTCATAGCAGATAACATCGCTCTCGCGCTACCACCCCGCTGCCAACACAGCAACTATTACATTCCTGACAAACTCACTCGCCGGAATACAACAACCCTCAAGGGTCTGGTCACAGAAATATAAATAACAGTTATCTACATAACAAATATTAATAGCCTTGTTTTGTAGATTTCTGTGTAACTGATTATTCGGCTGCGCTATTCTGTGAGGTAGAGGTACATCCCTACCGGGCAGCCTATAAATAGGATATGCCCTACCTCTCTTTTGAGTAACTAACTCAGATTTCTAATCTGTCGTCCGCTTCAACCCCTATTCATCCCACTGCTGGGAAATAGGTCTCCCCTCAATCACAGTATAAGTAATAGTACTAACGTACCTCAATCGACTGCTCAAGAGCGGGTTGGCAGAGGACAGTGTTAACAAGCCGCCTAAATTACTATCATCTAATGACAGCAGCCGGGACCCAGGGCTAAGTTTGGCCTGTTATTCTCCTGATCGTATTCGGAGTGGCTGCGGGAGTGGCGGCGCGCGAGCGATATTTCATTTTGCTAGCGTTAATATGGCTACGGTAACCGCTTCATATCAGGCGGAACGATGTTCGTCTGCCATCCGACCCATAATTTTTTTTTGCTTGTTTTTCTTTAAGTATCAAGTGGAACAAAAAAAAATTTTACTTTACCATCTCTTATCGTTGACTGGGCAGATGTCACTTGCTCACTTTAGCTGATTTTAAAAGCTATGTGTATGGAGGAAAAGGAGAATCAAGGTTGTCAACCTTGGTCCTCCAACGAATCCGAAGGGAGGATACCTTTGGATTTAACTTCGAGAATCGCCGAGCATAGCCCTCTCCATCTTAAAGTAAATAAATATATTATCGATAAATAGATACATGTATAAAGGAACAGCACTATGCATTATTTTCGAAGCTGGTTAAGTTTACAGAGTAATAACAGTAAAGTTCCTAACGATTTTAGATCTCTACGGTCGAGTGTGATATGTGCGCACTTGCGGTGGAAATAAAACAATGAAAACACGATACAGTCGTGTAAAACATGTTATTGTAATGGTTGTAATTTTTTAACACTCGACATAAATGAGGGGGGAGGGGGGTATAAGTGTAGGTAGTTGATTTTGTTAGCAGGTAGTTTTGTTTGATTGGTGGTGGCTTGATTTAGTATTCTTTACTGCAATTCAATACAAATTTCTTTAGCTGTTTTTACAGCTTAGATTTATGATACCTGTATTAGCTTAGCTGGTAGACACCCTGGAGCTCTACCGACTGACCTAAACATGTTTGTCAATAACTAAAACGTAATACCTATTTTTCGAATCAAAATAGTAATCGGCTTCAGCTTCGACGGTAGAGACCCAGACCCCCAGACCGGTGTTTCGACTGCAATAGGTCTGATTAACTCAAAATTAAAAAAAATTACACCATGCATACGGCCCGCGTAATTTAAATCATCTTAAAATAAAGTTTAATATACATATAAATAAATAAATAAATATTGTCACACAAATTACACAGCGCCATCTAGCCCCAAAGTAAGCGAAGCTTGTGTTATGGGTACTAGACAACTAATAAACATACGTAAATACATTTTTTTTTGAAAATACATACTTATTATACATAGAAAACACCCAAACTAAGACAAACAGACATGTTCATGCACATAAATGTTTGTCCTATGTGGGAATCGAACCCACGAGCATTGGTGTCGAAGCCACGTCATCGACCGCTACGCCACCGAGCTCGTCAAATATGTACGTAAATCTTCGTTTATGTTTGCATCAGAAGAGTATCGCTAGCGCGCTAGCACTCCTGTTGCTAATACAGCATTTTTTCAGGTCTGGTGACCTCACTCACTCGTAGGAACAAAACAATACTCACGGATATTATTTGGGTGTGAGTTGGAGAATCTTCCCCAGTCAGACTCGATATATTGTATTCTCTTTTGTAGAACCTTTTTTATTTATAGTCAGTCGCATTTAACACTTAGGGACTCATTCCATAATTTGTTACTCAAATACCCGCTAGCAGATCTATTGGACCTAGTGTAGTATTATCATAAATTTGGTCAATGAATGTGAATGTTTACTTTATAATAAGAGTATTATGTATATAAAGAAATAATGTCATCGGATGAAATGTACATATAATAATGTTTTATATTTAAACATAAATCTATTACATTAGTTTTAATATAATCGTAATAGTTTTTTTTTAACAATTACTTCTTTCTAAATAAGTTTTCTGTATTTTCCTGTATAACTATTATAATATATTAGGTTGGGGAAAAAGTCTTTTCGTATTTTATATGAAAATTCAAAACATTTTTTAATAAAGTTTATTTACATTTAACTAAAGTATGTAGGTGCCATTATGTTCGATAACTTTTTGTCATCTTGTAGGTAGAGACATGATCCCATTACTATAGAAATTTTGGGACTTCTGTTCAAAAAACCGCGACAAGTGGTTTTGGCAGTCTTCTCGTGATGTTAACCTGACATTGCCTAAAGAATTCTTAAGAGACCGAAACAGGTGGAAATCAGAAGGTGCAAGGTCAGGACTATACGGCGGATGCATTAACACCTCCCAGTCAAAGTCTCTTAATTTTTGCTGAGTGGCTAAAGATGTGTGAGATTTAGCGTTATCATGATGAAAAATCACACCCCTTCTATTAATTAATTCCGGCCGCTTTCTCTCAACTTTTTGCTTTAATCTCATCAGTTGTTCACAGTAGAGTTCAGAATCGATAGTCCTGCCTGGCGGTAACAGCTCATAATGAATAATGCCCTTCCAATCCCACCATACACACAGCATCACCTTATTGCGGGTTAACCCGGGTTTTGCCAGAGTCTGTGAAGCCTGACCGGCCTTTGACCACGACCTTTTTCGCACGTTCTCGTCGTACATGATCCACTTTTCATCACCAGTTATAAGCTTCTTCAAAAACGATTCGCTTTCATTACGTCGTAGTAAAGAATCGCAAATGAGTACACGGTTCATTAAGTTTCTTTCAGTGAGATCGTGAGGCACCCAAATATCGAGCTTTTTAGTGTACCCAGCTTTTTTCAAATGCGCCAAAACTGTTTTGTGGTCAATTCCTAATTCTTCAGCTACGTCGTAACTACTGATATGCTGATCTTGCTCCACTTTTTCAAAAATGGCATCCATTTTATCCGTAACAGGGCGACCAGAGCGACGTGCATCTTTCACATCAAAATTTCCTGATTGAAAACGCTTAAACCAAATTTGTGCTACTCTCACAGACACTGCACTAGATCCATAAACGTCACAAATTTTTTTCGCAGCTTGCGTTGCATTTCTACTTTTTTTGTAGTAAAATTTTAAAATGAATCGAATTTCTTCATTAGATTCACTCATCTTGACAGTAAAAAAAACAAATGAAAATCACACATTTACCTAATTTGAATTTGGAATTATCTTTTTTAAAATTTAAACTTTTTAAAGATATCAAAACCTGCCAGATACAAATGGTATAACCAATGAGATTTTATTACAAGTTCATACATACTAAAATGCGAAAAGACTTTTTCCCCCACCTATTACTTATACGAAATAACAATAAGTAAATAATAATAAATAATCATCGTAGAAGTTTATTTATTTATTTATTTAAACTTTATTGACCATAGAATAAGGGTACAAAAGGCGGACTTAATGCTAAGAGCATCTCTACCAGTCAACCTTTGGGTTGACTGGTAGAGACAACAAAAATCAGATAAAACTCGAATGCGGTACACAAAATAACAGTAATGAACATACACAGAATTAATACCGATGAAAAGTAAAATTATATATGATACATATACATAATATGCTAATTAAACACATATACAAAATCGTACACATATACATTTTTTTTTTTTTTTTTTTTTTTTTTTTTTAAGTCTTTTATTCATGACATAACAATATATACTTAATTATTACAATAGCTGTACCACGAAAACCCACAGGGTTTATCTGTGTACAGCGAGTCGTTCATTTCTATGATCAATGATAATTATTTATGTAGTAATTTTTAAGTTTTCCTTTAACCTTACGTAGATTGTACTTTACATTTTGTAAATATACATGTTGTAACTGGTCTGGCAGGTCATTTAAATATTTTGCAGTTAGATAGTTACACGATCTAGTACCGTATATGTTATTTGTTTTTGGTAGAAGATATTTATTATTATGTGAAATGTTCCTTAAATTATTAGGTCTTGTTTTTTTATTAACTAGTACTTCGGAATTATTTTCTTCAGTTAAAATTGAAAATTTGATCTTATTACTAATTGGCATAACTTTACAATATTTAAACAGTTCATTTTCATCATCTTTGAATTTGGTTTTTATATTTTTGGGAACAATTATTTTTAAAAGTTTATGCTGTAATTTATAAATATCTTCTACATATGTTTTGTAAGTTCTACCATAACTGCTAATTCCGTAACCGATAACAGAGTCAGCTAGGGCCATGTACATAAGCCTGAGCGTTTTATATGGCAGTTTATATTTAAGCGTGGTGAGTTTACTAATCACGGATCGTAACTTACTGCACACGTGGTCCTTGTGTGGGCCCCAGTTGAATCTGCTATCAATCACGAGGCCAACGTACATATGCTTAGGTACAACCTCCAGTATAGGACAGTGACAGTTTTGCGATGAGGGGTTGTGCATACATTGGTGTTCGTGGGACACGATCCTTGGTTCAGTGATCACTTTGTTATGAGACGAGGATATATGCATGACTTTGGTTTTTTGTGAATTGATCACTAAGCCAACATCGTGTGCCCACTTACACAGCTGGTTATAGTCATGTTGCAAGGTTTCAATTGCTTCATGTATATTTTTATGAGCTACTAATAGACAAGTATCATCCATAGTTATATATACATAGTTATATACATATACATAGTTATACACATATACATAGTTATACACATATACATAGTCATACACATATACACAACCATACACATATACATAATCATATACGGAAATAAATATAACAGTAAATAGGAAAATGATGATTATTGCTTGGATAAATTCTCAAATAAAAAAGCTTGAACATTTTTTTTTAAAGTAAATTTACTAGAAGATTCTCTGATGGAATCAGGTAACGTGTTCCAGAGACGTGATGCTTGCAATGTAAAAGAGTCTGACATGAAGCCAGAACGAAAAAGTGGAGTATAGAGTACCAGAGAGTTATTAGACCGGAGTTCGCGATCATGGGTGTCACGGAGATACTGAAATTTACATTTCAAGTAATCGGGAGAAAGAGGGTTAAAAAGAATAGAGAAAAGGGTGCAAAGTAATCTCTGTTGTCTATGCTGGCGGATAGGAAGCCATCTAAGTTGAGACCGATACTGCGATATATGATCCAATTTGCGGAGACAAAATATGAAGCGGATAGCGTTATTGATAAGTCGGTCTAACTTATTGCGAAGTTCTTCATTCAAATCAGGATAACAGACATCAGCATAATCAATGAGCGGAAAAATAAGAGATGTGACCTGTGTGACCTTAGTATGGATAGGTAGAAAGTTCCTGAACCGATTAAGAAATCGTAACGTAGAAGTAACTGCACGGCTAACTTCAGCAATTTGTGTTATCCAGCTCAACGTAGAGTCAATGTGGAGACCAAGGTTTTTGACACTAAGACTTAACGGAATGGCAGAATTATCAAACAAGATAGGCGATAAATTACCGGAATCAAGGTTAGCGACCTGCTTAGAACTACCCACTAAGATAGCCTGACATTTTACAGGATTTACAGGTATTCCAAAATCTTTAGACCAAGAGCTAATGATATTCAAATTAGTATTCAGCTTTGCAATTGCGGTATTTACTTGCTCTACAGGTGTTTGAACGTATATTTGTAAATCATCAGCGTATAAATGGTAAGAGCAACTTAGCGAGAAAGACAATAAATTTATAAATATAGAAAATAATAAGGGTGACAATATTCCACCCTGGGGAACGCCAGCAGTGAGATCATTCCAGTCAGATAAGTCACGACCGATACGCACAGCCTGCTGACGACCACGAAGATAAGATGTAAACCAACTCAGAGCGACGGATGAGAAATTCAGCGACTCGAGGATAGCAAGAAGAATGTCGTGATCTACCATGTTGAAAGCGTTGGAAAAAGTTTAGTTGGTACTCTGTTTCTAAAGGCCCATAGACACCTTTTACGTTAGTAACACATACGTGCAGCAAACTACCTGATTACCAAGCTCGTTATTTGCTGTGCAACACTACCGTTAAAAGGTACTAAAACCGACACTGCAAGCGTCGAACTTTAAAACCTATTAAACAAAATACGGCGTACTGGATCTATTGGACCCATTAGCGAGTTCTTAAGTGTTAATCAGTATCTTTTCCTTTGTTGCAGTATTCAAGTCTCAAACCTCTCTGTCAACGGATTCTGGCTTGTGTACCGAGAGAGGTTTGAGAAGGACTCACATCCAGCTCACCAAACCACCAGGAAAACGCATAGGACTTAAACTGGCAGGTATGGAAATTTTGACCATTATAGCATACCCTACCTTTAGAAATATATATAACTCTAAATATTCCTATGATTTATGAAAAACCGGCCAAGCGCGAGTCGGACTCGCGCACGAAGGGTTCCGTACCATTATCTATAAAAATGGCAAAAAAATCATTTCTGTTGTATAGAAGCCCCCTTTAATATTTGTTTTATTTTAATTTAATAATTTATTTTTAAAGTGAATATTATATCTAAATACTCTGTGAATATTTCAAGCGTCTACCTGTTACTGTTATAAATATCGAACAAAAACGAACAAAAAAAATCAGGTTTGTTTTATGGGAGCCCCCTTAAATATTTATTTTATTCTGTTTTTTAGTATTTGTTGTTATATCGGCAATAGAAATACATCAGCTGTAAAAATTTCAACTGTCTAACTATCACGGCACGGACGAACGGACGGACGGACAGCGTAGTCTCAGTAATAGGGTCCGTTTTACCCTTTAGTTACGGAACCCTAAAAATGGCCGTCGTAACAGGATGACTCAGGTCAGCCACCACGGCCGGTGCAACGTGGTCGAAACGTCAAGCAATAATAAAGGTATGTAAATACCCTTACGCGTGATCGCGTTAGTTTTCATATACGAGTATATATATATAGTATGTATATATCGGTCAGCGTCTGTCGGGCTGGTTCACAGACTGAAAGTCGCACAATGAGTGATGGAGAGAGCAATGCTTGTATGAGAATTCAATTCGTTTGTCAGTTTATTGGTTTGTGAAATGCTTGTTACATATTGAAACTAGCGATGTAACGACTCGACTTTTTAAACCGATTCAAACCGATTTGAGCATAAACCGAGTTGAGTCGATTAGCGCGTCTACTAAACCGATTTGGCCGAGTCGAAAGCAATGTAACGACTCGACTTTTTAAACCGATTAAAAAGTCGAGTCGTTACTTGACTTTGTAAACCGATTAAAAAGTCGAGTCGTTGCTCGACTTTTTAAACCGATTAAAAAGTCGAGTCGTTACTCGACTTTTTAAACCGATTCAAACCGATTTGAGCATAAACCGAGTTGCGTCGATTAGCGCCTTTACTAAACCGATTTGGCCGAGTCGAAAGCGATGTAACGACTCGACTTTTTAAACCGATTTGAGCATAAACCGAGTTGCGTCGATTAGCGCGTCAGCGCGTCTTGCGTCTACTAAACCGATTTGGCTGAGTCGAACTTACTTACGCATCTCGCTCGCGTCGCTCTGCGCGCATTCGCCCGTTTGGCCGTTTGCTCGTTTGGCCGTTTGACCGTTTGCTTGTTTGGCCGTTTGCCCGTTTGGCCGTTTGCCCGTTTGGCCGTTTGACCGTTTGGCTGTTTGCTCGTTTGGCCGTTTGCCCGTTTGGCTGTTTGCTAGTTTGCTCATTTGGCCGTTTGCCCGTTTGGCCGTTTGGCTGTTTGCTCGTTTGCCCGTTTGCCCGTTTGGCCGTTTGACCGTTTGGCCGGTTGGCCGTTTGGCTGTTTGCTCGTTTGCCCGTTAGCCCGCTTGCTCGTTTGGCCGTTTGACCGTTTGGCCGGTTGGCCGTTTGGCAAACGAGCAAACAGCCAAACGGCCAAACGGGCAAACAGCCAAACGGGCAAACGACCAAACGAGCAAACGGCCAAACGGCAAACGAGCAAACGGCCAAACGGGCAAACGCGCAAACAGCCAAATGGGCAAACGGCCAAACGAGCAAACGAGCAAACGGCCAAAATGGCAAATGACCAAACGGCCAAACGGCCAACGAGCAAACGGCCAAACGGGCAAACGCGCAAACAGCCAAACGGGCAAACGGCCAAACGAGCAAACAGCCAAATGGTCAAACGGGCAAACGGCCAAACGGGCAAACGGCCAAACGGGCAAACGGCCAAACAAGCAAACGGGCTAACGGCCAAACGGGCGAATGCGCGCAGAGCGGCGCGAGCGAGATGCGTAAGTAATTTCGACTCAGCCAAATCGGTTTAGTAAACGCAAGACGCGCTGACGCGCTAATCGACGCAACTCGGTTTATGCTCAAATCGGTTTAAAAAGTCGAGTCGTTACATCGCTTTCGACTCGGCCAAATCTGTTTAGTAAAGGCGCTAATCGACGCAACTCGGTTTATGCTCAAATCGGTTTGAATCGGTTTAAAAAGTCGAGTAACGACTCGACTTTTTAATCGGTTTAAAAAGTCGAGCAACGACTCGACTTTTTAATCGGTTTACAAAGTCAAGTAACGACTCGACTTTATAATCGGTTTAAAAAATCGAGTAACGACTCGACTTTTTAATCGGTTTAAAAAGTCGAGTAACGACTCGACTTTTTAATCGGTTTAAAAAGTCGAGTAACGACTCGACTTTTTAATCGGTTTAAAAAGTCGAGTAACGACTCGACTTTTTAAACCGATCTTCGCTATCAAACCGATTCAAATCGGTTCAAACCGATTCAAATCGCGATTTCGTCGATTCGGTTTGGAATCGACTTGCATGAATTGTCTAACCGATTCAACTCGGTTTGACAAAATTCCAGATCGTAACATCACTAATTGAAACCACTGAACGGATTTGGATGTATATTGTACTCCTCCACTCTAGGACTTTCCTCTCCCATCTGCCATCGCTATCTAAGAAAAAAATAGTATAGTAAAGTATTTAGTAGTATCTTATGATTGATGATCAAGAATATAAATGTTTCATTGCATTCTAAACACTAAACTCTCATTAATTCATGTCTAACACTAATGCTCAAAACATTTTAATGACTAATCACCGCCGCAAATAATAAATCTTCCTATCTGTAGTGCTCTGAACAATGTTGTCGTGTTATAGTAAATTATACTACAGCAAAATCATTCTGAGATAAGTAACGTCAACCTTATCCTGTCTATGGATGGAATTATTTGTCTGGAGCTACTCCAATCCTCGGAGAGGACGATAAGCCGTCGGTGCAGGCCATTATCTTAGATGATAGTTGTTAAGCCAAGTCACTGGCCTTTGAAAGGCTCGAAAACAGTGGCTTCCGCCAATCGGCACCGTTTTTGAGTATACAGTGAACTCCTTCAATTGAAAGGAGACGCATCCCAGCAGTGAGATGAATACGGTTTGATAATTATCCTGTCGATTTGATTACAAACACCGCTCATACTGGAGACAAATTATCAAAAACGATAGACGATCGGAAGCTGTATTAAAGAGACAAAAAGAGACATTGATTGGTTGACGCAACGTTTTCTCCCTGGCGACTTCACTTACTCGTACGAATACGACACTCCAGGGTATAGTTATTTGGCGCTCTTCTGTAAAGTGGAGGTGTTTTTCTAGCCAGAATCTCGTTTGCTCTATAGAGGGGATGTTTACGTTTAGCAATGTACGAATTCGGGTTGAGATGACGATGACTGCGCCTTTGATTTCGAGATTTTTGTGTAATTTGTATTGTATTTGTGAATGAAGAATGAGCATTGAATTCCTTAATATTTTTAAAAACGACCAACCTTTTTTAAAAATATATAATATGAAGTTGATGTTACAACACTTCTAAGTAAAATGCGATGAGAGGTTATACAACTCTACATGAATCCTTAAACCTCCCCCCAAACCCACGTCCTCTACGTACAAACCTCTGTCGTCACTCACACATTTTCTGTGTAGCTCGCACAGCAACTAATTGCAGTTCTTAAAAATACCATAGACTATCCGTTTTTGATAAACTTGAAGTATCAAATGTATTTAAGACGTTATTAATTTTGTCAAATGTTATTGTAATTTACAATGCTAGTGTTTACGATACCTATCGTTCGTGTTGAAAATAACCCTATAGTAGAATAGTAGAAAGCAATCTCAATATCACAAATAAATACCCCAATGTTATTTATATAGATATCGTCTACGAGTAGGTAGTGTAATATTGATGAGATGCCGTATTTTGTCCACGGAGCACCCAATAAATATGTAAATTTGTCGAGGATTAACCTACGTAGGGAATTCCATGCTCCGCAAACTTCGCTGGAAAAACGCTCAACATTTTTCTAATCGTAATTAACGTCAATATTGTTTTGTGGGTGAATTCCGCCAAGAACTCGTTGGAATAAGAATTCGTATTATGCAAACGGGAAGGGTATTGTTGTCTTTTTTATTATTGCATCAAGTAACGTACTAACGGTATTTATTTCTAAAGGGGCGTACATTAATTACCTGAGACATTTTTGAGGATATTTGACATATCTAAAAAATTACGTGATATTTGCCCACCCTTACCCTATCCCCCAAGTGAGATTTAGTAAGATTGGGCTCGATCCACTTAATAAATTGCATCAGAAAATGTTTCCTGGTCTCTGGGAGATCTATTACTATCGCTATCCTTATCATCTCGACGCTATAATATACTGGCATCAAATATAATTGTATACTTTATTTTGATATGAGATCCCGTGGGTTTTATTTACCTTATCAACATAAATTGTGCATTTTCGTAATACGGTAGATTTAAACTTTATGTACCTTACCTCCTTCCCTAAAGTCAAATCGAGTCTCGCTCGCTTTCTTCGCTCGGCTTTTGTTAATCACAAGCTTAACCTAACCAAACGAATGTCATTGGTCAAAACAACTCTTGACTGCATTAGTCATTTAAAAGTGATTTTGACTGGTTATGAGTTTGTACTGTAACAAATATATTCTTGATACATACCCCATTTTATAAAATCGAATCGCTACTGTACAGGTTCATAAGTTATAATAATCATAAATAAATATTGTCAGACAAATTACACAGCGCCATCTAGCCCCAAAGTAACCGAGGCTTGTGTTATGGGTACTAGACAACTGATAAACATATACGTAAATACATTTTTAACCGACTTCAAAAAAGGATGAGGTTATCAATTCGACTGAATTTTTTTTTTTTTTTTGTAAATACATCCTTATGATACATAGAAAACACCCAGACTAAGACAAACAGACATGTTCATGCACACAAATGTTTGTCCTATGTGGGAATCGAACCCACGAGCGTTGGTGTTGAAGCCGCGTCATTGACCGCTACGCCACCGAGCTCGTCATAAGTTAACACGACACAAACATATCCAAACATAATTTTTTTTTCATTCCCACATAATTTATACTCGATATCTCGCTTCGTCCATTCGGTCAAATAAAACAAAGTCGTTTGGACTTAGCCACGTCTAGCGCCTGAAAGCCACGTAAATTCACAAACGCTAGTTCATAATAAATCAAGGAAACAAAAACCAGAAGCAGACAAGTAAGGCGAATATGACTCAGATAGGAATTAAACAATGGACTCGCCCTTTCCCAGTAATAGCACGCCATAAAAATAATATCAAAGAATATGAAGGCTGTATGTGCCCGCACATAAATCGCCTACGCCATAAATCGAGCCCGCGGAATTCTTTCGGCACAATTTCGAAATTAAAAGCGCAATTTTCGAGGTGCGAAATTTAGTTATGGCCTCTTCGTGTATTGTTGTGGTAAGGAATTTTGTAACAGATTTATAAAAATGCCTATTTTGCTGACTGCGCTGAAGCTGTTAAGGGCAGTTATGTGTTTGTCACTTATATAATGTATGTTTTGGGGTGTAAGTATTATCAATACTTTTGAACCATAGCCAACCTCATCTGCATGTGGTGTGCCGTGTTGAGTTTCACGCAAGGCTCAAGGTACTTGTTAAAAATACTTTGGCAGACAAGCATACGGCCCACCTGATGTGAAGCGGTGCGTTACCACATGAACGCTCGCAACATGAAATGTCACTTGCGTGCAGCCACCCCCGCTGCCAACTCATAAATTTCTTCCGTTCTGGTGACCTCACTCACTTGCAAGAACACAACGACTATTCAGGGACTTGTTATTTGGTTGTGGTATTCTGTGAGGTGGAGGTACTTCCCCATACGGGCACCTTTCACCGTACTGCTTTTCTTTCGCCATAAACTCTTTCGCTAGTCGGCAGTATGCACCACGTGTAGCTGAGGTTGGCTTTGGCTCAAAAGATCGCGTTGAGTCATTTACACCACAATCTTTTGTAAGCTGCACGACTGGAGAAGTATTTGTATTTCTGCGAGTGAGTGAAGTCACCAGAAAGGAATCAATTGTTGCGTTGCCAGTGGCGGTGGCATCGTGCGAGTGATATTTCATATTGCGAGCGTTTATACGGCTACGATTGTGCTGCTTCACGTAGTATAAAAAAATATGTATATCCGATCGTATCATCATCAGGTTCATTTTAGTCTCCACTACAGGAGCATGACCCTCTCTTGTCCGTCCTAGACGGAAGGAAGATTTGGCCAACACTCCCCACGCTGGCCAAACGGGTTGGGGAGGCCTGATCGATATTTGATAATGTATTTCCCTTAGTCGCCTTGTACGACATCCACGGGAAGAAACGGAGTGATTCTATTCTAGTCTGCCGGAAACCACACGGCCAGACTCCGATCGAATGTACTCTTGTAATTACTCTTCTCTCGTACTCGTTATTCCTTCATTTCTGGTTAGCTTACTCACTTGAAGGCACACAGCTACTCTGCTAGAAGTTAGCTATAAGAAATTATTTATTAGCAGCAGTATTATGTGAGGATAAAAAATAATTCAGAAATTAATAATAATATTAATATGTCTGGATTACACAGACCCACCTTGTCCCAAACTAAGTAAAGCTTGTACTATGGGTACTAGATAATTGTTATTATACTTAAATAGAATTTATTTTTTCATAAATACATACATAAAATACATAGACAACACCCAGAACAAAACAGATATATATGTTCATACAGACAAATATTTGTTTTGTGCGGGAATAGAACTCGCGACCTCGGAGTACACCACCGGGTTCGTCAATAATATTCCTAGGTATTTCTTCAGGACTACTTCAAATTATGACAGAATTAACATAAAGCAGCTAAATACAAGTGGGCAAGTAAAATAAGCAGTAATTATGCACTTAGGAAAACGTCAAAGTTTGCACAAACGGAAAAGTTCTCCCCTCGGCTGTCAGTTAACGAAAAATTTACATATTTATTGGGTGTACTGAGTACGAAATTCAGCGTCTAATCGATGACAAAGTCAGATTGTTACGTACACTATACTCAAATATGTTAAGAAAAACCGGTCAAAGATCGGTGCCCTTGTGAATATTATATAAATAATACAATAAATAAATATTTTTGGATAATTTACAGCGCCATCTAGTCCTAAATTAAGCGCAAAGCTTGCACTATGGGTACTAGACAACTGATAAATGTACTTATATACTCGTACATTTGTTTTGTAAATACATACTTATAATACATAAAAAAACACCAAGACCAAGACAATCAGATATGTTCATGCACACAAATGTTTGTATTGAGCGGGGATCGAACCCACGACCTCGGAGTTAAAGTGGCCATTGTTAACCAATTCGTCTACTGGGCTCGTCCGTTATACTTTGTACAAGATTGTACGGAAGCACGGTTACCTCCATACAACGCTCACTTCAATTTCAATGACTTTATCTTGTATTTGCTGTGGCCGGTATGTCCACAGTAGGTAATACATAATTGGGGAAAATATCAAGTATCTAGGTTTCCTAAACAATGAGCTTTCAATGTCTTAATTGTATATTCAAGTCAATAGATAAAATAATAAGGCTGTAAAATTGTTTCCGAGTAGCGCAATAATATTCGCGGGCGAGTTCGGTTCACAGCATAAGCATGAACGGAAGAAACCCTCTCGTAGAATCAAATTTCCACTCAAATTTCTAACAGGCAAAGGAAACAAAACTGTTAATCCCTTTGTCACTAGTCTTTGCCACATTTCACTGAAGAATATAACGAAATTTTCTCTACAAAATCCGACGCAAAGGGTCTGAACGTTCATCAGAGTGTCGGAGACATAACTTAATATTTGAACTCTTTGGCAGCTGCTGTCACTCGAAACTTGGAGAGACGACTTTGAATATTCCACAGCATAGCAATTTAAGCGCTTCGTTTGACAAAATTTAAGCGTATGTGGTTTAAACTATGGTTAAGAAACTTTCATAAGAATGTTTAATAATATAAAATTATAATATTAATGTAGTGAACCTATTTACGAGTATGAATAGTAATACTAGTATTGATGTATTAAACTAAACTGTAATATTAAAATTTTGTGTTTTTGATAACGGCATTGTCTAATAATCATAGCATGTGCAAGTGGTGCTAGCCTGTAAGTGATTGTTAGGTACGTTTATTGTAAAAAGAATAATTATGTATTTGTTTAAGTAATCGTGTAAACAATTGTTGGCAAGCCAAATCTATAATATCAAAATAAATCGCTGAATGTGTTGCTAAGCGCGAATCTCGAGAACAGCTGAATAGATTTTGCTAATTCTTTTTTTAGAATATTCCTTGAAGTACGAGGATGCTTCTTATGCAGAGAAAATATTAAAAAAATGCCTGGAAAAGTCTAAAAACAACGCTTTTCTATACTTCCATACAAACGATTCGTAATAATACTTAAAAGTCAATTTGAACTTTAATACCATACGATAAAGTTCAAGTGTTAGCTAGTAAATAAATAAAATAAAGGGCGTTCGGCACTTATTAATTCCATGCATTCGCCATCTACCCATATTCATCCCACTGTTAAATTACGGGTCCCTCTCAATCGAAGGGGTTTAGATACTTCACCACGCTGCTCAACTGCGGGTTGGTGGAGGCTCGTTTGCACTCACATATAAAAAAAAACCATATAAAAATCACAAAATGTACTGTGGTAGATAGCTAGTTTGGAAAAATTGCGATATATGTAATTAGCTTACATGTTTAAATAACAAAATCAACCTCTCCTGCCTGTGCTGCATTAGCAGCGAGATTGCCAACGCATGAGTTGAACTACTAGCATATACATCTTCTAGGAGCTCGCCCAAATTATTACGAAGAAAGTCTTCGTAAGCTTCGCCATTCAAATTATTGGGTAAAAAATATGGCCCAACTAAATATTTGTCGATTATACCCATCCATACATTTAAAGAGAATCTTCTCTGATGAGCTTTTCTTTGGGCAGATGAGGATTTTCACCTCGTGGACCCCAGTAGTGGTGATTGTGGTAGTTTGTTATACCATCTCGATCAAATTTGGATTCATCGGTCCACAATATTTTGCTTAAGAATCTGTTGTCTTCAGCATCCATGTGTTGCATAAATCGACAGAAATCGACTCGTCTTGCAGGGTCTCCCTCTTCTAAAGCTTGTACAGGCGTGTAGTGGAAGGGATACTGTCTGGCTGAGTGTAGTGTAAACCAGACTTTGTATTGGGTTAATCCCATCTGTCTATTTGTGCTGTTATCGGTGCTCTCGTTCACCCTCGAGTTGATGCCGTTCCAAGTTTGAAAACATTCAGTTTTCGCTCGATAATTACTGAGTTTGTTGGTCGGTTTCTAATAAATTTGTACACTTATTATGCCTTTTTAGAAAGCTAAGGAAACAAGGCATTTAGTGGCATCATTTGTACGACAAGTTACTAATAAATATTTTCTTCAAAAGTTAATTGAAAATAAAAGAAAGCTATTTTTTATGTAATGTAATTGACTTGTAGCTCTAGTAACTCTAAAATTTCAAGTACCTTATGACATTTTATGTTTTTACTTAACGGATAATTTATCCATTAAACAGAAAAAAATAAAAAGACATGCATGCATGAAGTATATAGGGCTACGATAACTGCTTTGCAACAGGCAAGCTGAACGTTTACTGCACTATTCCAGCAACATCTCACATTTGCAAATGAAGCCAGAATTTGCCGTGCGAAGTGGCAGCCATTTGCGGTGTTGTCGACAGCGACACTGACGATTGTCACCTGACCAAATGGACATTTAGAATGCATCCGACAGTATTTTGAGCAATGGTTTTCGTTCGGTATACCTTTGTGAAACAGCCCGCAATTAGCCTGAATATTTGTTTACGTTAAAAATACATGAACGCATGGGCATGTATTTTGATATTAGATGCACTTTTTTTAGGAAAATAATAAAGCAAGCCACAAAAAATATTATATGGGTCACTGAAATACTAGGTTAGGTTAGGTTTGGTGTATTTATTCCAACTTTAGTCGTCAAGTTAGTTTAATAGTCGGCCAGTTTTATAATTTCAGATGCTTGGTTTATTACTACCCCTTTTTTGGGTTCCGTACCTAAAGGGTAAAAGGAACCCTATTACTAAGGCTCCGCTGTCCGTCCGTCCGTCTGTCACCAGGCTGTATCTCATGAACCATCATAGTCAGACGGTTGAAATTTTCACAGATGATGTATTTCTGTTGCCGCTAGTTGTTATAGCGTAATATAAGCGTAAAAATATTAAAATACAGAATAAAATAAATATTTAAGGGGGCTCCCATACAACAAACGTGATTTTTTCGCTCGTTTTCGCTCGCATTTGATAACGGCAATAGGTAGACTAGGTAGACACTTTAAATACTCACTTATTTAAGAAGGGCTCCCATACAACAAACGTGATTTTTTTGCCGTTTTTTTAGATTGTGGTACGGAACCCTTCGTGCGCGAGTCCGACTCGCACTTGGCCGGTTTTATTTATATTACAGAACATTACTTTTTACTGTATTTTTGAAATTATCATCAAACCAATTATTTTTATATTACTAACTATTTATTGCCCGCGACTTCATCTCCGTTTAAACATCTATTTTTACAGTCGATTTTTTTTTATTTCTATCTAAAAATTCACGGGATAAAAGTATTCTATGTATGTATTTGCTTTCCAGTAGAAAATGTATTATAATAAGGGGTGTAAGTGGTACATCACCATCTTTGAACCAAAGCCTGCACGCGGTGTACCCTGCTAACTGACAAACGAAGCTCTGGCGAAAAGAGAGGTAAGGAGGGAGCGTAATTGTAAGCTACCCGACTGGGGAATGTATCTCCACCTCATAGAATACCGATGGCTACGGTAACCGCTTCACATCAAGCGGGCCGTATGCTTGTCTACCGCCCGACGTTGTATAAAAAAAAATCTGGGTAGCCGTTGCGAAGATTAGACGGATAAAAAGCGTCTTATTTTTCTTAACATGTTAATAGCTATAGAGCTGGCCTACAGCTAATATTCTCCTGTGGGTGCCCAGGACTCTAAGGTCAGGACCGTAAGGTTGATGAAACTTACGGTTACATCATAGGATTGCGAGGCTCTCACCCAGTAACCCAACCAGGCAAGAGGACCTTTACTCGCCCTGCTATTTACAAATAGATTGTCACATTTGAGTTCATTTCATTCCTTTCAACTCGATTCCAGTAATTTGTAATCTATTCTATTCCATTCCATTCAGTTTTATTGTTTTATTAATTCGGAATTTCATCATTATTATCATTCATTCATAATTAAGAATAATAATACGACAGACGAAAATAAAAAGAAAGTTCATAAACCGAGTCGTCTAATTTAAAACTTTAAACATAGCTGATATTATGACTCAAAACCCTAGCTCGTGGAGGAGCCTGTTTTAAATTAGTTGTATATTTTTAACGGGAATAACATAAATTATATGAAAGTAAATCAATAAAAACTTGAACAAGAAAAAACCAAATCATTTTTATACAACCCTTTATTAGTCTTAATAAAGAAAGAGAAAGAAAGAAAGAAAAGCTTTTTTTGCTCATCCAGCCCTTTCATTTGATACCTATATCATGGGGGTGAATGTGGAAATTATAATTCGCCATTTCGTGTGCGGCGTCAGATAACCGTGCAATATTACGAAAACCAAACGAGGGTGCCGAACTTCAGTTCAATCGAACACTAGGTATTTTACAGATCCCGCGCTGCAACTAAATAATGCCTTGTAATAATAACGGTAATTAAAAAAACTAAAAATCTTTTTTAGTTTTTTTTTTTAATTACCGTGTTTATTTTATGCATTTCAGTTTTATTTATTTTGATGTATGAAATGTCGTTCTCACAGTAAATACATATCTAGTAATGACGTCCAGACTGCGCCGCGCATTTGCATTTGAACTTGGCGCCAAAAATCCGCCATTTTGATTTTTTTGAAGTACCCAGTGTTATTCTCACAGCAAATACGAATCTAACGACACCTCTCAAGCTAAAATCCATCCAGCCGTTCGGGCTGCAGAGCGTGCCAAACAATTATACATACATACATACTCTCGAAAAACATAACCCTTCTTCTGTCGCAGTCGGGTAAAAACATATCCCTCCTTCTGTCGCAGTCGGGTAAAAATAGTACATCATTTTCGTAAACTTTGCCAACCGTGTACACTCGCCAGGTTTTCTGAGTTTGAAATTCCGCTTGCGGTTTTTCATCCGTTTACGGTAAAACCGCCGGCTGATTCGGTGTTTGTTCTGCGTTAAATCCGTATTATTTCACTGGCAATCAATTTGTTTCATTATTTTATTGTTTATTGTGAGCAAACAAGTAACGGTTTAACATTTAATGTTTTATTTTTCTTTTTAGGGTTCCGTACCTCAAAAGGAAAAACGGAACCCTTATAAGATCACTTTGTTGTCCGTCTGTCTGTCTGTCTGTCTGTCTGTCTGTCTGTCAAGAATTTCTACATCGAGAATGCGTGGAGGTATCAAGCTGAAATTTGAACTGTATACTCAGGTCTACGGTCCCATGAAGTAGTAAAATAATCAAACTGCTAAGTTTACGTAAAAAAAAGTTACGGCCGTTTATTCAGCAAAAAACGCATATTTCGACATTCTCAAGGGAATCAAAACCTATAGGGTACTTCCCGTTGACCTAGAACTATGAAATTTGGCAAGTAACATCGTTATAGACTACAAGTACAGGAATAAATCTCAAAACTATACATTTGTAAATAGATCTTAAAAAATAGGGGGTCTATATTTTTATAGGGTGTCGAAATTTCAAATTGAAACTACTAGTTCAAATGGGGTATCATATGAAAGGGATTGATGTACACATTGCTTAATATATTTTATTTATTTTTTTGACGCATTATTTCTTATTTATAATGAAAAATATCAAATTTAATATTGATACTACGTACGGAACCCTCGGTGGGCGAGTCCGACTCGCACTTGTCCGGTTTTTTTTTTATACTACTTCGGGTGGCAGACAAGCATACAGCCCACCTGATGTGAAGCGGCCACCGTAGCCATATCAACGCTTGCAACATAAAATCTCGCTCGCGCGCCGCCACCTCCGCTGCTAGCGCAGCATCTCCTTCCTTTCTCTTTCTGGTGACCTCGCTCACTCGCAGCAACACTAACCCTCAAGGGAATTGTTATTTGGCTGCGGTATTCTGTGAGGTTGAGGTAGGTACATTCCCCAGTCGGGCACCTTAAAAAATACGCTATGCCCTACCTCTCTTTTCGCCAGATCCTCGTCTGTCAGTCAACAGAGTGCATCACGTGCCGGTAAGATTGGCTTTGGTTCAAAGATGTTGATGAACAACTGACATCCCAAAAGTATAAAATAAATCGTTAAATTATCTCTATCTAAAGAATTTATAACTTAAACAAACTCAATTGCTGTCAATATAAGTAAAGAGATTTAGCTCGTCCATTCCATAGCCCACTGTTTATTTACTAAGCGAATTGAGACAACAGAATGCCAACCCAACAGATTAGTTTCTCACCACCATCTCTAGCCTTTCAGCTTCACATCCGGCGCCGGACGGCTGTCTATCCGGTTTCAATCGTATGAAAAGGCACGGAATAGCCGAGTTAATTCTGTCCGAGAGAGATTTACAGCGTAATTACACCGTCAAACGAAACCGCTAGTAAATCCGGACGCTGCACGCTAGTGTATACGGTGATGCGTCTAGTTATAGTAGGTACACTGTACACATGGTAATGCATTGATTTAATTTATCTAGATACCGCATGGTTTAGCTGAAGACTTTATTTGGTTGAACGCGCTAATCTCAGAAACTACAACAACAACAACGACAAATTTTGGAGTCACACCTTTCTCTTTAGAACCGGAACCAATCCCACTTGCACGTGGTACAGACTTCCCCTATTGGGGAAGTATCTCTAACTTATGGAATATCAACCTCCGGAATATTAATATTTTAAACTAACCAATCAGACTGGACAACATCATTCGTTAAACGGTAAATATACACCACATACAGGGGAAGTTACTTTTGCATTTAAAGACGACGATGAGCCGTTAACTTAATAACATAAAACTCGCTTAGACATAATTACCAAATTACATTTAATCAGATTTCGTTTATGTCATGAAAATAGCATTATATGCCCCGCCCGTGCGCTGTTATCAAATCCAGGAAAAAAATCACACACTGTTTTCATAGTATTACCACAGTATAAATTATAGTACTAGTAGTATTTATGAATGTCAATGACCTATAGTACTTGACCTATAGACTTGGGCACTGACATCAGACTGGTCCACTGGCTAAAGGTCGCGCAGCGAGCGATGGAGAGGGCTATCTTCGGGGTTTATTTCATGGACCGGAACGAAGAAATTCGACGGAGAACCATCGTTGTCGACATAGCTTTCAGAGTTTGCAAGCTGCAGTGGAAATGGGCCGATCATATATTAATCCTACTGAGTATGTGATGGCAGATAGGGGAGGAAGGTGCACGCCGCGCATAGGACGACGAAGCGCTGGACGCCTTCCTTCTAGATGGCTCGGTTACCTTATATATTTTACCTAGGTTATATCCAACAGTGGACAGATACATGCTTATGATGATGATGATGACTATCATGTCATATCTAGTCAAATGTAAATCTGTGTTGTTATTATGTGTGCACTGCGCCGAGGTTTGGCAGGTTATTGCAATTTATTGTCGAGTTTGTCATATTTTGTTGGCGTTAAAAATATTTTAGATATTTTTATTCCATATTTTATAGGCCTCTTTTTATACTGGAAATGTTTGCAATTTCTTTTATCATTCTCGCATTTTTTTTAAATTATAGCATGAATACTGGTACTTTTAAGCTATTGCATAGCTTCTATCGCGGGCCTTGAGCGCGGGGACCGAATCCAGAAATTCCGTAACGAAAAAACCTCACGCTCCCCACTCCGACGGGCAAGGAACTGAAACGACGTTAGACGATGCACGGCCTTCAAGCCACACCTTGAAGGCCGTGCATCGTCTAACGTCGTTTCAGTTCGGCAGTCTTCGACACGGCGTTGTGTGCGTGCGATTAGACGTATTGTACGACTCTACGAAACTCGTTTTATTTATTTAATAATAGAAAAAATTGTTTTCTTATCGGTCACCATGCTCAAAAAGTGTAACTTGAATTAATATCAAAGAAAAAGTAATACTGCATGAATAAAATAAATAAATAAAATTATAATTGCATAAGTTGATACAAAATGCTATGCAATAGCTTTACCGCGGCAGTCCCCGAGTGCCACACGTCTTTTTTTAGCGACAAATGTGGTCCCTTGGTTTGGTGGCTGTTTTTTGTATAGATATTGACAGACATATCTAGTGTTTTACTACTGTGATATGAAGTAGACAATGAAAGCAGTCGTAGCAAGTAATTGCTTGCTATATCGAAGTATAATTGTCGTTATACGTCAGCCTGTCCGTCTATAAAAAATTTTCTAAAACGTAGAAATATCAAGTTTGAATTTTTATCAATTACTCAAGTTGCAATTTCTTAGAACTGTAAAAAATCTAAGTCAACGCAGTCAAAAAATATGGGTAATTGTTATTTCAGACATCTACTGCATTGGCATCTCGCATTTAAGGCAACTCGATCAAAATGGGTTCATACCGCATGTTTTGATACAAGTCGAAATTGCCAAGGTTTTCCCAGGAGACTACAGTCTGGGGTTCTTCAAGAAAAGCGTAATGGTGGTTTTACAGGGTAAGCGACGCTTAAGTGATGCCTCTGGTGTCGCAAGCATCCATAGATAGGGTGAGATGACTGCTGATCACATGCTTGTTTGTTACTAGGCGTATAAAAAAATCTACTTAATAGGATACTTTTCACTTATCTAAAATCATGAAAGTTTTTGAATTTATTAATTAAAAACATACATACAAGAAATCAAATCATTTCTCTCTATAAACTTAATGTAGACTTGCTTGCGTCCGCGACTTCGCACGCGCGTATCCCGATATCCTGTGGGAAATTTCAAAAATCAATTTTTGTCGAATGTCTATATGTCATAATAGCTACATGTTTGTTTTCAAATAGCAACCCGATCCGTCATAGACCAGGGCCTACCTGACCTACCGCCGAAACTGAACCCGATTAGCATAGAATATTTATTCGAAAAATAGATCTTAGGTTTATTTTATTGACGAACATCGTTAGCATTGTCGATAGAGATTTAGGATTTCTACCAGCTAAAATAAACACAATTACAAGTAAAATTAAAAGTTCCTAAGCAGATGTTTTATATTCGCAATCGAAAATTCCGATGGGAATCGGCTTCAACTTAGGCGGTAGGATCCCAGATGGTCTGTGACAGATAGGGGGTCCTATCGCCGAAGCTGAAGCCGATTACCATCCAATATTTTGATTCAGCTTAATTGGTAGAGCCAGAGTCTCTACGAGCTAAGCTTAGCTAAGAATCCAGTACGGCAGGGATGTTCGCAGAATGTGGCGTAGATTGTTTCTACGCAATCATGCGAAAAAGGTCGGCGTCCCTGATGCGCAGAGTCAGGCGTGCTTCCAACGGCATCCTGGAAGTCATTGCGGACAGAACTGACAGTCCGGTGTATTCAACTGCATGTCTCCATACACATTAGATATAGAAAATAATAATTAACTGTATCACTACTAACATAGGACTAAGTTGCTTGTATACTAACACTATGGATCTAGGTATGACAATAAATTATTATATATTATTATTATATTATAAGCACAAGTACCATAAATTTAAGCTATAGTTTGATTTTCGTAACCAAAAAATCCAATGGTAATCGGCTTCAGCTTCGGCGGTAGAGCCGCGGGTTAAAATTCGACCACCACTAGACCAATCGCTCAATAACCTAGTTGAGCGATCTGTCGAGCGAGAGTACGAAAATGCGAGCGCAGCTTATTGGTGGAATACTCCGGCAGACGCTGCTGCCCGTCTTCCGGGAGTAAAGTTATCGCGTGACACAAGATTCCTTAGTAGCCTTGCACGACATCCAGCGCAGAGCAATGGAGTGGCACAATTTTATTCTGCCGGCTACCATAGGGCAAATTTAAGGGTTTCCCTCGATTTTTCTGGGATCCCATCAACAGACCTGGTGAATATGGAACCACCTCGCAATTACCCTTTCAAATAAAAAAAATGAATTTGACCATTATAAAATTTACGAAATATTGTATGTAATATAATATAATGTTATATTATAATTATTATACATTAAATTGGGTTGCAAGTAAACAAGATGTGCTCTTGATTGTACATAGGAAACCGGCCACGTGACTCTAATTGTCTTATTCATGTTTGACCCCAAAAGTATGTAATTATACCCGCATTATTTGAAACGGATTACATTTTTTGATAAATTAGGGGCGGTCCTTTAGGGTCGATAAGTATCACGTCTAGTGATGGATTGACGGAGTAATTATGATGTAGCAATTGAGAAGTGATAGAATAATAAAAAAATATTAAAAAGAGCGTATTTTTTTAACCAAGCGTCTATATTTTTTTTTATTTAAAAAACACACTACACATGACGGAGTAATTATGATGTAGCAATTGAGGAGTGACAAAACAATAAAAAAAATATTAAAACATTTTTTTTTATTATTTAAAAAACACACTACACACACACACTACACTTTTAAAAATATAAAAGGCACATTCATTTATTGTAGAAAATGCGTTTATAATATTTTTTATTTTTATTTTTTTATTTACCAGAGTAATTTTTACGTTATTACTTAGTTATTATTTTTAATTGGATAAATATCATTTAATGGGTTCAAAAATGTGTCATGCAATAGAATTGTTGACGTGAAGCAAATCCCGTCCGTGTACCATGGTCTTCTTAGCGAATTTAATATCTTTTCACTTTAATAAACCTATAATATGTTATATATGCGGGCCATAGGCCAAAATTACTGCATTAAAATTGGCTATAAAGTTCAGAAAGACTCAATACCTACGGATGTATACATGCAAAGATAAATGATAAATAAATAAATGATAAATATTGTCAGACAAATTACACAGCGCCATCCAGCCCCAAAGTAAGCGAAGCTTGTGTTATGGGTACTAGACAACTGATAAACTGATAATACGTAAATACATTTTTGTTGTAAATACATACTTATGATACATAGAAGACACCCAGACTAAGACAAACAAACATGTTCATGCACACAAATGTTTGTCCTATTCCTATGTGGGAATCGAACCCACGAGCGTTGGTGTCGAAGCCGCGTCATTGACCACTACGCCACCGAGCTCATCAAAGAAATGAAATGAAAAAGAAATTAAAAAAAACGCAAAAACTTAGAACACGGTGACATATTTTTAAATTCACATAAATTTCTCTGAATAAAATAAGATTTAAAATTCCCGAAAAACAATTATTTCTAAATCTAATATATAAAATTCTCGTGTCACAATGTTAGTTACCATACGCCTCCGAAACGGCTTGACTGATTTTTATGAAATTTTGTGTGCATATCGGGTAGCTCTGCGAATAGGTTGTTATCTATGTTTTAAGGCAAAACAACGTTTGCCGGGTCAGCTAGTATCATAGAAAAATATGATGCGTCATCAGAAATCACTTTAAGTCTTTCCAAAGTTTTTATTTTTTTGTATAAACTCAGTTAAATCACAAGTCCCGCTAATGCAAAAGTCTTGTTAAAAATTGTCTTCTTGCTTGAGTAAAGAGAACGGCAACTATCACTTGGCTGAGGATGAATGAAAAAGTTTTTACGGTTTTTATTGCAATAAAAATAAAAAATCTATAGGTAAAATAAAATAAAAAAAATGTTATTTTTATAATCACTTTTATTGAATTCTCAAGTTAGATCCCAGAATCATATGTAACTGTTGTTTTTTTTTTTTAATAGACAAAAAAATTTAAATATATACATTAACTTTGTTGTTGTTGAAATAACAAAATGGTCTCTTCTAGTTCATTCATTTCACTTGAACTACATGCATACTATGTAGTACAATATTTTATAATATTTTTTTAATTTTATGAGATATTAAAAAGCAAGGAATTTAATATACAATCCTGTTCGGTTCAATGAGTATTAAACGAATAATTATTTTTTGCAGGGACGTGCCTAACATATCTTTTTTTAGATACTCTTAAATTACCGTTGTTACTTGTTGTATACTAGTTTTAGGCTGTATAATTTACAGTACTTTCATCAGCATGTTTCATTCTCCAATGCTCACCACCAAATCCGATCCTCCGCCTTTCACATCCGGCGCGCTCGGAAGTGATCGGCACCTTCAGGTTATCAGCCCATCAAGAACGGAGCGTCCAACGCTTCGTCATACCACTCATGATCTCCACTCAAAAACCTTCATCCACCATCACTGACACGGCAGATGTGACTGTCCCATTGCCACTGTACCTTGCACACTTAGAACGCTATATCTACAATTTTGATTCTCCGTTTGCTTAAATAACAATGAATTGTACAACATGCCCCACTTAAAATCACGAGTGCTAAACCTGAGCGGGCGGTTTACGATCACGGTATTTTTCGCCTTCAGTAAAACTAAATTTTAAAACCTAGTGGAAACATCTCGACAGCTGTGTGGTGTTAACGGAGAGTTGTGGACTTAAAGTTACACGAAGAGGCTGGGTTTATATATAGATCTTGGAGTTAACGCTCTTTGTAATGTTCGTTTGTTAACGGATGTAGTGAGCGTTGATAATTTTGCATTTACGTCTTGGGAGGAGTTGATGAGTACCATATTAATTTTGTCTTTATTGATGAAACGAAATAAAACTTCTTATTTTTTTCTAAAGAAGATAAAATAAACTAATGTATTTTATTGTAGGTTTCAATTTAGTATAGCTGAGGCATGTCTATAGCGGCTTTTGTGTAGCATAGCTCAGCTAGGTATAGCAATGCAGTTTCGCACTCCGTATTTATTGGTCTAGCGTTTAGTGGTCATAGCGTAGTCGTCAATTATTTTCATCTCCCTGTTGAGATGCGGGTTTAGAGCATACTCTTCAAATATCATATTAACATTTTAAATGAGAATGTTTGTTACAATGACCACTATTCCATATTTTTACATCTCTATGAATATGACCTAAAAAATTATTGTAATATTACTGACCCCTCTGATCATCGCCTTCTCCAAATGGACTTGGATAAACTCGCTAATTACTGTAATATTAATAAATTAAAACTTAATTTCAATAAATGTAAATGCATCACATTCACTAAGAAAAATAAACTTAGCAATTTTAGTTATTCTTTGTGTGGCACTATTCTCGACAAAGTACAGTCTATTAGCGACCTAGGAGTCATTCTTGATAGTAAATTAACTTTGGATAAACATATAGACGGTATTTGAGCATTTAAAATGTTTGGTTTTGTGATCCGCGCCAGTAATGAGTTTGAACGCCCATCTACATACCTGCATCTTTTTAAGTCTTTGGTTCGTTCCCAATTAGAATATGCTACTGTGATATGGGACCCTTAACACAATAAGTATTCTGACGCAATTGAAAAAGTCCAGAAGAAGTTCTTGAGATATATGCATTACAAGTGTTACCGTTGTACTCTATCGTATGATATTCTGTTAAACAAATACAAATTAGCTCCTCTCACATTTAGAAGATTGTTTTTACAAGAATTATTACTCTATGGTTTTTGCAACAATAAATATGATTGTATAGACATTACAAAAAAAAAAAAATATGTATACGTGTACATACCAAGCCTCATGTGCAGGCTTGCCGGAATATGCCATTATTTTTTGTGGCAAGATCCCGAACCAATGTGGGTAAACGTGCGCCAATGCGTCGTCTACTTACTAAACATAATGAATTCTTCAACGATATTGATATATTTTCCACACGTATTGGTGCGTATTGGTACAAGAAATTAGTTCTTGATAAGATGCAACACGTTTATAAATAATATTGTTGTTATGATCATTGGCAATGTATCAACTGATTTCAGTTGATACATCGCAAATGACCAAACATTTGTTTGGATTTTTGTTTGTAGATCGCTAATACCTAATTTAGTTTCTTAAACTTTTTCACAATTAAAAAAAATATATTATTTCACTATTTGTTTTCCTTTTTTTCGTTCATCAATCATATTGTATTTGTGAAGTGGCCAAACTCTCTCAATGTATTGTTATGTTAAACTCTGGTTAACGGTGTTGGTTTTGCATTTACTGTAATTTTAAGTGCACTTTTGTTAATAAACATAATGTAAAACTGTTTGTTAGACCCAAATAAATAAATAAAAAATGTAATAAAAAAAATATAATTACTCATAATAAATTTCTGACAAAATAGAGAATCACCAGGAAGGAGTTTCTGCATTGGCAGCGAGAGTAGTAGTGCGCTAGCGATACGTGAAGTTAGTAGAGTAGGTATATAAGGTACGTGATCAATTCATATCGGGTGGGTCGTATACTTATTTTTCGCTGAATATAATTAAAAAAGATGCCATGGAATTTTCAAAAACGCATTTTTATATCAATTAATACTTAGAAACTGAAATAATCAACCTGACTTTATTATATAGATATATATAGTAAATGATCAACCTGACTTTATTTTATATTATAGTCATAGACTCTAAATTTTACTTATATCAGACTTAAAGATCTAAATTTAACTTTCCATTTCATCTGTCAGTTCCAGTTAAATTAGGGGAGGGTCTGTGTCAATCAGTGGTATATCTCCCAAACTACTGATCTATTGTGATGAAATTAAGAACGCATGCGTTGAATTAACTTGCAGATGGGGCCCAGAATAGAAATAACTTCCACTAACACCTACCTACTTGTATATACACGAGTGAGTATACACAGATATATATATATTAATTATAAATAAATAAATATTGTCAGACAAATTACACAGCGCCATTTAGCCCCAAAGTAAGCGAAGCTTGTGTTATGGGTAATAGACAACTGATAAACATACGTAAATACATTTTTTTTTAGATATTTTTTTTAGATATAAACTGTATATGTAATACTAGGAAATAACAGGAATGGTACACAAAATAACGAATTTGCTAAGATGCTCTCAAAGAAAAAGAATACAAAATCACTTATATCTCCATCATTTACAATACAAGAATATAAATATTTTTTTAATAAGTTTTTGCTAATTGTTTTATCAAAAATCACATCATAGGAGTGAATATGGAAATTATACATCGTCATGTTGTGGCGCCCCCTCTATTCGATTAAACATGGCGGCATTTAGATAACCGTGCATTGTCACAGGAACCAGATAAATTTGCCAAATTGTACAAGAGTAGTGGGTCACTTTTAAATAGCAAGATTTGGTTATAGACACCTCGGTGAAACTAAATAAAAGCTTGTAAAAACGCAGTGAAACTAAAAAAAAACTTGGAAAGTTAGTTGCATCTGAAATTGACCAAGAAGGTCGACGTACCACCGGTGCTGCAGCACTGGACCCATTTCAATGATCTGAAATTTGTTAATATAATTTATTTACAACATGTCATGTCAAGCGGCAGTGGGCTGGCCACATCTGCCGAGTCAGCAATGGTAGAAAGGGGAGGAAAGTCCTAGAGTGTAGGCCACATATGGGGCGACGAAGCGCAAAGCACTCCTTCTCTAGATGGACTGACGACCTCAAAAAAGTAGCTGGTAGAGGTTGGATGCGGAAAGCGAATGATCGCATATGGTGGAAAGCATTGGGAAAGCAGCAGTGGCTAGATACGGGCTGATAATGATGCCCATGACCATTAGTAAAACCACTCTCACGATTACGAAGAAACTTATAATGTAGGAATTTGCGCGGACAAAAAATCGATCTATCAATAGGTATTAGTTCTAAAAAAAAAACATTTTCTAACAAAAAAGCGCCATCACCCAGTTTCTTAGTCATAAAATGTGATCACAAAAAACCAGTATATAAATGAAGAAATCGAAAACTTTGCAATAATGTTAGTTTAGGATCAAATTTTTTTGTATCAATTTTGCACTATGTGTGCTGTGTATTGTCTTATGTCACAATATTAATAATAGTACTCACATGGAAGTAAAAAATCTATATTGCCTGTTTTATATTCAAGATACTTATCTATTTTACTCTGTGCCTAACTTACAGTTACGATATAATTAACTTGCCATATCCAGTATATTTACATCTTCACTTTAAACCCATGAAACTATTTTTGCTCCCCCAACGTACAAATTTAGTTCCTCTTAGTGACCGCAAGCTACTAATTGGTGCTATAAATCTGTCCTCGACTTTTCGTAGCAACACGCGCCTTATGATTCCGTTTGAGTTGTGCTATGATTTGTGAGATTGACAGTACTTGCATTAATTTTGTCATCATTAAGAATATTTCATTAATAATATAGAACATATAAACATATTTATATAAATATACCACAGTAACTTATTTATTTTGTAATGAGTGCAATCTTGACCACATCCTAATAAGACCCACGTTCATACCATGAGATACATAATTATATATTATAAACGTTTGTTCTTTATTATATAACTTTTTAAATTTTTAACAAGTTTATTTCCAATAATATATATTACGTGTGACCTGAATAATATGTGATAATGTTTGTGATAAACTATAAAGTAGTTGAAGTGAGAAAACGTTGTTTATATACAGTGAGTGACTAATACGGAATACTATTAAAACAGTTACCATAAAACCTAAAAGTAAAGTGTGAATTTAAAACCTAAGCGCATAAACAATCAAACATTGGGTGGAATTTTAACATTTAAAAATAATATTAGCAAAATTATACAGTGTAATTAATAAATCTAATCTAAAGTGAAGGTATTTAAAAAACTTTATAAAGTAACAAGTTATAAAACAATTTAAGTATAAAGTCGGTGTAAATATTATGTGATATAACTGTGATGAATTAACGAATAAAATAAAGTACATAATAATTTATATATCAAAACAGTGCATAATATCTCTGGAGGACGCAACACCGTTGGCGTTGAGGATAACGCTAACGCCTATCAGAGACGCCGTCCCAGGTTCGAGACTAAGCCTAGTATAATTTAATAATCCATATTTTTTACGTTTATAATTGGAAATTTATCACAAAATGAGTGACGATAACATTACAAGACGTAAACGACATAAAACAACTAGCCTAAACAATACAACTAATTCATACTCCTCTGTTGGCTTGGATTCCTCGCACAGAGCTACAAGTCTACCAGATTTATCAACTACTGTTAGAGAAGAACTGGATGACTTTTTGGAAGAAATAAATACTTTAAAAATTCAACTTGAGAGCGCCAATAATCAAATCGATGAATTACTTCTTGAAATATCCGCTCTTAAAAAGGAACTTGACCAAAAACAAGCTTTAATTAATAGACAAAAGACAATCTTAACAGGATCAACAAAATCAAATAGAAAACAACTATCAGACAAAAGGTATAGAAGTAAGAATATAAAGAAAACTAAATTAAACTTCGAATATGTCACTCCCAGATCTAGGACACAGACAACTTTGGACGAATCAGAATTTCATGAAAAGATGTGCACGCCGAATTTAAATAACAAACAACTGAATGACAAGGAAACTGTACTAAATATAGATAAATCTACTACAACCAACACAAATGAGACCGAAAATAAGAAACACATTTTTGTATTTGGAGGTCAACAGTGCGTTGGTTTGGCATCACAATTAATTCAATCAAGACGAAATACAAAATATGATCATTATAAGGTCTCATCTGTTACAAAACCGAATGCACGGACAGATAGTATACTACAATCGTGCTATAAAATCAAACCAACTCCCAACGACTATGTTGTAATTAGCATTGGGGAAAATGACTTTAGTCCTATACAGGTGATAGTTGAACTTTCTGCTGTGCTAAAATATCTCGATAAAACTAATGTAATAGTATTAAAAACATGTACAAATCATCACTTAAATGAGTCATTACTAAATGATTGGCTTTTAAATATAGCTAATAATTTTGTGAATTGTAAATTTATGAATGTTAATACTAGTTCCTCGAACTATACAATAGTATACAAGTCGTCATTCTTTTTTACAAAATATATGTCGAAAAATTAACTTCCATATTGACTCTAGCGATTACGATAATAAGTTTCTACCGATGTTCAGTAGTCGTCATGTTGGGAATAAAACCGTTGGGTTCTCTCAGATTAAGCGACAGTTAAAAGACATAAGTGCAAACTACAATTCATCGTCTCCTAAAGCAAAGAAAGGAACTATACCTTTCTACTTTCCAGTTTTAAAAAACTAAACAAGGCGTATCTGAAATACGTGTTAAACAAATTAGTCAACAACAATCTAGTTTTTTTCGTTAATAAAATAGAAAAGGGAACTATCACATTAATGCATCAAAATATACAGGGGATATTGGGCAAGCTTGATGATTTAGAATTGTGTTTGAATGAATTTTATGACAAAAATATATTTATTGACATTATATGCATTTCCGAAACTTTCGTAAATAAAGGTAACGAGACAAATATACATCTAAAAGACTTTTATGTGGCATCTTCTTATAGCAGAAATAATAAAAGAGGCGGTGTATGTATCTTGCTGAGAAAACATATAGATTACAAGCCACTTCCAGTGTGTTTGGAAGCGTCTATCGAGAAGGTGTTTGAATGTTGTGGAATAGAGATACCAGCCCTTAATTGTATAGTTGTGTGTCTTTATAGGATTCCAGACTATTCAAACTTAGAACAGTTCTTTAAAAAGCTTGACATATTATTGTATAACTTGACATCTAAAATCAACAAAAAGAAAATCATTATTGCCGGCGACTTGAATATAAATACACTAATTGATGATCATAAATCCAAACAATTGAAACATTTACTCCTCAATCATGGCCTTTCTTTACACATTAGTGAACCAACTAGAATGCATTCATGCATAGATCAAATCGTAAGTAATATACCAGATGCCAAAGGATTCATCACTTACACCTGTCCGATCACAACACCTGCCAAACTTTGGCGTATAATATTAATAAAAAACAACCTAAAATTAATTACTGGTAAACATATAAAAGAGACTATAGTCCAGATAATATTGTAAAATTTAAAAACTGTTTGTCTAGTCTTAAATGGCAAGATGTACTAAACGAACCAGACTTAGATTCTGCATTTGATACTTTTCATGACACTTTAAAACTGTTTTACGATCTCTGTTTCCCTGAAATAAGAGTCAAAATTAAAGCTGACTTTTCAAAACCCAAATGGATTACTACCGGAATAAAAAAGTCCAGCATATACAAAAGAAAGTTACGATCAGAATACTATAAAAATAAACAAAATGGTTCAAAAAGTACAATAAAAACTTTTGATAAAATCCTTAAAGCTTGTATCAATTACTCTAAAAAACAGGTAAACTACAACTTTATTAAAACAGCCAAAAATAAGTGTAAAGCTACTTGGGACGTAATAAAAAGCAATTCCGTGAGTTCAAATATAACAAATATAGAGTCGGTAACAATAAATGGTAAAACAGAATTAAACCCAAGATGTATTGCTGAAGCTTTTAATGAATTCTTCATTACATCAGCGACTAAACCTGCAAAAACCAGTTCACCAAACACTAGTCACATTAATAATATACAAAATAGTATATTCTTGATACCATGCACTGAGGATGAAGTGTTCAAAATAATAAGAAATCTCAATAATACGCAGTCGGTTGGTTTTGATAATATATCAACTCACATATTAAAATCATGTGCTGCCATACTAGTACCCATATTGACACACTTGATTAATTTATCATTTACCCAGGGTGTTTTCCCTGCAAGATTAAGGCTTTCAAAAGTAAAACCTCTACACAAGAAGCTTAGTAAAAAAGAATTAAATAATTATAGGCCTATTACACTAATTCCAACTATATCTAAAATTTTTGAGAGAGCTTTACATGCTAGATTGACATCATATTTAAATAAACACAAAATCATATCGGGTGAACAAAATGGGTTTCAAAAGAATAAATCAACGACACTTGCTGCGTTCTCATTGATACATATACACAAAATATTGATAAAAAAATGCCTGTCATGACTTTGTTTTTTGACATGACAAAGGCGTTTGACATGGTGAAACACACTATTCTTTTAGAAAAATGTGAACGCTACGGCATAAGAGGACCAGCTCTCACTTGGATTAAAAGTTATTTATCCAATAGACAACAATACGTAGAAATAACAAGTCTAAACAAAAAACAAGAACTGAAAAGTTATAGATCCACTTATCAATACATTCACTCAGGAGTTCCACAGGGCAGTATTTTAGGCCCTCTATTATTCTTAATATATATTAATGACCTACCATATGTAACAAAGTATCAATCAATTTTATTTGCTGATGACATTTCCATTGTTATACCAGATGAAAAAAATAATTCAATTAATTACGAGGAATCAATTAATGCCACTGTTGACTCTGTATGTGAATGGCTAGAAAAAAATTACTTAAAAGTTAATTTATTAAAAACTAACTATATACAATTCTCTAGCTATAATACTAAGCGCCCCAAATTAAGTATTCAGCACCAAGGACAAAACATCCATGAAAAAGATCATTTAAAATTTCTTGGTATTATAGTAGATAAACATTGCAACTGGAAAGCCCATGTAGATAACGTATGCACAAAACTGGCACGTTTTACTTACGCAATAAAACGCCTTAAGTATTCAGTAGGCGAAAAGGCAGCGCTTCTAGCATACCATGTGTTGAAATGTGAATAAAAACGTATCTTTGGGAAACTAAATGGTTTATTACGAATATTTAAAAATTACTACAAATATAGTGACACATGTTGCGACGACATATATTCTTTAGCCGCTGAATTGCCCGTGTCGACCTACGGTCGACAAGTGACGTCACGACCTTGAAACGCTTGAATTGCCCGTGTCGACCTACGGTCGACATTTGCAGTTTGGCGTTCAGTTTTGGGCAGATTGAACAATACTCATCTGTCATACATTCAGGCCCATTTGTTTATGTTTTTTTCGTTTCTCCGCCATATTAGCTATCGGATTAAGGCCAAAGAATCATAAACTCAATGGAAAATAAAATAAAAAAAGGGGTTTAAGAGACTCGCCTTAACGGCGCCAGATGTTCGGGCCGGTGTCAAGTGCTATAAAAACTTATTTTGTTTAGGTAAGTGTAGGTTTTTGTTTATTAACATCGGGTTTTATCTCCCTAGCGTATTTTTAAATAAAAAACTATATGTTATCGCCTTAGTTCATAAGGTATTTTTTTGAATACAAGTAGGGCTATGAAACACCACTTGAGAATGTTTAGACCATCGTAATTCTACACTATAGTCGAGTGTTGAACAACAAAAGACGGCATTGTATAGTGCTGTTCTTAGTAAACGTAAAAAACACCACTTGTAGGCACTCAATAACAAAGTTGCGTCTCAATGACCGTTTTTATGGGGCCCCGACCACCCGCGGCGCCGGGCAGGTAGGGACAAAAAACAAATGGGCATAGTTCCGCCGCGTTTTTGCGCGGGGGGGGCGCGGGGAGCTCAACGTGGGGGGCAAAAGAGCGGCTATGACGAAGACACGCATGCGCTTAAATACTCAGCTCACAGCTTCGATACCTAACACCTCCCCTCGAAGTGGTGAGCAAGTGTCTTCAATTCTTAGATAGATACACAATACCTAAATTACGCATACATTCTCGATGCTTCGTGCCACCCAAACCTTTGGTCAAAACATCAGCAGGCATTTTTTCTGTACATAAGTATTTCAGTTTAATAATACCTTGTTCGTACATATCTCGAATAAAGTGGTGCCTCACGTCAATATGTTTCGTACGTGAATGATAGTTCCTACTTTGGGCAAGCTTGATTGCGCCTTGGTTATCGTTATATAATGTCACACACTCGCATTCGATTCCACATGCACTCAAAACGTCACGCAAGTACATGGCTTCTTTGGTAGCTTCGGAGAGAGCCATATACTCCGCTTCCGTACTAGATAATGCAATCGTTCGCTGCTTTCGTCCTTCCCAACTTATTGGAGCGCCTGCTAAAATAAATGCAAATCCAGAATAAGATTTGCGATCTGTCACGTCTGTACCCCAGTCTGCATCAACCACACCATACAACGGTAGACCTGTTCTTTCATACACTAATCCATAATCAGACGTGCCTTTCAAGTACCGTAACACACGCTTAGCTGCTCTCCAATGCTCAATATCATAGTTAGAATTAAATTGACTTAGGTAGTTGACGGCATATGCAATATCTGGCCTTGTAGTCACTGCCAAATACATCAAAGCTCCGATCAAACTTTGGTAAGGATACTGACTCATTACATCATTTTTCACACTTTCAGGTTTATCTAACTTCATACTTGCATCCATAGGTGTCATTATAGATTTACACTGACTCATACCAAACCGTTCTAATACTTTTTCCAAATATACAGTTTGTTTTAAGTACACTCTATCATCTTCATCACGAGTAAACTCAATTCCCAAACAATGACTAATTTTTCCTAAATCTTTCATCTCAAATGCATTAGATAATTGCCTCTTAACATCACACAACCACATACCATCATCTGTAGCTAATATAATATCATCTACATAAATAGCAATTAGCATCATTCTCTCATTTTTTCGTGCAACAAACATACATGGGTCTTGAAGTAAAGCTTTAAAACCGATACTAGTCAGCTTTCCTACTAACTCTTTATGCCATTGCAATCCCGATTGTCGCAAACCATACAAAGACTTTTTCAATAGACATACACCATTTTCACAATCATTCAAAGCAGTATTCCAGCGTTTAGCTGTCTGAATTATCGTTTTGTCACGTATGATCTTCCCTTGTGAACCAAATGGTTTATTTGCAAGTACGCTGTGTAATACATCGCGTAATTGATCTGGTACCTCCATGTACACTTCTTCTTCTAATGAGCCATTCAAATAAGCTGTCACTACGTCCATCTGGTGGAGTTCAAGTCCGAATTCCGCTGACAATGCAGCTATGAGTCTTATCGATGACGACCTTACTACCGGTGAAGACGTTTCATGAAAATCCTCCCCTGGCCGTTGTGAACATCCCTTAGCGACCAGCCGTACCTTTTTCCCATTAGTTTTAGTACTGAACACGAACCTGCTTCCAATCACTTTGCGATTCGGTGGTCTGGGCACAATTTCCCAGGTGCCATTCTTTATTTGTGCCAGGTACTCGTCTTCTAAGGCTCTCCGCCACGCACCTAAGTCGTCAGAACTTTTGAGTTCATCCCATGTCACTGCTGGTTCAATTGTCGCTATTTGTACTGTTGGGTGTTCATCTAATATTTCGTCTTCAGACTCATTTATGCTTTCTTGTCTTTCTGTATCCTCCTGTTTGTACTCTTTGCGCGGTCTTCCCACTAAACCAGTACGAATTAGTTTTGGTCTTCCTCGTCCTCTTTTTGAAGGTCCTTTTAAAGATATTTTGTGCTGTAGTACTTCCTCCTCTTCTTGAATATCGTTAGGAATATCCAAGTCAACTTGTATTTCATTGTCTCCAATATCTTCTTCGTCATCAAGTATCTCTTTGTACTCATTTCTAAAAGCAGTCTCGTTCATAAATTTTACATTACGAGTTATTACAATTTTTCTAGTCTTTGGATCATGTACTCTATAGGCTTTGGATTGAACATCATATCCCATGAAAATTCCTAAATCAGAACTAGAATCAAATTTTCCTCTCGGTGTGCCTTTGCTCTTATAATATACTTTTGATCCAAATACGTTCATGTACAATACAGTAGGTTTCTTCCCTTTCCATAATGTAAATGGTATTTGACCATTCAACGCTGTAGTTGGACACCTATTTCTTATATAATTTGCAGTATGAACTGCTTCAGCCCAAAATGCAGGAGGGCTTCCTGCTTGACGCATCATACACCGTGCCATCTCAATAAGTGTTCGATTTTTCCTCTCTGAAACACCATTCTGCTGTGGCGTATAAGGTACTGTCAGTCTTCGCTTGATTCCTTCTTTCTTCAAAAAATCATCAAAACCTGTGTTTACATATTCACGGCCATTATCAGATTGTAAATTCTTTATTTTCTTTCCCGTGAATTTCTCAACGTAAGCCTTATATTCCTTGAAAACATGTAGGACGTCACTTTTGTTAGCTATGAAGTAGACTTCGCACCATCTAGATTTATCATCGATAAAAGTGACAAAATATTTTTTCCCGGCAAAAGACTGATGCCTCATAGGACCGCATACGTCCGTGTGTATTATTTCCAGTAAGTCACTGGTACGGTTATCACAACCCTTGACGAAAGGTGTACAAGTTTGTTTCTCACTAATACATATCTCACATTTTGTCAATTTTTCATTGTCTTTGAACGTCAAACCATGTACTAAGCCACTCTTTGCCATCGCCTTCAAATCACGTTCATTGAGGTGCCCTAGGCGTTCATGCCATATATCTATGGGTTTCTTTGCCACCTCAACATTATTAACATTGTTCTGACTCATTCGAACATGGTATAAATTACCTACACGATCTGCTCTCATGTGTATCTTATTATTTTGATCGATCACAATTGCGTCGTTTTTCTTAAAACGAACTTCGAACCCGCGATCTGTCATTTTCGCTACTGATAACAGGTTCGTACGTAAATCCGATACATAAAATACCTTCTCAATGTCTATCCGGCGCTCTTCGCTACCCGTATCGACTGAAATACTGACCTTTCCAGTCCCGGTAATCTGTGTGCTCTTATTGTTCGCTAAATTTAGTTCCGAGTCAATAGATACGAATCCGTTAATCATATGCTTATCATTGCACATATGCCCCGTGCATCCACTGTCGATACACCAAATAGGATTCATTTCTTCACTTACCATCACCTCTTCGTTGGTACACATTAACATCGTCGTCGGTTTCTCATCATCACTCTTTCCTTCTAATTGTTGTGCACTCTGCTTCTGCTTATGAATATTCTTAATCTTACATTCTTTTGCAAAATGTCCACGACGGCCACAACGATAGCATTCAATATTAGTTTTATTATGGCCTCGTTTTTCATATAAGTTTTTCCTCTGGTTGATATTTGTGTTGGCACGTTTGACAAACATAGCTCCCTGGTCTGCTACCTTAGATTTTCGTCCTTCATAATCTTCGATGATTTTAACTTTCAAAATGTCCGTTGATGGTAAATCATCTCGTGATTCCATTGCCGTGCGAAACATAGCAAAAGAATCTGGCAAACTATAAAGTAGTAAGATAGCCAGTAGTTCGTCAATTACCACCAAACCAATTTCTTTGAGCTTTTTAACGGCGTCAAAAAAATCCGCGATATGCTTACGCAGGTCATCTTCTTCCTGCATACGAGTCAGTACGAGCTTCTTTAATAATGACGCTTTTCTAGCAGGACCGCTCGACTGATACATAGACATCAATTTGTCCCATATCGCTTTAGATGTTTCCAAACCATCTAATGCCACCAACTCACTTGGACTGACGGCCAACAATATGTCTGATTCGGCCTTTCCATCCATTTTAATCCATTCAGCATATTTGGCATCCGTTTTCACTGGGCAGGGCAATGTTCCCGAAACATATTCCCACAAATCATTTTTCTTCAAAATTGCACGCATATGAATTTTCCAAGTATCATAATTATCGCCAGTAAGTTGGTCAATTTTTATAGAAGCAGCCATTTTTTTTTTACCTAATGAAGTTTCTTCAACCACACACTTCAATATTCAAACAATCAATCTATTCTATGCAAATTTTTCATTTACATATATTACTGCACATATAGTTATTTATTCACAACATAGTTCATTTTTCACGAACTGGGCCCATAACCTGTTGAAATGTGAATAAAAACGTATCTTTGGGAAACTAAATGGTTTATTACGAATATTTAAAAATTACTACAAATATAGTGACACATGTTGCGACGACATATATTCTCTATGACGAAGACACGCATGCGCTTAAATACTCAGCTCACAGCTTCGATACCTAACACCATGGATACGTCGCATCCGTACTTCGATATGGCCTAATTCTATGGGGTAACTGCACTCACATAAAAAAAGTGTTTATTATACAAAAAAAGTGTGTTAGAGCACATACATCCCTTGGAATCCTGCAGACCGTTATTTAAGAAATATAAACTCCAAACATTAAGTGGGCTTTATATCCTGGAATGCTGCCTATTTGTAAAAACACATCCTGCATATTTTAGCCAACGGTCTGTAAACCCAAAACTTAGGCCCAGAGACCCAACGCGTCTTGCAATACCCACATGTAAAAGTACGATCTTTGATAAGAACTGTTACTACATGATGATAAAGATTTTTAACAGGATACCAAGAGAAATAAGGGAGTTAAACGCAAATCTTTTTAAAATAAAGCTAGCTAGGTGGCTTTTAGATAAATGCTTTTATGATCTAAAAGATTTAATGACAGAAAACTATTAATCTATTTAAAAATATTAATTGACATGATAATCTATTGTACAATGTTTATATAATTATGATTGAATTTGTATTGATTAGTATTGTATTAACCGACAAATATTTAAATTGTATCTTACAAATAAAATAATAATATACCTACGGACATACCTGTAATGACAACTAAGTTTTTGCATGCTAGTGTAACCCTGGCGGGACATGTATGAGCATTCTGACATAAATGTAACACCGATGTACTTACCATGTGCCATAGCAAATAAACGATTTCATTTCATTTCAATTAAAACTGCGGCTGCAAACAATGGCAGCTAGGTTCGATTGTCCTATACAGAAGTACTGGGTGGGAATTACCATAGGCACGGTAAAATAAATATTTATAAATGTACCACCACTAATTTTAATATAAAGATACTAACGCTACTAATATATTTTTAAGTGAAAATTGTTACTAATATACACAAAAAATGTTACTAACAAGAAGAAGAAGAAGAAGAAAAACATTTATTTGCTCATTACACAGCACATTATGTTTACACATGACAACAAACAGATAATATGGTATTAAAAAGAAGAATATTAAAGTACTGTGCAATGTCGCAAAATGGTCCTAACTCAGCCTATAGACCGAAATCTGCAACAGACTCGGCACTGATTTTCAGTTAGGACCAGTTGCAACACAATATGAGCCATGCTTTGCCTATGAGCATTTATGCCATAAGTATTTAGTGGAAAGCTCGATAGATTCGGTGGCATGAAATTAAACACTATTCTAACTCCAACTGGTCTTATTTCTCTACCTCTTATACTTAGGTACGCCAGTCAAAATCACACTTCATACTCACTTAATTTCTAACGCTTGTTTATGATTACCGGGGAGCACTGATGCTATAACTTCAGGTACTAACCCAGTTATGGCATTAACGTTCTTAACTATATACTTATTGTATCGCTCTTACGATTCTACATAAGAATACAATTGTTATTTATAAATATTTTCATCATTTAATTATGACCAGCTCGGTGGTCGAATGGTTAGCAATGGCCACTTTGACTCCGAGGTCGCGGGTTCGATTCCCGTAAAAGACAAACATTTGTGTGCATGAACATGTCTGTTTGTCTTGGTCTGGGTGTTTTCTATGTATTATAAGTATGTATTTACAAAAAAAAAGTATTTAAAGTACATTTATCAGTTGTCTAGTACCCATAACACAAGCTTTGCGCTTAATTTGGGACTAGGTGGCGCTGTGTAAATTGTTCAGTAGTGGTAGCCGGTGGATCCACTTCTTCTATCTCTTGTAGTGGATCCACCGGCTTTGAACTCTCGATGACCGGTCGAGTGCTCTTCCAACTGAGCTACCAGGAAGGTTTGTTTTGCTGACGAATTAAACGGGTCACTCACGTCTTTTTCGACAAAAAGACGTGAGTGACCCGTTTAATTTATTTAATTAATTTAATGGAAATAAAAGCTTATAAAAATATAATAATATGCTTGGACAAATTACACATTGTCATCTAGTCTCAAACTAAGGAAAGCTATAACTACGGGATCTATCGAAATAAAATACTTCATAAAAGCACGTCCGAGTAAGCCACGTTTTCGGCATCGTCAAGTTTTGTTATACCCTTATCCTTCACCGTCAAAAAGTTTCCGAGCATCAAAGTTCAGTGACAGTCCGTGACCGATCAAAATTTTGATTCATCTGCTATTTTATTTGCGCCATTGGGGTGTAAAATAAAGCCTTCCGGTCGGTTAGGTCCGATTTCTTAATTGTACTGTGCTCTAACTGCACTAATCTCAAAAATGGGGTGTAATTGGTTCATCAACATCTTTGAACCAAAGCCAACTTCACCTGCACGTGGTGCACCCTGCTGACTGACAAACGAAGCTCTGGCGAAAAGAGAGGTAGGGAGCGTAATTGTAAGCTACCCGACTGGGGAATGTACCTCCACCTCACAGAATACCGCAGCCAAATAACAATTCCCTTGAGGGTTGTTGTGTTCCTGCGAGCGAGTGAGGTCACCAGAAAGAAAGGAAGGAGATGCTGCGTTGGCAGCGGGGGTGGCGGCGCGCGAGCAATATTTTATGTTGCAAGCGTTAATATGGCTACGGTAACCGCTTCACATCAGGCGGGCCGTATGCTTGTCTGCCACCCGACGTAGTATAAAAAAAAAAAATGAAACACCTTTTCCCAAAATGACTGATTTTTTCAAATGACTTCATATCAGAGCACTGTAATTTAGCTAGTCATTTAATTTATTTTTAACCGAATCCAAAAAAGGAGGAGGTTCTCAATTCGGCTGTATTTTTTTAAAATGTTTCTTTCATAATTACTCCGTGATTTATAAACCAATTTGAAAAAAACCTTTTATATTTGAAAGAGTATACTTCCAGATTGGTCCCATATTTTTTTCATCATCATCATCATCAGCCTGTATTTACCCATTGTTAGGTTTGTTATTTCGTTAATACGTCATTTGTACACCGATTTGAAAAATACTTTTCGTATTTGAAAGAGTATACTTCCAGATTGGTCCCATATTTTTTTTAAATCATCATCATCATTGTCAACCTGTATCTACATACATAAATGTAGAGCAATGTATGGTGTCGGTTTTTTTTTTGTTAAAATTATGTTGTTCATTTTATAATTCCGTTCCTAAAGGATTCAAACGGAGCTCTATTATTTCTCTCGTCGTCCGTTCGTATATCTGGCGTCTGTTACAAGTATTTATCGGCTAAACCAGCTAGTCTTCGCACTTTGTATTATCTTACTAAGCCAAACTAGAATCCTAAATATGGAAAACTAAATGTGGGAGATTCGAATTGGGGTGTAAGTGGTTCATCAACATCTTTGGACCAAAGCCAACTCCACCTGCACGCGGTGCCCTGCTAACTGATAAACGAAGCTCTGGCGAAAAGAGAGGTAAGAAGCGTAATTGTAAGCTACCCGATTGATGAATGTAACTCCCCCTCACAGAACATCGCAGCCAAATAACAATTCCCTTGAGAAGAAAGAAGAAGAAGAAAAGAAATTTTACTAGTACTTTATTATATCTATTAATTAAACTAGTTCTAGTTTTAGCTAAATTTTAGCTAAGCTTCTCTAGTAAACTAGAGACTTTAGTCTCTAGTGGCTACTGGCTGCCTGTTCTATTTTAATTCTAATAGGTATCATTTGGCTCGGTAGATAGACTTGCTTACGGCTCGCTAGGGTACTAAAAGGCGCGGGCGTAAGTGTACGAGCCTATTAAACTATTACTTATTCTGTAGTATGAGTAAATTATATCATTGAAATACGTCTTTATATGCTGTCAATACTTATTAAGGTGCTTAGGAGAGAAGTATACTATTATCGTGTGCCATAAGGTGTTCCAAATTCATCCTAAAATTATTGCTCCAAAAATCACGTACAACATTTTCCGCGTCTAAATAAAATATCTTCCGGAAGGTTTGTTATCTATCATCAACATCAGCCTGTATCTACAAAGCTTTTGCCAATGCTTTCCATTTATTTGAGCTTGTTATTCAATTTTTTACGATCCTTCGCCTCCCGCTTCCAGCCGCTTCACCTGCTTTCTTGAGGTCATCGGACCATCTAAAAGGGGGTTCAACGTTTCGTCTTCTAACGAGTGAGCTTCATTCTAATGCTTTTCTCACCCATCTGCCATTACTGAGTCGGCAGATTTGGCCGGCCTATTGCCACCTCAGCTTGCTAACTCTGAAAGTAACGACCTCTCCTCCGTTCAATTCTTTCGTTCCGGATTAGATAGATGCCTCTTGGCTCCTCTTCACAATGGCCCATGATGGACGATTACAGACAAGCACGATTGTGTAGAGGGCGTGATTTGGCGTGATTGTCTGTAATCGGGCATCATCGCCGATAATCCGTAAGTTGTCGGTACATCAAAGGAATGCTGGCCCATGATTGTGTGCGCGTCCACACAATCGCCGATTACTCAGTACGTAATTGTCTGGGGTAGTGTAGACCGATAGAAAAAAACTTTGCGGTTCATAGAACGTATTTATTTATATTTTGGGTGTAAGTGGTTCATCAAGATCTTTGAACCAAAGCCAACTTCACCTGCACGCGGTGCACCCTGCTGACTGACAAACGAAGCTCTGGCGAAAAGAGAGGTAGGGAGCGTAATTGTAAGCTACCCGACTGGGGAACGTACCTCCACCTCACAGAATACCGCAGCCAAATAACGGTTCCCTTGAGGGCTGTTGTGTTCCTGCGAGTGAGTGAGGTCACCAGAAAGGAAAGAGATGCTGCGATGGCAGCGGGGGTGGCGGCGCGCGAGCGATATTTTATGTTGCGAGCGTTAATATAGCTACGGTAACCGCTTCAGATCAGGCGGACCGTATGCTTGTCTGCTACCCGACGTAGTATAAAAAAAAAATGAGAATTGCATTTTACAATTCACAATTCTGTTTTCGCGCACATTAAGTAAATGATTATAAGAGCTAAGAAATATTGCCGCAGCCGTGATCACTTTGATATCCATCTTCGATAGACGTCTTATCATAACAGTAGACAGTCAGTAAATGAATAGACACGATTGTGTGGAGAGCTGCCCGATCATGGCGGCGATTATGGACGATCATTTGATGGGCCATCATGTCTCATTGTGAAGTGGAGCCATGAAGAGGAGCCATTAGATAAACCCCTAGCATAGCCGTTTCCATCGCTCGCTGCGCGACCTTCAGTCTGTGGACCAGCCCAATGGTCAGTGCCCAAATCTGTATAACACATTAGATATTATCTCAAACGGGCAAAGCCGGGGCGAGTCGCTAGTTACATATAGAAAAACAAGACAATGAAATTAATAACCAACCCTTCATTGAATAGATTCCACATTTCTGTGAATTCGACTTCATGACAACAGATTTTCCGGTACCCAAAACTTCACAAATAGCACAAGGATGGCCCACCACCAAATAATGATTAAATCTGGAATTAGTTACGGACCTCTCAGATTTACACGACCCTTTATGATCGGGTGCGTTGTGAATAGTTACTTGGACGATTGTAATTGTCAAATTGGAGAGTTTGAACGCTGGTTTCGGGGGAATGTACAACTTTAAAACTCGTTATATTTAACAGTTGTGAATATGAAGCTTACGACCTCTTTCTATAGCCACACTGCTTGCCATAGGCAAGGGAAAGGCATAGGGAAATTCATCTGTATACTAAAGCCAACATGGTCACGTACTGTACGGATCCAGAAGAGCTTTCTACCTCAACATCTCAAGTTGTGGATGAACTCCCTACCAAGGTATTCCCAGGAGACTACAGTTCGAAAAAGGAAGGTGTTGCTGCTTTGGCAGCGGAGGTAGCAGTACTCGAATAATATTTCTAGTTGTGAGCGTTAATATGGCTACGGTAATCGCTTCACATCAGGCGAGCCGTATGCCTTTTGGCTTTACTGTTGTCGGGTAAAAACATAACCCTTTCGTCGCCAGTAGGGTAAAAATGAAAGACGTGGGGTAAAATAAACATTACTTAATTACTATAATACTTTCGTCGGTAACTTAATTATTAAGAAATTCAAGAAGCCTAGGCAGCCTGTTCACAAAAGACTATTAGCATTGAAATTAATGGTGTAAGGTAGCCGTAATAGGATTAAATACAAAGCCAGTCTAATACTACGCTTAGGACCGAAAATACGATTACTGAGCTATTATATTTCGAAGAAATGTATCTTACTTTAGAAGTAGAAGTCATTCATGTATTTTTAAATGAAGGTGCGTAATCTTTTATACTGGATTACTTATCATTTTGCTGGGGTACAATTTAATGATATATTTTTTGTTTGAAATAATATAACTGATTTACAGTCGGAACGATTTTGGTATTGAAACTTCTTTAGGCGCTATGAGTACAAAATTTTGTCTCTAATAATTTGAGTACTACGAGTACGCAACACTAAGCGTAAGGTCAACTGATGGATAGTAATCACCGCCGCCCATAAAAATCAGCAGCACCATGGGGTCCCCGATATCGTAAATAGAGGAAAAAATTATTTTTTTTTATATTCGACGGGGGGCCAACGAGCATGTGGTTCACCTAATGGAAAAAATCACCACCGCCCGTGGTGATCAGCAACACCAAGGGGTCGCCGATCCGTTGCCAGCCTATACTCCTTCCTTTTTTGTGACCCTCAAGTTATTCATTTACATATGGAAGCAAAGACTCACTTTACGAGCTAGCAAAATTGAAAAATAATCCAGAGCCTATTCAAATAGAATCTCCATAGGTATTTGAGGCTTGCCTCAAACTTCGAAATGTAATTGAATGTAAAGGACGTTATTCAGGGCATAATTCCAAATGGAGTTAAAGCCAAAAGAAACCCCAGAGTGGTTAATTATTATCGATAAGTTATTAATGAAACCACTTCACTGTCTGCGAGTGCTCCAATAGCAAATAATGAATACAAGCAAATACAAATTCAATTGTGGAATCAGCTTCCCTCAGCAGTATTCACAAATAAAAACGACATGGGAACCTTCTTTTTTTTTCCATTAGGTACCTACCTCTCTTTTCGCCAGAGCTTCGTGTGTCAGTCAGCAGGGTGCACTACGTGCAGGTGAAGTTGGCTCTGGTTCAAAGATGTTGATAAACCACTTACACCCCAAACTCTATCTCAACTCGTAGTACTCAATTATTAGAGACAAAATTTTGTACTCATAGCGCCTAAAGAAGTTTCGATACCAATTTTAAACGAGAAGTCGTTTTAAATGAGAAGGGGGTAATATAAAAAAACCTCTATCAAACTACACAGCTCAAGAATACCAATGTTTGGTTTGCTGATAGTAATGTAACATTGACATGTATTGATTTTTGGGGTGTAAGTGATTCATCAACATCTTTGAACAAAAGCTATCTTCACCTGCACGCGGTGCACCCTGCTGACTGATAAACGAAGCTCTGACGAATAGAGAGGTAGGAAGCGTAATTTGTAAGCTACCCGACTGGAGAATGTACCTCCACCTCACAGAATACTGCAGCCAAATAACAATTCCCTTGAAGGTTGTTGTGTTCCTGCGAGTGAGTGAGGTCACCAGAAAGGAAGGAGATGCTGCGATGGCAGCGGGGGTGGCGGCGCGCTAGCGATATTTTATTTGCGAGCGTTAATAAGGCTTCGGTAACCGCTTCACATCAGGCGGGCCGTATGCTTGTCTACCACCCATCGTAGTATAAAAAAAAACATAACAAAAATAATACTTAGTAGTTATTTTATTTATTAACTCGTACAACGAGAGCATGTTATTGCGAACATGTTACAATGCCTCAGGGAATTTCCTGTGTGTGTTCATAATGCAGTATCATATATGAAAGTCGATCTCATTTTTAATATGCGTGGTAAATTTTATTCCCTTTCCCTTTGTTTAATAATTCTTTATCAATTTTCGTTATGTATGTACATGAAATATTGATCGCGCATTACCACCTCCGCTGGCAACGCAGCAATTCCCTCCCGGTGACCTCACTCACTCGCATGAATAGGGAATTTGTTATATGGCTGCGGTATTCTGTGAGGTATGTACTTCTCCAGTCGGGCATCTTATAATTAAGCAGTCCTACCTTTCGTTAGGCAAGAGCCTCGTCAGTGTATAAGCAGGGCGCACCACGCGCAGATAAGGTTAGCTCAGACTCTAAATATAACATCATCATCAGGTCATTTTAGTCTCCACTACAGGAGCTCGACCCTCCCTAGTCCGTCCCAGACAGAAGGAAGATTTGGCCTACACTCCCCACGCTGGCCGGGTTGGGGAGGCCTGATATTTGATAAAGTATTTCCCTTAGTCGCCTTGTACGACATCCACGGGATTTACCGTGTGGTTTCCGGCAGACTAGTAAGTAAAATATGATATAAGAATAGCTTAATCAAACAGAACCCAAGATCAATCACAGGAAGAAAAATAATGTTGTCGGCCTCGTTTATTGTTTTATAAACAAACACGAGTTACGTGGAAATGCGGATTTAATTGACGTATCGGTTAAAGCCTTCGATCATTATCACTAGAGCTAATGATTGAAGATGAAAGCACATAATATATCGACTTGGAAATCAACATCACACCGCCTCATGGGCTCGGTGTCAGTCCCCTTACCACCACCTCATATTTTTCATTCATACCAATGAATAAGAGACAGACCTAGAGTCGCTTATTAATGAATAAGCGACATAGAGTCGCTAAAGTTGGTGGTAAGAGGCTGCTAGGCGTCAACCCAACTGAGGCACCGGAACGGAGCATCTCTGCTACGGCTAGGCGTCACCTCGGGGTCGCTGGCCGTCAACTGGGGAACAACTTTAAAATCTCCTTCTTCTAGTCAGTGTGATTTCGTGTCTGCCTGAACGGTGACACGCAAGCGAGTAGTCTAGTCGGCTCGCTCGTGTCCTCGTGCACGGCGAGACCACAGAAATCCAAATAACAAGTGTTGAAGTTATATATAATAGGTAGGGGAAAAAGTCTTTTCGCATTATAGTATGTATGAACTTGTAATAAAATCTCTTTGGCTATACCATTTGTATCTGGCAGGTTTTGATATCTTTAAAAAGTTTAAATTTTAAAAAAGATAATTCCAAATTCAAATTAGGTAAATGTGTGATTTTCATTTGTTTTTTTTACTGTCAAGATGAGTGAATCTAATGAAGAAATTCGATACATTTTAAAATTTTACTACAAAAAAGGTAAAAATTCAACGCAAGCTGCGAAAAATATTTGTGACGTTTATGGACCTAGTGCAGTGTCTGTGAGAGTAGCACAAATTTGGTTTAAGCGTTTTCATTCCGGAAATTTTGATGTCAAAGATGCACGTCGCTCTGGTCGCCCTGTTACGGATAAAATGGATGCCATTTCTGAAAAAGTGGAGCAAGATCGGCATATCAGTAGTTACGACGTAGCTGAAGAACTAGGAATTGACCACAAAACAGTTCTGTCGCATAAAAAGGTCGTGGTCAAAGACCGGCCAGGCTTCAGAGACTCTGGCGAAATCCGGGTTAACCCGCAACAAGGTGATGCTGTGTGTATGGTGGGATTGGAAGGGAAGATATTCATTATGAGCTGTTACCGCCAGGCAGGACTATCGATTCTGAACTCTACTGTGAACAACTGATGAGATTAAAGCAAAAAGTTGAGAGAAAGCGGCCGGAATTAATTAATAGAAGGGGTGTGATTTTTCATCATGATAACGCTAAACCTCACACATCTTTAGCCACTCAGCAAAAATTAAGAGAGTTTGACTGGGAGGTGTTAATGCATCCGCCTTATAGTCCTGACCTTGCACCTTCTGATTTCCACCTGTTTCGGTCTCTTCAGAATTCTTTAGGCAATGTCAGGTTAACATCACGAGTAGACTGCCAAAACCACTTGTCGCGGTTTTTTGAACAGAAGTCCCAAAATTTCTATAGTAATGGGATCATGTCTCTACCTACAAGATGGCAAAAAGTTATCGAACAAAATGGCACCTACATACTTTAGTTAAATGTAAATAAACTTTATTAAAAAATGTTTTGAATTTTCATATAAAATACGAAAAGACTTTTTCCCCAACCTAATATGTCATTTTGGTTTATTTATTTAAATATACTAACATTCAGCTAGTCATTTTGGTATATTATTGATATCATGTCTAAAAATATTATACAATACAGGGTAAATCCCTGAAAAAAAAATATATAATTAGGGTAAAAAATATAATATAAAATTTCTGTAACAAGAAAAACGTACTAAACTACTGAATTATGAGCTCATGCTGAAATATTGTGCAACCTCAAGAATTTCTTAATTTAAAATTTCGCTTTATGTTTCAAACTTGAAACACGTTCAGGCATACAATAAAAAATTTTAACCGTAAAAAATACTTGATCTGTGAAAAATTTAGGCACCACTGAAATGTTCTTTTAAACACGTACGTTTTCACGTCGCAACACTTTATTGCTGAAAATACCTAGAAAAAGAATTATACGAATGCTCTCTAGAGAAATTTCTAAGGGAGTTAATGGGTACTGGAATAAATTGTCAAACATTACTATCACCATTTATATTTAATAGGCTTTTTTTAGCATTAGCAGTTATGTATGTCACATCGGCCATTTTTGGTGCAACAACGACATAATTGAAATCAACGTTCGTTTTTCAAACTTCATTTTGGTATTTATTTTAATATGTTTACTAATTCGACATTTTGTTTTTTGTCAACAGGTACATACCATTGTATAAGTTCTTATATATTTTTTATACTACGTCCGTTGGCAGATAAGCATACCAGCCCATCTGATGTGAAGCGGTTACCGACCGACAGACGGAAGTTTGCTTGTTTGGCACACGGCGTAGTAAAAAAAGTGAATACAGAATTCTTTTTTTTTTATACTACGTCGGGTGGCAGACAAAAATACGGCCCATCTGATGTGAAGCGGCTACCGTACCCATATTAATGCTCGCAACATAAAATATCTCTCGAGCGCCGCCACCTCCTGCATCCTGCCAATGGAGCAACTCTTTGCTTTCTAGTAAACTCATTTACTCCTAGGAACACACCACAATCCTCTAGGGATTTGTTATTTGGTTGCGGTATTCTGTGAGGTAGAGGTACTTCCTCAGTCGGACAGATTATAAATTACGATGTGCCACTGCAAAGTTTATTTGATACTTTTTTCAATCCAGCCCAACCTCTTCTTTTTGCCAGAGCCTCGTTTGTCAGTCAGCAGGGTGCACCACGTGCAGGTGAAGTTGGCTTTGTTTCAATGATGTGGATGAACCACTTACACCCAATTTTTTTATACAACCTAATTATTGTAGTCGTCAATCCTTATTCACCCCACTGTTGGAATATGGGGCTCCCCTCAATTGAACGGGTTTCGAGCATACTCCACCATGCTGCTCAATGGCGGGTTGGCGGTGAATTATAAAACCTAATTGTTTTTTTTTTTTTTATATATATTATTATTGTTGCAAGTAAAAAAAAAATATTTACTTGTACAATTATAAAAGTGATCTAACTGCAATAACGTCATAAATGTGAATTGTGACCATTTTGCAACAATACAGTTTCTTTGTATTATTACAGCACAGGAAACGCTCGGCGCACCTTTTCCTACTTCGACTCCGTAGAATAAAGTCCAATCTGTATTGTTGACAGTTCACTTCGTGCGTTTTTATGCGGAACTACTGTCAGATTGAACGGTATTCGATTCTAACTATAGGAAGATAATTGAGATCAGAAAATTATCATAAATCATAATTATGTCTAAAGAATTCATATTCCTTATCTAGTCTAGCTAGCTTCAACACGTTTTTCAGTCGATTTATACTACGGTATTATAACCAGTGTTCAAAAGTTTCTTAAAGTTACTGCAAAGTTTATTTGATACTTTTTTTCAATCCAGCGCACTTAACTACTTAAGTATTAAAGTTGAATGCAATCAACGATTTATTATTCAAGTTCGGTAGACTAGAAAATCCTTTGAAAATTGCTGGTGTATATAGCACCTAAAGGGAGATAAAAAGATTTAAAATAACCCAGACGAATACTTTCAAGACACAAGAATTGATTAGTAGATATTTTGCTACAAATAAAACTAGACTATACAAAAGTATTTCTTTTTGACAATCTTTTGTTAGTTCTTAATAAAATAATCTAAAAAGTGTAGCCGTGCTGAACTTCGCTCATAAAGCCCCTTTCATAGGAATTAAGAATTATAAATGGCGGCATTTAAATAATCGTGCATTGTCATGGTAACCGAAATCGATCAATTTCAATGGGTCACTATTGTTTTATTTTTTATTTAATAATGTCTTTAAATAGTGCATATTATGTAACAAAAAAACCAGTCAAGTGCGAGTCGGACACGCGCACGAAGGGTTCCGTACCATTATCTATAATAACGGCAAAAAATCATGTATGTTGTATGGGAGCCCCCTTTAAATATATGTTTGTGTTAAAGTGAATATATTACTAAATATTCTGTGAATATTTCAAGCGTCTACCTGTTACCGTTATTAATATCGAGCAAAAACGCAAAAAAAAAACACGTTTATTGTATGGGAACCTCCTTAAATATTTATTCAAATTCAAATGATTATTTTATTCTTATGTTTTAGTATTTGTTGTAATAGCGGGAATAGAAATATCATCTGTGAAAATCTCAACTGTCTAACTATCACGTATCGTGAGATACAGCCTGGTGACAGACCGAGGGACGGACGGACGGACATCGAAGTCTCAGTAATAAGTTCCCGTTTTACCCTTTGGGTACGGAACCCTAAAAAGTATTACAAAAATATTTTATTCTGAGTGCAATACTAGTACATTTCAAAGAAAAACAGAACATATCTTTTCTATGTATCATAAAGTGTGTATTTACAAAAAAAAATATAATTACATAGGTTTATCAGTTGTCTAGTACCCATAACATAAGTTTCGCATACTTTGAGGCTAGATGGCGCTGTGTAATTTGTCTGACAATATTTATTTATCTATTCTAAGTAATGTTAGAATAATAATGTAAGAAATGCAATGACAACATTTAACATCCATTGTAAACGGTTTCAAAGACGTACTTAAAGAAAGGTACGGTATAACGTATTTTGTAAGCTGATCGACTGGGAAAGTACCTCCACCTCACAGACTACTGCAGCCAAGTAACAATTCCCTTGAGGATTGTTATGTTCCTGCCAGTGATTGAGGTTACAAGGAAGAAGTTGCTGAGATGACAATGAGGGATGGCGGCACGCGAGTGATATGCACTTTATGTTGCAAGCATCTGTAGGCGGCGGTAATCGCTTGACTAGACGGAAGTATGCTTGTTTGGCACACGGCGTAGTAAAAAAAATGAAGTCAGAATTCTTTTTTTTTTTTATACTACGTCGGGTGGCAGACAAAAATACGGCACCTGTGTGAAGCGGTTACCTTAGCCATAATTACGCTCGCAACATAAAATATCGCTTACGCGCTGCCACCCCTGCTGCCAACGCAGCAACTCCTTCATTCCTGGTGACGTCACTCACTCGCAGGAACAAAACAACCCTCAAGGGAATTGTTATTTGGCTGCGATATTCTGTGAGGTGGAGGTACTTCCCCAGTCAGGCAGGTTTAAATATACTCTATGCCCTACCTCAGTTTTCGCCAGAGCCTCTTCTGTCAGCCAGCAGGGCATACCACGTGCAGGTAAGGTTGACTTCGGTTCAAAGATATTGATAAACCACTTACACCCCAAATCTTTTTGTCAGGTAGAACTTTGATGTTGCTATGCATTATGGTCTAGCAATGCCCTGGGGCCTTACCACAAGCTCTAAACGCAGGAATGGAACCATCATGGTTCCGAATTTATGAATGAAATTCATTCATAAATACGCAACCATTATAGTACCATTCCTGCGTTTAGAGCTTGTGTTAAGGCCCCTGAAGCGACTCGACGCGAAGGATCACATATTGTGAAAGGCATTATGAAAGGCACTCCGTAGATACGGGCTGATGATTATCTATTTCTAGTATGAACATCGTCTTAACTTTCCAAGTAGAGATGGTTGGCAATGCAACAAGGTTTAGTAAGGATTATTAACAAGCTTGGACCACTGCCAGCCGCGCACGCAAACACTCTAAAAACAGACTAGTCGACACTGTTAATTCATTGAGACGTAAAGGATTAAATTATGCTGTAAACATTAGTAATTGCGATACTAGTCATTATGATGGGCAATAAACTTAACGCAGCATAATTAATGACCTTGTTCGTTCCATGTCAGTTATATATAAAGTCATTTTATATCAAGCATTACTATTACAATGGTAAAAATTAATCCAAACATTCTATTATGGATAGCCCCGCTTTTGTAAATTGACATTATTTTAATCTTTAAGTGCAATAAATTTATACAATAAAGGGGTTTTTTTTTTCTTTTTTTTTTATACTACGTCGGGTGGCAGACAAGCATACGGCCCGCCTGATGTGAAGCGGTTACCGTAGCCATATTAATGCTTGCAACATAAAATATTGCTCGCGCGCCGCCACCCCCGCTGCCAACGTAGCATCTCCTTCCTTTCTATCTGGTGACCTCACTCACTCGCAGGAACACAACAACCCTCAGGGGAATTGTTATTTGGTAGGTACTTTCCCCAGTCGGGTAGCTTACTATTACGCTCCCTACCTCTCTTTTCGCCAGAGCTTCGTTTGTCAGTCAGCAGGGTGCACCACGTGCAGGTGAAGTTGGCTTTGGTTCAAAGATGTTGATGAACCACTTACACCCCAAAATAAAGTCATTTTATATCAAGTATTAATAGATTTTAGATGAAAAATTCGCACGAATGATTTTTAACCGACTCCAAAAAAAGGACAATAATAAATATTAAAACAAAAATACAGTCGAATTGAGAACCTCCTCTGGTTCTTAATTCGGTTGTATTTTTTTTTTAATGTTTGATACTTAATTACTCCGTCATTTATAAACCGATTTGAAACAAACCTTTTTCATTTGAAAGAGTATACTTGCAGATTGGTCCCATATTTTTTCATCATCATCATAAGCCTGTATCCACATACATAAATGTGGAGTAATATATGGAGTCGTTTTTTTTTTTGTTAAAATTATTACTATGATATTACTTACTGACAAGAAAACACCCTCTGGGCTTCTTTTGCTATTTGGCTGCGGTCTATAGGGTTAAGGTGTTTCCGTGTCGGGCAGCTTATGGTATGCTATTCCTCTTTTTTGACAGAGCCTCGTTAGTAAATCAGCAGATTGCAGAAGATTTACGCCATAAAAAATCATTAACTACTATAGAAAGTTTGAAGGGTATATCCGAGGTTCAGAAATAAAATGCGTTTGATTTTAGGTTATGTTTGACCATACCACAGTATAAATCAAATCAAAATAATTTTATTGCTTGGACTTTATAAAGCACTTAGAAATGTCATACAAATTAAATATATGAACATGTATCTAAATCATTACTACTCTAAATCCGCAGAGCTTAGATTCACTTTCGTCACACTATCTTGAATGTGAAAGTGAATTTAAGTGCCAGTTCCGGCGACGGGGCTTCTTGAGAACTGGCAAGAAACTCAAAGCCGACTCTTTTAATTGCCAATATCGTTACATTAAATACAAATATGTACAATCATTAACATAAGTACTTATAGTATTACATAAATATACTTCCAGCGAATTAGCAGCCTTAATGTTCTGTGCAGTTAAAGTGTGTACCCTTTTTAGCTTAGATCTGTAACTTTATGGTTAAGTTGGAATGTTGAATATAATCGTATTATTTGACTGAAATCGATATCAAATCGTTATACACTGAATCACCTCAAATACCATAATTACCGTTAAATTAATTAATCATCCGATCACAAACAGCATCTCGATCGATCGTATTTGGAGATGTAGGAATCAAGGAGATTAATTATTATAACCCTAAGAGGTAACACTGTATGGAATGTTGAGACTGTGCGAATACGAAATTCTGTGTTAATTGACTTGATACAAAACATTGATTTATTAAATTGTATGTGTTTTGAATTAATTCACATTACAATACGTATTGATGGATTTGAATACATAGTTTGCATAGTTTTCTACCTAGCTTGTAAATACGCTACCTCTCTTTTTACCAGCCCCCTTACCACCATCTCTTATTGCGATTCACTAACTGAATAGAATGCTTATTCATACCAATGAAAAAGCGACTCTATTTCAAATGGAATAGAGTCGCTTATTTATTGGTATGAATAAGCAATCTATTCAATTATTGAATCGCAATAAGAGATGGTGGTAAGGGGGCAGAATCTCGCCTGTTAGTCAGCAATATGCACCGCGTACAGATGAGCTTGGTTTTTGGTCAAAGAACCTCAAAAATAATTTGAGTATTTTTTTATATACTACGTCGGGTGGCAGACAAGCATACGGCTCGCCTGATGTGAAGCGGTTACCGTAGCTATATTAACGCTCGCGCCCCGCTACCCCCGCTGCCACCGCAGCATCACCTTCCTTTCTGGTGACGTCACTCACTCGCACGAACACAACAACCCTCAAGGTAATTTTTATTTGGCTGCGGTATTCTGTGAGGTGGAGGTACATTCCCCAGTCGGGTAACTTACAATTACGCTCCCTACCTCTCTTTTCGCCAGAGCTTCATTTGTCAGTCAGCAGGGTGTACCGCGTGCGGTGAAGTTGGCCTAGGTTCAAAGATGTTGATGAACCATTTACACCGCAAAAGTGTATTTTACAATATATCCTACAAAATTTAACAAAAATAATGAGGCATTTACAATGCATTGAAAATGATATTTTGCATTATAATAATAATATGTATTTAAATTTTAACTCGCTCGTTTGTCAGAAGGTGCAAACAGCTTAATTATCCTCACTATATGGCGCTCGTGGTCCGATAATGATCGCGTCCAACAAAGGTTCAGTTTAATTCTGATTATTATAATAAAATGTTATTTACTGAACTTGATATTTGCAATTTTTTTTTAAATATACAATTTTTAAATAAACAACACTGCAATGTAACCAGTTATTTTTTTGGTGTGCAAGTATGGTGGCAAACAAGCATGTGGGTCACCTGATGAAAATCAGTCACCACCACCGGCCAAGGAGATCAGCAACACCAAAAGATCGCCGATCCGTTGTTGCCAGCCCATACTACTTCCTTTTTTTCTTTCTGGTGATTTCACTCACTCGCAGGAACACAACAACCTTCAAGGGAATTGTTATTTGGCTGCGATATTCTGTGAGGTGGAGGTACTCCCCCAGTCGGGCAGCTTATGTTACTTTAAGTAGAGTAGGTACATAATTTTAATTATTAATTTCTAATCGATTAATGTTTAAAATTATTTTATTGCAAAAGGACCCTCTGTCCGTATAGTTCTACCAGTAGGACTAAATAGACAAAAAGTCAACTGCAGAGTATGAATATTTATTCGGACTAAATGAGAAATAAACGAAAAAGTAAATTCTTAACTAAAATTATTAAAAGAGACAAACATAATATGTGGCTACAAATTGGGATACTGTAGATACTGTGTTCGCCATTGTTGACATTGCCTCTAATAGTGATGGATAACACAAAAATACTAATAATACCACTCACTTCAAAATCGGCTAAATCATTTTGAAGTTACGGTGGATTAAAAAAAATATTTATATTTATGTAATGCATGGCAGGCAGCATGGGGTTTTGCAAAAACATAGGCTGTGCTTTCCGTCAGATGGACCGTATGCTTGTTTTCCACTTTAGTAGTTTTTCCAAGGAAACATGGTCCTTTCCTCGAAAAAATTGGTTGTCTGTAAAGTCGGTTTACGGATAATATCATAAGAAACATAGGCCGATCGTGTCTCTCTATCGCTTGTACCGCGCTCTCGCTTGCACGCTCGGCTCAGGCGAAACGTGACAATGAGTCATGCTTTTTCGTGCGTGCAGCCTACGTTCATCATTTGTCAATCATAATTCAACAAAATACTAGAACAAAATTCCCGACGTAACCGAACTGATATTAATAAAAGAAACTACGCACCACTTACTCAGCTGTGATATATTGCACTCAATATTATATATGGGTAGGGAACATTACTTGTGAGTTCCGCTACCAATGTTGAGAACGCACAGAGGATCAGGCCAAGTTCCCGCAAAAAAGATTATGATTTTCAGCGATCGTGTCTATTTGTCTCATTTCCTTATACAATGAAGGCGTAATTTCTTTTGATTTGCGAATCATGCGCAAACTCTTACCCTAATGTTGCCTTGAAAATATTGCTTTCAGCAATATGGCTGCCTTGTTTCATATATACAAGTCTGTAATAATTTATTGATTCACACATACGGCATATTCTATCTATCATTTCCGATATAGCGAAGTTTATACATTTGACTCTGGATGCCTTTTTCGTAAAATTTGTATAAAATCCGATGTCAATTTGGATGTTAGGTTTATATCATAATCTTTTTTGCGAGAACTGCTTCCTTTCTGGTAACCTCGTTCATAAGATGACTTAGTTGACAGCCTTAACTTCAGAACCTTTGAAGACTTAAAAGAAACCGGCCTGTTTTGTATTGATACAAAATACATACTCGTATGCCGGTTTCCTATAAGGCTTCAATAGTTCTGAAGTTAGGACTGTCAACTAGTTCATGGCTCGCTGAAAATTAAATGGAAATCTTAAGAGAAGCATCGCTCATAATCTGAAGAACTAAAGGCTCTTTCCGACGAGTTGCTTACTAAAGTACATTTCTCATATATTTAGACTGGACGGTATAAGGGATTACAGATACATCCAAAAGGGTCGACGTACCACCGAAGTCTCTACGAGGCATTGGATGAACCCATTAAAAGATAAGATAAATATAAACCCGTTTGAAACATTTTTGAGATATATTTTCTTTAACTATTCTGAAATCTATTCTGCTCCTTGAGCTTGTAACTCATTGAGTTTATAACGTAAAAAAGAGGGGAAAATAGTATTTACTCTTACTTACATAAATAGACATATAAGTAAAAGCTCGACTCGGCATTAACCCATAATCATCCCACTGTTGGGATATGGGTCTTCCCTCAATCGAAAGGGTTTAGAGTATTCTCCATCACGCTGCTCAACTGCGGGTTAGCAGAGGCAAGTGTTTTCAAGACGCCTTAAGGCCACTGACTTGGCTTAACCACTGTCATGTACTGACAACAACCGGGACCAAATAAAACAGATTCAACCAAAAGGTAATTAATTACATAAATTTAAATTAATATATATGATATAATATATATATAAGGAATGTCTAGGATATATACGAACTCTGTCATTTATACATTTCTAGTGATGCATACACATGCGACTACAAATAGTATTTTGCATAAGCAAGTTATAGGGTTTTGAAATTTTGTTGCAATATTCGAAAAAATAAGCAGCCTCCGGATTATATCTATATTATTTTTCTTTTTAATTGTCATTGGTACATAAGTCACTACATGTTGTTAAAAAATACTTATCCTAATACTGCAAGTCACATGTAATCCAAAGCTATGCAAATTTATATTTCTTTTATATAATTTTATTAATGCTTACAAACAATGCTTGCGGAATTTTGGCCTGCCTTTTACAAGTATGTTTCTTTCTGATGGGATTTAAAATATAAGCGATAGCGGTTTCATAAGAACAAAAAGTACAATGTAGCAATACGGGGTCTTATTGTCGAATGTTAACACTATTTGAATTCGAGAGATCAAGAAAATTGGACTACGATTTAATAGAATGAAGCTGGAACCATCTGCACAGTGAATAGAACTCAAATGTTGACCAGCTTGTGACTGATGCCTCAATGGCAATATATGGCAAGCGTTCATAGGCGAAAGTGACTGATTCTTATCAGAGATCTTGTATGCTTATTTAGCTTTTACAGTTACAATTTACGACTCGCACCAACTAGTGCACGCTCTCGTCTTTATTTTGTGACACAAAGGTGTGATATTGTCTACGAATAATACGCAATGCCTCGCCCCCGTGATAAATGGGGGCACGTTACGTTGATAACGTGTTCGTTTTTTTTTCTCACCACCGTTTAATTTCTGTCCTCGAATTAACACAATTGGGCTATTACTACTGAAAGTACAACTTTTGTTGAATTGGATGCTCGTTTGCATCTTGTAATTAAATAAATAAATACTCCTAGATAAACTCTTAGATTAAAACAAAAAGGGGAAGATACGGTATGTCCTTACATCGATTATTCGACAACTGTGCTAATTACAACTACATGCAAAAACTTACCCCCACAGATACATTCAAATTGTCGTGTATATTGTAATCAATGACAGAGACAGGAATGCGTGCTCAAACTGTAGTGCGAACGAAATAACAATATCAATCACTGGTACATACCCACATGTAACACTCGCGCGCGTTTTCTTGTATTCTATCTCGTTTTCACAAACCGATGCATAATATTTTTTTAAAGAAATTGATTTTAATATAATTTTAAATTCTTTTAAATACTTACGCATGAAAGGTAATTCCAGTAGACTTTTTTTGTTTTCCTGAATGGTTGAAGTACTTGTCAAATGAACAAGAAGGCATTCTGACGATGGTGCGTCAGCTAGACGCAGTTTTGTTGTCTCATGCGCTGTGACTAGGTACCGTATCTTCCCCTTTTTGTTTTAATCTAAGGATAAATTACACACTGCCATCTAGTCCCAAACCAAGCAAACCTTGTATTATGGGTACGTTTTTCTACATGGAAAATGTCTCTAGACAGTCAGAGGAGAGTTACTAAAGAATAGCGAATGCACAAAAGATTCAAGAGGGTCGACGTGTCACTGGACCTATTTCAAGATAAGATAAGATGGGTACTAGATAGCTGATATTATACATACATATACATTCTTTTTGTAAATGCATACATACAATACATAGAAAACACGCAGACCAAGACAAACACAGATATTCACGCACGCAAATGTTTGTCATGTGCGGGGATCGAACCAGCGACCTCGGAGTCAAAGTGACCATTGCTAGCCATTCGACCATCGAGCTCGTCTTTTGTTGAGAACTCCTTTATTCTATTGCACATTCTCTTTATAAAGTTAACTTTTTCTGAGTTTAGATATGTGATATACAAGATTGATCATTTTTATTTTATTATAGTATGATCGCATACAGCATTAATATTAATATTGTCAATTCGAAGCTGACAGACGATTTCAAACCTTTAAGTCTGAGAAGAGAATTTACATTTGTGTGTTTGTGTATGTTCTACCAATTCTACATTAGAATGTGTTCAGAGGAGTTATCTGACATGATACCTACCGCCTACTTCTACAGTATTACTTTCGGTAGAGTCGTTGGCATACTAGAACCAAAGTGCCTACGTACTGTGCTGATCGAAGACGTTTTCTTCCACGGATTATCGAGCGGAATGAACTGCGTGTCGAGATTTTTCTTGAAGTCTACAACGTGGGGTTCTGAAACAATATTTGAAGAGGTTTCTACAGTCGCGCTGGTGTTACAGTCGTCCATAGGCAACGGTAACTTTATTCCATCAGGCGGTTGTATGCTTCCACCAATAATGCAACATTTCTACGCGTTGAATTTAATTTGAATGATATAAGTAGGCTTGGACTAAGTATATTTAAATACACAGTACAGGTAGTATATATGTTACAGTTAAACCCCGTTTGTCGTTAGAACACGTTTTCCCTAGTTAAAACTAGTTTTTACTAAACGCCGTTAAAACTAGAAATAACTAGTAAAAACTAGAATTTAACAGTGGAGTACTTGATTTTCAGATAAAACTAGTTGTTACTCCGAGCTTCAGTTAAAACATGTCAAAAATCACCTAATTCGACAGAGCGGAGGAATCCCTTTCCGAGCGCCGTCAACGCTCGTCGCTTTGTTCATTCCCGCTTTGTTTTTATTCTGATAAGCACGTATAGATGATTCGAGCGCATGTGTCACGCCAAACTTAAATGAGGGAACATGATGGAAAGAGAAGTTTTTAAACATGTTATTAGCGATTCGCGATCACGAAAAAAAGAAGATCACTTTTATATTATGAGATTATGACAACAGAAACCTATGACAATTTAGTAAACGAAACTTGAGGTGTTTGATTATGTTAGTCGCTGTGTGACATGACTCAACCTAACCCGCTCGTCGCTTCGCTCCTCGCAAGATAGTTTATAAGCGACGCAGGACGCTGTTCAATTATCGGAGTTGATAATTTAGGTGAACTTTGGCGCACCCAAGCGTTTGTATTCCATCCCAATTTAGTTCTCTAGTTATAGTTTTAACTAAGTGCCAACTAGTTTTATCTGAATATCAAGGATACTACTGGCAAGTTCTAGTTTTTACTAGTTATATCTAGGTGTAACAAGTGCCATTAGTTAAAACTAGTTTCAACTAGGGAAAACGCGTTCTTACGGAAAATGGGTTATAACTGTAACATATACATAATATAGTTATTTTTGACGTTTTGTGTCCACTTCCTATTATGACTACTTATGTAAAGGCGAGATTATCTCTTTAATAGATCTCTTGCAGCTCACCTGCGCTGTGGAATCATTTGTAAAATTTATAATAATACAATGTTCCATGCGCGGTGTCACTTGAATGATATGTCATCCCTGTGATGAAAATCCATTTCAACGAATATTACCTATGCAAATAAAAACGAAAAACGGCACAATGGGAACGTATCGTAATAAAAACATAATGAAACCTGTTAAAACACGCCAGATTAAAGCAATGAGAACGATCAATGCTAATTCCCGTGATGGATAGCCGTAATAATCCAATCGTTAATCATAATTCATGGCCTTTTGTATTTCCCCGGAAACGGTATTGAATTACCATCGTTATGCTATTTTGGATTACCCTCATCAAATTGATTGACTTTTGCAAGAAGAATGACAAGGAATGAAGGGAATGTATAAAGAACGGTTATTGGCAGAATTGTGACACGCTGAACGCGTTTTTGTACTCTTCTCATGGAATAGAAAAAATATCAAGTGTGGCTGTGTCATAGACACGGCTGTGTTGTACGTGAATACGTTATATGCACTGAAATTAACTCAAAATGGCAGCGCTTTTCCCCTCCGCCGCACGCGATATTCAATAGTCCTTACAAAGCGTAATATTTTTTTTGATCCATCCAGTGGTGTGATTGAATTTTGGATGTAGAGAATAGAATCGAAACCACAATGCCAAACTGTAAGTATCCCTCGATTTTGTTATCATTAGATTTTTTGGATTGCCCCCGTATGATAGCAAATTTAAAGAAGTTTTCACCTCTAAATGGTATAGAGCATAGACCAACCTCATCGGCTCATAAGGATTGCAATTATTCGAATATTGATAAGGACTATTCGAATAATTGTAAGAATTATTCGAATACTGATAAGGACTATTCGAATAATTGTTTGAATTATTAGATATTCGAATGTTTGCAAACCATACGGCTATTAATGTATTAATCTGCTAATTAAGGCGCGTGATGAATACTGCTGACTAGCTAACGAGGCCTAACGAGGTCTCGCGAAAGGGAGATTACTCCCGACTTAGGAAGTACAGTAGTGAATTATTTGTAATATTTATTGTATTATCTGTAATATTTATTGAGTTTATATTTGGTTTAACTTTATATTTGGTTGCGATCTTCTGTAGCCCTAATGTGGAAGTTCTACATTAGGGCTACAGAAGATCGCAACCAAATATAAAGTTTAAAGAATTTATTCTCAATAAATATTACCGATTATACAATAAATATTACAAATAATTCTCTTACATGACCAGAAATCAGTGGTTTACAATAATGTAATTGCGACTTAAAACTGTTTAAAGAGTCTATATCCTTAATATAAGAAAGTAATCACTACATAGTATAAAACAAAGTCGCTTTCTCTGTCCCTATGTCCCCATGTATGCTTAAATCTTTGAAACTACGCAACGGATTATGATGCGGTTTTTTTTAATAGATAGAGTGATTCAACTGGAAAGTTTATATGTATAATATATGCATAACATAGTAGAAAAACACTGATAATTTAGAGGTTTCTAATGTGATGTCGTAAATAAACACATTTTTTTGATCTTTCATTGCAAACGCTGGCTGAACCCAACGAGATAGATCAAAATAATGTAGTACAGTATTGTTCACCTTAAAATGGTCTACAAAAAAGTTCGCGATGGTATATGTCTATCTCTTAGTGGTAACACACAATAACCGTTATTTTATCCTTTGCTTTTTACAAGAAATAATGCCTTATTTACGAAGCGATTTTAAGCAATACAGAATTAATCCTTATCCAATTAAGTACCTTCCAATTAAATGTATTTACATTGCGCATTTAATATAGATCAATATGGCCCTTCACAGCATGTAATTTAAATGAATAGTTTAGAAGATATTACACATTTAAAATGCAGGGACATAACGGCTGTGGCGGTACCGGCCGCGGAGCCGGCGGCGTGTGCTTATAACTGGGGAAGGACTGGATAGGACAAAGCGCAAAGACCTTCTGTAGTACATTTAGTATCAGCATTGCACCCGTGCGAAGCCGGGGCGGGTCGCTAGTATATTATAAAACAATGATCCCTCAAAGGTGCTATTTTTTTTCCTAAGTTAAATATCTAAAAGAAATGTTGATGAGAGTCATCAAAAAGAATGACACTTAACTTATAATGCATTATTATTTACAAAATTTCAACCAAATCAAAAATCAAAATCAAAATATCTTTATTCCTTGGACTTTATAAAGCACTTAGAAACGTCATACAAATTAAATATAAGAACATGTATAAATCATTACTACTCTAAATCCGCAGAGCTTAGATTCACTTTCATCACACTATCTTGAATGTGAAAGTGAATTTAAGTGCCAGTTCCGGCGACGAGGCTTCTTGAGAAGAACTGGCAAGAAACTCAAGGCCGACTCTTTTAATTGCCAATATCGTTACATTAAATACAAATACAATCATTAACATAACATAACAAGAGCAATTCATTTCCAAATACTTTTATCATTTGTAATCTGAGATACAATAGTAAGCCTTTTGACATAGTCTAGTTTTGATATATTTCTTAAATTTACCCATGGATAATTTAAACGCGTCGTTTGGAAGTTTATTGTAGAAGCGTATACATTGACCTGGGAATGAGTTAGAGATTTTATGGAGCCTAGTAATATGCACAGCGAGTTTGTTTTTATTTCATAAATTTAATTGATGGAGACCACTGTTTTTCATAAATTTTACACCGTAGGTCATAGCGAGGAGGACGCATTGATTGACCACTTTGGTCTTTAAACATTGGGGTATATCTGCGGTGAGGATGTGCCGAAGCTTCCCACAAGCTGCCCAGCTCAGTCGAATGCGTCTATCGATCTCTTTGTTGAAATTACCCCGGCCCAGCTGTATACCGCTAGATAATTTGAAAAAAAAATCTTAAACCCAAGAGAAACTTACAACATTAACAAAACAACTTAAAACACCATGCTTGTTCCGTGCATAATTCAGCTTAAAAAGAGTAACATTCCCGCTTCCGCTATGAAACATTGTTCCCGCATACAGGCTTGAAGTGAGATCGTTTGCGGGACGGCAAAAACTGTGCCATTGTGCTTCAAGTCGACTATGCTCATCTAAATTCTATTTCAAAAGCCATAAGGGTTAATTTCCCATGCGACTAATGTTAAAGGCGTTTTTTTTTATAAAACGCAATTGCGCCAGACAATGGTTGAATTAACAGTTGTCAGCACTTTTGTTGAACAAAGCTCTCGTTTTGATTTGAAGTTCAGTGTTAATTCGAAATTTAAATGAAAGTGTATGGTAATTAATGGAATAAATTTTAATTTTATAAACCCGTTGTTACATAGGTTTATTTCACTACAAACTTATATCCCCAATTCTGAAGGATCTCGCGCACTAGTGCAATATATTTTTTTAACTTTTGCTCTTACACAAATTCTTTTAGGATGAGTCGCATGTCGACTGCTGCATCAAATGTTCTTGTTTGCCTTCAAGTTTAGCTGGCAATTTAGATATTTTTCATAAGGCATGTTGCCTTAACATATTGTGTATTATTAGCTTTGCTCGCTTATCGCGCCAAAAAGGTAGCCTATCTCTTTCCCTGGAACATAAATTTATAGAATATTTATAAATCGTTTCACATACATACATATAGAAACATACAGAGACATTGAACCGACAGACGTTGTTCTGTTTGATTATTGAATTCGAATTGATTTCGCGCAATCTGTCAAATGAGTGACAGTTCTGTCACACATTACATAAAGTTACATTAGAAAAGTTAACATGTTCGTTCAGTTTTTAATTTTCCGCAACTTTCTTATTTTTATTAAACAGAAACCTCCTGACAATTACAAATACAACATGAAAAGAAATAGTGAAATCGGTCAGCCGTTCACGCGTGATGCCGTGACTGAGGGAAATAGGGATTCAGTTTTATATATATAGATTAGTATGAAAGTAAATTTTCAAAAATTTACGAAAGGTTTTTCTTGATGTCGTAAGTTTGATTCTGAAATTGATATCAAAAAGAGAATTTCTTTTAAAGCTTAAAGTTTCATTAAAACTGTAATAAACATTCCCTTTTGTATCAATAATGTTATTCATTTTAATAAATTAAAGTCTAAACAATCTGCCAATGTGCGCACAATGGGCCACTTCACGCTTCCCTAAGTTCCTTGCATACAATTTGCTAGTGTTTCAACACTCCGCTTAATGGAGAGATTGGAGAGGTGCTATGCAAATGCAATTGAATAAGAAAAACAAAACTTACTCAAAGATCTGAATTTCAAATGCAAGCACAGAGCAGGTAGAGCTGAAAGAGTTTTTAATTTACTACAGTGTATTAATGTTAATTGAACGCAACTGTGAGCCGTGTGGTTTCCGGCAGACTAGAATAGAATCACTCCGTCTCTTCCCGTGGATGTCGTACAAGGCGCCTAAGGGAAATACAATATCAAACACCGATCAGGCCTCCCCAACCCGTTTCGCCAGCATGGGGAGTGTAGGCCAATTCCTCCTTCTGTCTGTGACGGACGAGAGAGGGTCGTGCTCCTGTAGTGGAGACTAAAATGACCTGATGATGATGATGAACGCAACTACTAATTGTCTTCACTGTACCAAAAGAAAATGATACAAAAGAGGGTGGATATAGAGAAGGGTTTCTCAATTAGTAGTGAGAGTACGCGAAGCTAAATCAAAGGATACGGGCGGACGTCATGATTGAAATAATTTAATCAGTAAAAACAAATAGATTACATACGTACTAGTATACTGTGGCTTAGTTTATATTCAGCAACCATTCGTACATGCTTAGGAGTTCCAGATGCTCTTTTCCTACTAATTCTAGTATGTTACAGCGCCTACTTGCGCAAAAAGGATTCCTACCGTAGTAATTGATCTGGTTTTTAACACACTTTTATTAGGTCGACCTGTATGTAACTAACTATGTAATGGAATCTAAGATAACTAATTTAACCATCCTCCAAGGATCGTAGCGTAATGAAAATTGGCAGCTGTATGTAGTTCTGACGACAATACAATAATATGGTACTGTCGAACTGATCTGATGATGGAGCCGGAAGATATAAACTGGAACTTCATGATGAAACATCGTATCATAGCTGTTTTTGGATTTCTTAGAAAAGTCTTGTATTGAACTTGGACCACGATTAGGTTTCAAAATCTAATGATGAAGCGGGAAGATAGGCACTGGCATTCCATGATGGAATATCGTATCATAGTCGTGTTTGCACTTGCGAGAAAGGCCACGTAATGAACTTTGAACACGATCAGGTTTCTTGGTTTTTACGTGCATTTATAAAAGTCTGTTTTTCTAGTGTTTTTCAACTATTAATTTATTCCTATCTTGTTGCTGTGTAAAGTTCTCTAGGTTAATTGTTGCCTCATACTTACTAACTTTCTTTTCTACCGTTCCTTTCTAAAACTTTTGAGGATCATAAAGACCATTTGCATAATTTTTTTCTTGTTTATTCTTATATTCCTGAAAATAAAGTTTATAACTAGATTTATATGTAGATACCAAATTCATAATGCGGGATAGTACGAATATATTTACGAAATATTCCTATGTTTTCAATTTCATCGCATGTCGAATATATGAAATAAATAATAGAAAATCTGTATTAAAAAAATAAAATGGAAGAAGCGGATAATGCAATGACATACAAGAGCAAAGCAGTCCCCTCAGGCATACGTTATTTACGTAAAGCATTACGGAACCCATCACTTGTAAATAACATGAAACAATCAAACTTCTGCTGACATCCTTTGAACTCAGTCTCTAATGCTGTCCCTTTGATATAACCCCTTAACTTTGTTGTCTTGCAAACTTACGAGTTAAACTCAGTTATTGTACTAACATCCGTAACTCCATTCATTAGGAGTGTTTTCGACTGCACGTTTATTTTTCCTTTGGGAACTTCACAAACTTATGAATTGCGTGTAAATAATGAATTATCGTCTGTATTTCCAGTTGTTACGGATGTTTCTGATTGCGTTTGTATATTTGCAGCTTTCTTTGTTTTGTCAGCACTGCGTTAATGCAACTGCAATTATGAATATAGGTCTAAATTTCATGCATTGGTGATTCATATACGTGCATTACCATATTGGCTTGATTTTAGCCTTTATAATGAAAGGTCGATTGATACACATATTATGTTTATAATATTTTTTTAATAGTACTAATAGTTATTTTTCAATGAAAATTGTTTTTAACATCATCTTTTTTTATAATAACTGCAGTAGAAAATAGTAAGTATATTATTTTATTTAGATTAATCCAGTAAAATATTAAATAATAATAATAAATAAATATTGACAGACAAATTACACAGCGCCATCTAGCCCCAAAGTAAGCGAATCTTGTGTTATGGGTACTAGACAACTGATAAACATACGTAAATACATTTTTTTTTGTAAATACATACTTATGATACATAGAAAACACCCAGACCAAGACAAACAGACATGTTCATGCACACAAATGTTTGTCCTGTGTGGGAATCGAACCCACGAGCGTTGGTGTCGAAGCCGCGTCATTGACCGCTACGCCACCGAGCTCGTCAATATTCATTTATTTATTAAGGTGCATCAGCAGGTTACATAATATACATATATATATAAATTCTAGCTGACCCAGTTAACGTTCATTTATTTATTTATAAAACTTTATTTTCTTTTGTATGCAACAAAAGAAAATACAACAATCAATATAGAGAAAAGCATGCACACAAATGCGGACTTATCCCTCATAGGGATCTCTTCCAGTCAACAAATACCTTGGAGTAGCTGATGGTAATTAAAAAATGACGGTAGCGAGTAGCAAAAATATACAAATTAATATAATTATGCTTGTCGAACATATATTCACACCAATGTGCAAAAATACCACATATATAGATAAATATGTACATAGATAAATACATGTACAAAGTCATAAACAGCAAAGGTTAAGTCAACTCAACATAGTTGAAGCAAAGTACTTCTTTAGGCGAATCTTAACGAGCGAAACCGAACCGAAGAGAACCGATCGATGGAACCATTCTCAGCTCGAGAGGAAGCGAATTTCACAGACGTGCTGCATGTGAATAAGTTAAATATTTATCTCAAATAATAATTTATATTAATGCTTTACTGTAACAATGAGGGACTATGAGTGCAGTAGCACAACAACCTACAGTAGTAGGTAGATCAACATCTACAGATCGCCTGATGATGGCTCGCAAATACCACTGCAGTCAGAGCAGGCGGCAGTCGCACGTTTCTCTTTTCTGTTTCAGATGTTAGAGAATCGCAGAGATGACCGCAGCAGCTGAAGCAGAGACGACCAAAGCAGCCACGGCAGTCGCATGCTTACTAACGGTAGTGGGTGGGTGCCAACCGGCAGTAGTTTGCATGAAATAATTGGTGGCGGAAGCATACAATGTAGAGTAGATCAAATTGAATGAAACGTAGATATTTAATACAACGTCTGGGCTCAGCAACTTTGGCTAACGCATTATGGATCAATGTAGAACCTGTTTAGTACAGAAAAATATAAAACGAAAGAAAGGAAGGAGATGCTGCGTTGGCTGCAGTGGTGGCGGCGCGTGAGCGATATTTTATGTTGCAAGCGTTAATATGGCTACGGTAACCGCTTCACATCAGGCGGGCCGTATGATTGTCTGCCACCGACGTAGTATAAAAAAAAAATACCCATAACAACACTGTTCCCAGAACACTTGCCCTAAATAAAGGTTTCGATAGCCGTGATTCTTTGCTGACTCGTCAAACGCGTCGCCTGAAGCATCCAGCCGCTAAAGCTGACGTGGACTTTAACGCCAAACAACTCTCATATTAAGAGGCGGTTTTACGTCATAGCACACGAGAGCCTCTTGTGCCGACGTGACACCAACTCAGATTCTTAGCCAACTCGCTCTCAAGCTGAGGAGTTATTGATCAAAGTGGATATTTTCAGCAACGGTAAGGGAAAAAACGGCGGGCGAGCGAAGGACGAGTTTTTGTGGACTGCTGGTATCATCTATACATTTATACGTGAAGCAAAAACATTGTACCCATTTGTGATTGATTTGTACTTTTACGAAAATTGCGCGAACGAAGGAGTATGACATTTCGCACACTTCAGTTTATCTATATAAACTATAAATGTGCGAAATGTCATATATAAAGTGTTTAAAAATATATTGGCATTCTAAATGATAATATATTTTTAAAATTATGCATAAAAGTACATTAAATCAATAAAAAAAAAACGTTACACACAACCATGTATTTGACACATACACGCATATGTGTGATTATAGAAGTATTATAGTCTTTGACAATAGATCCTTAATAATGTTCAAACTTATAATTTAAATTAATTATATTTAGGAATAAATTTACGTCACATTGTTTTCTTTAACGATCAATGATTTCTCATACAATTATTTATCGATGTATGTGTAGCTAGGAATGGCTACAGAATGGCACCTCCGCTACTAACGCAGCATCTCCTCACATCTGGTAACCTCAACTTACAACTCAAGGGTATTGTAATATGGCTGCGGTCTTCTGTAAGGTGGCAGTACTCATTATCTATAAAAACGGCAATAAAATCATGTCTGTTGTATGCGAGCCCCCCTTAAATAATTGTTTTATTTTAATTTAATTATTTATTTTTAAAGTGAATATATAACTAAATATTCTGTGATCAATATCGAGTGCCGACGGGCAAAAAAATCACGTTTGTTGTATGGGAGCCCCCTTAAATATTAATGTCATTCTATTTTTTAGTATTTGTTGTTATAGCGGCAACTGAAATACATTATTTGTGAAATTTTCAACTGTCTAACTATCACGGTTCGTGAGATACAGCCTGGTGACGGACGGACGGACAGCGGAGTCTCAGTAATTGGTTCCGTTTTACCCTTTGGGTACGGAACCCTCACAGCTCAGTCCTAATAATAAAAAGTAATTTAAATAATCTATAGACAAAATACCTTCGGTTCTTACATTCTCTTTTAGATACCTAAGAAACAACAAGTTACATCGAGATCTCCCGATGTAATTTGCGGTTTCATTTGAAGCGCTAAGTGAAAAGTTTCCGTACTTAATGATGTTCGGGAGATTACAATTGGAAATTCGTGGGGTGGTTTATAATTTATTTGGTTTCTCTCTTGCCTTATTTAGTACACTTTGTCGATTTTGCTTGCTTCTCATTTTATCTTGGATATTAAAATATTTTCATTTTAAATTCGTACCACACCCCGGCCACTTCATATAAATGTCGCATCGTTAAATACTACATAATTAATGATGTCTGATCAGAGCGTTAATGACCGTGTGTGCGTGGGGCGTCATACAAACTGTTCTAGATTTGACTCAGAGGGGAGGTGAGGTCGACGCAAGACAGCAACAACGGGAATTGTTATTTGACTGCGGTATTCTGTCTCTCGTATACTTCCCCCGTCGGACAGCTTAAAAGATACGCTATGCCCTACCTCTTTTTTCGTCAGAGCCTCGTTTGTCAGTCAGCAGGGTGCAGTACCTGCAGGTGAGGTTGGCTTTCGTTAAAGATGAGCCACTTACAACCCAATCTATTTAATACCATTGTCCGCTATGTTCACGGCTCCGAGCCTTTCGCACTATGATACATAATGACACGTACATAGTCGAAGGAATTCTCTTGTATTTAATAACTATTGCTATGTAATATTTTGCATATTTTTTGTTTCAGGTATGAATCAGAAAACTTTAATTTACAGAACGGTTTACTATCTGGTAAGTTAAAATCTTATTGCTCGCACACCCCGACGACTCCATATTATATAAATGTTGCGTCATTAACTATTACATAAATAGTGTTGAATTTTGACTTAGATTTTTTTTTTTTGAAGCTTAATTCCAGAGTTTATTTATTATCATATTTCTTAATTATAGAAGAAATGACAAATGTCTTAATAATTATGTATGTCAAAAAAACTAAATATACTAAAGTTACATATTAATTAACTTGTACAACTTAAAATTAAAAAGTAAAAGTATAATAAAATACACACTAAAAACAAATATCATTATATTCTGTTCCGACAATTTTCGGGGATTGTGGACTGGCGGCATTTTCTTTGAAATTTCAAATTATGATATGAGAATATAGAATATGACGTTTGTAAGATCAAAACTGAATTTTCAGTACATTTTCAAATGTTATGAATGTAGTGCAGAAAATTTTATCTGTAATGTTAATTACAGGCAAAAGCTCCCGGTGAGTATCTACTTTAAATTACTATTTATACAGCGTTGCTGCTAAATTATTAACTCGACTATGATACCGTATAAATTGAACCCGCAGAAAACCACCTTAATTTCCATCGACGGTTTCAAATGAAAAGCCATGTCATCGAGACGGAATTAATTTACCGAATTTAATTGACAAGATCTCTCAGAAGTCAGAACCTGTTTAAAGACAACCTGCCACCATCTTTAATGTAATTACACGATTCTTTGAGTAGATAATTAGAAGAGATGTTTATAATTAACACCGCCCACCTGAAGGTAAGGGGTTACCGCACAATAAGAGCGATTATAACACCAAAGGCACCGGTGAACCTGCATAAATAGTACTACCTCTTGCTCTTACGAACAGAGGCTCTGCAGCCGAATCTGAAGCCGATTCCGATCTTTTTGATTTCAAAAACAGGTCTGCGGTAAAAGTTTATAAGAATTGTAGGGGCTTTTTATTTTCTTAAGGGAATTTAGTGGACTGTATTAGGGCGGATTATCTACACGACACAATTATGTGTTTTTGCACGATAGAGAGCTAGGTACACTAGAAATTACCAAACAAAGGGTACTCACCAAGTTTCACCAGCTCGTTCCACGAACACAATACAAAATTGGACGCGTAGATATGTGTCGAAATGCTGCGTATCACCAAGTACCGATTGATATGAGCGCGGCGCGGAGACAAGGGTTCATAAGCTCCTAAACCCTGTGTAACGCGTGTAACTTGCTCGGGGAATTCTGTTCTGTCGAATGTTGGGCGAACAGTGGTGCTCTCGTGGCGCGGCGCGCTCGCAGCGGCGAGCGCTCGGGAGCGTTCGGAAACGCTCGTATCGCGTCGTAGAAAGAGATGGCAACACTTGATGCGTGATTATTTTGCAAGGTAATCTTAGCGACCTCTATAGCTCTCTTTCTGGCGCGAACATCCTCCCCACCTAGGCGAGTTAAATCGCCTAAGAAGAATAAGAAGAATGGCAAAGAGATAGGCAAAATAATGGCCAAAATGCGGATAATAATCATAAGAATTATGATATCTATTTATTATATTAATGCGGATGCGGATGCGTAAGAAAAATAAAAATATAAAATAAAGGACACAAATAAGGAGAGGTTTATTGATTTGGGAGCGGGCAAATACTTGCCACTGGACGTAATAAAGTCCCTGATCGCATACGCACTGTTACTACCCTAATCACTCCGTCAGGACCCGGATGAATGTCTTCAACCACACCTAAAGGCCACTGAAGAACGCGTAAGTTGTCCGATTTCACAATAACTACTGTACCCTTTGAGATAGGATCTTTGGGTGTATCCCATTTTCGTCGATTGTGCAAAGATGAAAGATATTCTCGACGCCAACGGGTCCAATAACTGGCTACGATTTGATCCAGCATATTTTTGCGTTTTATTAAACCTCGCGAATCAGGTAGTATTTCAGTCGCGTCAAACGTTAAACTCTTCAACGGACCACAAGTCAAAAAATGTGCGGGCGTTAAAGCGATTGGCTCTGCAGGATCACTGCTAAGAACCGTAAGAGGGCGCGAATTTAGTATACACTCTATCTGTGTAAAAATCGTAAGAAGTTCCTCATACGTGAGAAGCTTATCACCAATAATGCGTTTGAGATGCGTTTTAATACTTTTAATATTAGACTCCCAAGCGCCACCAAAATGAGGAGCATTGGGCGGATTTAAGCGCCAAGTTATTCCATGTTCTGCGAGTTCGTCCGAGAAAGAATTAACATGCGATTTTGAATTTAAAAAGGCGTTTAATTCATCAAATTTGGCCTTGGCACCAATAAAATTAGTACCATTATCTGAGTACAAATAATGGCAATCACCGCGGCGTGATATAAAGCGACGAAAAGCCTTTAGGAATGCTTCTGTACTTAAATCCACGGCTACTTCGATATGAACGGCTCGAGTGACCAAACACGTGAACAGACAAATATAAGCCTTTTCTCGACGAGCTCCACGATATCTACTAATTAAAATAGACAGCGGCCCGGCGTAATCAACTCCTGTTTTAAGAAAGGCCTTTGCCTCCTGCACGCGGAATGACGGTAAGTCAGACATAAAGGGCGTTTCGGAACGCGGGTTAGCTTTAAAGCAACTGTTACATAATCTAAACCGCTTCCTTACAACGTTACGACCGGATATCACCCAATAACGTTGTCTAATTAAAGAAAGAAGAAGGTTCGGTCCAGGATGCATGTACTTACGATGATAATAATCAACTAACATATCTACTATATGATCGCGTTTTGGAAGCAGTATAGGATGCTTGGCATCGAAGGGCAAGGAGGAGCGGCCTAATCTGCCCCCAACGCGCAACAGCCCATCCAACAGTAGCGGAGAAAGCGACTGCAAACATTTTGAGCTTCTATTTTCCGTGCGAACCTTTTGAATGTCAGCGGAAAAATAAACCCTTTGTAAATCTACGAGAATTACCTTCTCAGCGGTTAATAAATCTGAAGAACTAATTCTTTCAGAACGCGGAAGTTTTTTAATAAAGCGTAAAATGTAAACAACGACACGTACATATCTTGACCACGATGAAAAACGCGACGCGAGCGAATAAAAGAGAGGTGAGTTTGGTGCGGAAGCGGTAAGTAAAGTTTGCGTAACCTTTTTCTGTTCTAAATCTACATTTTCACATTCATTAAATTGAAAATTCGTAAGAGGCCAAGTAGTTATATTTTCGCGGGTCCATGATGGGCCATGCATCCATAATGGATGTTCAATTAATTGCGCAGGAGTAAGACCGCGAGAAAGACAATCGGCCGGATTATCTTTACCGTTTATATGAAAAATTCGTGTAGGGTCAATATTGTTTTGTATTTCCGTAATTCTGTGCGCAACGAAAGGGTTAAAGCGATGCGGTAATGAACGTGACCAATGCAGTGCTACAGAAGAATCCGTAAACGAATAAATCTCTTGAATTTTATGTCGAGGCGATATGGAATGCAATACGAATTTTAATAATTTTGACATTAGTACGATTCCACACAACTCTAAGCGAGCTAGTGTTATTGCTTTGGTGGGAGCGACTTTACTTTTAGCGAAAATTAAATTTACTATGTTGGGCGAATTTGAGCCTAAAACACAAATATAAATAGCCGCGCCGTATCCACTTTGACTTGCGTCAGCGAACCCCAAAATGACCACCTGTGTATCTGAAGATGAAATACCCAAAAAACGTGGAATTCTAAATTTTTGCAATAACAATAATTCCTTCTGAAACTTGATCCATTTATTACAGACTTCCTGCGAAGGAGTCGAATCCCAATCAATTTTGGCCAGCCATAAATCTCTAATTAATAACTTTGCGTACAAAATAACCGGTGCACAAAATCCATTAACATCCCATAACTTAGCTATAGTGGAAAGCATAGTGCGCTTTGTACAAATTTGCGGGGTGGATTTAATATCCATAAAAAACTCATCTGCGATATGATCCCAATTGAGTCCTAACAACTTTAATTTTTCGTGTCTATCAAACTCAAAGGTCTCACATAAACGGTTCGATTCTGGAAGGAATGATAATAATTCGTGCGAGTTACTGACAAATTTTGTTAATTCGAAACCTCCACAATTAAATAATGAAATAAGTTCACTTGATAAAGCCTTGGCTTCGTCCATAGACAATACCGAAGTACCGATGTCATCCATATATATATCTTTTGTCACTACTTCTGCGGCGCGAGGATAATTTTGTTTTTCATCATTAACCAATTGCAAAATGGTGCGCATAGCTAGATACGGGCTGCTTGTTAAACCAAAGCAAACACGTTTGAATTGATAAATTTTAAATTCGCTTTCATTATCAAAGCGATACAAAATGCGTAAGAACGGACGATCTTGCGGGCGCGTTATTATTTGTAAAAACATTTGTTTAATGTCGGCGGTAATAGCGATGGGAAACAAACGAAAACTAAAAATTATTTCACTTAAGTCCTTTTGCAAGTTAGGCCCAGCGTGTAAACAATCATTCAATGATAAACCTGATGACGTCACGGCGCTAGCGTCCATAACTATACGTAACTTGGTGGTGAGTTTATCATCGCGACACACACCGTGATGCGGAATATAATATGCTAACTCATTCTGGCTATGCTGCGTTACAAGTTCGAGATAACCCTTTTGTAAATATTCTTTAATAATATCATCATACTTTAGGCGAAAAGAAGGATTCGATGTAAATTTGCGTTCGATAGCGGTATATCTGCGTGATGCGTTAGAAAAAGATTCTCCTAATACGCGCGGATCTCGTTTAAAGGGCAAAGGTACCACATATCTACCATCGTTATTTCTGGTAACGGATTCTTTGTAAATACGTTCACACTGGCTATCGCCGGGTGACATAAATGTTTGCGCTGGTGGCTCCTCTATGGCCCAGAATTTATTTAATAAATTATCCAAGCGCTCATCAGTATGCATTGCTAGAAAACTACTAGTATTCGATGACGTATATGTAGTATTAAATTGCGCGCAACCAATAATCAAATACCCAAATGCGGTTTCGATCGCGTCGGGTTTCCCCTTAGGACCCAATATTTTATTTCCACGTAATATCTCTGCAAATACTTCAGACCCCAACAATAAATCGATTTTATCCGGCATATAAAAACTATGGTCTGCGAGTGGCAATCCATTAATATAATTTAACGACGAGATATCTACATCTGTTTCGGGCAAATCATTTGAGATCTCCCTTAAAACCAGTGGTTGAATAGGAAGCGAAAACCGGTTGTCATAGTATGAAAATAAAGTTAAGTTCGTACTACCAAGGACACCTTGTTCGCCATTTCCTATACCTCGCACAAGAGTATCGGAACCATAATTAAATATATTTAAATTAAGACGTTTACATAGTCCCTTTGAAACAAAATGATTTTGCGACCCCATGTCAATTAATACTCGAACTTCATGCGGACAGCCCAGTTTATCTAATATGAAGGCACGCGCTGTACCAAGCAAAACCGTACGCGTACGATTCGCAGCTGTATTCAGGCTCTGTGCCTGTGCCGATACACTGCAGAATGAGACAGCGGCGGTACTGCTATTCTGTTCGCGCTGTGTACCTACATTGCACATCGGCCGGTTAGAAGCGTCAGAATTCGCAATGACAACAGGGGCGGCCTTGACCGTAGGTGAGGTCACGCGCGCGGGTCGCTTGTGGCTAGCTGGCGCGGCGGGCGGTTGGTTACTAACGTTAACATTGAGCTGGTTCGAATCCCAATGCAACATGGAATGATGTTTCTTGTTGCATAGTTTACATACAGAATTAGACCTACAATTGCAAGTAGTATGATGAGAACTAAGACAATTGACGCAATAATTATTATTTTTAATAAATAAATATTTTTCTCGCGGGAACATGTTATTGAAAATTGAGCATTTATAAAGATTGTCGTGCTTATGCGATTTACATAAAATGCATTTCAAGTTAGAATCGTTATTCGAATTACTGTTTACCATGAATGAATTCGAAAATGTATTACGTTGCACGGAAACCGGTTTATTTTTTTTATGATGCGGCTGGTCGTTAGTCCTACGTAATATTTTTGTTTGCTCGCGAATAAAACTTATGAATTCAGAATATTGTGGAATGGATTGTTGTCTGATACTCATCTCAAACAACCTAACCGTTTCACCATCGAGTTTGCGTAAGCCAAAATAAATAAAGATTAAATCCAAAAGATTATTTAATTTTAGTTGTTTTAATGCGGCGATGGACGTAGTGTACAAATCAACAAATTGTTCCAATTGGTCGGCGGTTGGATTATTTAACTTGGATAAATTGAATAACTTGTCTATATAACTTGTTGCAATTGCGCGTATATCTTGATATTTCTCTATAAGCGTATCATAGATTAAGTGGTAGTTTTCTGCGGTCGGGTTAATGCCTAACCAAATATGTTCCGACTTTCCCTTTAATTTCGAAACTAAATAGCGTACACGTAAAGTATCATCTAAACTAGTATTATTATGTACCATCGTATTAAAACTTTCTATGAACATGGGAAACTTTTCGTATTCTCCATGAAATTCAGGTATACTTAATTTTTCCAACCTAATATTATTATTATTATTGTTAGATAGCGGAGCGGCGGGTTTGACGAAACTACCAAATTGTTCGAATGCTGAAGAAATATTGTTAAATAAATCATCAAATGCCCATAGGACCTCGTAATTAGGTGGGCGTGGTGGACTAGCGGAAACATAAAGTTTATTTAGTTCTTCTATGATACGATTGTATTCCAAACGTAACATGTTGACGTTTTTTGCGTTTGACATGAACTGCTTGTACCCCCTGGCGTCTGGAGAATTCGGTATCGAATCATGAAGCGTTTGTATTCTACTGAAATACGCATTACGTTTAGTTTCAAGCAAAATTATATTTTGTTCCAGTTCACCTTCTAACTTACCGCTAGACGCGGCGGCGGTGGAATTTTTTTCCCCTTTATGCATGATAGGAGGGTAGGTAAGCGGACAACTTACCCCGAGCAATTAAATAAATAAAATTAAAATTAAACAAATTATAGGCGATAACGATTCGTATGCGATGCGGGAATAACAAATTACAAATATATAATATTTGATATATATATAATATTTGACGAGAGAGTATAGAAAATTAACTGAGAATGCGGGTAGGTGCGTTTACGCAGTATGTATGAATTTGAATTACCGGTCAAATCCGGTTCGAACAAGGACCAAATTATGTAGGGGCTTTTTATTTTCTTAAGGGAATTTAGTGGACTGTATTAGGGCGGATTATCTACACGACACAATTATGTGTTTTTGCACGATAGAGAGCTAGGTACACTAGAAATTACCAAACAAAGGGTACTCACCAAGTTTCACCAGCTCGGTCCACGAACACAATACAAAATTGGACGCGTAGATATGTGTCGAAATGCTGCGTATCACCAAGTACCGATTGATATGAGCGCGGCGCGGAGACAAGGGTTCATAAGCTCCTAAACCCTGTGTAACGCGTGTAACTTGCTCGGGGAATTCTGTTCTGTCGAATGTTGGGCGAACAGTGGTGCTCTCGTGGCGCGGCGCGCTCGCAGCGGCGAGCGCTCGGGAGCGTTCGGAAACGCTCGTATCGCGTCGTAGAAAGAGATGGCAACACTTGATGCGTGATTATTTTGCAAGGTAATCTTAGCGACCTCTATAGCTCTCTTTCTGGCGCGAACAAGAATGTTTCTTATTAACTTTTACCTCAGACCTTTAGCTTGGTCGGTAGAACTCTGGGGCCTCTACCAGGTAAGTTTAACACAATTACTACCAATCTAAGGTGATTTTTTATTTTCGCAAACAAAAAATCCAATGGTATTCGACAATGGCCCAAGTTTTGTAAAAATCTTGACATGTAAACAATATGGTGAAATTATCTCTGTATTCACACGGTTTCATTGACGATGTATTTCTTTAAAGACGGAATGCTTTTTAACCGACTTCAAAAAAGGAGGAGGTTCTCAATTCGACTGAATATTTTTTTTGTATGTATGTTATTCGATATCTTTGCGAATTGTGAACCGATTTTCATAATTATTTTTTTATTTGAAAGGTTATGATTGCCGGGTGGTCCCATATTCACGAAGTCAGGATCTGATAATGAGATGCCAGGGAAATCAAGGGAAACCATTTAAATTTTATAAGCACGTATGGTCAAATTATTATTTTTTATTTGAAAGGGTAATTGCGAGGTGGTTCCATATTCACCAAATCAGGGTCTGATGATAGGATCCCAGAAAAAATCGAGGGAAACCCTTAAATCTATGGTAGCCGGCAGAATAAAATTGTGCCACTCCATTGCTCTGCGCTCGATGTCGTACAAGGCGAATAAGGAATCTTGTGTCACGCGATAACTTTTCTCCCGGAAGACGGTCAGCAGCGTCTGCCGGGGTATTCCACCAATAAGCTGCGCTCACCAACTGAAGTCGGTTTAAATTTTTTTGTAAAATCAACTTCATTGGTTTATCAACATTTACGATTATGTTGTCGCAAACCCTGACCATTCCCACTGCTGGGATACGGGTCTCCTCTCAATCGAAGGGGTTTAGAGCATGCTCCACCACGCTACTCAACTGCGGATTAGCGGAGGTTAGTGTTTTCAAGCCGCCTAAAGGTCACTGACTTGGCTTAACGGCAGTCATGTAACGACAACAGCCGGGACCGACTGCTTAACGTGCCATCTAAAGCACGGAGGAGCTCGAGATGAATAAACCCATCCATGGACAGGCTACGGTCGACATTGCTTGACTTGCGTGATCGATTAGACTGCCACGCGCAACGACACCATCGAGCTCCTCGATTTACGATCATATAATCTGTATGAAATCCAGCCTTCTACTGTATTTGGGACTTATAAAGCATACGAGTGAGACGATAACCTTTGTGAACAGCTCGTGTATGGAAGTCAGCAGTGAAATATAATAGAATATAGGCATAGTACATATATTATTTGATATATGGAATTAATATATGTACTAAATAGTCCAACGAAGTAACTTGCCTTGCACATTCAAACCATTTTTGTGTATATTTTGTTGCATGTACGGTACGTAGATGGTTTATTAAGTATAAAGCAACATATACAGGGTGATTGGTAAATAGATGTATTCCTTTGAAAGGGATATAGAAGAGGGCAAATGCAGTCGATGTAACCATATAATGCCTTATCCAAAAGTGAACCATTTCAGAGATATTTAAAATTTAAGTATTTTTTTAAAATATCGCCTGATTCCTGAACAATAAATTATAAAAAAATAATCAGACCTTACTTTAATATCTTTTTATTAGTTTTGCATTGGTGACATCCCAAACTATAAACAACAGCCATCAAAAGTACATTAATTACACAAATTTTGACACTATGCATTGAAACATTCGATAACTCATAAAAATTTGCAAATTTATAAATTTTGTTTTAAAGATTAGTACAAAAAGACATTATGGAATTTTTCGTGCATATTAGCTTAAAAACATCTGCATCTTATCAGCTTTCGAATGCGGTATAGTAATCAAAAATCGACAAAGGAATGACTACAATACGACCTCAACAATAGGGACAGGTAAAAAACTTGTACATTTAGAAAATAATAAAATAAAATAAAAAAACATCTCGATTAAAACAATAGATCATCTTAAATTATGTTTTTTTTTAATTATTTCAATTTATTTTCTATTTGACCACCTCTGTATGTAGCAAGCGTGTATTCTTTTACGCAATTCACTTTTGACTACCTTAGAAGTCAAAGTATTTTTTATTTGTTGAGGCTGCATTTTCGATTCTGATTCGTAACTCGTCTATGATGGGGATAGGGGATTTATCGTGGTATACAAAAGATTTCATATGGCCCCAAACGTAATAGTCCATAGATGTGATGTCAGGGCTCCGCGCTGGCCAGGGTATGGGGCCGCCTCTGCCAATCCACCTGTTGGGAAATTCCTCGTTGAGCCAAGACCGCACGGAAAGCCTGTAGTGGGCTGGACACCCATCGTGTTGAAAAATCATTAGACGCCGTCTTTCCAATGGAACATCTTCCAACAGTTCAAATAAAATATTTCTTATAAATTCTTCATAATTCATGCCGTTTAAATTATAAGAAAGTGAGGACCAATCAAATAATTGTCAATGATCCCCATCCAAATCTAATAATCACCTCGTCGTCTATGGACGGTGCCAGTTTCCCGGAGCCCACGATATAACATATCAAACACACGGGCGTCGGGTATTTGGCGGTTAGGGAACTCAGCAGCGATTCACTACGGGCAACGGCAGAGTTGCCTCTGGCTACTCCGTAGAAATACAGAATATCGGTGTACTCTTCATTCGTGAAAGAATGTCTTCTTCTTCTTTGAGCCATCTTCAATCCAAATCAATACGCCAAATCACCAGGTAAGATGCCAACACAGAAAATCAGTCGAAGAGCCGATTATCAGAACAAAATCCAAAGAAAGTTTAGCACATCTGAATACAACAAGTTGCAAAAGCGGACTAAACATACAAACAAACAAATAGACTGAAAGGATTTCCCTCCCATTACCCTTTGTCTATCGCCTACTAATTAGCATTGTTACTTCCGGTTGACTCTACCTGTCTCTATTCTTGGGGTCCTATTTTAGTCATTTCTTTATCGATTTATGGTTATTATACCGCATTCGAAAGCTGATAAGATGCAGATGTTTTTAAGCTAATATGCACGGAAAATTCCATAATGATTTTTTGTTCTAATCTTTAAAACAAAATTTATAAACTTGCAAATTTTTATGAGTTACTGAATGTTTCAATGCATAGTGTCAAACTTTGTGTAAACAATGTACTTTTGATGGCTGTTGTTTATAGTTTGGGATGTCACCAATGCAAAACTAATAAAAAGATATTAAAGTAAGGTCTGATTATTTTTTTATAATTTATTGTTCAGGAATCAGGCGATATTTTTAAAAAATACTTAAATTTTAAATATCTCTGAAATGGTTCACTTTTGGATAAGACATTATATGGTTACATCGACTGCATTTGGCCTCTTCTATATCCCTTTCAAAGGAATACATCTATTTACCAATCACCCTGTATAATAAGCATAAACCGAGATTTGAAATCGATGTATGTTTGCATTTTTTTTCTATCGAGAAAAGCACTCGAATCGCTTTAACGAATAGAGAAATAAAATAGACTAAATGCTCAATTGGATCCTGTTATGTAAAATAGAATCCAATCGACACGCTTTTTTTTTTATACTACGTCGGGTGGCAGACAAGCATACGGCGCGCCTGGTGTAAAGCGGTTACCGTAGCCATATTAACGCTTGCAACATATAATATTGCTCGCGCGCCGCCACCCCCGCTGCCAACGCAGCATCTCCTTCCTTTCTTTCTGGTGACCTCACTCACTCGCAGGAATACAACAACCCTCAAGGGAATTGTTATTTGGCTGCGGTATTCTGTGAGGTGGAGGTACATTCCCCAGTCGGATAGCCTACAATTACGCTCCCTACCTCTCTTTTCGCCAGAGCTTCGTTTGTCAGTCAGCAGGGTGCACCACGTGCAGGTGAAGTTGGCTTTGGTTCAAAGATCTTGATGAACCACTTACACCCCAAAACGCTATGCTAAATTGAGAGATATACATAGCGAGAAACTTCAACTCGAGTTTTATATAAAGAATCTGGCATTTAGCGTTACCTTCGCATACTTGGCAATTCAATCATTAACAAGCTGTTCAAAATTGATGTATCGATTTCCCCTATCAACAAAACATCAGCCCGTGAGTGAGGTACCGTTTGCCGATTATGCCCTACTTTCATAAGGGCCATACATGTTCCGCATCATTATCACGTATTAGCAACAGATCCTAGCAGGTTGAAGAGATATACTTCACAAAACTTATACTGCGTGATATTTTTATTCCTATTAAACTTTAAAAGTAACAAAATGTCGCTTGAATCTATTCTACATATTTAACAGGGACCAATTATCTACATGTTTTCCAGAATAGACAATAGTTCGACAGCGCACATAAGAAACGTTAATGTAATTTTCACCTCAAAGCTCTCACGTCAAAGAGCTACTCGAAAATTTTCTCGCCATTCAACTACAACTGTCTTAGTTGAGAAGTGTGCCTTAAGAGGCTTATTGTGAACACGGGTCGAGACGACGTCAGCTAACAAACTGGGGCTTCAGGCCTCTTCAAAATTTCACGTCCGACCATCTCGATTGGTGCTCTAGTGCTGAAAGCGGTCTATTTTAGATATTCAAATATGATATACCTACCTACCGTTATAAATATTTTAAATAAGGAAAAATTCACCTCCTTCGCCTAGGTGCGATTTGATCCCACGTCCTCTCGATTACCGGACGAGTGTTCTTCCAACTGAGCTACCAGGAAGTGTTGTGATAGTGGCGAATTTTTCATTTTACATTTTACTGCTGTGAAGTCGCAGTGAGTGTGAATCCATTTTTAGGGTTCCGTACCCGAAGGGTAAAAAGGAACCCTATTACTAAGGCTCCGCTGTCCGTCTGTCCGTCCGTCTGTCACCAGGCTGTATCTCATGTACCATAATAGTTAGACAGTTTAAATTTTCATAGATGATGTATTTCTGTTGCCGCTATAACAAAAAATACTAAAAAACAGAATAAAGTAAATATTTAAGGGGGCTCCAATACAACAAATGAGCTTTTTTTGCTCGTTTGTGTTTGATATCGATAACGGCAATAGGTAGACGCTTGATACATTCACAGAAAATTTTGTTATATATTCACTTTAAAAATAAATAATCAAATTAATATAAAACAAGTATTTAAGGGGTCTCCCATACAACAGACATATTTTTTTTTGCCGTTTTTTTAGATAATGGTACGGAACCCTTCGTGCGCGAGTTCGACTCGCACTTGGCCGGTTTGTAAATACGCTTTGCGTTCTCTTTTGCTACGCGGCCTGCAGGAGCTTAATATAATAAGTAAACAGCAGGCCACGGTGTGCACCACGTGCCGATGAGGTTGGCTTTGAATCGAAGATGATTGGTGTCATCATTTCCATGATATCATAACCTACTTATAATTTTATTAGGTAAATTTATATGTAATCCGACTTCATGATATAATTTTACATTTAATAGACATTATAATTAGTTGGATATTTTTTAAGAACAACCCTAGTAACCTCCCTAGGTGGGATAGGGAGGTGAATTTATCCATTTTTAAAAATTCTGGCAAGTGGCCAAAACAATTTAAATAATAATAGGAGGTTGTGTTTACATAAAATCTTTTACGCAGCTCACGGGTGACTCTCCTGGCTCGAATGGTTCAGTAAGAAAAGACCCAACGATGATCACTGTGGCCTGAACGAAAATATTCGACTTTTCATGTAGCGATCAACATGGTAAGATGTTGAAAAAGTAAAAAAGTATCTCAACCAGAAAACAAAACAGAAACCATCTTTATCACACCTTTGCAAATCTTCAGCAACTCTGAAGTGCGCTCAACAAGATGAAGTGAAACAGCTGAGTTAGCGAAACGCGATGCTGAAAACGGCACGTGCGCGCTGTGACCTCGTTTTGACCCTTGTAAACTGAAGTGTTATCGATATACCTCAGTATTGGCTGGAGCTTAATGGAGTAGATGCCCAATTCAGTTTTCCGAACACCTAAGTTAAGCAACATCGACCGTAGCCTGTCAGTTGATGGGATCTTTGTCTTTTTTTTATATATGTCACTAAGGTGGCAACAAGCATTCGGCCTACCTGATAGAAAGCAGTTAGCGCCATAGTCCACCTATGGACATGTGACACGTGTACATAGGTGTACTATGTGTGCGGTAACTGTGACACTATTGAGGACCTAAAACATTTAAGTTGTTACCTAACATATCGATTCCAATAATATGAATTGCATAATCGTCTGAACTGAACGCTTGGTATTTCTCCCTTGTTGCTACCAAATCAAAATAGTATACCTCGGATGCGACTTGCAATGAATTCGACATGTCATCCCGCTTCCGCCGCCAAAGATCCCAGAGTACATGGTGTGCTGTTTGATCGAATTCATAATTTGCAGTAGAACATTCGCATAAGGGCAACGGCACTAATTTAAACGAAAAGAGTTTAGCCTTAAAATTGCCATGCCTTACACCCCAAGGTGCTGTACCTATAGTAGCCCTATCTGCCCATGCAGGTGAACCGTACGTAACACAAACTAAGTATGTGGCGGTATAAATAATTTTTAACGTTTTGAAAGTTAATCCCCACTTAGAGGTAGAAATTCGTGTTAAGGCATAGAAATTCTTTTTTGCTTTTTCACCTACTTGCTTCATGCTCGATATAATTAAAATTTCTATCCAAAGGCAAACCAAAGTAACAAACCGAACTTCTATTAGCAACTGATACTCCTTTAAAATGAAATCGCGGTGAAACCTGTAAATTTCCCTTAAGCAAGAGTTGATATGTTTTATGTGATAATCCCAATCTGAAATTAAGCCTAGGCTAGCGTTGGTTCGTTTCTCTATACTAGATCTTGAATTAGCATTAATTAATATGAGAGTCTATCGTCAGCATAACCAGTTAACGAGCACCCTTCCGGTAAGGGTAAAAATTATCAAAACCGATATTCCAGAGATATGATCTCAACACTGAACCCTGGGGGCAGCTCTGCGTGAGCACCTTTGAAGCAATATAATGGTCAAGTTTTAATTTCGCTGTACCATTCAAATTATATATTCAAATATGATATACCTACCATTATAAATATTTTAAATAAGGAAAAATTCACCTCCTTCGCCTAGGTGTTCTTCCAACTGAGCTACCAGGAAGAGTTCTGATAGTGGCGAATTTTTCATTTTACATTTTACTGCTGTGAAGTCGCAGTATGTGTGAATCCATTTTTAATATATTTATAATTGTCCTTGAGGACATTCGGAGCTTCTTATAAATAAAAAAACTCTAGAAGTACTTCAACTTCCTTTAATTATTTAAATATTATGCAATTTTGTACTAATACATGTTGATAGTTTTAAGGTCGAATGGCAAGTGAATACATAGCAAATGATGGTAGATGTATAATAATGAACGCCTTGGATTTGTCTTGTAGCAATAATAATATTTGTTATCTGTTGGTCCAAAACGCTTAGTAGGCGTTAACATCCTCCGCCCCGTTGAAAGGCTTCAAGTCTTTCAACTCTTCAGCTCTTCACTTGTGGGAAGAGGGCACAGGCGCACCAGAGCTCTTCGTTTGCAACCTCGCGTTGTGTGAACATCTGCTACACGAGATACTCCATCAGGTCCCGGGAACAGACGCACCACGCGTCCAAGACGCCAAGCTAATGGAGGTAGCTGATCTTCTTGTAGCAGAACTAGATCGCCAATATTCAAATTTCTTGTACTTGTTTTCCATTTGGTGCGTTGTTGGAGTTCTACTACATACTCTTTCTGCCACCTTTGCCAGAAATGTTGTCGAATCTGTTCTAGACGTCCATATCTTTGGAGTTGCCTTGGGTTCTTTTCTTCCAAGGAAGGTGTTGGTAATGCAGAAAGAGGTCTGCCAATGATGAAGTGCCCTGGTGAAAGGTATAGGAAGTCGTCGGGAGAAGGGGATAGTGGACACAAAGGACGACTATTGAGCATCGCTTCCACCTGCGCAAATAATGTAGAAATTTCCTCGAAGGTGAGATGGTTATTACCCATAACGCGCCTTATGTGATGCTTAGCTGATTTGATGCCAGCCTCCCAGATACCACCAAAGTGAGGAGCGTACGCTGGGATGAAAGAGAATTTTATGCCTTCTTGAGTTGCAAATTGAGATAAAGAGTTTTGGTTAGATTTCAAAAAAGTGCTTAATTCATTGGCAGTGGCAACAAAATTCCGACCATTATCAGAAAAAATCTCGATAGGTTTACCGCGGCGAGCAACAAATCTTCGAAGTGTCATCAAGAAGTCCTCTTTGGATAGTCCACTGACGGCTTCCAAATGAACACATTTGTAACGAAGGCAGACGAACAAGCATAGATAGCATTTTGTCAATTTAGAGCCGCGTCCTTTGCGATTTAGAATTAAGAATGGGCCACCAAAATCCATTCCAACAGACTGGAACGGAAAATCCGGCGTTATTCTCTGCGCTGGAAGATCACTCATTTTGGGGCATAGTGTTTTACCCTGCAACCGTCTACAGATAACACAATTGTGGTATGTGCGACGGGCCAGATGTCGTCCATTGATGGGCCAAATAGTTTGTCTAACAACTGCAAGTAATAGCTGAGGACCGGCATGTAGGTTCCTTTTATGTTCATGTTGAAATATTAGTTTTGTCAATCGGTGAGACGAATCCAAAAGTATTGGATGCCGTTGCTCATAGGGACAACTTGAAGCATTAATTCGACCACCAACTCTAAGTAGACTATTTTGTTTATCAAAAAAGGGTGAAAGAGATAAGATTTTAGATTTAGGATTGAGGGGCTTGCCTTTGGTTAGCAGCTCGCACTCCCGTGGAAATGATTCCCGTTGTGATATAGAACACAATTTATGAAATGCATTATTCAATTCGTCTAAACTTAAAACTCCGGATAATTTATTGTTAGGATTTTTTAAATTGTATACAAATCGCATTACATACGCAAACGACCTATGTAACCGAGGAAAAATAGAGAATTTATCATATTGTATTATAGGTTCAGTAGAAGACACGGAATGGAGTGTCATTTCCGGTAATTCTTCGATAATATTGGGTTTTAGTATCGGCCATGTTAACTCTGATTGGGATAAATAGTTAGGACCAGACCACCATAAATTTAAATCAAGCAGTTGACTCGCATGTATGCCTCTAGAAATTAGGTCAGCTGGATTTTGGGCGGTAGGTACATATCGCCAAGATGACGGGTTCGTAGTCTCTAGTATTTCGCCTATTCGATTAGCGACAAATGTCTTTAATTGCCTTGGACTAGAATTTAACCAACTCAATACGATGCTAGAATCGCACCAATGCACTATACGCGTTGGTTGATGCCTGATAGATTCAGTAACGCCTTTACATAGCCTGGCAGCAAGTAAGGCTGCACAGAGTTCTAATCGAGGTATCGTGACAGGTTTTAATGGTGCCACCTTGGAATTAGCACACAAAAGCCTAACTGTTACATCATTGTTATCGTTCACAGTTCTTATATAGATACAAGCTCCATAAGCGTATTGTGCAGCGTCGCTAAACGAATGTATTTCGATGGACTTAGGAGAATCACACAAAACATGCCTAGGAACTTCTAAATTAGCCAGTGTTTGGAAACCCATATAAATATCTTCCCAAGATTTTCTGATTTCTTGAGAAACAGGCTCGTCCCACTCAATATTCTGAAGCCAGATTTTTGAAGTAACATTTTTGATTGAATTATTGAAGGACTCAATAGACCCAATGGATCGAAAATTTTAAATGAATTTGACATGATCGAACGTTTAGTGACATTGAAATTTGGTAAGCCTGGTGAAAGGTTTACAGGAAAACTTAAATTATCATTAGAAGGATTCCATCCCAATCCGAGAGTATTCGATGACTCACTAAATGTTAATTTTTCTTGACTATTTAAATCGCAAGTTTTAAGAATAGTTGGTGAGTTAGATTTAAATTTTCGTAATTTAAAACATGATTTATCAAGGGCCTCTGAAACTGACCTTTTGATATAGAGTAAGGTATTTTCATCATCAGCACCAGTGAACATATCATCTACATAAAAATCCTTTTGTATTATGGTTTTAATTAAATCATCCTCACACTCTTCCCCCACCTGCCAAAGACATCTGGTGCTTAAATAACTAGCACTTGCTGTTCCGTAAGTGATGGTATTCAATCGCAACGTCTTGATGGGCTGTGACTCATCCTTCCTCCACAGAATCAGCTGCAAATCACAGTCTTCATCATCAACTCGTACTTGACGATATCGCCAGTAAGGATGAACTTATGGAGTCTACCTCTGACTAATATGGAAAAAAGAGAGTCTTGGAAGTTTGGCCCTACCATTTGGATATCATTGACAGAGTAGCCAGAAGAGGTAGGTGCAGAGCCATCGAAAACTACTCGAAGTTTCGTTGATTCACTACTGTGTTTAAATACTGGATGATGCCCTAAAAAATAAGATGGATTTGGTTTAACTATAGTTGATTCAGACAAGTGACCTAATTGTGCATACTCGTCTATAAATTTTATATATTCGTGCTTCAAGGCAGGATTTTTTTTAAAGCGTTTCTCTAAATTTAGTAATCGTTTTTTAGCTTGATTGTATGAATCACCAAGGCACAAAGGAGAATCTAATAGTGGCAATTTTACACAAAATCTACCTGAGTCCAGGCGAGTAGTGTGTGCTAAATAATGTTTCTCACAAGCTTGCTCAGTTTTGCTTAAAATTGTCTTTTGAGGAACATCTTCAATCTCCCAGAATTTTGTCAGTGCTTTATTTAATTCAGAATCCTGAAGGGAATTTTTAATTGTTACGTGATTGCAATGAATATTGGTGTTATTAAATTTTGTATTTATAGGCCCAGCTATTAACCAACCGAATTTGGAACGCGTTAGCTTAGGGTTGTTTGGACCTAAAGACCGTTGTTGGTAGCCTATGACATCCCAAAAAATATCGGCTCCTATTAAAACATCAATAGGACCTGGCTGGCCGAAAGTGGGATCTGCTAATTGTATATTTTCGGGAATATTTAATTCTTGTGTGTATATAGGAGCCTTTGGCAGCTCACCAGTCAGCTCTTCTAAAACTAGACAAGAAAGAGTGACATGGAATGATTGATCAATAGAACTTAGTTTTGTAGTACAGCTTTCTTCAACTTTAGATGTTGAATGGTTGCCAATTCCTATAATATTTAGCGTATTTATAGGATTTGATTTTAGATTTAGTTTATGCATAAGAGATTTAGTAATAAATGAATTCTGGCTGCCACTATCTAGTAGGGCTCGTACTTTAGTAGTTTTGTTAGTATTGGGATTGGATACTTCAATCAGTGCAGTTGATAGAAGTATCTGTTTCGTATTTTGTTTAGTAAAATTAGTAATAGTTGTAGATTCTTCAATTGCAGTATTTAGTGTAGATGGTTTGTGTAGTAATGTATTGTGTTTATTGTTGCATTCGCGACAGGGTCCCATACGACAATCAGATACTCGATGGCCCTGACGTAAACAATTAGCGCATAATTTGTATTTAGTTATATATGAAAATCTTTCGGTAATGTTTTTTGACTTAAATGTAGGGCAAATAAATTCTATGGTTTTCATCACAAACTATACACAAATTAGAAAAAGGTTTCTCTTTATTGGAGCTGGTAAATGATTTTGAAAATGAGACTCGATTTTGACTATTATTTTTGTTACTATTAGAAGCAAGATTAGTCGGACGTGACATTTGCTGAGTATGTTGTTGTATATTATTGTCAAAAAATTTGTTTTTATTTAAGGCTTCTAAAACGTCAGCCCGATCTATCAAAAATCTTTGGAATTGTTCCAAAGTAGGCACATCACTAAGGGTATTGCGGAACTCTTCCCACTTCACAAGAGTGATAGAATTTAATTTAGATGACAACATGAAAACTATTAACACATCCCATTGGTCGGTGGGTTGACCTAAGGTAGTTAATGCTCGTAAATTTTTAGTAACGTGATCTACGAGAAAACGTAACGATTTTTCTGACTCACGAGTGAGCTGTTGTATGTTAAATAAAGAATTGAGGTGGTGGTCAATTAATAACCTCTTATTGTCATAACGATCCCAAAGTAGTTTCCAAGCCTCATTGTAATTAGCAGATGACACTTCAAGATTTGAAATAATGCGCGCAGCATCGCCTTCCAGGTACGAAATTAAATAATGGAATTTGTGGATCGGCGAAATGCGCTCATTACAGTGAATAAGATTAGAAAATGTGTCACGGATTTCCAGCCACTTAAAATAAGAACCATTAAATTTAGAAATTTGGAGCTGTGGAAGCTTAAAGCTTACGTTTTGATGATCGAGATCACACTGAGTTTCGTGAAAGATAGACTCACGTCTTTGTTCATTTTGTACAATAGTATGTTGTTCAACTAATGTTTTTGCAGTGGCAATACAAATAATCAAGTCGTGCTCAATAGTATCTCTCTCATCTATTTCCTTATCTATATTTTGAGAATTTATGATTTCGATCTCACTTTGCAACTCATCGAATTTTATTGACAAGCCCTCAAACTTCCCAATTTTAAGTGCTAATTCGGCCATTTCAATATTGAATATCCTTGACTGTTTAGTTATTTTATCTAGATAATTTTTGAATTTAGTGATTTGTCCCTTGACAGAACCACGCCTTACAATTAGATCCTTAAGGCAGATCTTTGATTTGTCTACGTCCGTCATCGTTAATACGGCACGAAAATATGTAAATATACTTGTTTAATTCGCGTAAAATAACGTAAGATTAAGCAAGGGCAGTAAATAAACAGTAATTATAATTGAAAATGCTCACGTTCCTCACTTTGGTGTGTGTGTGCCACCGACAACACGGAGGCGCTAGACTGGTATACGCGCTGTATGTACTCTTACCCGCTGCGCGAAGAAACCGGTCAACACAGCACGGTCAGCAAGCTGTGCCGTGCGGGCGCAGTAAGGCAAACCTGGAACGTTCGGCGTTATAGGTGAAAATAGCGAAGTAACAACGATGGTTGATTCCTACAGTTCGTTAAACTTTGTTATTCAGCAAATGTATTACAATCGATGGGAAAAAAATAAAAATAAAATAAAAATCGATAATTCTCATACAAGCTACGGTACTACTATGGAACGCTTTAAGAAACTGAAATATTTATCGAATAATTAATGTGAGAAATCGATTACCTTTAGAAAAAAAAAAGTTAAAAAAAAATGAATGTAGGTAAGCACGAAAAATGATGCAATTATTTTTGGGTATGAATTAGAAAGAATGCAATAAATTTTTCACCAAATATCTTTATAATTACTTAAAAAAGGCACTTAGTAAAGAAATATATTATAGTACCTATATATATATAGTATTAATATTGTATTTTCATTGACACAGAAATGAAATATTTCGATGGAGAAATGTGGAATTTGGTGGTACAATATTACCACTATACATTTATTCTACGCAAGTAAAGGCGATTCTGTATAGATAATTATGCTGTTTTGGGAATAACAAAGGAATTAGGATTACTGCGTTTTTAATCGGGTATAAGGTGAAGTGAGTCCAGGAAACACGCTTATTTAAAGAATTGTTACAATAAACTATTTCAATTTGGTTTCTAGAAATTTAACTATGAAATCTTAAGTCCTTTCTGCAGGGCCAAAAGCTATTGAAAACACAATTAATAATTTTTGGCTCGATAGAAAAAAATCGGGAACTTACTCTCAAAATTTGCACTAAGTAAAAATTATAACTATTTAATACAATTTTTTTATACGGAAATTATACCAAAATTTTCATAATTTTAATTACGAGAGCATTATGCTATTACTTTTAAAAATAAAATAATTTAAATAAAGTAATTAAAAGAATAACGATTTGCGGTCGCGCACTCTCCCCGACTCTCGATCGCTCTCAACATCAGTGCTCTAGGAGCTGCGTTCGAGGAAGGACCTGTGCCGCGCGTCCGTTCAACGCGTTGTCAATAAACACGTTGAAATAAACACAGTGTAGGAATAACAGTAAGACAACAAAACAACGTGATACATTTATTTTTTTACTGAGTCCCGGTTTTTTTTCTCATGCTAGATGTTTCTTTGGAAAACTTTCTTGGAATATCTGTAAACCCACATTGAAGTTCGTTCAGTAGCGATTTCGATGATCGCGTACCTATCGGTACGTCATAATTTTTATTTTTTATACTTCGTCGGGCGGTAAAAACATACGGCCCGCCTGATGTGAAATGGTTACCGTAGTTATAATAACGCTCGCAACTTAAAATATTGCTCGCGCACCGCCACTCCCGCTACCAACACAGCAACTCCTTCCTTTTTGGTGACCTCACTCACTCGCAGGAACACAACAACTCTCAAAGGAATTGTTATTTGGCTGCAGTATTCTGTGAGGTGGAACTGACTGTTACCCGTGGCTTCGCCCGCGTGGTCCAGGGGAGCTGCCATTAATTTGTGTATATTTTTTTCTTGTTGTCATTTTTGTACTTGATGTGATAAATAGTAGATTAGTAGCCGAGGGCTGTAAGGCATCAATTGCAGCCCGAGATATTTAGGCGCACGAGCGCAGCGAGGGCGCCTATAGTTCGAGGGTGCAATTGATGCTTACACCCGAGCTAACTACTCTGCTTTACATCTCGATTATGAGGTAAGTAGAAAAAAACCGGGATTACAAGAATAAAAGACTTTACTTGTTTTTCTTTTCGCCACTTCATGAACTCGTCGTAAGTTTTCAAATATCTCTCTTTAGAACTTTCAGGCAAAATATTGTTAATTGCTGCTTCAGCTTCCATTTTCATTGAATCGGGAGTGCAGCTTATATCTTCATCACTTGCAGAACTCATGTTTTTTTCCTAATTAGCACGTAATTATAAAAAAATCCCGAAAACAAACAATATTAAAAGTTTCTATTCCCGCCTTTTTTCATCTCTTTTTTTTATTATTTTTTTTTTCTAGAAGGAAATTGAGCTTCGCCGTTCGATATTTAAATTGATGACTATTATACTCATACGAAGACAAGGCTGAATAGCGAAGCGACCTCTTTTGTTATTGGGCTGAATGCATGATGTCTATTGCCAGTATGATGGTTAGATGTACGCGAACTTTTTGAAAGAGTGAAGTGTTTTTTTTTAAATTACTTACCGCCCTTGAGCCTTTTATAGCTACATTATTACTCTAGAGCGCTAATTGGTCACCTACAAGCCCCATTTGGGGGTAATAAGGACCTACTTACCGAATATGAGAGATGTAAAAGTAGCTTAGGACACTCTCCAGACCGTAAACAATCCCCGTTAACAAAAATCATGTCGGTACTTAGGTTACTTTCGACGTAAAAGAAGGACAAATGATTACAAAGTTTATTTCTCCCATTGGATTAAGATGTGTTTCCGTGATAAAAAGTAGCTTATGTCACGCTCCAGATATCCCCATTAAAAAAAATTACGACCGTACTTAGGTTCATGTTTGACGTGAAAGAAGGACAAATGATTAACTTTATTTTTTCCATATAAAGGATAAAGAGTAGCCTATGTCACTCTCCAGGCCTTAAACTATATCAAAAAAAAAAAAACATGTAAATCCGTTTGTTACTTTTGACGTGAAAGAAGGACAAACAACCTTTTACCTATATTATGCTATAGTGAGTTAATCTTAAAAAATAAGCATATGCGCAAATTTACGCAGCGCACGCAACGTAAGCCCTCAAAAGGATTTTTTTTTTATACTACGGCCTATCTGACGGATACTGCCATCGCAGCATCTCCTCCCTTTCTGGAGACCTCACTCACTCGCAGGAACACAACAGCCCACAATGGAACCGTTATTTAGCTGCGGTATTCTGTGAGGTGGAGGTACATTCCCCAGTCGGGTAAGCTTACAATTACGCTCCCTACCTCTCTTCAACAATTACGCTCCCTACCTCTCTTTTTAATATTTTTTTCTGTGGAATATTTTTTTCCCGTTTTTTATCGGTGCTCCGCTCCTATTGGTGTTAGCGTGATGTTATATAGCCTATAGCCTTCCCTGAAATATAGGCTAACAAAAAAATATTTTTTCAATTTGAACAAACAAACAAACAAACTCTACAGCTTTATAATATTAGTATAGATAATACATAGAAAACACCCAGGCTAAGATAAACAGACATGTTCATGCATACAAATATTTACTCGTATCTTGTGCGGGGATCGAACCCACGACCTCGGAGTCAAACTGGACATGGTTAGCCATTGAACCACCGGGGTTGTCAAATATAAATACTGTTAATATCGATACCGCTGTATGATCGGGCATAGTAGCTAGGGACAGACGCGTGCTGTACGGCACATATCGATTCCTAGAAGGATGAAGAATAGTGTATGCTGGCGCGTGATAGTTAGTTAGTCTAAGTATGTACCTATTTTAGTTTGACCAATAATAAATATAATTATTGAATAGTTTTCTTTTTATTTTGAATTCTTTACTTTTTTATAATATACCCAAACATCACTTGTTTGCATGTTGAATATTATATACTTCATTAATAAAAAAAATGTATTTATGTATACATGTGGTTTATTTATTTTCATATAATTATATTTCCAGTAAGTACTTTTAACTATTGTGTTGACGGGTGGGTGTTGTACTACACGGGTGTTGGTAGTCGCTTCGCTATACTGTGGCGTCTCGGCAGCGAACGCGCGCTTGTAAGCGGGTACCCCGCGCCGGCTCCTCTCAAGCCCGGCACCTCACCCCCTCGAAAACGGCCAAGCGCTGAACTCACGTCACCTTAAGGGGAACAAAGGAAAGGCACTTAGCTCATGATATCGTCCATCTGCGGCGCGGTGCGAGGCTTTAGCTGCATCACTGACCAACTCCAACAGATAATACTCAATCCTTCTTCTCCAAATGCTGCGATGCACGGTAATTATGGGTTCCGACGATTGTATGACGTGTTCACTTCACGACGAAACTATGCACGGCAGATCCTTATTTCGGAATTTAGGTTCCTGTCACGGTCGCCAAATTATGTCCTTGAGGACATTCGGAGCTTCTTATAAATAAAAAAACTCTAGAAGTACTTCAACTTCCTTTAATTATTTAAAAATTATGCAATTTTGTACTAATACATGTTGATAGTTTTAAGGTCGAATGGCAAGTGAATACATAGCAAATGATGGTAGATGTATAATAATGAACGCCTTGGATTTGTCTTGTAGCAATAATAATATTTGTTATCTGTTGGTCCAAAACGCTTAGTAGGCGTTAACAATAATATTCTGGCAAGTTTGCCGAATTTAAATAATAATGATATACCGTTATTGTAAAAATTCAATTAAAATTATAGATTTTTTTATATATACAATCATATACGATCTTAACACTGAACCCTTGCGGCAGCCCTGCGTGAGCACCTTTGAAGCAACATAATGGCTAAGTTTTAATTTCGTTGTACCATTCAAAAATTACGATCGAATGAAAGAGTAAATATTGCTAGGGTAACCTTAAGTTTCAACATGCATAGTAATATGGTAATATGCACAACTTTAAACGTATACAAGCGACGTTGAATCGACTACTGTTATTGGTCCCCGGTTACGCATACAGAACGCCATAATACGTTACATAGATGCTGTGTATAAGCGACATTTGCAACTAAGTAAACATAGAGCATCCATACAGGACACCTAGAGAGGCATCCATACATGCCTCTTATAATAATATGTGTTCTGCGGCCTTCTCATTGCCACTTCAGTCTTTTTTTTATCGGGATGGGGGCCCACCATGCATTTCCACCATTGTATCTCCTGTATAGTCAGGATTAACAATGAGCAAGAAAGTCCATTAAAAGTAAAGGTAAAATTACGACTGCTGTGGAACTCAAAACAAATTTAACTAGAAGAAATTAGTAGGAGTAAAAAGCTTTGGAATTTGACTTCTCCCTAAGCATGTGACTGCCCTCCCCCTACCCTTATTACTTCCGTCTGCTTTTTCTAAAGACTTTATCGGTAACTCTAGTTCTTATATGGATACTTATTTCTGAATCTGCACTATTTTATTTTTCAATTTATGAAATATTCTAAAATGTACATTAAACTAAAACTAATCTAAAATCGAGCAGAATATTTACAAATAAAATATTTACAAAGAGGTATAAAAAAAGGAAGAAAATAAATAAAACAAAAAATATTTATTTTATTTATATAATATATTAGATACTCCAAGCAGAGATTCCTCCTGAGCAAATTTGAGTTTTCGTACGAAACCCGTGATAAGGGACAATATTTCTGTGCCTCTTTATAAATCATTGTGAAGTATTCGATGTCATAATAATTGTTGAAATTGTAAACTCTTAAATTAACTTGCATTAAACAATTAACCCTAAACTTCAAAATTATAAACGTTTATATTTTAACTATGATGGAGAGCTACCATAAAAGTGTATACATAAATAACGTAGCAAAGCCGGCCTAAGGAGTTTTTAATTTCCCTATAGGCGTCTGTTGGACCCTGGATAGCCAGCGAAATGAATGGTAGTATACTTTTCTACGAAATTGAGAAGGCGGCTTGAGTTATGAGATAGAGGTAGGTGAATGTAAGAAGGCGAAACTCTTTCAAATGTAGGACCGATTGTTGTTTTTAAAATTTAGTACTGAGTTTATCTTTAGAGTCCCGGAGCCGAATATATGTCACTCCGTCGTCCATCACTCCGTTTGCTCAAAAAAGCATTATTATTTATAGAGACATTGTCTTCACGGGTATTAAAGCCCATGATAACGGTAAACTACATGCTAAGAAATTCTTCTGAGAAGACTGATGTTATGGAGTATCACCTCCGTGATCGGCTGGGTATTGGCACAATTTTTAGGGTTCCGTACCTCAAAAGGAAAAACGGAACCCTTATAAGATCACTTTGTTGTCCGTCTGTCTGTCTGTCTGTCTGTCTGTCTGTCTGTCTGTCTGTCTGTCTGTCTGTCAAGAATTTCTATCTCGAGAATGCATGGAGGTATCAAGCTGAAATTTGAACTGTATACTCAGGTCTACGGTCCCATGAAGTTGTAAAAAAATCAAATTGCTAAGATTACGTAGAAAAAAGTTACGGCCGTTTATTCAGCAAAAAATGCATATTTCGACACACTTAAGGGAATCAAAACCTATAGGGTACATCCCGTTGACCTAGAACTATGAAATTTGGCAAGTAACATCATTATAGACTACAAGTACAGGAATAAATCTCTAAACTATACATTTGTAAATAGATCTTAAAAAATAGGGGTCTATATTTTTTATAGGGTGTCGAAATTTCAAATTGAAACTACTATGTAGTTCAAATGGGGTTCAAAATAAGGGCTTGATGTACACATTGCAAAATATATTTAATTTATTTTTTTCGACGCATTATTTCTTATTTATAATGAAAATTATCAAATTTAATAATGATACTACGTACCTACGGAACCCTCGATGGGCGAGTCCGACTCGCACTTGTCCGGTTTTTTTTTGGGATGGGGGCCCACCACACAATCTCACCACTGTGTTTCCTGTGTAGCCAGCATTAACAGCGGCGACCACCAAAAAAGGTAATTACCAATGAAGTCCACTGCAGTCTCGGGGGTAAAATACGGCTGCCTTGGAACTTACAGCGATTTTAATCAGAATCAGTAGGAGGAGAGCTTTTGGAATTTGATGATGCTCCAAACTCTTTCGACTGAGGGGAATTTCATATTTCAACAATGAATTAAATATGTATTGACAATGATGTTGCATAAAAATAAATTTTTAGTGTAAATATTATTCATTCATTATGAAATTTTAACGCAATCACATGCGCTATAATAATAATAAAGCCTTTTACTTCCGAAATTTTACAACTTACCACTTTTTACAAAAGTTTTATACAAAAATATTTTAGACTTAAATCTAGAACGTAGAATTTAAAACTACACTTATGTCACAAAATGTCTCTCATTTCGGTATGCTTTTCGGCAAAGGCCTCCTCCAACTCTTTCCACTGTTTTCTATCTGCCGCCACTCTTGTCCTTATGGGTCCTAAAGTCATTTTTAGGTCATCCTTCCATCTTTTTGGTTTGCGACCTCTACTCCTTACGCCATCCCTTGGGTACCAAACTGTCACCTGTTTGCTCCATTTTTCCTTTTTGCAACGGAGCATATGCCCCGTCCACCTCCATTTAAGTTGATCAATACGGAACAGTATGTCTGTTAATTTTGTTTTGCGCCTTATATCTTGCGCGTAATAATATGCGTTAATGCTCACTAAAATTGCAGTAACAACGACACTTTTTTCTATCAGAATCGCGGTAGTCATGATCATGATAATTTTATCCTAATTATGGCCAATGTGCTTTAATGTACCTACCTTGTGCTTTAATGTACCTAGTATACCAAGCCGATTGATTTTGTCTGCGATTTTTACCAAATTGTACCGGTGTTGGCACCGTGTCACGTAGCACATTCCTGCCAAGATCACTACTAGAACCTTTCGATCCCAAATATCCAACAGTTTTACGCATTATGTGGCCTACCTAAGGCCATATCAGCTTTCTAACTACGTTGGTAACTCCACTTCTACTAAAGAAGATATATGGGATCCTTCAAACAAAGCGTGAAGAAGCACCTCGCGGGCCAGAATGGTAGTCTCAACTGACAGAACACTATTGTTTAGTCTTTGGTCAGTTACCGTTGTAATTTGGTCTCCTCTTTTCTCTTATCATCAGGCAAGGCAGAGCCTCTATGCTATACTCCGAGAATAACTGTCCCCATACAGTATCATAATAATTAATGTGGTTACGTGCAGTCTTATTACTTCTGTGTGAGCTAAAACTGTTATTTAATCTACAGCTTAAATAATAACTGTTCTTGTTAATATCTTACCACTAAACGTTGAGCTTTCATTTACTCTATGATTATGCTTACTTAGATTACCGTCTGTCCACCGTCCACGAGAAGAATCCCCAAAACAACATTTCATTAAAATCCGAGACCTGCATCATCAATCTTAACCAAGCCCGCTTTATCTTGTTACCTGCACCGCTCTCAGGGTAAGTGTCTCTTCGCAGGACTGCCCATTAATCATATCTATAATCCCGGATTACTTTTCAGCAGGTAAATTAACGGGAAATATTATCAACATATTTTATGATCACCTCGAAATTGATGGAGGTCCTTTTATATTGTTTACTTTGTGGATGGGGATTATGTTAGTGATGGATTCGGGTGGATAAAACAATATCGTAGGATTAGGTCAAATTGTTGGTTGGATTTCGGGGGTCAAAATGCATTTTTTGGAGTTTTAGTGGACAACCTATAACGAGTACCTCTGGGCCGTAAAACTATTAGTTAATTGAAACCTGTATAATATTATATAAGGGTATTAATCAACACAAGAAAACATGTAAGACTAAAAAACTGTATTCTGTTAATAATAATTGATTCAAATTCAAATTTAGATTACATGATAAGTTTCGATTTTGGATGCTCATAATTTTATATATAGCATTATTCTGTGATATAGTGGTTAGAAGCATTTATTGTGTCAAATGTGATTTAAGACATCGGAATTTATATGAGAGGGGCCAAACGACCATGTAGGTACCTGATGGAAAGCAATCTTCACCGCCCATGGAGATCAGAAACACCAAGGGGTCGCCGATCCGTTGTCAGTCTGTACTTTCTTTCTTTTTGGTGACGTCATTCTTCAACTATATACTCGTAACTAAACAATACAACTACCCTTAGGGAAACTGCTATTTGGCTGCGGTATTCTGTGAAGTGGAGGTATTTCCACAGCCAATTTTACGATTTTCAACCCTACTAAATCATATAGCGTTCGAAAAAAGGTGAACAATTCAAGCGTGAGTTAAAAATTGCGTCCCAAAAATTTGGGTTCCTAATTGAATCAGCGGAATTTTCGATATTTTTTTGTATCAATATTTGTAAGGTAAAATCAAACGCAAATATTTTAAGGCTCAGTACAAATAAGGAAAGTATCATTTAAGCATTTAGAAAAAAAGAAAATACACTCGAAATTTTCCGTTAATTTCAAACATACAAAAAAGTAATACAAGTCGGTGAACATGATCTGAAATTCTTTGATCCTTCATCTATCCAGTGGTGATTAAATTTTGGATGCAGCGTGGTGGAGTATGCTCTAAACCCTTTCGATTTTTTTTATTTAATAGGGTATGATTGCAAGGTGGTCCCATATTTACCAAGTCAGGATCTGATGATGGAATGCCAGGGAAATCAAGGGAAACCCTTAAATTTGCATTGAAATTTTATAAGCACGTATGGTCTAAATCTTTTTTTTTATTTGAAAGGGTAATTGCAATGTGGTTCCATATTCACCAAGTCAGGGTCTGATGATGGGATCCCGGAAAAATCGAGGGAAACCTTTAAATTTGCCCTATGGTAGCCGGCAGAATAAAATTGTGCCACTCCATTGCTCTGCGCTGGATGTCGTACAAGGCGACTAAAGAATCTTGTGTCACGCGATAACTTTTCTCCCGGAAGATGGGCAGCAGCGTCTGCCGGGGTATTCCACCAATAAGCTGCGCTCGCCAACTGAAGTCGGTTTCAATTAAAAATCAACTTTATTATCCATCGGTTTCGCCGCTAAGGCATTATCAAGGTAAGCTGATGGTATTTGTGTTTCTCAACAACGCCAAACTGTATCCCCCGAATTTGTTATCATTCGATTTTTTTGATTGCACCCGTATGGTAGCAAATTTAAAGACGTTTCACGTCAAAGAACATAAGAATTTACGTTCAACGATCAATAAAAACCAAAAGGCGGATGAAACCCTGGGGCATAGTTAATCTATGATAACTTACAATAACATTAACCAATGCAAACTATATCCATTACGGCTCAAATAGGACCCTAGAATTAGTTACACTTGACATCATTTGGCAAATAATCCGGAAAAACAAAAGAGCAATCGGTTCTCATAACGGCGGCAGCGGGTATAATGACCGTATATATTAGCCGGTTAGTCCCCTGGAGCTTGGGAGGTTACCCTTCTGCTGTGTAAGCCAGATTTAGCTATTTAATTTTGGCTATAAACTGGTTAATTGTTGGCGATCTTTTTTTATTGGTTTTCATATAAATAGTTTAGAATCTTTTAAAGTAATTTTAATAATCTTAATATTATATAAGGTCCTAACTTATTAGTTGACAATACTGAACTGAGGATGCGTATTGCTTAAATACATCACATTACTAATGGAATTTCACGGCTAGCAATTATTATTTTTTTATTTTAAGAAAAAATAAATTATCATTTTAATCAAATAAATACCATATACTGAACGCTTTAGTGAAGAAAAGTGTTTGTATAACAAAATTTACTTATCATTAAAACATGTTTAAAATGTTCTTTTTTATCTTTACATAAAACCGTCCTTGTTCACGAGTTCATACCAGTGCAAATGTTGGTAGTATCAAGTGCGCATGTGCAGTCTACCTACCATTCATACTTGCGCGCTGCGCGAACGGCGAAAGACAATCAGTCGCCGCTAAACTGAGTTTGTGAGCGCACGCGTGTTTTCTGCATTACCGGCCGGCGCCGCTACCGCCCGACAACGTAGTGCTCTTGCTCGTACGTTTTAGTTTTAGTGTGATTTGTTTAAATTTGCCATGCCAAACCGACGTTACACCAACCAGGAATACCTGGCAATGGTAATTGCGTACCGTGATAGTGGGGAGATTGTTCTGCAAGCGTAGAATCTACTAGAGCGAAGGCTCGGAACACGTGTCAGCTGGAAAACGATTCTCACAGCTGTTTACCCTTCCGAGAACATGGACGGTTCGACCAACCTGCGGTGGACGCTGGTAGGACTCGATATCCTGCTGTCTTGAGGAGGAAATATTGGACTTTTTTAGTCAGCATCCGATGGCAAGTACCTCTGACGTATCTACATATCAGCTGCGATTGCGAGTTCTCGACATTTCAATCTACGCTATTGAATTAAGACCTCATTAGATCGAAAGAAAAAATAAATACTGTACCGTTGGTCTCGATATACGCTATATCTTGCCAAAACCGCGTCTGTTTATCAGCTGGCTGCACCACGTGCACTAAAGATCAGCTTTAACCCTAGTAGGTAATTAGTAGTGCATTGATAATAATGATACTAATGGCCGTTCGCTTATGAAAGACAGCTGTGAGGGCGATGACCTTGTGCTTCCGAGAAATCAACAAACATCGGCCGTTACGGCTGGCCCTCTACTTTACTTATTGGGGTATGTACGGAAGTTAGAAAGCTAGCTACATACCTATGCCGTCAACTCGTATATGGGCGATGACTTCTTTTATTTAAATACGGCGCGATTGAGTTTAGATGAAATTTTAGGTACCTAACTAATTTTTTGACAAAGTTGTTATTATGATTTTAATGTTATTGAATGTTTCTTTTGAATCTTTTGCAACAATGAGTCTTGCGGCCCTATAAAAAAGTAAAGGGGTATGTTTGGCTTACCGCGATCTTTAGATCCAAAGCCTGCACGTTGTGCATCCTGCCGACTAGCGAAAGAGACTCTGGCGAAAGAGAGGTAGAGTAAAACGTATTTGTAAGTTGCCTGAGTGGGGAATACCTCTACATCACAGAACATCGCAGCTAATTTACAATTCCATTGAGGGTCTTGTATTCCAGCGAGTGAGTGAGGTCACAAAAATGAAAGGAGTTGCTGCGTTGGTAGCGGGGTTGGCGGGGGCGCGCGAGCGTTGTTACCGTCGCGACCGTTAATACGACTACGGTAACTACTTCACATGGAACATGTCTCCAGACAAGCAGGGGAGAGTGACTAAAGGATTAGGGAGAACACAAAAGATCCATGAGGGTCGACGTGTCACCGGTGCTGCAGCACTGGACTCACTCTAAGATAACTACTTCACATCAGGCGGGCTGTATACTTGTCTGCCACGCGACGTGGTATAAAAAAGTTAAAAAGAGAGGGAAAAACAGAGTTCAACGCTCGCACGCGTCACCGTAGCTGTCATATGTGGCAGTACTTGGTCGTATACGTATCGTCGTACCTAACTAGTCATTATTGCAATTTCATTCTTACGCGTGATGGTAAATGCGTAAGGGAGCAAGTTAGAATATTTTTTCTTGGTATACAGAAAAATAATATCATTTTAAAAACATTTTTATTTATGCAAAATTTCATTCACATTACGATGTATACAAGCTATAGATGCCAACCATATAGTATTGTCAATTAAAAGGTTAGGACCTTATATATAAAAATATCGTGTCGCGTTATTTGTCCGCGATGGAATCCTAACCTACTGAACCGATTTTAATAAAATTTTGCACAGTGTATGCAGTTTGATCCAACTAGAGCTTAGAGTAAGAACTAGAGAGATAAAATATTTAAAGGCGATACGAAGTTTGCCGGACCAGCAACTTCGTCCGATTAGAATACCATAGCTTCACACGGCGCAAGCTACTAAAGATCCCAGACGGCATAACTTTATCGAACATCTTCGAAAATTTATTTACATTTCTGCCAATTCACACAAAACTTTATGTATATTCTTTACTTCACATTAAAAAAAGTTACAAGAGTTTACGTAAATGGTATGCAAAGGCGAGCTCATCTCTAATAGAGATCTCTTTCAGCCCATTTTCAGGAGTGGGACAGTATGTTAAGTAGTGGTTAGATGTTGCTATGTGCCTGAAATTATAAATATTGTTCTATATTTATAATTTTTTAAGTTCTGACCCTTTCTTAATTTTTAAGTTGTAAACCTTCATTAGTTTGTCTTTAAGATACTTTTCTTATAGGCACGTTTTTGTGCTTGCAGAAAAACATTTTTTTCCAAAAATACCTTTTCTAAAAAATCATTTTTATTTTGTCATTTAGACTGTATATCAGACTTTGGCGAATGAAAAGATCGTATCGTCATCAACCCTTACTAATCCCGCTGCTGGGATACAGGTCTCCCCTCAATTGAAGGGGTTAAGAGCATACGCTGCTCAACCGCGGGTTAGCGCAGGCCAGTGTATTTCAAGCCGACTAAAGACTTGATTTAACGACTGTCATCTAATGACTGCCTTCCTAAGAACGGTGGAGCTTGAGATTATATAAACCCATCCACGGACAGGCTACGGTCGACATTACTTAACCTGCGTGTTCGATTAGACGCGCAACGACTCCATCGAGTTCCACAAAAAAAAAAAAATAGTAAACATCGCATACACGGATGGAATCGAATGTATTTCGTATCGGAATACTTCCAAATATTCGCCCGAAGACTATTCAATTTATGGACATAATCAAATTGGTTTGAACTAAACTTATCATCAAAAATAGATGGAATGCATACGGTGGAAAGAATTGGTACAGGCCAATATTGACGAAGCTCGGTGGCATAGTGGTCAATGTCGCGGCTTGGACACCAACGCTCGTGGGTTCGATTCCCACATAGGACAAACATTAGCATGAACATGTCTGTTTATCTTCGTAGATGGCGCTGTGTAATTTGTCTGACAATATTTATTTTATTATTATTTATAATATTCAGCTGTGGTTAGATACAGGCTGATACTGATAATGAATATTTAGCATCACCCTATGTGTACTGTACTGCAAGTATTTGCGTCAATTGGCTGATACATGGAGGTATTCCACAAGGGAGTGAGCAACCTTACAACGCAGGGCAATGGAGCAGTCCCGGGAGGATTTACCGTACTTAGTACAACAAACGAGAGTGGTTTGCATAAGCTGCTTATTCGAGGTACATTTGATCGAGAATGAAATCTGACTTGCGCAATGGCTGCCAGGCGTAAATATAAATAAGGATACTAAAGATGAGGGTTTATTTATTACTAACTTTTTTCCCGGCTTCGTCCCCGAGAATTCAATAGGTATAGAGATACAAGTGAAAAATTGCGGTTTTTACAGAGTTTGCAACTTCTGAGTGATGCCTTTGGTGAGAGTCCATAGGCTGGGATGACTGCTTAGCATTAAGCAGATCGTACGCTTGATTGTCACTTGGTTTTTACGGGATCGGTAACTCCTGAGTTACTCTGGTGTAGCACGCGTGCATAAGCTGCGATGATTGCTTACCATCAGGCAGGTCGTATGCTTGCTTTCCATCCGCAAGTACTAGTGTATGTTTTTCTTCTGGGAATAGTTTAAGGTCAGAGAACCTTGATGCCTAAAATCGTAATTGATTATCATCATCATCAGTCTACCCACTGCTGGATCTACGAGTATATTCAGCCTACGCATTCCCCAAAGCTTTCCATCAAATGCGATCCTCCGGCTTCCGCTGATCCCTCAAAGAAACCCTGAACATAGCCCTCTCCATCGCACGATGCACAACCTTTAGTCTGTGGACCAATCCGTTGGTCAGTGTCCATCTGCATCATAGGTCATTGCAGGGAGGATGCACTGCTTAAAGACTTTTAGTCTTATAGCGTTGGACTCTGTGCCGTGAAGATGTGCCGATGCTTTCTAAAAGGTGTAAGTGGTTTTTAACATCTTTGAACCAAAGCCATCTTCACCTGCACGTGGTGCACCGTGCTGACTGACAAACGAGAGTCTAGCGAGAAGAGAGGTATGGCATAGCGTATTTTTAAACTGCCCAGCTGGGCAAGTACCTTTACCTCACAATTCGCTTGAGGGTTTTTGTATTCTTGCCGTTGAGTGAGGTCACCAAGAAAAAACCGGACAAGTGCGAGTCCTACTCGCCCACCGAGGGTTCCGTAGTATCATTATTAAATTTGATATTTTTCATTATAAATAAGAAATAATGCGTCGAAAAAAATAAATAAAATATATTTTGAAATGTGTACATCAAGCCCTTTCATATGATACCCCATTTGAACTAGTAGTTTCAATTTGAATTTTCGACACCCTATAAAAAATATAGACCCCCTATTTTTTAAGATCTATTTACAAATGTATAGTTTTGAGATTTATTCCTGTACTTGTAGTCTATAACGATGTTACTTGCCAAATTTCATAGTTCTAGGTCAACGGGAAGTACCCTATAGGTTTTGATTCCCTTGAGTGTGTCGAAATATGCGTTTTTTGGTGAATAAACGGCCGTAACTTTTTTCTACGTAAACTTAGCAGTTTGATTTTTTTTTTACTTCATGGGACCGTAGACCTGAGTATACAGTTCAAATTTCAGCTTGATACCTCCACGCATTCTCGACATAGAAATTCTTGACAGACAGACAGACAGACATGATGAATGGGGGTTGATGCTACTCACGTCCGCAGGCTTTACCCTAGTTTCCCTGCACGTGACCCCTGGGTGGTGCTAATCGAGTAGCTTTTTCTGAAGTGGTAGAGCTAAGTTGGAATCATTTAATGTCCATGACAGGGTCGCGATCAAGTTATGGACATTGAGTGACTGCAGCTCGTAATTGGGCCGGCTCGTCCGGGGCAGTACCACTCTCACACAGAAAACCGGCGTGAAGTAGTAGCTCGCTATTGCGTTTCGTGCGGTGAGTGTTGAGACCCGGAGCCCAATCCAAAAACCTCAACTCTGGATATGGCAGTGGCATTAGGAAGAAGAATACCCCAGGAGGGTACCGTCACCGTTGGTGAAGGAGAATCCCTTCCTGAGTTTCACTACTCAGGCCGCCCGACGTATTCTGGGGCGGGCACTATGCCACTCTGTATCTCTGCCAGGAGCAGGCGTGGGAAAAGGACGGTGGCACGTTCCCCTGAGCTCTATATCGAGCTATGTAACATAAGGGGACTTCACTCCAACCTGAATGCCGTCCACCAGCATCTTGAGACGGCTAAGCCAGCCTTGCTTTTTTTAACTGAGACACAGATATCCCCACCATCTGACATCTCGTATCTGCGCTACCCAGGGTACAAACTGGAACACAATTTTGTGCCACGAGCCGGTGTGTGCGCGTACGTTAGGGAGGATATCTGTTGTCGACGTCTTGGCAGTCTTGAAGAGCGGGGCCTGTCAATTATGTGGCTGCGCGCAGACTTCGACGACCACATTCGTATCTACGCGTGCCTCTACAGGTCCCACAGCGGTAACGCCGAAACGGAGTGCCTCGTTGAGCACATCCAAACGACGACTGACAATCTACTCCAGCAAATGCCTTCTGCCGAGATTGTGGTTATGGGTGACTTTAATGCCCACCACATCGAATGGCTTGGGTCACGCTCAACTGACCATGCTGGAAGATCTTTTCATGACTTTGCCTTGGCATATGGTCTAACGCAGCTGGTCTCTTCACCTACACGGGTACCGGATGTGGAGAACCATGTGCCATCCCTTTTGGATCTTCTGCTGACCTCCCACCCGGACAACTATCGCGTATCTGTTGGCGCCCCTCTTGGATCCTCAGATCATTGCCTAATAAAATGTGTGGTGCCACTCATACACCAAAAGCGACCGCGTACAGCAGGTATCCGTCGTGTGTGGCATTTCAGGTCAGCAGATTGGGATGGGCTGCGTGACTTCCTGGCTTCCTACCCTTGGGGGCCAGTTTGCTTCTCGCTGGATGATCCCAGTGTCTGTGCAAATGCTGTCGCTGATGTGGTTCTGCAGGGTATGGAACTATTTGTTCCTAATTCTGCGGTGCCCATTGGCGGCAAATCTCGACCATGGTTCGGTGGGTCTTGCAGAGCCGCGTCGCGTCAGAAGCAAGATTCCTATCGTGCCTGGTCCAATGCTCGGGCCACTGGAGATTCAAATACCGGCGTACTCAAAAAAAAATACAACGCTGATTCCAGATCGTTGAAGGGTTGTATCGCGAAGGCAAAGTCCAGATTTATAAGCGAAATTGGCGAGAGACTAGTGCGCTTGCCATCTGGGTCTCGTGCGTTCTGGTCGCTCGCCAAAGCCGTACAGGGTAACTTCTGTCAGTCGTCGTTTCCACCACTGCAACGGATGGATGACTCGCTGGCCCATACTGCAAAAGAAAAAGCCGATCTCCTAGGGTTTCTTTTTGCATCTAACTCGACTCTCGATGACCAGGGAGCCACACCACCTACCATCCCTCGGTGTGAGAGCTCTATGCCAGAAGTTAAGTTCACGCAAAGAGCCGTGCGTAGAGCGCTTTGCTCCCTGGACATCCATAAATCGAGTGGGCCGGATGGCATTCCGTCCGTTGTTTTGAAAATATGTGCCGCGGAGTTAGCCCCAATTCTAGTCCGCCTTTTTCGGTACTCGTACTCGCTTGGCGTGGTCCCCAGCTCGTGGAAGGAGGCTTTGGTTCACCCGATCCCTAAAAAAGGTGTTTGCTCAGATCCGTCCAACTACAGGCCCATTGCTATAACTTCCTTGTTTTCCAAGATAATGGAAAATATTATCAACCAACAGCTGATAACATACCTAGAGGATCACCAGCTGATTAATGATCGCCAATATGGCTTTCGCCATGGTCGTTCGGCTGGTGATCTTCTGGTATATTTGACTCATTGTTGGGCAGAGTCAGTGGAAAGCAAGGGCGAGGCTTTGGCTGTTAGTCTGGACATAGCAAAAGCCTTTGATCGGGTGTGGCATAAAGCGCTACTATCCAAGCTTCCCTCTTTTGGGTTACCCGAGAGACTCTGCACATGGATTGCCAGCTTTCTCACTGGGCGGATCATTAAAGTTGTGATTGATGGTGCACGCTCGGATCCATTACCCCTAAACGCTGGTGTGCCACAAGGCTGCGTATTGTCTCCTACATTGTTTCTTCTGCATATCAATGACTTGCTGCATGTACGCGGCATCCATTGCTATGCAGATGACAGTACCGTAGACGCAAGATACAGTGGCCTATGTAATGTTTCTCGGGATTGCGTCGATGAGTACCGGGAAAAACTTGTGTTTGAGATTGAGACGTCTCTTGGACACGTCTCTGATTGGTGTAGACTGAACTTAGTCCAGCTGAATCCATCAAAGACACAAGTATGTGCGTTTACTGCAAAAAAGTCCCCATTTGTCGTGGCTCCTAGATTGGAAGGTACTCCCCTTACTATTAGCTCCAGCATTGGTATCTTGGGTGTTGACATATCCAGAGATGTACAGTTCCGTGGTCACTTGGAGTGCAAGGCCAAATTGGCTTCTAGGAAAATTGGCATCATCAGTAAAGCCAGAAGGTATTTTACACCACAGCATCGCCTTCAACTGTATAAAGCCCAAGTTAGGCCTCATATGGAATACTGTTCACATCTCTGGGCTGGTGCGCCCCAGTACTTACTCGCTCCATTCGACCGCATACAACGAAGAGCTGTTCGAATTGTCGGTGACCCAATGATTTCTGATCGGCTGGATTCTCTCTCCACACGCAGAGATGTTGCATCTCTTTGCGTTCTATATAAATTGTACCACGGGGAGTGCTCGGATGAGCTATTTGATTTGATACCTGCCGCTGAGTTCCACTATCGTACAACTCGCCAAAAATTAAAATTCCATCCACATCACCTTGATATTTGGCGATCTACTACAGTACGCTTTTTAAGGCATTTTCTACCACGTACTGTAAAGTTGTGGAATCAACTTCCCTCAGCGGTATTCCCAAATAAGTACGACATGGGGGCCTTCAAGAACAGAGTCAATATTTCCCTTAAAAGGCTGGCAACGGATCGGCGACCCCTTGGTGTTGCTGATTTCTATGGGCGGTGGTGATTGCTTTCCATCAGGTGACCCACATGCTCGCTTGCCACCCTCTGTTATAAAAAAAAAAAAAAAAAAAAAAAAAAAAAGACAGACAGACAGACAGACAGACAGACAGACAGACAGACAGACAGACAGACAGACAGACAGACAGACAGACAGACAGACAGACAGACAGACAGACAGACAGACAGACAGACGGACAACAAAGTGATCTTATAAGGGTTCCGTTTTTCCTTTTGAGGTTCGGAACCCTAAAAAGAAATGGCAGGAGTATACGCTGGCAACGGATCGGTGTTGCTGATCTCCATGGGCGGTGGTGATTGCTTTCCATCAGGTCACCCACATGCTCGTTTGCCCCTTCTCATATATAAAAAAAATAAGCTTTAAGTCCTACGACTTATCACAACATATTATAAAACAAAGTCGCTGCCCCTGTCTGTCCGTCCCTATGTATGCATAGTCCTTTAAAACTACTAAACGGATTTTGATGCGGCTTTTAGGGTTCCGTACCTCAAAAGGAAAAACGGAACCCTTATAAGGTCACTTTGTTGTCCGTCTGTCTGTCTGTCTGTCTGTCTGTCTGTCAAGAATTTCTATGTCGAGAATGCGTGGAGGTATCAAGCTGAAATTTGAACTGTATACTCAGGTCTACGGTCCCATGAAGTTGTAAAAAAATCAAACTTCTAAGTTTACGTAGAAAAAAGTTACGGCCGTTTATTCAGCAAAAAACGCATATTTCGACACACTCAAGGGAATCAAAACCTATAGGGTACTTCCCGCTGACCTAGAACTATGAAATTTGGAAAGTAACATCGTTATAAACTACAAGTACAGGAATAAATCTCAAAACTATACATTTGTAAATAGATCTTAAAAAATAGGGGGCCTATAGTTTTTATAGGGTGTCGAAATTACAAATTGAAACTACTAGTTCAAATGGGGTACCATATGAAAGAGCTTGATGTACAAATTGCAAAATATATTTTATTTATTTTTTCGACGCATTATTTCTTATTTATAATGAAAAATATCAAATTTAATAATGATACTACGTACCTACGGAACCCTCGGTGGGCGAGTCCGACTCGCACTTGTCCGGTTTTTTTTAATAGATAGAGTGTTTATTATGGAAGGTTTATATGTATTATACATGCATAATATAGTAGAGAAACACTGATAATTATCGAGGTTTCCAATGTGATGTCGTAAATAAACACATTTGTTTGCGCTTATATTGCAAACGCTGGCTAAATCCTAAGAGATAGATCAAAATAATGTAGTACAGTATTGTTCACCTTAAAATGGTCTATAAAAAAGTCCGCGATGGTATATGTCTATCTCTTAGGGATAACCCACAATAACCGTTTTTAGGGTTCCGTACCCGAATGGTAAAAAGGAACCCTATTACTAAGGCTCCGCTGTCCGTCCGTCCGTCCGTCCGTCCGTCTGTCACCAGGCTGTATCTCATGAACCGTGATAGTTAGACAGTTGAAATTTTCACAGATGATGTATTTCTATTGCCGCTATAACAACAAGTACTAAAAACTGGCATAAAATAAATATTTAAGGGGGCTCCCATACAACAAACGTAATTTTTTTGCTCGTTTTTGCTCGCAATTCATAACGGTAATAGGTAGACACTTGAAATACTCACATAATATTTAATTATATATTTACTTTAAAAATAAATAATTAAATTTAAATAAAACAAATATTTAAGGGGGCTCCCATACAACAAACGTGATTTTTTTGCCGTGTTTATAGATAATAGTACGGAACCCTACGTGCGCGAGTCCGACTCGCACTTGACCGGTTTTATTTATTCTTTACTTTTTACGAGACATAATGACTTATTTACGATGCGATTTTAAGCAATATAGCATTAATCCTTATCCAATTAAGTACCTTAAATACATTGTGCATTTAATATACATCAATATGGCCCTTTACAGCATGTAATTTAAATGAATATTTTCGAAGATATTACAGATTTAAAATGTAGGGTCATAACGGCTGTGGCAGTGCTGACGGGACGCCGCCGGCGCGGCGGCACGTGCCTATAGCTGTCAACTATATAGGACAATGCGCATAGACCTTCTGTAGTACATTTAGTATCAGCATTGCATCCGTGCAAAGCCGGGGCGGGTCGCTAGTATCATATATAAATGAGATCAATTTTATTTTTATTCCATACTTCCAAATTAAGATTCTAAGATAAAAAAACAAATATATATATTACATCATAAAGCAGTGATAAAATTTATTCAGCAAGCCAGTTATAATAATCTCAAAGGTAAGTTCGTTCCACCAAAAATGGAACGTAATTTTCTCGACATTTTCGCAACAGAGACCTGGTTACAAATAACATTTTGATTATTAAAACACGTTTCTCAAGCGAAAGAGGCTCTGTACGGAATGAGCTGAGTCTACAAGAATTAATTAATAATAAATATTTGACAAATCTGACATCGAAATTGGGGAAACCCTGTTGTTAAAAAAATCCGTTTTTTTTTAATACTGCGTAGGGTCGCTACCCTACGCAGTTCTTACCAAACCCCGGCCACTCAATACAAATGTCTCGTCGTTGTCTACTACATAAACAATGACGTGTGTGAAGAGCGTGAATGAGCGTGTGTGCGTGCTCGAGATTTGTCTCAGTGGGGAGGTGAAATCGAAACGAGAGAGAGGGAGTGGCCATACTGTACATAGTACTCATGGTGCAGCAGTTAGCCATACATACGCCGACGTTGGGGTGTATTTGGTTCACCAAGATCTTTGAACCAAAGCCAACTTCACCTGCACGTAGTGCACCCTGCTGACTGACAAACGAAGCTCTGGCGAAAAGAGAGGTAGGGAGCTTAATTGTAAGCTACCCGACTGGGGAATGTACCTCCACCTCACAGAATACCGCAGCCAAATAACAGTTCCCTTGAGAGTTGTTGTGTTCCTGCGAGTGAGTGAGGTTACTAGAAAGAAAGGAAAGAGATGCTGCGTTGGCAGTGGGGGTGGCGGCGCGCGAGCAATATTTTATGTTACGAGCGTTAATATGGCTACGGTAACCGCTTCACATCAGGTGGGCCTAATGCTTGTCTGCCACCCGACGTAGTATAAAAAAAAACTTTGGATTAAAATGTACGAATTTTACTTTCGTTAATAAAGCTTGTTTAAACTCCGTACAAATATGTAATAAAGACTACAATACAAACATCTTAACAACACACGGGACACTTCATCCCCAAATTGCTCTTTAAAGCCACTCATCAACCCCGGCCACTTTAAACCCTCAGTAATAATAAACGTCTTCCCATTTCGTGTGAAGACAGCAATTTGAACAGTCACCGTGTGCGGTGTAGGTACTCATATGAGGAGGGATAGATAGAAATATATAAAGAGACCTTTGCCAAATGCAAACCATGGCATTATTGGGATGTGTTTTTTAAACTTTATTTATTTTCCAAAACAAGTTCTGTTCTTTTGCCACTGAGGTGACAAACAAGCATACGGTATGCATGATGGAAAGCAGATGGAAGCAGTAATTACAATGCCTAATAATAATTTTTGATTGATTGTTTTTTTTTTTTTTTTTTGGGGCGCGGCATGTGACAGTCAGCGCCTGCCATGGCATATCAACCATAGGAAATTGGAATTCAGGAATGGAAGCGACGAAAACACAGGCTTCATGTCATCTCGTCGCGTCCACTATGCCGGCCTAAAAGGTTCCACTTTGATACGTGATTTTAACCTAATTGAGAAGGGTACAATACGGGGTTGCATTGATTTTCAATCAACACCCAGATGTTCCCTACATATGACATAGTTATGAGCGCTTATTGCAAATCTATCTAAAAGATTTTTTCTTATCTCTGTATATCGTATCGTCTGCTAACATCAAAAGAATAACTAGAGTTATTCTTAAAAATATGTTATTCTTCTAAACGAGTCCGGATACAATTTTTATTTTATACAACTAGAGTGGCAAACAAGCATACGGCCCGCCTGATGGAAAGCAGTTACCGTAGCCTATGAACGCCTGTAACACCAGGGGCACCACACGCGCGTTGCCGACCCTGTAAAAACCTCTTCACGCCCTTTTTGAAGAACCCCATGCTGTAGACTCCTGAGAAAACCTCGACAGGCAGTTCATTCCACAACTTAACCGTACGCGGGAGAAAACTTCTCTGGAACCGCACAGTACATGACCACTTAGGCTCCAATGTGTGAGGATGAATTCCCTGTCGATGGCGAGCGGTGCGACTGTAAAAGGAGGCCGTGGGCATCATGTCAAACATATTCTCAAAGGTATTAGGAAGGATATAGGATATATTATTTTATAAAAAAAAGTTAACGCGGGCAAAGCCGCGGATGGAAGCTAGTAGTAATATAATTAGAAACTGTTTTTTTACACCACTAAAGTGGCAAACATACGGCCCACATGATGAAAAGCAGTTACTGTATCTGTTCGATCCCTACACGCAGTAATAATCTTTGATTAACCTTAATAATCTTTGATTGTTTTTTTTTATTTTTTATTTTTTATTGGGGCGCGGCATGTGACAATCAGCGCCTGCCTGATGTGCCATAGGAAACTGGAATTCAGGAATGGAAGCGACGAAAACACAGGCTTCATATCATCTCGTCGCGTCCACTATGCCGGCCTAAAAGGTGCCACTTTGATACGTGATTTTAACCTAATTGAGAAGGGTCCAATACGGGGTTGCATTGATTTTCAATCAACACCCAGATGTTCCCTACATATGACATAGTTATGAGCGCTTATTGCAAATCTATCTAAAAGATTTTTTCTTATCTCTGTATGACACGTCTGCTAACATCAAAAGAATAACTAGAGTTATTCTTAAAAATATGTTATTCTTCTAAATGAGTCCGGATACAATTTTTATTTTATACAACTAGAGTGACAAACAAGCATACGGTCCGCCTGATGGAAAGCATGTACCGTAGCCTATAACACCAGGGGCATCACACGCGCGTTGCCGATCCTGTAAAAACCTCTTCACGCCCATTTTGAAGAACCCCATGCTGTAGTCTCCTGAGAAAACCTCGACAGGCAGTTCATTCTACAGCTTGACCGTACGCGAGAGAAAACTTCTCTGGAATCACACGGTACGCGACCACTTAGGCTCCAATGTGTGAGGATGAATTCCCTGTCGATGGCAAGCGGTGCGACTTTAGAAGGAGGCCGTGGGCATCATGTCAAACAACTCCTCTGAACACACCCCACAATCGGTAGAGCGCACAAAGGGACGCAAGATCTCTCCTCAGATAGATAATAATCAGACATAAAATAAAGTCCGGATGATTCTCAAAGTTATTCTTACCAAATAGCGATTTCTAATTATGGAAATAAATACGTTAGTTAGTAGTTAGACTAACTTATTGAGTGGGCCGAGAGAAACGCTTATATTCGCCGAAAAGTAACTTTTGGAAACAAATAGGCTCCAAAACCACTGAACTGATATAGATGAAACTTATCACGATTATATACCGCGACATGCTTGAGATTTCGGCCCAGTGGGCTCGAATCCGGTCTAGTTAAAATACGTATGATTGATAATGGCCTACAGCATTGTCAATTTATAAATCCGTGCAATAGGTCAGAACTGCTATTGCATCATTTGTTTTAATTACTGTATATAATATTGTGACAATTAATTTATTATGCTATTGCTTCATTTATTTATGTAGTATTTTAATCTAAAATGTGTGTATGTGGATGTAAATTAAATAAATTTTAACATGTATAAAATCCTTGTCCACGACAGGGGTGTGCGTTATGTACGAAGTAAGCCGATCTGCGCACACTCAGCGGCACTTTACACCGCTGAGTGTGCGCATATTGCGATTGGCTTCGTACAAAAAAAAAATACAGGGTAGACCTACGAAGACATTCTTTAATTAGATTGATTTTCCAAACAAAATTGAGTTATCATATGAAACTACTTTTCCTCCTTTTTCGTTTTGGTGGAAAATGCCCTTAGGTTTGTCAATATAGAACCCTAAAAAAATATGACAAGGGCGAGGGCAACTCGGTAATATTATGATATTGTATTATTGGCACTTTGCCAATGGGGAGTCAGTTGCACGTTTAACTGGATAGCCCTCCGAACCGACACCCGAATTTCTATAGCCTGTGAACACAGATTTTCGAATAAACTAGATATCGCTAGTCTGAGCTCAAGAAAAAATAAAAAGGTATTCAAAACAGTTGCGTAATTAAGTTGCTTAGATCTTTCTACTCAACTTACTCAACTTAATTACGCAAGTGACCTTAAGTCATGAAAAGGATATATTAAAACTTCGATATACATTATACGAATAGCCCAGCCAAGGTTGAGCAAGGTAATCAAGGTTGAAATTCGTGTTCTGACTTACTTTTTTTTTCAAATACTTTATATTCTGCTTGCTTGCTTGAATGCTTTTTTAGTATCTATCCTGGTATAAAAAAATTACTGTCATATTCGTATAAAATATCTTGTATAAAATCGTAGACATAATTGAATAACTGATATCTATAATAAATTATATCTAGCCAACTTTAAATCTGTGCATATGACGCTAGAAACTCGGAAACAGCCGCACACTTATAATATTAGCGAAATAAAAGGTTTGGGAAATTGTTTTTTGTATGTTATTGATAAAAAATGAGCATATATACAGAATTCTTATGTATATTATTAGTAAGGTGCTATCTAGTTTCTATAATTATAGAATTTGTACGCGCGTCCTATGGGAATCTATCGCGTAACACTATTGCTTTCAGCTATAACCTTCACAATTTTAGATGCCAGAATATTACTATTAGATTTGGCTACAGGATTTTATTCTCTCAAATATGATAAGATAACGAACATGAGGTTTTCAACGCTGATTACTGAATAAAAATTCATAGTTTGTGAACTCCAACATCTTCGCTGATTTGACCGTGTCGAACGTATGGGAAATGGTCGAAGCGCCAGAAGAGCATATAGTGGTCGAGCTGTAGGGTGCCGTCATATCGGTGGATGTAAATATTGCTGGAGCGACAGAGTGGAGGCTGATTTGTACGAGCTTCATGTGCGCGCAAAGCAGGGATAATTGGAGGGTTGGATGTCGTACGTCGGGGTTCAAGACTCACTTTGAGTTGCTGCGCCAAAGGTCAGGAAGTCAATAAGTTGTTTATATTATTTGCCATAAACGACCGTTTTTGGCTTTTTTTGCCTAATTCTTTTACTGTGGCACCATCTTTGATCAAAACCAAGATCAAGGAGATGCTGCGATGGCAGCAGAGGTGGCGGCGCGCGAGCGATATTTTATGTTGCGAACTTTAATATGGCTACGGTAACCGCTTCACATCAGGCGGGCCGTATGCTTGTCTGCCACCCGATGTAGTATAAAAAAAAATCTTTGTGAAAATAATAGTTTTGTATAATTTTTCTATTTATAAATGTATGAAGGGGTTTAGTGCATACTCCAACACGCTGCTCAACTGCGGGTTGGCGGAGGCCAGTGTTTTCATGCCACCTAAAGGCCCATTTGGCCTAATGACGTTATGACAACATGAGATCGACCGGCTTAATGTGCCCACCGTAGCACTAACGAGCTCTAGTTAAATAAACCCATCCATGGACAGGTTACGGCCGACGTTGCTTAACTTGCGTGTTTGATTAGACTGACATACACGTGCTTGATGCATCCGTGTGCTAGTTTTAAATTACAAAACTTTAATAGCTCGATTGAATGCAGTCATTATGACAGTTTTTTTTTTATGTAAGAGGAAAGTGAACGAGCATGTGGGTCACGATCGCCGATCCGTTGCCAGCATACTCCTTCCTTTCTTTCTGGTGGCCTCACTCACTCTCTCGCAGGAACACAACAACCCTCAAGGGAATTGTTATTTGGCTGCGATATTCTGTGAAGTGGAGGTACTTCCTCACAACAGCTTAAAAAATACGCTATGCCCTACCTCTCGTTTCGGCAGAGCCTCTATTGTCAGTCAGCAGGGTGCACCACAGGGCTTTGGTTATAAGATATTGATGAGCAATTACACCCCTAATTATTATCTATTTTCAAATTCACATCCCCTGTTTTCTGTTTTCAAATTCACAAAAACACAATGGCTTACTAGCCATAACGTCGTATTTACACATTATGAAAGTAACAAAACATTGTATTGAATGCATATTCCGACTGTATTCCAGCGAAAATTTGCAGTGGTCGTGGTGGGCGGGCGGGCGATATGAAGGATTTTCCTGCTCAAATATTGGTCGTGCTACAAATGTATGGGATATTTGCGTTGGAATATTAGCCTTTGATATTATGCAACATTGTATCATAATTGTCAACAAATTATGTATTACATTTAGCAAAATTTATCTGCATTAATTATTTAGCTATTCAGAAAACGGATTAAAACCGAATGAAAAGATACAGTTTAATCACACAATTCATCATCATCATCAGGTCCATTTTAGTCTCCACTACAGGAGCACGACCCTCTCTCGTCCGTCCTAGACGGAAGGAGGATTTGGCCTACACTCCCCACGCTGGCCAAACGGGTTGGGGAGGCCTGATCGATATTTGATAATGTATTTCCCTTAGTCGCCTTGTACGACATCCACGGGAAGAAACGGAGTGATTCTATTTTAGTATGCCGGAAATCACACGGCCAATAATCACATAATTTGTTGACAATCATGGCCTGCTGATTTATAGTCGTAAATAAGTTAAAAAAGGATATGTTTTACATTACCACTTACCAATAAGTACACATTCGTAGCAAGGAAACCTTATGAGATTTTCTGATCACCAGGGTACTGCCGAACTAAGCTGGGCCAGGTTAACAGGGGACTGACACGATAGGGAAGTTTCCGGCCTTAAAGGTCTAAAGAAGGTTGAAGAATATTTTAAGTATGCACATTATGTTTGTAAGGGTTTCTATGGGTAGGGTAAGTTCTTGCCAATGATATTATAAATATAGATATGCCTTTTTTTATACCTAAATTGCGTCAGGAAACAGTTCCCGTTGAACATCATTATATCAGCGTATTGCTGCTCATTCTTTTTTTATACTACGTCGGGCTGCTACCCGGCAAGCATACTGCCTGCCTGGTGTGAAGCGATTGCCTTAACCATATTAACGCTCGCAACATAAAATATCGCTCACGCGCCGCCACCCCCGCTGTCAACGCAGCATATCCTTCCTTTCTTTCTGGTGACGTCACTCACTCGCAGGAACACAACAACCCTCAAGGGAATTGTTATTTGGCTGCGGTATTCTGTGAGGTGGAGGTACACTCCCCAGTCGGGTAGCTTACAATTACGTACCTACCTCTCCTTTCGCCAGAGCTTCGTTTGTCATTCAGCAGGGTGCACCACGTGCAGGTGAAGTTGGCTTTGGTTCAAAGATCTTGATGATCCTCTTACACCCCAAAAAACAATGGAATTGTTAACGCATGTGACATTAAGAATTGCAATATTTTTGGAGCCAGGAGTGCCCTGCGGAAATGATTAATGTCGTTAAGTTAGGAAGGAGATGCTGCGATGGCAGCGGGGGTGGCGGCGCGCGAGCGATATTTTATGTTGCGAGCGTTAATATGGCTATGGTAACCGCTTCACATCAGGCGGGCCGTATGCTTGTCTGCTACCCGACGTAGTATAAAAAAAAAAAAAAATTGTAAATATACTTCTCAGCAAAAGGGCTGAAAAACTTTGCTTTCCTATATAGTTCTGTTTTGGTTATGGGAACCGTTTTTCAGCATTATCTTTAAAACTGGAGGCCTACCGCCGAAGCAGAAGCCGATTACCATCGAATATTTTGATTCGAAAAATTGGTTCTTGGACAGCATCTTCAGCTTAGTATGTAGAGCTCCAGGGTTTCTACCAGCTAAACTAAACAGAGCTAGTATAAATCTAAGCTCAACTTTGACATTTGCAATCTAATAATCCGATATGATCAGCTTCAGCTTCGCCGGTAGGGCCCCTGAACGTTGTGCCCTCCGCCTTGATCATGTAAGTTTTTGCTGCGCTACCCCAGCAAGGAATACAGTAGGTGAGATAGACTGACAGAGTGCGTATTAATTTTGTAAGGATTAATTTAATTATTTTTATCACCAATATCGTGTTCGTTTTTTTTTATTTTTTATTTGAAAGAGAAGCGAATCATGTGATGGAAGGCATTCATCACCGTCCGTAGAGATCAGCAACACCAAGGGGTCGCCGATCCGTTGTCAGCCTATAATCCTTCGTTTCTAGTGACCTCACTCACAGGCAGAAACACGACAAAACTCAAGGGAATAGGTTTTTGGCTACGGTATTCTATGAGGAGTAGGTACTTCTCCAGTCGAGCCGCTTAAAAAATATGCTATGCCCTACCTCTCTTTTCGCCAAAGCCTCGTTTGTCAGTCAGCAGGGTGCACCGCGCAGGTAAGGTTGGCTTTGGTTCAAAAATGTTTATGATCTACTTACACCCCAATTCGAATCTCCCACATTTAGTTTTCCATATTTAGGATTCTAGTTTGGCTTAGTAAGATAATACAAAGTGCGAAGACTAGCTGGTTTAGCCGATAAATACTTGTAACAGAGGCCAGACATACGAACGGACGACGGAGGGGAGTAAGTAGTACTCCCCAAAATTAAAATCTCATTATGCATATGTCTAAAAATGAGAGTGTACTTTGATGATAAATTGCTATATTACATCCAAAGATGAGATTTTAAAACTGAGTGGGTATGAAACCGCTTGTTAGCTTTGTTCCTATAAAAAGCTTTTTATAACATCCTCTTATATCTTTTAAGTCTTCTTAACAAGTAACAAAACATTTATAACAAGCTAAACTTCTAAATACGGTATCATAACTCACCCTGACTGAAAGTCCTGAAACAACTCACCTAATCTGAACTTGGAACTCAACGTAAGCAGTTGCAAAAAGCTACTGCTAAACTTTTTCGCTCCCCTTTGACTAATAACAAACTGTAAACTTTAAATGCCGGAGGAAAAGCTGCTCTTCCGGAAAAGCTTGCTTTTCATTGGAAGTGTGTTTGAAACGGGTAATTAAGCATGTGACTATGCACGATATTCATGCTTTATTGTAGTCTATTAAATTTCATACAATTAGAGCTTATAGGAGGTTTTACCGACATATTACCTAGGTAGTTATGAAATATTACGTAAAATAATTGCAATGTGGTGTAGATGTGCCCCGCGCGTGTAACGGAGAGTCAAATATAGCTTTTGATAGTCATCGGGAGGAAATGAAAATAAGGCCCATCTGATGTGAAGCGGTTACCGTACCCTGACTCGGAACATAAAAATATCACTCGTGCGCCATCACCTCAACGCTGTCTCGCCTACACACTGCAACAACGCTTTTCTTCCTAGTGACCTAATTGTAATTGTAAGTGACGAGTTTGATGGTATCATTGCGCGTGTCATTCTAATCGATTGCGCAAGTTAAGCAACGTCGATCGTAGCCTATCCATGGATGGGTTTATTTATCTCGAACTCCTCCGTGCTTCGGAGGGCACGTTAAGCCATCGATCCCGGCTGTGAAGATGATAGTCGTTAAACCAAGTCAGTGGCCTTTGAGCGGCTTGAAAACACTGACCTCCGCCAACCCGCAGTTAATGCCGCAGCGGATGGCCTCAAAGATCGAGGCCCAGCGGAGCTGGAGAGGGTCGAGTTCGATTACCTGGTGGACGAGGAACAATACAGGGCAGCCAACATCTTTGCCCTGCGAATGTTCACGGACGGCAGTAGGATTGAGGGTCGGGTAGGTGCCGCTGTTTCAATTTGGAACAGCAATGCCGAAACCAAGGCCATCAAGCTTACTTTGTCGTCCTACTGCACCGTCTACCAGGCCGAACTCCTCGCTCTCAGCACCGCGGCAAAATACGTGTTGAGCTGTAATGAATCCAGCGTGGGCATCTTCAGCGACTCCAGGGCGGCGCTCCAGGCGATAGGTAACGTTGATTCTCCTCACCCCCTTGCGGTACAGACGCGGGACGCTCTTAAACTGTGCAAAGCGCAGGGTAAGGGCGTCTCGATGTTCTGGATTAAGGCGCATGTGGGTCTTGAGGGGAATGAACGAGACGATGAACTCGCCAAGAGTGCGGCCTTGAGGTCGAAGAAGAAGCCCGACTACGACCGCTGCCCTGTCTCATTCGTCAAGGGTATGATCCGTAAGGCGACCATTGACAAATGGGATAGGAGATACCGCTCGGGAACTACAGCTTCAACGACGAAGCTGTTTTTCCCGAGTGCGACCGCCGCGTACAGTATCGTGGGCAAAATGGCTCCGTCTGGCATCACCACGCAAGTCTTATCGGGACACGGTGGGTTTACCGCGTACTTGTACAGGTTCAAGTGCGCGGACGATCCATCGTGTTTCTGTGAAGCTGGCGAGGGTCAGACAGTGCAGCACAATTTGTTTCAGTGTCCCGCATTCTCCAAACAAAGATGGGAATTAGAGCAGCGTTTGGGAATGCGGGTCACTGAAGCGAACGTGTCCGAGATGATGGCTGGAAAAAGTAGATTTAAGTATATTGACTACTGTGTCAATCTAGCCTCGGCTGTCATCAGGCGGAACAAGCAAAATGGCCCCACCTAGGACTAATGTTGACTTGGGCGCCTATATTTTCCGATAGGCGCCTCGATCGCGGTGGCTAGGTGGGGTCATTGAGTTAAGTGTCTGCCGAGGACGGCTGTGGATGGATTGACACTAACTAGATGTAAAATTGACCAAGCCATCGCCTCAAACTCGTCGGCGTCCAAAACGTGGACATTTAATTTTAAAGTTTTAATCAAAAATTTTGTGATATAGATAGATAGATAGTTTATTTGTATTACAGCAGTTACACACGTACAATTATAAGCTTTTACAATTGGTGACAGTATACACATTGTTGATTGTAGGTGTGTGTTGCAGCAATACAAAGGGGCCATAGCTCAGTGGGAATGTTGCATAAGCAACACACTGATTTTCGGCTATTACCCAGAGGTACGAGTGCGCATCAGTTCAAGTAATGTCAAGTATAAATAATAACCATTAAATATATATATATATATATGAGATGTGCTAAATGTACAAATACGATTATGAAATAGTGAGTTACTGACTAATACAAGTTTAAATATATAAATAAATGCGGAATAATAATAACAATAATGATAACTGTCTTTACTTATAGATAGCGTAATAATTTATGATAGACAACAAGTGAAGTAGATAGTGAGATTATAATAAAATTTTTACGATATTCAATTTACTTAATATTCAATATTCAAAAATAGTGAATGGATTACAGACATAAAATTAATACCCAAATGCCCATGAAGTGACAGCAGACCGCTACGACAGGTAACTCTTCGGAATGCCTAATTTCTGTTTATCTAGTAGAAAAGAACTTAAATGTTTTTTAAAAGTAAGTCTGGCGGTGATATTTCTGATTGGCGGCGGAATGTTGTTCCAACATTTAGTTGCCTGGTAGCGGAAGCTGCCCCTAAAGGCAGCCGTTCTGTGATGCTGCACGACTAGACTGGATCGGCGACAAAACCTAGTGCCATATCGCTCTTGGAACGGAGAAAACATCAATTTGGAGTGGAGATATTCCGGATTTTTAAATTTAATAACCCCAAATAACAAATTTGCCAAATGGAGCTGCCTACGCGAGTCCATGTTTAGTAAAGAAGCATTATTTAAAATAGGCGATATGTGACTTCTAGGAGCAACATTTAAACAATATCTACAGCAAGCGTTTTGTACTCGCTGTATTATATGTTTTATTGACAATTTTATTTAATATTGCTATTGCACCATTTATATTTTATAAGTTACTGTATGCCTCGATTAATTTTATGCTATTGCATCATGATACTTTAATATAGCTTAATATGTATATAGGTTATAAGGTAGTTAAAATTGTAAGATAGATAAATCATTATTAATAATAGATATCTAAGTGCCTTGTCCACGACAGGGGTGTGCGCTATTTACAAAGTAAGCCGATCTGCGCATGCTCAGCGGCATCTTACACCGAGCGTGCGCATATTGCGATTGGTTTTGTATAAAAAAAAAAAAACCCGCAGTTAAGCAGCGTGGTGGAGTATGCTCTAAACCCCTTCGATTGAGGGGAGACTCGTATCTGAACAATGAGATAATTATGGGTTAGTGCAGACCTAATTACTTGCAGGAACCTTTCTCTCACTCACAGAAACACTAAAACCCATGCCGTACCACTCTTTTGATAGAGCCTCATTTGTCGGTTAGTTAGGGAACTCCATGCAGGCAAGATAGATAGATAGATAGATAGAATATGCTTTATTTGCATAATACAATTTAAAAGAACAGTGAATCAATAAATTATTACAAATTTGTATATATGCAACAAGACGGCCTTATTGCTGAGAGCAATCTTTTCAAGGCTACCTTAGGGTAACGAATTTGTGCATGGAGTGGGCAGGATTCGCAGATCAAAAGAAATTAATGAAAACTATAAGTATAGTAATATTAAGGCAAGGTTGGCATTAGCTATACGATGATGACTAACCATTTACATTCCAAAGTATTCATATACATTATCATTATCAACCTGCTGCTGGATATAATCCTTCCACTACTTTCCGCATCAGACGCTTCTAGCTACTTTTTTGTGGGGTTCGGTCTATCTAACGAGGGGGTGCCGTACGCTTCGTCGCCCCTTATGTGGCTTCTAGTCTAGAACTTTGGGGCTATGTCAACAACCTTAGTTTTCGGATTTCTTCGCTCCGAATTCCATTCCTTAGTGAAACCCCAATACCAGTACATACACATTTCACATATTATCATCTACACGAACAATTTCTCTCCATGAACGATTCAATGAAGAGACGATTTTCCGAACGCAAACTATTCCAATAAGTGCAGTAAGTCATGTGACTGGGTATGTACCCAGTAGTCAATATCTGACTACATGCTCGATGTTCAGTCACCAACTATTTAATTTCACGTGAACAAAGTAAGTGGATATAACAGAGCATGGCGGCTAGTTTTTCAATTTGGCGCAACGCAATGCACTGACTGGAAGAAAATATTGCAATTTTATTCACTGCTGTAAAGCCGAATGTTTGTGATTGCTGCAATAAAGCGATAGGCTGCTTTTAACTGGAAAATGTTTCGCTGGTTTATGACTTCGTGCCAAAAATGTGAAGTGTTTTTTTTTTTACATCGCGATAGAAGTTTGTGGTTTCGTTTTGTTTGGCAAGCTATAGCTTGTTGTCGACAAGCCATAGCGTGCCACTGCTACAATGTAAGTCTACATCCACGTGAGGAGAATGAGTGAGCAAGGGCTTAACAGTGATAGCTCGATAGCTGACGGGTTGATAGAGATCAGTATTTTCTAACCAAGCTAAAGCATATGCGTTAGCGTAGTCAAGCCTTGTTATATAAAAATATATATATATATATATATATTTCTAGCCAATTTACACAGCGCCATCTAGTTCCAAATTAAGCGCAATGCTCGAGTTATGGGTACTAGACAACTGATAAATGTACTTAAATACATTTTTTTTGTAAATAAATACCTACTTATAATACATAGAAAACACCCAGACCAAGACAAACAGACATGTTCATGCACACAAATGTTTATCTTGTGCGGGAATCGAACCCGCGACCTCGGAGTCAAAGTGGCTATTGCTAACCATTCGACCACCTAGCTCGTCAAATATAACAAGGCTTGATTCCAAAGACTCACGATCATCTAATGAATACAGACCGCTATTGGTCTGAGTTCATTAGACCGACAGCTTCTGGATGAGATTGGAATATCATCTTTCTAAGATATTTTTATCGGCCATATTGAACGTATCAGTGATGGCAAATGGTAAAGGAATTTTCTAAAGTAGACATATGTAAGGTTATGTTGGGTGTCTATTATAGTCCCTCGTTGCATATAAATTACTTCGACTCCTTGGATGCCATTCTCACCGAAGTACGCCCACAGGTTGATCATTTGATACTCATGGGAGACTTCAATACTTGCCTCATAAAGAATGATGCCCGTTCTAAGAAACTGTTAGCCATCCTGCAATCATTTGATTTACATCAACTTTCTCTAGGCCCTACTCACTTTTCACATAATGGCCCTCCTTCTTTGTTAGATCTAATAATCACCTCTTCTCCTGACCTAGTAGCGTGTCATGGTCAATTTAATGCACCTGCCTTTTCCGCACATGATTTAATATTCGCGTCATTAAAGGTGCGAGCCCCCAAACGTAGAAATAAAGTTTTAATGTTGCGTAATTACAAGGCCATAGACCGTGTAGCATTACGGGATGATGTCTCGCTTACCGACTGGAGTCCTGTACTCAATGCTTCTGACCCCGATTGTAAGCTTGCCGCGTTCAATTCTATCCTCATGTCTATCTATGAAAAACATGCTCCGATACAACCAGTTAAAGTGAAACATTTTCCCTCACCCTGGCTCACAGACGAGATTAGGAAGCTAATGGCGAGAAGGGACAGGGCAAAAATTAAATGGCGTAAGAATCCTACGGAGGCTAATCGTCTTAATTATGTCACACTGCGTAATGGTTGTAACAAGCGTTGCAGAGATGCGAGGAGAAAATTTATTCACTCATCTATTGACCACTGTCCGCCGGATAAGCTGTGGAAATTTTTAAACAAGTTAGGAATTGGCAATTCTAAGTCATGCTCTGTTAATAATTTTAATTTAGACGCTGACGATATCAATAAGCACTTCAGTTCAACTTCTGTGACTTTGTCGCCTCAAGCTAAAACAGCTACTTTGACACGCATAAATGATGCTCCTAAACGTGATTGTGATCCATTTGAACTTGGTGTAATTACATCGGATGAGGTGTTAAAGCTTATTGATTCCATTGGGTCCAGAGCCGTGGGTAGTGATGACATAGGTCTCGATATGATCGAACCGATCAAGGAGCTAATAGCACCGATATTGGCGGATATTCTAAACTGTTCGTTATCCTCAGGTATAGTTCCATCTTTATGGAAAAAAGGACAAGTTATCCCACTTCCAAAAAAATCAAATCCCTCCTTCTTTTCTGATTTCCGCCCTATCACTATTCTACCGTTTTTATCCAAGGTGTTGGAGCACTTTGTGCATCAACGCCTTACTAGTTTTCTTAGACGCAACCACTTCCTGAGTCAGTGTCAGTCTGGTTTCCGTGCTGGCCATAGCACAGTCACAGCTCTTATCAATATTACTGATGACATCCGCAAAAATATCGATAATAAGCTCCTTACTGTCCTTGTGCTATTAGATTTTACTAATGCGTTTAATATGGTCGATCATGACATATTGATGGCGCTACTCCATCAGCTGAATCTATCTACCATCTCTCTGTCCTGGTTCCAATCATACCTCTTTGATCGACAACAAATGGTAAAGATAGACGAACGGAGGTCTAGTTGGTGCACAGTTAATACAGGCGTCCCACAGGGCGGAGTGCTTTCTCCGATCCTTTTTTCTATTTTCATCGACGGCATTACGTCTTGTTTAAACTCTTCCTTTCACTTGTACGCCGATGATTTACAAATATACGCTGCTGCCCCCCTTCAAGACCTCACACAAGCTATAGGTGTCATTAATGCGGACCTCCGGGCAATAGGAGAATGGGCTGATAACTTTGGCTTGAAAATTAATGCGACTAAATCTCAAACCATAGTTATTGGCAGTCCCCATTTTATTTCAAAGTTCCGAACCATGACTTTTCCTAGTGTTAGTTATAACGGTACAACTATACCATACTCCACTAAAGTAAAGAACTTAGGAATTGTTATGGATCAGACACTTTCATGGGGGCCTCATATCAATGAAATAAGTCGCAAACTATACACTTCACTTCATTCTCTTAGACGCCTGCAAAATTTTCTTCCTGTAGACACTAAAATAATGCTGGCTCGTTCCCTACTCTTACCTCTCATTGATTATGCCGACGTGGCCTTCCTGGATCCTTCAGAAGAATTGTTAGATAAATTAGATAGATTGCAAAATCAGTGCATTCGTTATGTCTTTGGCCTCCGGAAGTATGACCACATTTCTCAATCCAGGCAACAACTGAACTGGCTTCCCATACGGTTACGTCGCAAAGTCCATATCCTAACCATGCTATTTAATGTGCTTTTTAATCCCTCAATTCCTAAATATCTTAAGGATCGATTTCACTATCGAGATGTCGATCCACGTCTGCGTCGTAGTGATGACCCAATTTTGAAACTCCCTGTTTTCCAAACGAATTCTTTCTATAATTCATTTAGTGTGCAAGCGGTACGGCTATGGAACGCGCTCCCTCTTGACCTGAGAAAGTTACAAACTCTCGGGTCATTTAAAAAAGGATTACTCAAATATGTATTATCCTCTGAGTGATGTCAGATTGTATTACCACAGGTATCTACTATCAGTCTCAGTCTGTTCATTCTCCTAACGCGTCAGACTAAGTGATATGTACTTATATTACTACTATTGCTTTTAATGTGCTTTTATAATATTATGTTTTTGAGCATAATGTGTTATATGTATATGTGTATGTATATATGTGGTATATGTGTGTGTGTGTATAATTCAAGTATGAGTATTAAGGTATGATTTCATTGTCATTATTTTATTTTAAATTGTGCGAAATTTACTCCTCCTGTATTCCGTGGTTGACTGGAAGAGATCCCTGTTGGGATAAGTCCGCCATTGTACTAGTGTTTATTATTACGTATAAGTGTATGTATTACTGTTTTAGTGCAATAAAGATTTACAAACAAACAAACAAATGTAGGCTACGAAGTTTTAGTCTTTTAATTTAATACCTTTTTTGCGATATTGCTGTCTCTCACATTGCCAAAAGAGGAAGTCAAATTACACAAGCTTCCTAATTCTACTAATTTCTTCTGAATAAATTCATAGTGCACGGGTGGTTTTACTAACGGGACTGCAGTGTTTGTGATTGTCTTTTTGGTGGTGACGGCTGTTAATTCTGGCTACATAGGAGACACAGTGGTAAGAATATGTGGTGGGCCTATCCCGATTTTAAATAATACGACCCACCTGGTGCTACGCAGTTACAGCAGCTTATAGATAGCTAGCAACACCTAAGGTATTATTTACGCGTTGCCGACACTTTGAAAACCCTTCGCCGCCTTCCTTCAAGAACCCTATACTGTAGATTCCTAGGAATAACTCGTCAGGAAGTTCAAAATTTATGAATTTTACGACATTATTAAGCGAATTGGGAAACTGTAACGCTAATAATTGTATGAAATAAATAAATAAACTCTTTCCTTTCTGGTGACCTCACTCACTCGCAGGAACACAACAACCCTCAAGGGAATTGTTATTTGGCTGCGGTATTCTGTGAGGTGGAGGTACATTGCCCAGTCGGATAGCTTACAATTACGCTCCCTACCTCTCTTTTCGCCAGAGCTTCGTTTGTCAGTTAGCAGGGTACACCGCGTGCAGGTGAAGTTGGCTTTGATTCAAAAATGGTGATGAACCACATACACCCCAAAATAAAAAATGTATACATTCTTTGAATGTATATCGTCTGATATAACATTATTAATTAAATTTCAGGCACTTCTAACCGCTACTTAACATACTGACTCACTTCTAAAGGATGAAGAACTTGCTTGGGGAGACTTGCTGGAAGAGACCTTTATTATAGATAAGCTCGCCTTTGCATACCACTTACGTAAACTCTTGTAACCTTTTCTTTAATGTGCAATAAAGAATATACACAAATTCACTCGTGCAATAACCATTTTTATTCATAATTGAAGATTCAAATGGTCCGGAAATAACTTATGACAAAACGAACCCAATCTATTCGTGACTCCCAAAAAAACAAACGAAACTTATTCGACCAAAGTAATCGCTTTTATATCGTTGCTATTACGAGAGAGAAAAAAGGAAATTGCCTGACCAATTTTTATCGTACTTGTAATGTTTTATAAAAAAGTTTATAATTGACTTTACCAAGTTTTACTCTTTCCGGAATCCGCTGAATATTTTGTTTTATGATTAAATAATTTAGTAAATCCACCCGTAAAATACCTATATTACATCACTAATTTCTTAAGTACATTGGAGCGTAACTTCCGCATTAAAATATATATTTAATACTTAGTACTGAAAGAGAAAAATATTAGTCAATAATAGTCAGTAAGAAACAATGAACGGTCTTATCGTCTTGAGATCTCTTTCAGATAAATTTAAACTAATTTAAAACCCAAAGATACATCAAATCTAGTATAAGTGATTATTTACTATTGGCATATGTATGTTTGTCACCCTATAAATTGCACATTGCACACTCCTAACAGTGGTATGTTTAATTTTATTACACCCATACACCTACATAAGGAGCAATAAAGCCACCGATATACTCACAGATACATACATCGATCCTGCTACAGCTTTATATCACCCCTCTTTAATCTCTATTAATATATTCTATTAATAAGTAATAAGTTAAGGGTCTATAATCCAAATAACAATTTCTTTGAAGATTGTTGTGTTCTTGCGAGTGAGTGAGGTCACCAGAAAGGAAGGAGTTGCTACGTTGGCAGCGGAGTTAGCGGCGTGCGAGCGGTATTTTATATTGCGAGCGTTAATATGGCTTCGGCAATCAATTCACATATGGTGGGCCATATGGTTGTCTGCTAACTAAAGTAGTATAAAAAAAATGTATATATACTTTTCAGTGGATGCCATATTGATTACATGCTAAACGGCATATATATGAACTCCGGGTAATACTCTTTCTTATTCAGTGCAACAGGTAGGGAAAAGGTTAAAATAAATTAAAATTTCACAATATTACAACTGTAACTAATAGGTTCAGAAATTGTTGGAATTGGTCACAGAAGGTCATTAGGCACTATGTGATTAAACGTAGCTGAAGTCATCAGCGTGTCGGCAGCCTGCGAGCTCTTCAAAGAAACCGTGTGTCATCCGTTACCACGCCCTAACATTTGCATATAACCCTAAATTATAGGCCGGCTACAAGTGTACAACTGTGCGACTTTCCTTGCGAATTGTTTGAATAAATATAAATTTATTTTTATGCCATTGTCCGAAATGAAATGATTTTCCTGGCCGTGCACGTGGCCAGATATATAATGAAAAAAAAACTATATTATTCTGCACTCACTGTAATATTATGTCAGCGGTTTGAGCTGCGTATGTATAGTCGAACGTAATCAAAAATATACTTGTGTTATCTAATACATTATAGGCTCATATATTCCAAATCATGATTTCAGTGTGATTCATGGTTTTCGAGTTAAACATTTACTATCTTTGGCTGTTATTATATCTTCATTATCAGACTTGAAATTACACCCTAACTTTATCGATTTGGTTTTACAATTCACGCAGCCTAAGCAGGTTTTTCCTGCTATAAAGCACAAATAATGACCCATAGCAACAAGGTTTTTTTTGCAGTTACATTAAATAAATATGATTTCAGATTACAAGATATGCCTTAAACGTTGGCGTATAAAAAATCATCTATCTATCTGTAATACTAAGTATGTTGAAATAGTGACTAACAAGTTACATTATATATGTATATTTAATTCAAATTCATTGTGTGATAAGATAAGATAAGGAATCCTACAAACAAACGACATTCACATGTGAAAGTCGTTTGTTTGTAGGATTCCTTATCTGATACACAAAGGTACCGTGAATCATCGGTCGCCACGTCTCAACACCTAACATCTCGCAAATAAACTCTATGCTATAAATAACGTTGATACAGTCTCACGTTTTTGCGACAAGTCTTTAATAAAAAAAAGAAATCTTGTTTTTGTATTACAAACGAATTTGCTTTGATATTTTATACTTTAAAGTAATAATAAAAATATGATTTAACGGGATATTACATTTTACAGAATGATTTACAGAATATTACAATAATTTTTTTTAGAAAATACAAACTTAATACAAAAGCATTTTCTTTCAATTTACCTTTAGGATATTAAAAAAATAAATAATAAATGACACGGTGCAGAGATTTAGTAAAATAACGAAGTTATATTGAAAAATCTCATACTGAATAATAATTTTGTAGAATACACACATAATAACTATATATATAGTTATTATGTGTAATGTAAATATTAGATACTATTCTTAAATACAACCTAAATATTATACAGCTATGATGGCAAAAATGTTAATTATTATACGGAAATTTGTACAAGTCTAAGGACTAAGTAATCACTAGATCTAAACGAATTTAATTAAAAGTATGTAGGTACTCAAATGAGTGGGAAAATTTCGCATGACGTTACAAACAAGGTGTAAGTCGCTCGTCTGCAGAATAACTATTTTAATATGTTTTTTTTACATGCTCACTGTTTATACAGTGCCACGGTAATTAGTACCATAATTTTGTATAATTTTAGACTTTATAGCTTTGCTGTCATCTCACTCGCTCGGTAATGACTTCCCACTGCATTTGGTGTAGTTAATTTTGCACGAAAGCCATGTCTGAATAATAATTTTGTCGCTCGTCTGCAAAATACCCATTTATATTTAAATACTAGGCTTAGTACCTACTTTTCGTTTGCTCACGCCCTTTAAACAGTGCTATGGTAATTAGTTTCGTAATTCTGTACAATTTTAGACTTTATGACTGCGCTACCATCTCCCTTAGTAATGACTTCCTGTAAATGTTATGTACTTGTTTTGGTTCATTCGGGGTTTGAGGTGTAGGTTTTGAGCCAAAGTCACTCTAATATGTAGTACCCTGCTAGTTGACTAACAAGGCTTTGGCAATGTATTGTCGCAGAATATTACTAATGTAGTAATGAACAGCATAGTTTAACAGTTACAGTGTTAAGCTGTCAGATCGGGGTAGTACCTCCACCACAAAACTGCAGCCAAACAACAGGTGTCTAGTAACCTAAATTATTGTTCTCTGTGAGTGAGTGAGTGAGGTTATTAGAAAAGGAGTTGGTGCGATGGCATCGAGGTTAGCGGTATGCGAGCAACTTCACCACTTCACAACAAGCGAACCCTATACTTATTTATATAGTATAAAGCAAAAACCATCAAACAGTTTTATGTAAAATCCGGCCCTGTCTACAAAACCACTAGTAGCATCATTAAGATCGTTAATCAGGCATTCATAATTATGTCAAACGCCGAGGTTTGTTTGAAATGCTAAATATAAATTAATATTTATAATTTCAGTCCCATCTCAGCCTGGGTGGCACAATACTCAAGCCTCGTATGTTTTAATGAATAATATAAACAAATTTTACTTGCACTGTTATGAAATTTTAATTAATGATAACCATACACCACAAACTGTCCCTTACCGGCCATTTATAAAACTCTACCGTCTCTCTCCCACATACTGAATAATGTACGAGGATAGATATTTGAATTTCATACCGAATACAGGATGCTGCTTCGGGTGACCACGCAACGAACTTTTAATGGGACAAATTTGAACGTTTGACTAAAGTTTGATTATATAGCTTTTCTGATATTGGTTTGATGATAATATATATTTACTGGATTTAAAATGCATTAACCTATTAGTCTGATGAAAATTGTAACTTACTGAAGCAAGTCACACACTAAGCATATACGAAAAGCCAAAGAGAGGTAGGGTACAGTGCATTTGTAAGCTACCCGACTTGAGAAGTACCTCCGCCTCATAGAGTACCCTACAATCAACCAACCAACCAGTCAACAATTCCTTTTGAGTGTTGTTGTGTTCCTGCGAGTGAAGATCATCAGAAAAGAAGAAGTTGCTGCGTTGGCGACGGATTCGGTGGCGCGCTAGTTATATTTCAAGTTGCGAGCATTAATAAGGCTATGGTAGCGGTACGGTAATACGGTACCGCTACACATCAGACCGTATGCTTGTCTGCTATCTAATGCAGAATAATAATAAAAAGTGTTCCATGCCGCTACTCAAACGCAATGGTTGACTGGAACAGATTTCTCCTAGGTCTAAGTCCGCCATGCCAAATAATTTGTAATTAAGTAATTGGTTAATGCTTATGTAGTTGCGTGCAATAAAGTTTAATGAACATACAAAAAAAATCCTTATTGACAACTTAATTATATAGAACACAGTCAATGTGTTACTTTGTATTGACAGCGATGTCGTATTATATTAATAATTAAAAATTATTTTAATCTGTATAATCAATACTAGATACTTGTACTGAATTTTAAAGTTAATTATGGTCTTCCTTGGTTTTGTTGGAGGTATATATGTATATATAAGCGGTTTAACATGTGTTCAGGTAAAACTAACAAATATTCTCTGAGCATGTAATCACGTGGTAAGAGAATATTTGTTAATTAATTTTCTTTCAACGTTTATTAATTTCCTGTTCTTGTTTATAATCATTAACAAGGAAAACAATAAACGTTGTATTTATTGATAATATCATATTATATAAATGCTTCCCTGTAGATAGGGAAGTAATAAAATAATATGCTCTTTTCATTTATATTCAATTATGGAATTTCTTTGTTCGTTTTCCTCTTACGATTTTATATAAATACAACGGACTACACTGTTCATTGCCTTTTTCGTCGGTCGCCGCTGTTAATCCTGGCTACACAGAAGACACAGTGGTGGGAACGTGTGGTGGGCCCCCGTCCCGTTAAAAAAAATACAGCGGACGATATCATTACCTGAGCTTCTTCTCAACGGGCCCACCATACATTGCCACCACTGTGTCTCCTGTGTAAGCGGGATTAACAGCGTAGACCACCAAAAAGACAATTAACAATGAAGTCCATTGCATTGGGGGGACTACGGCTGCCTTGGAACTAACAAAGGATTTAATCAGAAGAAATTAGTTGGAGATTTTTTTATACATATATGAAAGAGGATATATTTTATAAATCATACCATAGAATATAGATAAGACCATAGGAAAATTTTATAGATCAGTGCTTGATCATTTGTCACAGACTGGGTAATGTAGTGAACCTATTTATAAATGGTATTGATATACTAATGTTAATGCATCAAACTAATATGTATTTTTGTTTTAAATTATGTGTTTTTACACAACTTCTGCATTGTCTAATATAGTGCAAGTGGTGCTAGCCTGTAAGTAATTGTTACACTTATTGTAAAAAAAAATAACATGTATTAGCTTAAGTAATAGTGTAAACAATTGTTGGCAAGCCAAATAAATAAATAAATAAAAGAGTGACAAACTAGCATGTGGGTCACCTGATGGAAAGCAATCACCACCGCACTTGGAGATCAGCAACACCAAGGGGTCGCCGATCTACTTTTTCTCTCTAAGTAAAACGGTATGATGCCTCTCATATTTGCTGTGCCCATACTGGGCGTCACTTGTACCATAATATTGTATGTAACATCTTTAATAACTTGTGACTTGCAATAAAAATCTGAAATCTGATCTGTTGCCAGCCTTTTAATGGAAATTTAGACTTTGTTATTGAAGGCTCCCATGTGTAAATAACTCTATAATAATAATGTACTCAGAGGCTGTGGATGATCTCTTGAAATTGAGTAATTACAACGCTGAGCGCTTTGATTCACTCATCAACAACCATCCATGTAACTGCGCTTGCTTTAGTTCTCCACGGCCAATGTGTGCTACTGCGGTTGACAATAATAATACTGAGACTTTGTGTGATAGCTCACATACTGGTATTAGGACAGAGCAGTCATTAGGTGCATCAATTGATGTAACATGTTGTACACCAGGTGATGCACAAAGTACTATTATGTTTAGTGATAATATTGGAAAAAATATGGGCTCAAAATTGAATTCACTTATTAAGTGACAGTCAGTTGTAAACCATTGCTTACCATCTGCAAATTATGAAGAAATTATGAAAAGAATTTTAAAATTCAAATTTAATAATTATGAAAATCTCATTATTTTAGTAAAAAATAGGGGTAATTTAAACAAAAAGGATTTAATAGATTTTTGTGATTATTTATTATCTCTAGACTTGAGTAGTATAATTTTGTTTACATTCCCCTACTCTAAGAGCTTGTCAGATGCAGAAAATAATCTTAGATATAAGTTGAACAGTGTACTACACACTATAAGTACATATAATGATTGTATTCATTTGATTGATACTAACAGTTTTGTTAGCAAAAATTTATATTATTTGACTAAAGGTAGATATTACCTTTCTGCTAGTTTTAAGCGACAGATAGCACTTTCGCTATCCTATTTTTTTGACATTTCAGCCAAAAACTTGGCTACAAAATCAGCTTCTATTGAGCGGACTGTTGACATGGAATTTTCTAATAATGACATTTCTAATCATTTAAATTAACTCATAAGACAACAGAGGTAACAACCTCTAGCACTAATTTATTAAATTCACAATTAATTGATTTAGCAATACAATCAAACAGTAACTATAACATGTCACTATGCCCACAAAAATGTAATAATTACAACACAAATAATAATATTAACCTGGTACATCAAAATATATATTGTATGACTGAGGGCAAGCAACTAGAACTGGAATTGTTCATGAACTCTGATAATATTAGTATTATGTGTATTACTGAGCATTGGTTAAAGGGGCATCAGCTCATGTTCAATTTCAGCAACCACCAGGTCGGTAGTTCATTCTGCAGGGTCAATACAGTACATGGCGGGTCGCTAATTTTGCTAAATAAAAAACTTAAATTTAAAGAACGGAAAGATATTGTGTCTCTCTCTGTAGAATGTTCCATAGAACTATCCTGTGTACAATTAGAGCAGTTCATTGTTATATGTGTATATAAACCTCCTTCCGCAGATCTTAATTTATTTTTAGAAATCATGGATGAAGCCCTATGCAAAGTTAGTAACTCAGGTAAAACTATTTTGGTCTGTGGAGATTTTAATATTAATATACTTACAAATACAACTGCATCAAGTAAAATTTTAAGTCTTTTTAAATCCCATAATTTAGTTAACTTATTTATGGAGCCTACTAGAATAAGTGCCACCACGGCTACCTGCTTAGATAATATATATACAGATATTAGTCCAACCCAAAAAAGTATTATTAATAAATTGGATTCTGATCATTCTGGGCAAATGATAAGTATTAAAATAAAAAATAAAAATGTTGTCAAGACAAAAATTACTTTTGTGCCAGTAACAGTGAGTCGCTTAGAACGTATGAGAGTAAACCTAACTAGTAACTTACCGTTTTTAGATAATGACTTGGAACCTAACTTGATGTATAATTCATTTTTTAATGCATTTCTTCACGAATTTAAATCAATATTTACTTCCAAGGAAATTACTTTTACCAATAGCCTTGTCTTTGGTGACTGGGCAACCGTAGGTATTTATAAGAGTAGGCAAACATTATACATGTTATACTATGAAAGACAATTCAATAATAGTGAAGAATTTAAAGAACATGTAAAATCATATTCGAAAATTTTCAAACGCGTTTGTCAAGTAGCAAAATCTATATTTATTAAATCAAAAATTAGACATAGTAGTAATAAAATTAAAGCCACTTGGACGGTTATCAATGAAGAGACTGGGAAGGGTAGGACAAAGGATTCAGAGTTTAAATTAAGTATTGATGGTCATGTTACCAAGTCAGATTTAGAAGTTGCCAATGCTTTTGCTTTTTTTTTTTCTGCCTTCCCTGTCACTTTAACTAGTGCCTTGGGCTCTTCCACCTCCGTTGCAGAGTCATTAATTAAAGATAATGTGCCTGAATTTTATAACGATTTTCATTTCCGTCATGTTAATAGGTCTGATTTAAAAGTTGCATTTAAATCACTTAATATTAAGAAAACGGCTGATCTATGGGGCATTTCCGTATATATTATAAAATCTTTATTTGACATTGTTGCTCCCGCCTTAATTGTGATATTTAATAGATGTATTGATTGTGGTGTGTTTCCTGACTTGATGAAATTAAGCAAAATTATTCCTTTGTTTAAATCAGGTAGTACATTAGACCCCACAAACTTCAGACCAATATCAATACTACCTACATTTAGTAAGATTTTTGAAAAACTAATTCTCGCTCAGTTACTTAATTACTTTAATGAAAATAATCTGCTGCACACTAAACAATTCGGTTTCACTCATGGACGGTCAACATGTGATGCTGGGGTAAAATTACTAGAATGTATATATGAGGCTTGGGAGGAGTCACGGGACGCCTATGGGGTGTTTTGTGACTTATCTAAGGCTTTTGATTGTGTGCAGCATGAAACTCTAGTCAGAAAACTACACCACTATGGTATAAGAGGCATCGCTCTTGATCTTCTTACTTCTTATCTGAGTGATAGGGTTCAGAAAGTAGATGTTAATGGAAAGCGATCACATGGATCAACTGTAGCGATGGGGGTGCCACAAGGCTCTATTTTGGGCCCTTTCCTGTTTCTCGTGTACATTAATGATCTACCTCATCTTGTAAAGAATAATCACGAAATAGTATTGTTTGCAGATGACACTTCTTTAATTTTTAAGGTAAATAGACAACAATCAGAAATTGACGATGTAAACAATGCTCTTTCAAAAATAGTAAACTGGTTTAGTGCTAATAACCTACTTTTAAATGGTAGTAAAACCAAATATGTTAGATTTTTTACAAAAAATGTGAAACAAGTAAAAACCAGTGTGGTGATGGACAATGAGAGATTGGAATTGGTCAATAAGGTTGTCTTCCTTGGGATAACATTAGACTCTAAATTACAATGGGGCCCACATATAGAAACGTTATCAGGTAGACTCAGCTCAGCAGCGTACGCCGTAAGGAAAATACGTCAACTGACTGATGTTGACACTGCGCGTTTAGTTTATTTTAGCTATTTTCACAGCATTATGTCATATGGTTTATTGCTTTGGGGTAGTGCTGCGGATGTAGACTCAATTTTTGTGCTCCAGAAGCGAGCTATCCGTGCTATTTATATGATGAGTCCCAGGGAGACACTGAGAAATAAATTTAAAGAGATAAATATTATGACATTACATTCTCAATATATTTATGAAAATCTTATTTACGTTCATAAAAATCAAACTAAATTTAGGAAAAACAGTGATCTCCATCAATTAAATTTAAGAAACAAAAACAAACTCGCTGTGCATATTACTAGGCTCCATAAAATCTCTAACTCGTTCCCAGGTCAATGTATACGCTTCTACAATAAACTTCCAAATGACGCGTTTAAATTATCCATGGGTAAATTTAAAAGATTTATCAAAACTAGACTATGTCAAAAGGCTTACTATTGTATCTCAGATTACATAAATGATAAAAGTATTTGGAAATGAATTGCTCTTGTTATGTTAATGATTGTATTTGTGTTTAATGTAACGATATTGGCAATTAAAAGAGTCGGCCTTGAGTTTCTTGCCAGTTCTTCTCAAGAAGCCCCGTCGCCGGAACTGGCACTTAAATTCACTTTCACAGATAGTGTGATGAAAGTGCATCTAAGCTCTGCGGATTTAAGTAGATAGTAATGATTTAGATACATGTCTTATATTTAATTTGTATGACGTTTCTAAGTGCTTTATAAAGTCCAAGGAATAAAGATATTTTGACTTTGACTTTGACTTTGACTTTGTACGTAATCGTCCACAAAGGGTGGAAGATTGCTTTCCATCAGGTGACTCACATGCTCGTTTACCCCCTCTCGTATAAAAAAAAAGTCCTTTTTCTTCAACGCGGATACGGGAGTGACCCGTTTATTTTAACAATTAATTTATTATAATAATGTATTATAATAATGACCCTTTTTTTAGGCTTCCGTACCCAAAGGGTATAACGGACCCTATTACTGAGTCTTCGCAGTCCGTCCGTCCGTCCGTCTGTCACCAGGCTGTATCTCATGAATCGCGATAGTTAGACAGTTGAAATTTTCACAGATGATGTACCTATTTCTGTTGCCGGTATAACAACAAATTCTAAAAAACAGAATAAAATAAATACTTAAGGGGGGCTCCCATACAACAAACGTGATTATTTTTTTGCTCGATCTTGATAACGGCAACAGGTAGACACTTGAAATATTCACGGAATATTTAGTTATATTTTCACTTTAAATATAAATAATTAAATTTATATAAAACAAATAGTTAAGGGGGCTCCTATACGTAGATAATGGTACGGAATCCGACGTGAGCGAGTCCGACTCTCACTTGGCCGGTTTTTTATTCTACGTCGGGTGACAGACAAGCATACAGCCCACCTGATGTGAAGCGGTTACCGTAGCCATATTAACGCTCGCAACATGAAATATGCCACCACCCCCGCTGCTCGCCACCCCCGCTGCCAACGCAGCAACTCCTTCCTTTCTGGTGACCACACACAACAACCCTCAAGGGAATTGGTATTTGGCTGCGGTATTCTGTGAGGTGGAGTACTTCGGCAGTCGGGCAGCTTACAAAATACGCTATACCATCTCTTTTCGCCAGAGCCTCGTTTGTAAGTCAGCAGGTTGCACCACATGCAGGTGAGGTTGGCTTTGGTTCAAAGATGTTGATGAACCACTTACACCACAAACCGCCACGTGTCATCATCAGGTCATTTTAGTCTCCACTACAGGAGCACGACATCATCATGTATTTCCTCAGATGAACTCAACATGCCTTACCTCGCTTTCGCCAAATCAGAAAATAGGGACCACCAGCCGTGGCATTTTGCTGAAATTGCTCACAAAGATCGCCCCTGTTTCCTTATCTAATATTAAGTTAAAACTCAAAATGAGCTATATTTTAAGACCAAACCGAAGATAACGTTTCATTAAAGAACATTACCATCACAGCTGGAAGCGCTTTATTAAAAAAAAAATAGATGTTATGTAAATCCAATAAGCAGGATATTGCTCTATGTTTACTCCCAGCGTCAATATAGCCTTACGTAATTATATCGGGAGGAACACCCAATACGTCCTCTACGGCATGATAATACCCGGCAGTGTAAACAACGTTTACATCGCTGGCTTTGTGATATTTACATACTACCCTAACAATAGGAGATAACATCGTTTAAAAGGTCGCTCATTTTTTCCCTCTCAAAATTTCAGGAAAGTGAAATTGTATGAAACTAGGAAATCTATTACCGCCCTGTTTTTTAATATCTTTTAATTATTTATTGTTGTACAAATAATCTTACAACAAATATAACAATTTTCATTTGAGTATTATAAGGTCTTTTTTTTTTTTTTATATATACTACGTCGGGTGGCAGATAAGCATACGGCTCGTCTGATGTGAAGCGGTTACCGTAGCCATATTAACGCTTGCAACATAAAATATCGCTCGCGCGCCGCCACCCCCGCTGCCATCGCAGCATCTCCTTCCTTTCTGGTGACCTCACTCACTCGCAGGAACACAACAGCCCTCAAGGGAACCGTTATTTGGCTGCGGTATTCTGTGAGGTGGAGGTACATTCCCCAGTCGGGTAGCTTACAATTACGCTCCCTACCTCTCTTTTCGCCAGAGCTTCGTTTGTCAGTCAGCAGGGTGCACCGCGTGCAGGTGAAGTTGGCTTTGGTTCAAAGATGTTGATGAACCACTTACACTTACACCCATTGTGAGTGTGTGTCTAGATGTGAGACCAAAATTGAAGTACACACAGCATGACAAACATAATCACTTGAGACAGATTTCCATAACCTATGTAGATAAGTGAAATGTAATACCACATTTCTCTAGTCCTCTCCAACATCTGCAACAGAAGATTCATGCAAGTACCGCTGACCTGGCGCAGAGACGGCCACGGCACCCTTCTTTCCTCCATACTTTTGAGAGCATATTAAGCCGTCGGTCCTTGCTTAACGAGTAGTATAGGGTGTAGTGGTTCATCAACATGTTAACGCCAACCTCACCTACACGTGGTGCACACTACTGACTGACAAACGAGGCTCTGGCGAAAAAAGAAGCAGAGCTTAATAAGTACCTCCACCTCACAGAATAATATCAAATCAACAACAAGCCAAATATTAAATCCCTTGAGGATTGATGTGTGTGTGAAACAATTGCGAAGGCGCTTACGATATTGCAAGAGTTTATAAGCAACGGTTACCGCTGCACATAATGCCGGCAGTATGTTTGTCTGTCACCCAATGTAGTAATAAAAAATATTTTTGTCTTGTGTGAGGATGGAACCCGTGACCCTTGTCAGTGTCAACAGCCGTTATTAGCCATATCAGGCTCGTTATGAACTTTTAAAAAAACTTAATTAATTTATCAGAATGTTTACATCACAAAAAATATTTTTCCAATATAGAATCAATCTACTTAAATGTATTCTATTAATCAGCGTACTCAATTTTCTGCATAGCAAAACAATCTGGTCTTACTAAAATTGAGCAGGGTTTTATTAATTCGCTGTGTACATTCTAATAGCTTGGAACAGCTTAATTAAAGCTACCACATCCTCCTAACGCAAGCTAACAGGGTGCAATACAGTCGGGAATGGGAATTAATTTTCAATTTTCGTCTAGAATGAGATGTTTAGGTATACAAGATTACTTGAAAATTGCAGGCGGAAGCAGCGTTAATAAACACTTTTCAAACGCCATTGCTGCGTTACGAGTTACATGACGTTATTTATAATGCGTTGATTTTTATGGTACGTCGGATGGAAAAGAAGCATACGGCTCGCCTGATGTGAAGCGGTTACCGTATATCGTACCGTATACTGTGCTGGGTAGCTTTTGGAAAGCTTCGGCACATCCTCACCGCAGATAACCCCAATGCTTGAAGACCAAAGTGTTCAATCATTGCGTCCTCCCCGCTATGACCTACGGTGCAGAGACTTGGACGCTGACCGTTGGGCTGGTTCGTTGGTTAAAAGTCGCACAGCAAGTGATAAATAGAGCAATGCTTGGGAGTTCTCTAAGGAAACGAATCCGGAACGAAGAAATTCGATGGAGAACGAAAGTGGTTGACCCAGCTCTTAGAGTCAGCAAGCTGAATTGGCCACATCGGCCGAGTCAGCAATACCAGATGAGGGAAGAAAGTTCTAGAAAGAAGGCCACGTATGTGGCGACGAAGCATAAGGCGCCCCCTCTCTAGATGAACGACGAGCTCAAAAAAGTGGCTGGTATCGGTTGGATGCGGGAAACGGAGGATCGGATATGGTGGAAACCATTGGGAAAGGCATATATCCAGCAGAAAGCTTCACGTCAGAAGGGCTGTATGATTATCTACCTTCCGACGTGGTATAAAAACATCTACTTAATCATGATAATTACGATAACTAAAGTCTAAAGTCCCAAATTAAGCGCAAAGCTTGTACTATGGCTACTAGGCAACTGATAGATGTACATACTTTTTTTTTGTAAATACATACATATAATACATAGGTATATCCAGACCAAGACAAACAGACATTTTCATGCACACAAATATTTGTCTTGTGTAGAAATCGAACCCACGACCCCGGAGTCAAAGTAGACATGGTTAGCCATTCGATCACCAGGGTCGTCTTACTTATACGTATTGAATTGCATTTGTAGTAGTAAAAATTGTAAAATGAGAAAACGGTGACATTGGTTCTGGTACATATAAAGTATGATAGTATTTCCTATTTCATGCCTTATTCAGTTACCTAAAGGTTGCCTTGAAAAGATTGCTTTCAGCAATAAGGCCGCCTTGTTGCACATAAAAGTTGTGATAAGAAAACTGTTATTTGTATTCTCTGTAATTTATTGTGTAAATAAAGCATATTCTATCTATCTATCTATCTTTAATATTTCTCTTTGCAGGCAGTTTAAAATATTCAAAATATACGGTATCTGTCGAGTTTGTTCAATGTGTTATATTTTAAAAATGGAAAAATTCACCTCCCCCTAGGTGGGATTTGAACCCACCACCTCGATGACCGGTCGAGTGCTCTTACTACTGTGCTACCAGGGGGCTAGCCAAATGGCAATTTGCGAAGTAGAAAAGCGTGGCGATCGCTAATTTGAACTATGGAGCTCATACTAAAATGTTCGAATTAACAAATGTCACGTGATCTATCTAACGTTCGTTACGCTACAAATTACACTTGGCTAGGGGGGCAGGAAGGTTGTTGGTGACGAATTTTTGCATCTTATATTTTTACTGCGTGAGTCACAGTGTGGCGTCATCAACCTATTAAATAATTACACTGCTAAACTAGGCAACTTTGTTCAGCATGTATTGTATATGTAAGGTTGTCTATTTCCGCCATAGTCATTACCATCCGAGGGACAATAGCACAATGTAATCAACATTTCACTAAGTGTTAGTGATGTAACAATTTGTAATTGCACACGGAATGGTTCGGTCAGTTCCGACGCGTGACAGCCCCAACAACTATTTAGAACTAAATGAAGCTAAATTGCACTGGAAATGACTTTATGTGTAAAATCATTACCATGTCACTTATGATCGGTGTCTGCTGGTAGTGGCTGTCGAGTAAAACATAATTAATCTACATAATGAGTCAAAAACTGTGTCAAAATTGATATAGTTACGTTGTATGTATATGTAGTACTAATTAAAAATATTTTATGTAAGTACACTAGGCCGGATTCTAGCCCACACGGCCGAAATCGAGATTAAGTGGAGCGAGTAGATTCGCTGAGTATATGTTTTCCATTGATTTCCATCGAAAATGTATTTGATGATCATTCCTCAAGGACATGATCGATATCATTTTTCTTTTCGATAGAAACATCAAGCATGTCGAGGTATTTTATTGTGAAAAGTTTCATGAAAATCGGCGTATTTAAGCGTTCCGCTCTCTCCACTCAATTACGTATTTATTTATTTTGGGGTGTAAGTGGTTCATCAACACTTTTGAACCAAAGCCAACTTCACCTGCACGCGGTGCACCCTGCTGACTGACAAACGAAGCTCTGGCGAAAAGAGAGGTAGGGAGCGTAATTGTAAGCTACCCGACTGGGGAATGTACCTCCACCTCACAGAATACTGCAGCCAAATAACAATTCCCTTGAGGGTTGTTGTGTTCCTGCGAGTGAGTGAGGTCACCAGAAAAGAAGGAGATGCTGCGTTGGCAGCGGGGGTGGCGGCACGCGAGCGATATATTATGTTGAGAGCGTTAATATGGCTACGGCAACCGCTTCACATCAGGCGGGCCGTATGCTTGTCTGCCACCCGAAGTAGTGTGGCAGTGTGATGTGTATAAAAAAAAAAAAAAAAAAAAAAAAGTATATAAATAAATAAATATTGTCAGACAAATTACACAGCGCCATCTAGCCCCAAAGTAAGCGAAACTTGTGTTATGGGTACTAGACAACTGATAAACATACGTAAATACATTTTTTTTTGTAAATAAATATTTATGATACATAGAAAACACCCAGACTAAGACAAACAGACATGTTCATGCACACAAATGTTTGTCCTATGTGGGAATCGAACCCACGAGCGTTGGCGTCATTGACCGATACGCCACCGAGCTCGTCAGAAAATGGTATGTAAAATATGTGTAAATATTTGCATACGTATATTAAATACTATATTAACTATACGTATATGTATACGTATAGTTAATATTCAGCGAAATTTATTGAGCTTATAAAATCGTCCGGTCGTTCTGTCCGTCCTTTTCCATGAAACTCTCAATTTCGAAATTCTGACTTCGGATTCGTGTAGAGCATCAAAAAGTAGTAAAGTGACCTTAGTTTTCCGATATCAATTCGAAATTTCGAAAAAAAAAATTCGCTATGGTGGCGCATGATGCGCGTCCGATGTTTTACTATTTAATCATCTATTCCCCTGTGCATCAGCTATATTCGGTCTCTGCAATACCACAAACTACGAAAACTTTGACTGGTAGAGAATACCATTAGGTCCGACTGTAGATTATTATTTGTGCATGAAGTTTAAATGAACAAATAAAAAAATATGAGTAAACATTTTCATATCAAATTCATATCCATATCGCTAATGTAACATATCATCCCCAAGAGCCAAATACTCGCAAATTATAACTTATTTAGTGGCGCAGAAACGGCAAGGAGCGAATGAAATTAGAGTGAATGATTAATTACTGCATCCCCTGTGATCAACGCTTGGAGTGATGACGTAAGATATTTTGCGACCACATCTCAGAACTAATTAGAGGAAGATTTTGATTATAACGGATGTAAATTTTATTAAAATTTCACTTGGAAATTATATTTTATATTGATATTGTCGTCAAGCATGGCTGTAGATTTTGTAATAGGATTTTTTAATAAAGAGTGTAAAATACTAAAAGGTACGCCCGATTTTGGGCCCTTCGACGACATTAGATGAAAGGAATAAATTATTACTTGGAACTAAAAACCTGCCCGCGTTATCGAACAGTACCCACTACCGCCATAGGCAGCGGTAATGATCAAGCGGTATCCTGGAGATTATTTATTATAGCGTTTCCGTAATTGTCGCAAAACCGAAACTACGGTTCTGAGGGGCAATTCTCGTAATTAAAATGTAGTCATAATACAGTTCCAATCCAATCTAGATCTCACAAATGTCGATTTTGATATTCTCAAATACCAAACTTTAAAGTCTAATTTAATTGCGATTATATCGAAATATTACCGATAATTAAACAAACTAAGAATGCTATTTTGCCAACAATAAGAATTGATAATAATTTATTAATTAAATCAAGTTTAAATACTTATTTTTAGTCAATACAGAATTGAGTATCGATTCGGTTAACTTTCATTCTGCGATCGAAAATAATTACGAGAATTGGTCTTTTGGTTTTCATTCTGGTGAATGCGTCATACTCGTACCTACATACAATAGGTAACGTGTTTGGCGAAACTTGGTGCCAACATATTAAATAGTATATGTGAATTTATTTCAGAATTTTCTTATTTTAATTTTACATAATTATCTATATAAACTAAATAAATAGTTGAACTTAAAGACATGGAAAATGTAGTATAGTATAACATGGTATAAAACCTTTATTGTACAATAACAATACACAATTACAATATTAAAATAAAAAGAAAATTCATCATACAATGGGGCAGTTATCCCTTTAGGAATTTCTTCCAGTCTACTACCGCCGAAGCTGAAGCCGATTTCCATCGGGTTCTTTACTTGCGAAAATCGGACTTATGTTTAAGTTTGTGATACACATCTTCAGATTAATCGGTAGAGCACTTCCGTCCCTACGGGATATACTTATTACTATTAGTACTAATTTGAAGTGAAGTTAGAGTTTCGTAGTTAAAAAATCCGATCGTAATCGGCTTCAGCTTAGGCGGTAGGGCCCCAGGTTGCATAGGCCACGGCCGTGGTCATAGACTCACTGTGGTCAGGCAATAATAAAGGTATGTGGTAAGATCGCGTCAATTCCCGTTCATATTGACGAGCTCGGTGGCGTAGCGGTCAATGACGCGGCTTCGACACCAACGCTCGTGGGTTCGATTCCCACATAGGACAAACATTTGTGTGCATGAACATGTCTGTTTGTCTTAGTCTGGGTGTTTTCTATGTATCTCATGTATGTATTTACAAAAATAAATGTATTTACGTATGTTTATCAGTTGTCTAGTACCCATAACACAAGCTTCGCTTACTTTGGGGCTAGATGGCGCTGTGTAATTTGTCTGACAATATTTATTTATTCATATTTTTCATAGTTATATTGGTTGTATAAATAGTAATGGTTGTATATATAAATGGGACAAAGGAAATAGATTAAATAATTTGTAGCGAGTCAAGAATTGCCCGCGGCACAAAAGAGCCTTAGAGCAACGGTGCTGCGCGCATCTCTCGCGATTCGGGTCATATGACCGCGAGGTCGGTGGAGCCAGGGGAGGTGGTGGGTTAGTTATATTGGTTATATTAAAGTCGTATATAAGTAGCGCTTAACACTACTAGTTGTATATCTGCGTTTTTAAATACTTTTTAGCTGTATAAGGATGTACAGCTAGACTGTGATATTAACTTTGTTTTATACAATATATGTATGTACAACACAGCTGTAAATTGTAGGTTGTATAGTAGGGTTTGGCCGTGTGGTTTCCGGCAGACTAGAATAGAATCACTCCGTTTCTTCCTGTGGATGTCGTACTAGGCGACTAAGGGAAATACATTATCAAATATCGATCAGGCCTCCCCAACCCGTTTGGCCTGCGTGGGGAGTGTAGGCCAAATCCTCTTTCCATCTAGGACGGACGAGAGAGGGTCGTGCTCCTGTAGTGGAGACTAAAATGGACCTGATGATGACAGTAGGGTTCATTATCAACATTATCAGCCTGTGTCCACCCGCTGCAGGATATAGGCCTTTCCCAATGCTTTCGATGAAATACGATCTTCCGCTTTCCACATGCAACCGCTACCAGCTACTTTTTTGAGGTCGTCGGTCCATCTAGAGAGGGGATACCCTACGCTTCGTCGTCCCATACGTGGCCTCCACTCTAGGACAGACCACTCTAGGTCTGACTCGGTAGTTGTGGCTAGCCCACTGCCACTTCAACTCGCTAACTCTGAGAGCTATGTAGATCACTTTGGCTCTCCGTCGAATTTCTTCGTTCCGGATTCAATCCCTCAGTTAGAGAAACTCCAAGCATTGCTCTCACCATCGCTCGCTGTGGTGTAGCTGTGTGTGTGTAGGGTTCATAATGCCATTAAAACGCAAATGTATACTAATATAGCTCTGATATAACTTATATTTTTAAGAGCTTGACGGATTTTGACATAGATTGGTCTTAACTATGAGAGTAACGTTTAAGTACATTATTTCAATATAGATTAAAAAGGTACAATTTACAAAAAGTGATTTTTAGTTAGTATATGCATTTTTAATGACATTGGGTTTTTCTTCCATATAATAATACATTGTTTAACTTGATTTCAAGTAGTTCGTAGGCGTAAGAGTAAACATATAAGGATGTTTACTCTTACGCCTACGAATTACTTGAAACCCATTAACAAAGGCAACGCAAGATTATGGACAGCATTGATACACCCACACGCACATGAAATTATGCTTTTCATATTCATATATTAACGAAGAGTTAAATAATTTTAACAACAATAAAATTACAGCATAGTAGAAATTTCATTATTATTATATACGTACATAAATAAAGACTATGTAAAAATTATAACTACATCGCGTAAAAAAATGTTCCTCCGCATCACTGTCAAAAGAAGTGCCTAGAAGGCCGGCAGCATGGCCACACTGAATGGCAATGTTTATACGTTTATATGCCAAATGAAAGCCAGCCCTTTGGTCACGGGAAGTATCGACCAAATGCTTTGCTACTTCTCCTAATAGAAGCCGTGCACTGGGACCTCATGGGCGTAGCGATTCGAACCCACCCAGCTCAAATAAATATATATATTTTTTTTATGTGAGAGGGGGGCAAGCGAGCATGTGGGTCACCTGGTGGAAAGCAATCACAGCGCCCATGGAGATCAGCGACACCAAGGGGTCGCCGATCCGTTGCCAGCCTTTTAAGGAAAATGAAAACTCTGTTCTTGAAGGCACCCATGTCGTAGTTGTTCGGAAATACCGCTGAGGGAAGTTGATTCCACAGTTTCACTGTTCGTGGTATAAATGTGTATTAGGAAACGTACTGTAGTAGATCGGCAATTATCAAGATGTTATGGATGGAATTTTAATTTATGGCGAGTTGTACGATAGTGGAATTCAGCGGCAGGTATCAAATCAAACAGCTCATCCGAGCACTCCCCGTGATATAATTTGTATAGAACGCAAAGAGACGCTACATCTCTGCGTGTAGAGAGAGAGTCCAATCAATTCGAGATCATTGGGTCACCGACGATTCGAGCTGCTCTTCGTTGTATGCGGTCAAATGGAGCAAACAAGTACTGGGGCGCACTGGCCCAGAGATGCGAACAGTACTCCATATGAGGTCGAACCTGGGCTTTGTATAGTTGAAGGCGATGTCGGGGTGTAAAATACCGCCTGGCTTTACTAATGACACCAATCTTCCTGGAAGCCAGTTTGGCCTTGCATTCCAAGTGACCGCGAAACTGAACATCACTCGATATGTCGACACCCATAAGATTTAAACATTTCCGCCGCTTAATGGGTCCACTGATGCAGCAGCAGCTCCTGCAGATCCTGACGTGTAAGAGAGTTGAGAAGGCGCCATGTTAGCGACGCAGGTTGCATCCCACACCAAAGGCGTTCCCATCTTCCATGGCAGGAACGACATCGAATCAGAGGCCCTACCGCCAAAGCTGATTACCATCGGTTTTTTTTATTCCAAAAATTGGTCTTTTTTTTTTTTTTTTTTTTTTTATACTACGTCGGGTGGCAGACAAGCATACGGCCCGCCTGATGTGAAGCGGCTGCCGTAGCCATATTAACGCTCGCAACATAAAATATCGCTTGCGCGCCGCCACCCCCGCTGCCAACGCAGCATCTCCTTCCTTTCTGGTGACCTCACTCACTCGCAGGAACACAACAACCCTCAAGGGAATTGTTATTTGGCTGCGGTATTCTGTAAGGTGGAGGTACAGTCCCCAGTCGGGTAGCTTACAATTACGCTCCCTACCTCTCTTTTCGCCAGAGCTTCGTTTGTCAATCAGCAGGGTGCACCGCGTGCAGGTGAAGTTGGCTTTGGTTCAAAGGTGTTGATTAACCACTTACACCCCAAAATGTCTTGGGTGAAAGTTATTGATAAACATCTTTAGCTTAGTCAGCAGAGCACTAGGGTATCTACCAACTAAGCTTAACAAGTTACCACCAATTTAGGCTGAAATTTTATTTTAGCAATCAAAAAATCCAATTGTAATCGGCTTCAGCTTCGGCGGTAGCCCTACCGCGGACGCTACCCTTGACTTTTACCATGTAAATATCTATATAAAATATACACAATCCTAAATTACTCTTGTATAGTGTTGTACTTCGCACAAGTAGTAATATAGTTATCAAGTAGGGTCTGACTGTAGTAAGTAACTGGGACCCACTAACTCAATTACTAATTGAGACATGGAGAACCTTACGTGTGTTGGATGGAGGAAATAGTTTACTAAATGTATATATTATTTACTTCCTCTTCGAATGCGTAGGATAGCCACCTACATACCTATGTTGCTATAAATAGCCCATTGTGTTATAGATTCACCCGATCTTCAAAGCGTGAAACTATGTACCTGATTGAGTCGTTGCTCATGTTGATCTAATCGATCACGGAAGTTAAGCAACGACGACCGTAGTCTGTCTGTCATCAGCATCATCAGGTCCATTTTAGTCTCCACTACAGGAGCACGACCCTCTCTCGTCCGTCCTAGACGGAAGGAGGATTTGGCCTACACTCCCCACGCTGGCCAAACGGGTTGGGGAGGCCCGGGGAGGAGTCCAGGTATACGGGACGGAGGCTCACAACACATTCCCACCACTGTGTCTCCTGTGTAACCCGGATTGAAAAAGGCAATGAACAATGAAGTCCATTGCAGTCCCGGGGGCAGCCGTAGTTTTAACTGCGGCTGCCTTAGAACCACAGTAATTAAATAAATAAATATTTCTGGACAATATACACAGCGTCATCTAGTCCCAAATTAAGCGCAAAGCTTGTGTTATACAAAACTGATAAATGTACTTAAATACATTTTTTTTGTAAATACATAATTGTAATACAGAGAAAACACCCAGACTAAGACAAACAGACATGTTCATGCACACAAAAGTTTGTCTTGTGCAGGAATCGAACCCGCGACCTCGGTGTCAAAGTGGCCATTGCTAACCATTCGACCACCGAGCTTGATTATTTATTGGAATGGCTTCCCCTATTAGCAATGTGAGAGACAGCAATATGGCAAATAAGACATTAAATGCCTAAAGAGATGGCTAGTTAAGTGAAGCTCAACCGCCGTGCTAGCTAGCAGCTAGTCCAGTTAGTCGTAGATAAAAATATTCAGCCAATATAAATTGCTCAATGGCATGTAACTCTAGAAAATGCACAATGCGCATAGATACAGAATGCGAGCTACATTTTCTAAACCACAGGACGCGGTTTCACCGTTGAGATACGCACGGCCAATCGAGACCCAGCGGTTAGCGGTTGGAACAATAGATGTGCAACGTTTAAATCTTTAAACTATTCCTTTTTTGTACCGTAAAGGAATGGTCTCTGGGTGATTGGTTAGAAAATGGTATGTATGGTCGAAAACAATTTAAAGACGTAATTAGACGGATTAATACCACTTAAGTAACTACGCACTTTGGAGAGTAACACAGCTGTGTGTTGTGTAAGACCCGACTTGCAAAGAATCGAAGTTGCGGCGGCTGGCAACGCGTTCCGATTTTAATACGCCACGGCGCAATTATTTTGAGTTAATAATAAGAATGAGCCGGCGTAGTATGTTGCGCTAGAATTACTGAGTCACTCATTTTTATCGGAGGGTACGGCACTTCTCTAATCATTTATGCGTATAACTATTTACATGTATACTACTATTAGTATGCGTAGCACGGAAAAAACTACAGTACTTTCAAAAGTAGACGCGTTTTTCACACTTGTGTTGCTGGAAAATCTGATGGATGTGTCATCTTGATACAACGAGTAGAAATGGAGGTTTAACCATTATTTAGTTATTTTCTTTTTGCCGATCATGATATTTGAAAAGCCTTGGTGCTCGAATGCCTAGCAATGTTGAAATTAACTAATAAAACCGGCCAATTGCGAGTCGGACTCGCGCACGAAGGGTTCCGTACCATTATCCATAAAAACGACAAAAAAATCACGTTTGTTGTATGGGAGCTCCCCTTAAATATTTGTTTTATTTTTATTTAATTATTTATTTTTAAAGTGAATATATAACTAAATATTATGTGAGTATTTCAAGCGTATATCTATTACCGTTATCAATTGCGAGCAAAAACGAGCAAAAAAATTACGTTTGTTGTATGTGAGCCCCCTTAAATATTTATTTTATTCTGTTTTTTAGTATTTGTTGTTATAGCGACTACAGAAATACATCATCTGTGAAAAGTTCGACTGTCTAACTATCACGGTTCATGAGATACAGCATGGTGACAGACGGACGGACGGACGAACGGACGGACAGCGGAGCCTTAGTAATAGGGTTCCTTTTTACCCTTTGGGTACGGAACCCTAAAAACGGAATCAAACAAGCCGAGATCGGTGTTGGAATGGCCAGCAATTTAGCAATTTGACTCGAATGGTTAACAATGGCTACCTTCATTCTACAGCTACAAAAAATCTGATGGTAATCGGCTTCAGCTTCGGCGGTAGGGCCCCTGTATTGTATACAACGAGTTTTCCAGCAAATAACTGTTTGATTTGCTCTGAAAGCCAATTCTCGTAATTTTTCTACGAACGCAGATTGAAAGTTGACCGAATCGAGATTGAATTGTGAATTGACTAAAATTATATACTTGATTTAATTAATTCATTATTATCAATTCTTGTTGTTGGCAAAGTAACATTCTTAGTTTGTTTAATTTTCACTCATATTTCGATATAATCCCGCTTTAATTTAATTTTGAAGTTACATATTGTGTTACGAGAATACCAAATCTGACATTTGTGAGATCGAGACTGGATCGAAACTGAATTTTGACTATATTTTAATTACGAGAATGGGCAATTCTCGTAATTAAAATATAGTCAAAATTCAGTGCTAAATGCAGTCTCTGATTTGACGAGCCATCTACCTCTTAAGATAAATATTGATGTCAATAACGATAGATATATTAGATAGAGTTCGTCGCCAATCAGAATTCCTACTTAACACAGCCCAAACGGTTCACATCTTTATGTCACAAACAAGAACCACATCTGAATTTCAAATGCGGTGCGATTCTCCCGGGAACTTTGACGGGGCCGCAATTTAACAAAACAAGTTTATCGGGACCGCACCCCTCCACTAATTTTATCTACCACCCCTCGCTTACAAAAATTGGCGTCGCTTTTATTAAAAAATATATGTTTGATTAAATTCTGTGTAGCGGTACAGTTAGTGTTATGTTGTTGAGTTTTGTTGATAGTGTTAGTTGTCTAATGGCAAAGGCTACTTTGGCTCCGAGCTCACGGATTTCCGCACGAGACAAACATCTAACATTTCTAAAATTCTCGTGTCACAATAAATAAATAAATATTGTCAGATAAATTACACAGCGCCATCTAGCCCCAAAGTAAGCGAAGCTTGTGTTATGGGTATACAACTGATGAACATACGTAAATACATTTTTTTTTGAAAATACATACTTATGATACATAGAAAACACCCAGACCAAGACAAACAGACTTGTTCTTGACATACGTAAATACATTTTTTTTTGTAAATACATACATGTATCATTACATAGAAAACATCCAGACCAAGACAAACAGACATGTTCATGCACACAAATGTTTGTCCTGTGAGGGAATCGAACCCACGAGCGTTGGTGTCGAAGCCGCGTCATTGACCGCTACGCCACCGAGCTCGTCCATGTTAGTTACCCTACTGCTCCAAAACGGCTTGACAAATTTTTATGAAATTTTATATACATATTCAGTAGGTCGAAGAATCGCATAGCTACTATCTATTTTTCATACCCCTACCTAAGTGATAAGGGTTGTCCACCCCTAAATATTTTTTATTTTATTTTATTGACATTTTTTATTTTTTTATTATAATTTAGCATTGATAAAACAATACAACTTAAAATTTTCACCCTTCTACCATCAACCCCTAAATTTATATGGCAAAACAGGTCAGCTAGTTTGTGTATAAAAATAACCTCTTCTGTATTTCATAATTTACGATGATAAAATAATTTAAGCCCTGGGTCAGATTATCACAGTGGTACACAAATATATTTGATTTTAATACGCAATTTAAGTAATTTCATCTTTTTGCAAGAAAATCATCGCGCCATTTTGTGCTCGATGAGGAGAAGAGATTGGAGTTTATTAAATAGCTGATTTGGCAAAGATGGATAGTCTATTAAACTATTTGTAAAAAAATATAATTCCTCCATCCCAACTAGTTGAAATATAATATGTGATAGTTGTTGGATGGAATGTAATATATCATTTTATCTTTATGTATACAATGTGTCCCCGGCGCAAGTGACCGGCCGGCGTATTCTGAAAATTTAATTAAAATTATCGAGAAAAAACCTTAAAAGGGGGGGTCTATCTCTTATAGTTTTTTTTTTATTATTATTTTTCTTCTCCGCGATTCTTTATTATTGCGATAACTTTTAAGTTATGATATTAATCTCAATTCTGTTTTTTTGTTTTGAAAAGCTGAAGAGGTGCTTTCATAGCTACAATAAAAAAATGCATGAAAATGTATCGATATTTTAATGAAAAATTAATTAGAATGTCATTTTTACTTATAAAAAAGCTAATTTTTGTAAAAAAAAAAACAACTTTATCTTAGAAAAAACCCTTATTAAACTGTCAGTATTATTAATTATTATTAATCAACTGCATATCCTCTGCAAATCTTCAGATCATTGTCAATGCCTAACACCTAAGAATTTCCAGTAGCAACTCTAAGAAAACAGGAATAAAAAGATAAAATTCACATTCAATTAAAATACGCGTCAAATTAATAAACTCTTTTTTGTTTTTTGAATGGCTACCTATGGAACCTGGCTAAGCAGAAAACACAGTGGTGGATATGTGTGGTGGGCCTCCGTCCCAATAAAACGACGTTAAGATATAACTCTTCTTGACAGTCCAGTAAAAATACCATCACAAAAATCTACGTAGACAATAGGTGAAAGAAACATATCGCACGCTGAGAACGAAAATGACCTAATCCAAAATTTACGGAAATCGAGTTTCACACAAAAATAGACTTAAAAAGGAATGCTCTTTTTAAGTCTATTTTTGTGTGAAACTCGATTTCAATCCAAAATCCAAAATTTACGGAAATCGAGTTTCACACAAAAATAGACTTAAAAAGGAATGCTCTTTTTAAGTCTATTTTTGTGTGAAACTCGATTTCCGTAAATTTTGGATTAGGTCATTTTCGTTCTCAGCGTGCGATATATCAAAAATAACCTTCTACTTTCCTCTCAGGCAAACGTATAATAGACGGAGCGGACTTAAAATATGTCTTTACTTGAAATAAGTGGTGGGAACATTGTGTCGACATTTGAATTTCAAATGCGGTTGAATGCGGCCGCTTTGTTTGCACGCGGCAGCTAGGAGAGATCGGAGCCGGCGTGCGATGCGAAACGGTGATTTTGGAAGTTTAAATGTTATCAAAACTTCTTGATACTTCTGACGTTTAGGTTTGGTAATTAATTATTAAAAAATAGAATGGCGGACGTGCAAAAAATCGAACCTCACCTGCACGTGGTGCACCCTGCTGATTCACTGACGAGACTCTGGCACAAAGAGAGGTAGGGCAGCGTATGTTATATGATGTATAATTTTTAACAATACGACAATATTTTTTTATCAATACCTTACTATGTGGGAATATTTTAAACATTACCGGGTCATATGCTACTCAAGCTGTGCTATCTGCCTCGTTAAAAAACACGCCGGGGTAGATACTAGATCCGTGCCATCCAGCCCGTTAAACAACGAGTCGGCAATATCGAGGTCGATAAAACAATTTTTCCCAACTGGACGACCGGAGTGGATGGTACCCATCTAAACAGCAAAAACTCGAAAACGGCTCGACCAATTCGTCTAATTTTTGTTTTCAAATGTTCGTTAAGTCATGAAGAATGTTCTTGTTGGTAGAAAAAAAAGTAAGAATTGCGAGAAAAAAATCACTACATTTCTGTTCTTCTACCCGTGCGAAGCCGGGGCGGGCGCGGGCCGCTAGTAGAACACATAATACCAGAAAATTCAATAAGTCATTTAACATAATGTTCATTTCCTATAATTTAATATCCATTGTGGGGTAGCTTAGGTTTGATATTATTATTAGCCCATTGCAAGCCAGCCATGTATTTAAAATTATAGAAAATGTAATTATATGAAATGAATAATCATAACATGTATGAAATATATTATATGAAATGAATAAACATAACATGTATTACACACCAGCAAAAATGGGATGAGTTTAGGCGTGATAGGTTGATAACGAAAGTGATGTACAATTTAGATTTCAATCTAAATTGGATAACACTTTCCCATCAGCAGATATCAATTAGCAATTTCAGATAACATTCGCTATTGTAGCCAGTGTTCAGTGCTAATAGCATTGCAATGTCAACATAGATGCATACGCATACACATCAGTGAGGGCAAGAATGTTTTTTGACTTAATTACCGCATCTCATCACTGAGTCTCTTGGATTAGGGTATGATGGTTCTGGCATATCTGGAACAGATATAAGCCCCTTTAAAAAAAAACCGGACAAGTGCGAGTCGGACTCGCCCACCGAGGGTTCCGTTGGTACGTAGTATCATTATTAAATTTGATATTTTTCATTATAAATAAGAAATAATGCGTCGAAAAAAATTAATAAAATATATTTTGCAATGTGTACATCAAGCCCTTTCATATGATACCCATTTGAACTAGTAGTTTCAATTTGAAATTTCGACAACCTATAAAAAATATAGACCCCCTATTTTTTAAGATCTATTTACAAATGTATAGTTTTGAGATTTATTCCTATACTTGTAGTCTATAACGATGTTTATTGCCAAATTTCATAGTTCTAGGTCAACGGGAAGTACCCTATAGGTTTTGATTCCCTTGAGTGTGTCGAAATATGCGTTTTTTGCTGAATAAACGGCCGTAACTTTTTTCTACGTAAACTTAGCAGTTTGATTTTTTTTTAACTTCATGGGACCGTAGACCTGAGTATACAGTTCAAATTTCAGCTTGATACCTCCACGCACAGACAGACAGACGGACAACAAAGTGATCTTATAAGGGTTCCGTTTTTCCTTTTGAGGTTCGGAACCCTAAAAAGACAAAAAAAAAATCATTGGTTTATAAATTACATGGTATCTTTTGACGAGATAACGTCTTATAAATCGATGAACGCCGGCTGCACGCACCAACAAGCATGACTCATTGTCACGTTCCGCCTGAGCCGAGTGTGCAAGCGAGTGCGTGGAACAAGCTCTTCCACTCCTTCGCCCGATGTTTTCTTATGACGTTATCACGTAAAATTATCATCCGTAAGCCGACTTTACAGACAAGCATTTTTTTTATTTTATTGCTTACTAATTTATTTGCTAGTGGTCGCCCCCGACTTCATTCGCGTGTGTTAATTTTGTATTCAACAATAATATTAATTACTTCTTCACAACCAGAGACGAGCCCGGCGGTCGAATGGTTAACAATGACCACTTTGATTCCAAGGTCGCATGTTCGATTCCCGCGCAGTTTTTTTTTAATAAGAGGGAGTAAACACCCTCTCATTTAAAAAAAAATTGGGTCACGTCTAAATTCAGATTGCTCAACCATATCGATTAGGACCACCGCCTAATTCGCACACACAGAAGCCGTTAAACAACGTCGGCCTTAGCCTGTCCAATTGTCCATGGATGGGTTTATTAATCTCGAGCTGCTCCGTGCTTCAGAGGGCATGTTAAGCCCTCGGTCCCGGCTGTTGTCATTAGATGACAGTCTTTAGGCCAAGTCAGTGGCCTTTAAGCGGCTTCAAAACACTGGCCTCCGCCAACCCGAAGTTGAGCAGCGTGGAGTATTTTTTTTTTATACTACGTAGGGTGGCAGACAAGCATACGGCCCGCCAGATGTGAAGCGGTTACCGTAGCCATATTAACGCTCTCAACATAAAATATTGCTCGCGCGCCGCCACCCCCGCTGCCAACCCAGCATCTCCTTCCTTTCTGGTGAACTCACTCACTCGCAGAAACACAACAATACTCAAGGGATTTGTTATTTGGCTGCGGTATTCCGTGAGGTACTTCCCCAGTCGGGTAGCTTACAATTACGCTCCCTACCTCTCTTTTCGCCAAAGCTTCGTTTGTCAGTCAGCAGGGTGCACCGCGTGCAGGTGAAGTTGGCTTTGGTTCAAAGATGTAGATGAACAACTTACACCCCAAAGAGTATGCTCTAAACCCCTTCGTTTGAGTGGAGACTCGTATCCCAGCAGTGCGATGAATAAAGGTTGACAACGAGAAGCCGTTATCCGAGTACTTGCAGATTTTATTCCCGAACTTGGCCGTTTTTCACACTGACGTTTTTGATATAATATATTTTAACAATTTAATTATTTGAAATGTACAACAATGCAAGCGTTGTGTGCTAATTATGCAAATGTGCCCATTGAAGCAATCTAGGTAGAAATTTGAATTATAATCCTAATTATTCAAGGCATTTGATTCCGCTAACTCTGTTTGTACTTCAATTAGGCAAATTATTAACGATATTTAGTACTATAATCGGATTATAATTATTTGATATATCGTTTCCGAGGAGCTCAGTTTAGTCGTTGCGTGTGTCAGCCTAGTTGAACACGCCAGTTAAGCAACGTCGACCATAGCCTATCCCTGGATGGGTTAAATCTCGAGCTCCTCCGTGCTTCGGAGGAGACGTAAAGCTATCGGCGCTTGTTATTATTATAGATACGTTAAGCCAAGTCAGTGGCGGCTTGAGAACACTGGCCTCCGCCAACCCGCAGTTGAGCACCGTGGTGGAGTATGCTCAAAAGTCTAAACCGCTTATAGACCCAGCGATTTGGGTTATGCGTTGATATGTCTGTCAGTCACTCACAGTAGGCTTGAGTAATTCCGGACACAGTTATATCTTCGGATATGTGTCTCACTTTGAATATGAATCGTTCACTCTCTTTCAAAGAAATAATTATACCCTATATCCATCCTGCCCGTCCAGTCCACAACCAGTTTCTTCTTTTATAGATATATATAGACTAGCTGTTACCCGCGGCTTCGTCTGCGTGGTCCGTGGTAACTGCCATTGATTTGTGTATACATATTTATATGCACAAATATAGCGCGATTTATAAATGAGATATTCTAGTCATCTAGTGAAAGAAGGACAAATGATTATTTTTTCCCGTGGGAATATGATGATTTTTCCGGGATAAAGAGTAGCCTATGTCACTCTCCAGGCCTTAAACTATCTACAAAAAAAAAAATCATGTCAATCCGATTGTTACTTGCGACGTAAAAGAAGGACAAACAAACATACTTTAACATTTATAATATTAGTATGGATGTTTCACAATATGAGACAAAAATAAACAAAAGACGAATATATAGGTTTAGAATCCAATACTTTTAACGAAATCAAATGGAATCAAAGCCAGACAGTATGATTTAAAACGGCAACTCAGCAAGAGAGACTGCATTCGATAAGTTGAGTGGGAACCGTTTAGAGGACAATAACAAGCGAACTCGGAGCTCGAAACGTAATCTGAAATTCCGATGTTCAAGATCTTGTCCACTTCGCCCATAGGGAGTATAAACGGGGGAAACGTTGGTGCAGCGCAGTTAATTTAACAAAAACAGGTTTTAGAGTAAATCTCTACAATTGTTGTGTAACTTAAACTAATGTTTAGTTAGTTTTAATTATATTTTGGGAAAGAGACCATTCCTGGACTGGATTGTCGTACGGTGCATATGAGAAATAGTCCAAGCAAAGTACAATACTTATACGTTAGTGTTATTGTTATATATATACTTTAGCATTAATATATATTATACCGCAGCCAAATAATAATTTAACCAGAGGGCTGGCCTATTTCTCGCTCAGCGAATAAGTATTGCCATCCAGCGTGACAATGCTGCTAGCCTTCTGGCCACGTTACCCTTTGATAGCGATGCGGAAGAATTTTTTGATACTATTTAGATATTATATTTTATTAATTTTAATTAAAGTTAGTTAGCTTAAATTTAAGTTAGCCATAAATACATAAAAAAATATATGTTTTGGAGGAAAATATGTAAAAAAAAAAAACAAATCCCTTGAGGGTTGTTGTGTTCCTGCGAGCGAATGAAGTCACCAGAACGAAGGAAAAGAAGGAGTATAGGCTGGCAACCGATTGGTGACACCTTGGTGTTGCTGATCTCCATGAGCGGTGATGATTGTTTTCCATCACATGAGTCATATGCTCGTTTGCCCCCATTTCATGGGGTGCAAGTGGTTCATTAACATCTTTGAACCAAAGCCAACTTCACCTGCATGCGGTGCACCCTGCTGACTGACAAACGAAGCTCTGGCGAAAAGAGAGGTAGGTAGCGTAATTGTAAGCTACCCGACTGGTGAATGTACCTCCACCCCACAGAATACCGTAGCCAAATAACGGTTCCCTTGAGGGCTGTTGTGTTCCTGCGAGCGAGTGAGGTCACCAGAAAGGAAGGAGATGCTGCGGTGGCAGCGGTGGTGCCGGCGCGCGAGCGATATTTTATCTTGCGAGCGTTAATATGGCTACGGTAACCGCTTCACATCAGGCGGGCCGTATTCTTGTCTGCCACCCGACGTAGTATAAAAAAAAAATCATTTACAAATAATGTTATTCTTCTTCTTCTCAATAAATACGCGGCACGCTGTTGTAAATTATACATTCTACATGTATTTAAAGGCTGGCAACGGATCGGCGACCCCTTGGTGTCGCTGGTCTCCATGGGCGGTGGTGATTGCTTTCCACCAGGTGACCCACATGCTCGTTTGCCCCCCTCTCACATAAAAAAAAAATGTATTTCTATTTTTTTTCTTGTCTGCGGCGTATTTCATCCAGGCGGCTCTGTCATCTTTTTAATATCGTTCGACCTTCAGGCTCCTTGTCTGCCTACGTTTTAATTACTAATCGGGATGAATATCATAATTATATTAGATATTTGATAGTAGAGGTCTCTCTGGCTCCACTGTATATTTATTACTAGCTTTCGCCCGCGGCTTCGCTCGCGTGACATTCGGGGCAAACACGTGTTTACTCATTAATCAATAGAAGTACTCGTGTAAAACTTAGGATAAAATAGTCCAACTAATCTCGTTTTCCCATACAAACTTTGGACCTCCGTTTCAACCTCTTAGAGGTAAAATTTGAAAAATCTTTTTAAGTAATTCGTGTCTACTAAGTTATATTTTCAAATCGATGTCATTGTCGTAATGAACGTCCCAAAAAATCATAGAATCAACACCCATATTGATATTATGACATTTCAACCTCATTGCACCCCTACAGAGTTGTCACGTCGGCTATGTTGGATTATTAAATAGTTGTTTTTTTCGTAATCACTGACCCGATATACCATTTAAACGATACCTATGACGATTTTCAGAATTATTCACGACATTTTAGATATTTCAATGCCATCGCACCCCAATAGGGGATGATGGTCACGTTACTGCCCTACGGGTATAATATATAACAAAAATAGGTAATTTCTGGGATAAAAACTATCTTAGGTATGACCTTTCCTAGGACTCAAGATATCTCTCAACCAAATTTCATCTAAATCGGTCCAGCGATTTAAGCGTGAAAAGGCAACAGACATTCTGTCGCATTTACAATATTAGTATGGATTGACGTTCCGAAAACCCGTAAAAACGACACATATATTGATATACAGACATTTCAACTTCATCGCACCTCAATAGAGGATGATGGTCACGTTAGCCACGTTGAATTTTAAAATCGTTGTTGTTTTCGTAATCAGCGACCCTTATCGGGTCGCTGATTACGAAAACCATAAAAACAATACCCATGAAAACAATACCTATGTTGATTTTCAGACTTTTTGACCCCATTTTACCCTTTTAGGGGTTGATATTTTCAAATCGATTCCATTTTTGTAATTAACGTCCACGAAAACCATAGAATCAACACTCATATTGATGTTATGACATTTTAACCCCACCGCACCCCCACAGGGGTGATTTTATGTCATGTCGGCTATGTTTAATTATAAAATAGTTGTTGTTTACGTAATCAGCGACCCGATAAACCATAAAAATAATACCCATGACGATTTTCAGACTTTTTCAACCCATTTTACCGTTTTAGGGATTGAATTTTGAAAAATCCTGAAACATGTGTTTACTCATTTATCTATAGAAATACTCATGTAAAGTTTCGGATAAAATAGTCCAACGAATCTTGTTTCCCCTTACAAACTTTGGACCCCCGTTTCACCCCCTTAGGGGATGAATTATGAAAAATCCTTTCTTAGTGCACCCCTAGACATCATACGGAACCTACGTGCCAAATTTGGAATCTCTAGACCCAGCAGTTTGTGCTATGCGTTGATATATATCACTCAGTCACTCAGTTTCTTCTTCTATATATTTCAACCTCATCGCATCCCCACAGGGGTGATTTTATGTTACGTCGGCTATGTTAGGTCATAAAATAGTTGTTGTTTTCATAATCAGCGATCCGATAAACCATAAAAACAATACCCGTGACGATTTTCAGACTTATTCGCCCCATTTTACCCCTTTAGGGGTTGAATTTTGAAATATCCTGAAACACGTATTTACTCATTTCTCTATAGAAGTACTCATGTAAAGTTTCGGATAAAATAGTCCAACTAATCTTGTTTCCCCATACAAACTTTGGACCCCCGTTTCACCCCCCTAAGGGATGAATTTTGAAAAATCCTTTCTTAGTGTACCTCTAGACATCATAAGGAATCTACGTGCCAAATTTGGAATCTCTAGACCCAGCGGTTTGGGCTGTACGTTGATATATCAGTCAGTCAGTCAGTCAGTCAGTCAGGACTTTGAATTTTATATATGTAGATAGATAGATAGATGTTATCGTTGTATTACGCATAGCAAATTAACTTCGTTCAAACAGGGTTTCCAGCCCAATTGAATGAGTGTATCTATTTCATTGTTGAAATCACTCTGACCAAGCTACGAGTATATGGACTGTTCGATCCAGACATATTCTATGATCTCTTCTTTGCTGACATTTTATACAATGACAGAACAAAAGGTCTATTACCGTAGACATATTAACGCTTGCAACATAAAATATCGCTCGCGCGCCGCCACCCCCGCTGCCAACGCAGCATCTCCTTCCCTTCTGGTGACCTCACTCACTCGCAGGAACACAACGATCCTCAAGGGAATTGTTATTTGGCTGCGGTATTCTGTGAGGTGGAGGTACATTCCCCAGTCGGGTAGCTTACAATTACGCTCCCTACCTCTCTATAAATTGTAATAGTGGATTAACTAATAATCCTGCAGTTCTAGAACTGATATCGTTATACGTCCCGGACAACTTTCTACGTGCTCGTTATCACAAGTTATTTGCGCTCCCGTTGTGTAGGATTGCATCGGCAGGAGAGGCTCCTTTCACACGAGCGCTGCGCCCAATGATTAATTGGCATCGAGAAATTTTAAAAACTAATTAATAAACAGAGAAACGCCTAAATCCACCTGCCGTATCTCAAAAACCACTAACACAAATTTGCAATGCCCAAAAGGGTTCATACTCGTAAGTATGTAATAATCTGTATACTGTATAAATCATCTTTATAACTATGTACTACATGTGGAATAAAGATATTAAATTGCGTATGAGTACATATAAGGAATGATAATTATGGTGGAAATTGATTCGATTGACATATTTTTTATGTATTTACAAAAAAGACGTATTTAAGTATATTTATCAGTTGTCTGATCTCCATAACACAAGCTTTGCGCTTAATTTGGGACTAGATGGCGCTGTGTAAATTGTCCAGTAATATTTATTTATTTATTTATTTAACTCTTCTTTGATTGAGTTTCGCAGAGTGACGATGCTGTAATGTGAAAATATTTAAATAATAATCGTACTATTATTATAATAATAAAATAGCAATGAATTAATTAATATCAAAATGTTGTTATGTAATCAATTTTGGTAATTATTTGCACTTGTTAAGCGTATTGGGCAACTGTAATGATCACAAGATGTATGCTTGTTATAAATAAATAAATATATACTAGCAAACCCGGCGAACTCCGTTTCGCCACCAGATGGCGCTGTATGTGAAAAAAGATTTTCCCGCTTTTCTTTTCAAATTTTTCCAGAATTTTCTTTGCTATAAACCTCACGGAGCCCGAGACCTTTCCAACGAATGCAAAACCGTGGAAATCGGTTCGTGCGTTCTGGAGTTATAGCGTCAGGAAGGAAAACCCGACTTATTTTTATATAGTAGATTGACGAGCCCTGTGGTCGAAAGGATAGCAATGGCTACCTTGACTCAGAGATCGCGGTTTCGATCCCAGCACAAAGCAAACATTTGTGTGCATGAACATGTTTGTGTGTTTTGGTCTGGGTATGGTCTATGTATTATAAGTAAGTAGTAACAAAAAGAAAATGTATTTAAGTACATTTATCAGTTGTCTAGTACCTATAGTACATGCATTGCGCTTAACTTCGGTCTAGATGGCGCTGTGTAAATTGTCCAGAAATATTTAATTATTTGATATGCGATCTGTTAATAGTGTCCTTTTTGTAATAACCATTTCTATAACTAAGACAAATCTAATACCACGTAATACTATATTGAAATCCGTTAACAATTTTAATTGTACAGTGTGCCAAAAAGATATATTTCTTGCTCAAAAATAAACGTTGCCTTACTTTTCTAGTCGCAAAATGTCACAGAATAAATAATATCATAACCACGAACCGACAAACACAAATGTTTCAAAATGGAGAAAATGATAGCTCACAAATATATAATGAGAATATCATTCTATCTCGAGTCAAAAGCATTTCATCATTATACACGCGACAACGTTTCATTACTGTGACATAAAAAAACACAAGAAACAATCAAAAAAGAAAATGAGACGAATTTGAAGTTCTGCGGAACTTCAAAAGTGTTCTCGCTTTGATGTGTCGAAGATAAAATTTCATATGCAAAATAAAATTAGAGGGTGGAGGTCGCGACGTATATGCTAAGCGTACTGTGTCGCGGGTAATAAGCGTGCAAAAAGAGATGGCACTTTGAAGATGGGGCCCAACTGTTGTAACTCGACTGTATCTCTATCGAAAAGTTTAATGAATGAGGGGTATTCCGCTAATGCTGTCTGACAACGTTGACATAAACCATCCAATGTTGTGGACATTATTGATCTTTGAGTTTATATCTCAATAATAGGTATTAGAAATTTGCAAGTTGGTGAAAATGTTTAGACTTGTGAGTCATACGTAAATGGCTGAACGGATTTGGGTGACATTTGGTATAAAATAAGAATAATTCTGTTATCACTACATAGTATAAAACAAAGTCGCTTTCTCTGTCCCTATGTCCCCATGTATGCTTAAATCTTTGAAACTACGCAACGGATTATGATGCGGTTTTTTTTAATAGATAGAGTGATTCAACTGGAAAGTTTATATGTATAATATATGCATAACATAGTAGAAAAACACTGATAATTTAGAGGTTTCTAATGTGATGTCGTAAATAAACACATTTTTTTGCTCTTTCATTGCAAACGCTGGCTGAACCCAACGAGATAGATCAAAATAATGTAGTACAGTATTGTTCACCTTAAAATGGTCTACAAAAAAGTTCGCGATGGTATATGTCTATCTCTTAGTGGTAACACACAATAACCGTTATTTTATCCTTTGCTTTTTACAAGAAATAATGCCTTATTTACGAAGCGATTTTAAGCAATACAGAATTAATCCTTATCCAATTAAGTACCTTAAATACATTGCGCATTTAATATAGATCAATATGGCCCTTCACAGCATGTAATTTAAATGAATAGTTTAGAAGATATTACACATTTAAAATGCAGGGACATAACGGCTGTGGCGGTACCGGCCGCGGAGCCGGCGGCGTGTGCTTATAACTGGGGAAGGACTGGATAGGACAAAGCGCAAAGACCTTCTGTAGTACATTTAGTATCAGCATTGCACCCGTGCGAAGCCGGGGCGGGTGGCTAGTTTAATATATATTATAAATATTTCTGAACAAATGACACAGTGCCATCTAGTTCCAAACTAAGCAAAGCTGGTACTATGGGTACTAGATAACTGATATAATATTTAAATAGGTTTTTTTTTAAACATACATTATAAGACATAGAAAACACCCAGACCAAGACAAACAGACTTGTTCATGCACACAAATATTTGTCTTGTGCGGGGATCGAATTAGTGACCTCGGAGTCATCATTGGAATGGTCATTGCTAACCATTCGAACACCGATCTCGTAAATTTTTAGCATACATGAAAATTCTCCCATAAAAATATCGTGAATATTTGTAACAAAACACAATGTTAGGGGATTTAATAAAAATGTTTAAGTATATGCAAGCCCGGATAGAGTATATTTTAAAAGGAAGTAATAACACACCGGGAAAATTTCAAAAGATATGATTTAAAAGTTATGAAAAGGAGAAATAGGTTGCAGAGACGATGAGATTTTGGTTATCGACAAAATGATTACAGTAAATTCGAACTTCTTTTTCGGCTAGACGATAGCTCGACGGCGTCATTGCGCGCGTGATATAATCGATCACGCAAGTTAAGCAACGTCGACCGTAGCCTGTCTTCATAATTTAGTTGATTTTTCATAATTTAGTTCATCATCATCATCATGAGCGTGTATCTATCCACTGCTGGACATGGGCCTTCTCTAATGCCTTCCACCACATGCGATCCTCGCTTTCCGCATTCAGCCGCTTCCGGCCGTACCCTTGAGGTCATCGGTCCATGTAGAGGGGAGGCGTCCGACGCTTCGTCTCTCTCTCTAATATTTTCCTCCCCCATCTGCCATCACTCGGATGTATGGACATAGCTCTGAGTCAGCATGCTAAAGTGGCAGTGGGTCACTTTAGCATGCTGACTCAGACCTATGTCCACAACTTTGTCTTGATAACATGTTCTGCATATATATAGTCTTAAAAGAATAACAAATATTGACGTGGTAACCTCTTATAAATCGATGAACGCCGGCTGCACGCTCGAAAAAGCATGACTCATTGTCACGTTCCGCGTGAGCCGAGCGTGCAAGCGAGAGCGCGAACAAGCGATAGAGAGGCACGTTCGGCTTGTGACGCATGTATCTCTCTTCCACTTCATCAGCCGATATTTTCTTATGACGTTATCACGTAAAATTATCGTCCATAAATCGACTTTACAGACAATCAGTTTTTTTTTCTGTACCTAAACAAAAAAATGCCGACGGAAATTACCTACTAAATAAAATTTATTCAGCAAGAATGAGTGATATGTTTTTCTTTTTACCAGCACAATAGATATTTTTTTAACATATCGAACCACTTAGTGTTGTGTAAAAAAATTTCGAGTCATTCCGTGTCATTAATCAAGCTATTCGTTTGTTATGCCCAATACGTAATACTAAACCGCGACGTCATGACTCTTATCTGGAATACAAATTATGAAGAAGAAATGCGCATGTTATTTTTTACTAGAGAAATAGGGATCGATAAATAATTCTGCTAGTATCGTTTTATTCTGATTGGAAAATTATTAATTATGTTGGTAGATAACTAGAGACAATTTTTAAGAGATGTCCCTACATCTCTTAAAAATCGCTGTACCCCTAAAGCGATTTGTAAACAACGCGACGGGGGAAGTACCGCCACCTCACATAATACCGCAGCACGAATACGTATTTGGCTGCAGTATTCTGAGGATCACAACAACTCATAAGGGAATTGTATTTGACTGCGGTATTCGGTAAAGTGGAGGTACTTCCCTAGTCGGACAGCTTACAAATACGCTGTACCCTACTTTTCTTATCATAAAAACAGCGGGCGGCGGCCGAACGACTTCAGATATTGCCGTAACCGCTTCACATTATTCTAGACTATTACCCAACGTAGTATAAAAATAAAAAAAAAACCGGCCAAGTGCGAGTCGGACTCGCGCACGAAGGGTTCCGTACCATTATCTATAAAAACGGCAAAAAAAAAAAATGACGATGTATGGGAGCCCCCTTAAATGTTTGTTTTATTTTTATTTAATTATTTATTTTTAAAGTGAATATATAACTAAATATTATGTGAGTATTTCAAGCGTCTACCTATTGCCGTTATCAATTGTGAGCAAGAACGAGCAAAAAAATTACGTTTGTTGTATGGGAGCGCCCTTAAATATTTATTTTGTTCTATTTTTTAGTATTTGTTGTTGTAGCGGCAACAGAAATACATCATCTGTGAAAATTTCAACTGTCTAACTATCACGGTTCACGAGATACAGCCTGGTGACAGACGGACAGACGGACAGCAGAACCTTAGTAACCTTAGTAAGAGGGTTCCTTTTTACCCTTTGGATACGGAACCTTAAAAAAGGCTATATCAGCGAGTCGAATCTACACAATGCCCCTCCCCTGCCGCCTTAGCAGCGAGCTGACTATATACACTAAATAATGTTATACGATTCATGTTTCTATTACTTATTATATATAATAGTTTTGTAATTATTAACGTAAGAAATATGGACCAATTCGTTACAGTTATAAATGGTTTTCTTCTTCTCCTTCATTCAACATAAAGTTTAAAAGTTATCAGTTTTTTAAATCATGTTCTTAAAATAAATTTCAAAGTACATAATATTTTTGTTTCCTTTGTAGCCCAAAACTTCTATAATCCTTAACTCACCTACGCGTGATATCTCCATGTACACTTACTAGATGTATATTTTGCGTCACGACATTCCCCGGGGACCTGACCGTTGTAATAAGGCACTACCCACCTGTATGCCGTATCTCCTGACCCGTCTCGTCTGGACAGTCGATAGCTATTTATAAACTTTACGATGGGTCCTATTATGTTCCGGTAAGGACATTGCTTTTCCTATATTATTACTGGCATTTACCCTAAACTTCGAACACAGTTCATTAGGGTGTAATTGGTTCATCAACATCTTTGAACCAAAGCCAACTTCACTTGCACGTGGTGCACCTTGCCGACAGACAAACGATGTTTTGACGAAAGGAGAGATAGGGTATAGTGCATTTTGTAAGCTGCCCGTTTGAGGAAGTACCTTCACCTCACAGAATACCGCAGCAAAATAAACTATTCCCTTTGGAGTATTCTTGTACGTGAGTGAGGTCACCAGGAAGGAAGGAGTTGCTGCGTTGTCAGCGGGGATGGCTGCACGCGAGCGATATTTCATGTTGCGTTTATATGCCTACGGTTCCCGCTTCACATTAGGCAAAAAAACACACTTAGGTATCCTGTTAAAAATACTTTCTTAGTTAGCTACCTGTAAACTACATTTCAGCGATTCAGTCAGTCAGTTATCTTTTTCTTCTATATAAATATATGTATAACATATCTTTATCTAAATAGATTTATTATTTGAGTAAAATTGTACAACTGTTTTTCTAAATATCAAAAGTTCATTCTTTAGCGTATGCTGAAGAGTATTTCTGAAAGAAATTTCCATATAATAAGTAAAGTAATGATAAATAGGTATATATATTTATATTTTGCGACTAACTATAGTATTCTTTGAGAAGCTCGATGGCGTAGTTACGCGTATCAATCTAATTGAACACGCAAGTTAAGCAACGTCGACCGCAGCCTGTACATGGATGGGTTTATTTATCTAGAGCTCCTCCGAAGGGCACGTTACGCCATCTATCCCGGCTGTTGTCTAGTCAAGTCAATGGTAAGAGTTGTTAAGTCAAGTCAGTGGCCTTTAGGCGGCTTGAAAACACTGGCCTTCGCCAACCCGCAGTTGAGCAGCGTGGTGGAGTCTGCTATAAACCCCTTCATTTGAGAGGAGCCCCATTTCCCAACAGTGGGATGGATGAAGTGTTGACGACGGCTAACTATAAGCTACCTTTGGAAGTTCTATTTATTTTTTATTTTTATGTGAGAGGGGGCAAACGAGCATGTGGGTCACCTGGTGGAAAGCAATCACCACCGCCCATGGAGATCAGCGACACCAAGGGGTCGCCGATCCGTTGCCAGCCTTTTAAGGAAAATGAAAAGTCTGTTCTTGAAGGCACCCATGTCGTAGTTGTTCGGAAATACCGCTGAGGGAAGTTGATTCCACAGTTTCACTGTTCGTGGTATGAAATGTCTTAGGAAACGTACTGTAGTAGATCGCCAATTATCAAGATGATATGGATGGAATTTTAATTTATGGCGAGTTGTACGATAGTGGAATTCAGCGGCAGGTATCAAATCAAACAGCTCATCGGAGCACTCCCCGTGATATAATTTGTATAGAACGCAAAGAAACGCTACATCTCTGCATGTAGAGAGAGTCCAATCGATCCGAGATCATTGGGTCACCGACGATTCGAGCTGCTCTTCGTTGTATGCGGTCAAATGGAGCAAGCAAGTACTGGGGCGCACCGGCCCAGAGATGCGAACAGTACTCCATGTGAAGTCGAACCTGGGCTTTCTATAGTTGAAGGCGGTGTCGGGGTGTAAAATATCTTGTGTGATCTTTCTGTATTGTCCAGTTACAAATTCATTTGTTAGTAAAGTAATAAGCTTTTAAGACCTTCCAGCTTGAAAAGGGTATCACACCAATATGATGGATATGTATTCATAATATGCATGACCCGAAAAATTAAGAGTATGATCCGAACGCTGAATTTCAACACATTTTGTATGCATGACGTGTCGAATTTTGATCGGGCTTCTCGTCACCTTATCCCTTATTTATTTCCCTGAAAATTCATGAATCTGCCGGCACGTTGTGGAATTATGACGTATAAACAGTTTTATGCACGTGTGTACGTTGATTTACGTTTAGATTTTAAGAGGATCAAATTTAGATGATGAAGTTTTCTACAAGAATGTCTAGATATGTACATGTATATGAAAGATACTAGCTGCCCGCCCCGGCTTCGCACGGGTAGAAAGTGTTGTTTTCTTTTCCTCGCAATTTTTATGTCCATAAGAACCATCCTTATACCTTAACGAAAATAATAAAATAAAAATTAGCAGAATTGGAAAATATTAAAATAAAAATTAGCCATTCTCGAGTTTTGCGCTTAGCAACATTCATTTTGATATGGGACCACCTGGAGAGTGTACCCTCTCAAAAGAATAAGAATTATTAAAATTGCTGTACAATTGACGAAGAAATCATTGAATTAAAAAAAATACATACAGTCGAACATAGAACCGCCCTACAGGTACAATAAACAACAATAATAGGTAATTTCTGGGACAAAAACTATTCCCATAGTCGCCTTGTACGACATCCACGGGAAGAGACGGAGTGTTTCTATTCTAGTCTGCCGGAAACCACACGGCCGTAAGAATGAAGGTGTGGTATACGCGGAATAAATACAGTTTCATCGACGCCACTCCCAGTGAGAATCTCAGCTTCAATTATACATATTTCGCTGCTAAACATTGACTTTACTTCAGGAAAGAGATCTTCCCCAAATCCTTACTATCCTTACTAATATTATAAATGCGAAAGTAACTCTGTCTGTCTGTCTGTCTGTCTGTCTGTCTGTCCTGCTTTCACGGCAAAACTACTGAACCGATTTAAATGAAATTTGGTACACAGATAGTTTAGAGCCTGAGGAAGGACATAGGCTACTTTTTAATGCAAAAAAAGGGTTGTAAGGGGTTAAAAGGGGGGGTGAAAGGTTGTATGGAAGTATCGTTATTTTTAGAGCTAGAAGCATGAAACTTATTTTTTAGGCTGTTGATTCGATATAAATAAATATGACATTCAAAGTTTGTAAAAGTTTTACCCACACGGGGGTAAAATAACAATAGGGAATAGGGGATGAAAGTTTGTATGGAAATATGTAAGGTATAAGTGAATGTTTTATAAGTTTGCGACAAGAGACAAAATATTAGTGCTATCCTGATGTAGATAACATTTACGCAGTCATTACAAAATGAGAAACTGAAATTAACGCGAGTAAAAAACTTGCCAAGCATCGCGCCGTACTAGAGATGGGCAAAATGCCGGGCATTTACAATAAATGTCCAAAAAATAGTTATAAATTCCCTATTTACATAGGCATTCATTGGGCATTTACAGGTACTTACTGGGCACTTATTGTAAATGCCAGGCATTTTGCCTATCTCAACGCAGTACACCACCCGTACACATTGAAAGCTGCCGCGCGGCGGTCAGGGAGCGGGCCGGAGGTCGTTACGCGGCGTGGTACCACATGAGTAAAAAACGGTGGTACGGCACAGAAAAAATATGCCCAAGTGGGCTTGCCCAAACGTGCAGACACGTGACAATTATTATTTTTTCCGCTACAAATGCATTATTATTCCCTGCACATTGTTTACAATTCGATTTGCTTACTTTAGTAGATAAGTTATTAAATATTTTTTTCTTTAGTTGGGTCATTGTTTTATTTATTTCATTCGTTAAAAGTAGATTACTTTCGAGTTTAATTAGATGTTATTACGTCATTTTTTTTTTGTTGCACATTTGTATGCTAGGCAGGTACCTAAGAACGGTAAGTTAATTACCCTCACCAAATAAACAGTACTTTTTTGAGCATTGTACAAACAAAGCATTTGACCATCTGTGAATGTAAACAAAAGATAAGAAAGCTTAATAGTTTTATGAATGAGTCTTTATGCCTTTGCATGCCGACTCAGTCAGAAGTCGCAATATCCGAAAGGGATTTCTAGGAATCGGTTACAAATGGTTCATAAAAACAAGTTCTTAAGTACAAGTGTAAAAAGTTATACTTTAGAGATTTTGTTTATTTGGGTCAATAAAATTAGTTAAATTTAATTCAATTGGATTTATAATATTTTTTTAAATAGGTTTTTATACAATTAAATAAAATACTTAAATAAGTTATTTTCATAATAAGAAGTTTTGTTTTCTGTGTTTACGGTTAAAAGCAAAATAAAGTGTAAATAGTTATAGGGGTATAGCGCACACGGTTCTAAAACTACTATTGAACTTAGCTGATGAGGACATGCCGGTATGTAACATTAACAAAAGCAGTGAGCGCGGAAGAAAGTTGCAGCAGTGTAAGCTGTTGGTTGGGATGAATAATGTTCCACAAAAGAGCTATATAAGCGATAGATGGCACACTGCAACTCATATAAGTATTAATACGTATGTGTCTTATTTGTAAAATAATTAGCCGAAATATTTAAAAATGCTGCCCAAAGACACTATTCCACGCGGACGAAGTCGCGGGCACAGCTAGTTTTAATAATATTTTTGAAAACTCTTGGGCACGTAAAGTTCTATCTACAGCTTCTACTGCCTTATTGTTTTTTTTCGTATTCATCTGAAACGATTAGACAGTAATCTTGAAACATTTTCGCTTTGTCACAGTTTCGTGTCACAAAGCATGTCGGTGTTTCCGTTCTGTATAAATCGAGTACAATATTGAACATTGTATTTGCGTCCTTCCGCCTAGAAGTAATATATGGCTGCAATACCTGGCGATGCTGCTGTGAGATATTATTTTGGCGCCTGATTTAAGAGAGGATTGCTCTCGTCAGGTATGTTTTTCCAGTCCCTCCTGAAGCATCTAAGAAAAACAGTTTCCCCTCGTTGTTTAAAAGACTTTGCATCACAAAATCTTGCTACATAGCGTCCCGCAAATACACGTGTGCTTCTGGTTTGTGCGAATATATACCAATCGTTCCATTTTAATTTTAGCGTACACGTCTATAATAAACTGACTAAATAGACCACGTTACCTTTGTAAATAAATAAAACGATAGCGTCTAACTTGTAGGAGGTAAGAATAAAAGTAGCACTACGCGGTTATTTTTTTACAATAGAATCCATATTTTGTTAAACTATTTATTGTTTTTTTAAGTAGCTTTTTTAGTTATTTTTTTAAACTATAATTTATTGTAAACACCATGTTGTTTTTCTTTAAATAAATTTAGCTTTGTTCTGCAGCAATTGTTCCAAATCTTGGATTTATATATCTCAACAAAAAATGCTCATCAGGATGAGTGATGATTTTGGGGTGTAAGTGGTTCATCAACATCCTTGAACCAAAGCCAACTTCACCTGCACGCGGTACACCCTGCTGACTGACAAACGAAGCTCTGGCGAAAAGAGAGGTAGGGAGCGTAATTGTAAGCTACCCGACTGGGGAATGTACCTTCACCTCACAGAATACCGCAGCCAAATACCAATTCCCTTGAGGGTTGTTGTGTTCCTGCGAGTGAGTGAGGTCACCAGAAAAGAAGGAGATGCTGCGTTGGCAGCGGGGGTGGCGGCGCGCGAGCGATATTTTATGTTGCGAGCGTTAATATGGCTACGGTAACTGCTTCACATCAGGCGGGCCGTATGCTTGTCTGCCACCCGACGTAGTATAAAAAAAAAAAAAATGAACAACTTTTGCTAAGGCGTCACTTTTATATTTCTTATAGTTTAGCTGAACCATTATGGTTCTGCATCAGGTGTTCCAAATCTAGGATTTTTATACCTCAACAATAAATACTCATCAAGTTGAACAACTTTTGCAAAGGCGTCAATGTTATATTTCTTATAGTTGACCGTAACCATTATAATTCTGCATCAGGTGTTGCAAATCTTGGATTTATATACCTCAACAATAAATACTCATCAAGTTGAACAACTTTTGCAAAGGCGTCAATTTTATATTTCTTATAGTTTACCGTAACCATTATGGTTCTGCATCAGGTGTTCTAAATCTTGGATTTTTATACCTCAACAAAAAATACTCATCAGGCTGAACAACTTTTGCTAAGGCGTCATCTTTATATTTCTTATAGTTTAGCTGAACTATTATAGATCTGCATCAGGTATTCTAAATCTTGGATTTTTATACCTCAATAAAAAATGCTCATCAGGCTGAACAACTTTAGCTAAGGCGTCATTTTTATATTTCTTATAGTTTATCTGAACTATTATAGATCTGCATCAGGTGTTCCAAATCTTGGATTTTTATACCTCAATAAAAAATGCTCATCAGGCTGACCAACTTTTGCTAAGGCGTCATTTTTATATTTCTTATAGTTTAGCTGAACCTTTATGGTTCTGCATCAGGTGTTCCAAATCTTGGATTTTTATACCAATATGGAAATTTCGTGTCAACGTTTTCAAATCGATGCCATTTTCGTAATTGACGTCTAAGAAAACCACAGAATCAACACCCATATTGATATTATGACATTTCAACCCCATTGCACCCCCACAGGACTGCTCTTGTGTCATGTCGGTTATGTTAGATTATAAAATAGCTGTTGTTTTCGGAATCAGCGACCTGATAAACCATAAAAACAATACCCATGACGATTTTCAGACGTTTGCACCCCATTTCACCCCTTTAGGGGTTGAATTTTGAAAAATCCTGAAACACTTGTTAACTCATTTATCTACAGAACTGCTCGTGTAAAGTTTCAGATAAAATAGTCCAACTAATCTTCTTTCCCCATACAAATTTTGGACCCCCGTTTCACCCCCTTAGGGATTGAATTTTTCAAATTCCCTTCTTAGTGAGCGCCTACGTCCTAAAAACGTCTAAAAACCCTCTTGCAAAATTTGAGCACATGTAGTTTCTGAGATTTCGTGATGAGTGAGTGAGTGATTTTCTCTTTTATATATATAGATTATATAAAATAGCTGAATTTCATCTGCAACGATGGACTGCTATGCCTTGCTTAGTAGTGTAATTACTTAATAGGATGATGACGCCACACTGTGACTCACGCCGTACAATATATGATGCAAAAATTCGTCAGCAACACAAACCTTCCTGGTAGCTCAGTTCGAAGAGCACTCGACCGGTCATCGAGAGACCGTGGGTTCAAATCCCAACTAGGGGGGCAGGTGAATTTTTCTATTTTTCAAAATATTTATAATATAATATATTAAAGATTTTTTGGTTGAAAGATTTAGTTGACGGGCCATTATGTTAAGCTTCTTCCTAGTCGTTCACTCTTGACAGAGTGGTCGTGGTCACTTATTGTCGCTCTCCTTGACGGTTGCTGCTATCGCAATCCTTCTCCATTGGTCTCTGTCGGTGGCTTGACGAGCGCATTCTGTCACTGACGTTTTGGTGACAGATTTTATTAAGTTGGTTTATCTAGTTGGCGATCGACCTCGCGTTCTTTGCCCCTTAACACGTCCCTGTACTACCAATGTGTTAAGCTAACGTCACTAATATCAGGCTAAACGTATACTTATTTGGAATATCCCTACTTTCCTAATTCCACACTAATATTGTTAGTAATGTGAGTTTGTTTGTTACGATTTTACGCCGGAACTACTCAACCGATCATCATGAAACTTTGTACACATATTCTCAAAGAAAGAAGGACACAGGATACTTTTTATTAAAAAAGCGGACGAAGCCGTGGGTGAACGCTAGTAGTAATATAAAAAACCGGACAAGTGCGAGTCGGACTCGCCCACCGAGGGTTCCGTAGGTACGTAGTATCATTATTATATTTGATATTTTTCATTATAAATAAGAAATAATGCGTCGAAAAAAATAAATAAAATATATTTTGCAATGTGTACATCAAGCCCTTTCATATGATACCCCATTTGAACTAGTAGTTTCAATTTGAAATTTCGACACCCTATAAAAAATATAGACCCCCTATTTTTTAAGATCTATTTACAAATGTATAGTTTTCAGATTTATTCCTGTACTTGTAGTCTATAACGATGTTACTTGCCAAATTTCATAGTTCTAGGTCAACGGGAAGTACCCTATAGGTTTTGATTCCCTTGAGTGTGTCGAAATATGCGTTTTTTGCTCAATAAACGGCCGTAACTTTTTTCTACGTAAACTTAGCAGTTTGAATTTTTTTTAACTTCATGGGACCGTAGACCTGAGTATACAGTTCAAATTTCAGCTTGATACCTCCACGCATTCTCGACATAGAAATTCTTGACAGACAGACAGACAGACAGACAGACAGACAGACAGACAGACAGACAGACAGACAGACAGACAGGCAGACGGACAACAAAGTGATCTTATAAGGGTTCCGTTTTTCCTTTTGAGGTTCGGAACCCTAAAAATGAAGTAATGTCCACAGCAGAGTGATATAAATGTTGGAAAATTTACATTACAACGCAGGTGTAACGCAGGCTGTATTTTTATATACTTAGTCGGATAGAAGAAATACGGCACACGTGATGTGGAGCGGTGGCGATAGTCAATTAAACGATCACAGCAAGAAATATCGCTTGCACGCCACACCACCTCCGCTTACAACGCAGCCCTTCCTTTCTGGAGCAAATTCACAAGAGATTTTAGATAAAAATGCCCCTGAATGTAGGAGATATAATAATAATTCATTGACTATTCAGCTATTGTTGAATTTTGTGAACGTGTATTTTTATACTAAATGTTTATTATTAATACAAATGTACAAAAATACAAATGTAGTCGTAATGCCATTTATATATATAAATAGTCTGAGTCAATGGACGTATCGACCAAGCGCAATTTCTATGACTTGAATTAAAAACATGAAATCGTTATCATATTACAAGTGCAAGGTATACAACCCTCCTGATGTGAAGCGATTACAGTAATCGCTTCACATCAGGAGGGTTGTATACTAGTCGGCCACTTGATGTACTCGTAGTACAAAACATTCTAGAATCTATTCCTGGTTCATTAAAAGACGAATGTGGAAAAAAGGGATCCTTAAAAATATGTCAAGCGTCGAATCGAAACCTAACAAAGAGTGTTATGGAGAAAAAGAAGAAGTACTCCGTAATGAAAACAGTCCTCACTGCGATTGAATCCGTGCACTTAGCAATCCAATTCTTTTTGGGAACACCGACACTTGAGCATCCATCCATACACTTTCCACGGGCAAATGAAAATGTGGTCCATCCAACCGTTTAGCCAATTACAAACACAAACTTAACACTACACCCAACTTTATCACAACCAAATAAAGACTGTTTTCCTTTATTTCCTAACTATTTACTTGGTTGAATAAAATTTCGGTAACGTAGATGTCTCGCATCTGAATTTCAGATGTAGCTTTTTTATTTTAGGCCAGTTTGGGCTGGAGCCAATGTTTTCTGGTTGAGTTTGTTTTCAGTTAATTTGTGAAGTGGATTTATTGTTCTTAACTGTATTCTTGATATTTACGATAAATGTGCTAGAACTCTTATTTCTCGGCATAAAAAGTGTTTCCGGTTTGGTTACCACCAGCAATTATGAAATGTAGATAGTATTTAAATTATTACGACGGTTATTGCCTCTTATTTTATACCACTAGATTGGCAAACAAGCATACGGCCCGCCTGATGGAAAGCAGTTACCGTAGCCTATGAACACATCACACGCGCGTCGCCGACCCTGTAAAAACCTCTTCACGTCCTTTTTGAAGAACCCCATGCTGTAGTCTCCTGAGGAAACCTCGACAGGCAGTTCATTTCACAGCTTGACCGTACGCGGGAGAAAACTTCTCTGGAACCGCAAGGTACGCGACCACTTAGGCTCCAATGTGTGAGGATGAATTCCTGTCGATGGCGAGCGGTGCGACTGTAGAAGGAGGCCGTGAACATCATGTCAAACAGCTCCTCTGAACACACCCCTTTGTACAATCGGTTGAACACACAAAGGGACGCAAAATCTCTCCTCAGACTTAAAGGTTCTAAACCGTCTGTCAGTTTGGGATCGCCGACAATCCTCAAAACACGCCTCTGAATCGAGTCACAAGGTGCAAGTTGGTATCTAGGCGCTCCCGCCCATAGATGACAACAGTACTCCATATGCGATCATCGAGCTCCTCATACATACATACTCATAATACATACATATGTAAGGCGTATACTGTAATCTGATTACTACTTGAAGGTTATACGAATATATGTACCTAACTAAACTGTAACGATTATTAATTCATCGTATTTTAAAAATGTTAAATCAAAGTGAAAGCTTTCAGTACCGAGAGCACGCTGAAAGCTCCCGAATATTTTTGGGGTGTACGTGGTTCATCAACACCTTTGAACCAAAGACAACTTCACCTGCACGCGGTGCATCCTGCTGACTGACAAACGAAGCTCTGGCGAAAAGAGAGGGAACGTAATTGTAAGCAACCCGACTGGGGAATGTACCTTTACCTCACAGAATACCGCAGCCAAATAACAATTCCCTTGAGGGTTGTTGTGTTCCTGCGAGTGAGTGAGGTCACCAGAAAGAAAGGAGATGCTGTGTTGGCAGCGGAGGTGGCGACACGCGTGCGAGTCGGACTCGCCCACCGAGGGTTCCGTAGGTATCCATAGTATCATTATTCAATTTGATATTTTATGTTGCGAGCGTTAATATGGCTACGGCAACCGCTTCACATCAGGCGGGCCGTATGCTTGTCTGCCACCCGACGTAGTACAATACAGTATAATATTTATTGCTATATAACATGTTTATTCCACGCTAACCAAGTAGTTTGTAAACATCTGGAAGTTAATACCGGTGATATATCATATATATCCTTCCGCTGTCTATACAAACATTCTCTCGGGATTGATTGATGTCGACATTTTACGTCACCAGGTGACGTATGATACATTGTATGTGTGCTGAAGGTTGATATATAAGGTGGCAATCAAGGTGAAACATTCACAATATTACTTCCAAAAATAAAGGCTGTTTTTTTTTTCTGGTTGGTTTACTGCAATAGCAGGGCGAGTAAAGGTCCACAGGCGAGAGGACCTTTACTTTTGAGTAAAACCAAAAGGTTGGTGCACAGGCAGAGGCGCAATAGCAGTAGGTCCGTTGACCACTGAGGAGTAAATCTTTAACTTGCAATATTTAATTACAAACAGCCGGATAGTGAAACTAAATAAAAGCTTGAAATTACTAATAAATTTAACAAAAAAAAACTGACCCCCAACATTACATTACATTTATGTATGTAGATACAAACTGATGAAGATGATGATGAAAAAAATATGGTTCTTTCAAATAAAAAAAGTTTTTTTCAAATTGGTCTTTTGGAGTAATTAAGTAAAAAAACATTTAAAAAAAATACAGCAGAATTGAGAACCTCTTCCTTTTTGGGAGTCGGTTAAAAATAATTCTTTATGTTCGACATACTAACAAAAATCTTTTTTCCTTTGCAGGTAATAGTCTCCAAAATTCATTATAGTAAGTTACATGATGATGTTTGACGAGCTCGGCGGCGTAGCGGTCAATGACGCGGCTTCGACACTAACGCTCGTCGGTTCGATTCCCACATAGGACAAACATTTTGTGTGCATAAACATGTCTGTTTTGTTTTAATTTTAACATTTGTCTTAGTCTGGGTGTTTTTTGTTTTACAAAAAAAAAAAATAACAAAAAAAAAAATGTATTTACGTATGTTTATCAGTTGTCTAGTACCCATAACACAAGCTTCGCTTACTTTTGCTTTGGGGCTAGATGGCGCTGTGTAATTTGTCTGAGAATATTTATTTAGTATTTATTTATTTATGATCTTGTACTTTACATTACGCGTAGCCGTCTAACGAAGAGCTCAATGGCGTCATTGCGTGTGGCAGTCTAATCGATAACGCAAGTCAAGTAAAGTCGACCGTAGCCTATCCATTGATGGGTTTATTTATCGCGAGCTCGTCCGTGCTTCATTACGCCGTCGATCCCGGCTGTTGCCATTAGCTGTTGACAGTCTTTAAGCCAAGTCAGTGGCCTATAGACGGCTTAAAAACATATACCTTCGTCAACCAGCAGTTGAGATGCGTGTTGGAGTATGCTCTAAACCCCTTCTATCGAGGGGAGACCCGTGTCCCAGCAATGGGTGAATAAGGGTTGACGACGATATTTTACATTACTTTAATAAACTTTTTTTTCCGTTAGAATAACATGTTTTTGTTTTTTGGGGTGTATGTGTCTCTTGATCTTTAGAACCAAAGCCAACCTCACCTGCACGTGGTGCACCCTGCCGACTGGCGAAACAGCTATGGCGAAAGTGAGGTAGAGTAGAGTGTATTTGTAAGTTGCCGGTCTGGGGAAATATCTCCACTGCACACAGCTAAATAACAATTCCCTTGAGGGTTAATGTGTTTCTGCGAGTGAGTGAGGTCACCAGTAAGGAAGGAGTTGCTGCGCTGGGATGGTGGCGCGCCATCGATATTTCATGTCGCTGGCGTTCATATGGCTAAGGTAATCGCTTCACATCAGGCGGGCCGTAATATTTGTCTGCCATCAGACGTAGAATAAAAAAAAAGTATTTTAATTAAGCTTATGACCCTCTCCAGACATGAAACTATGCCCGTACATAGGGCATATTAATCCAATGATTCTTTTCGTCGTGAAAAGGCCAAACAAACAAACATACATTCACATATACACGTACAATATTTGGATGGATACTTTTTTTTTTTATGTTACGTCAGGTGGAAGACATTCCTATGGCCAGATGTGAAGCGGTTGCCGTAGCCATATTAACGCTCGCAACATAAAATATCGCCTGTGCGCCGCCACCCCCGCTGCCAACGCAGCATCTCCTTCCTTTCTATTTTGGATATACTTTTGTATGTGCAAAACTAAATATAAAAAGTCCTGAGAAAAGTTTTGTTCTATGAAAGATTCTATGTGAATTATGATAGTTAATTATAATGTTGTTAGTAAGTTTTAATAAAAAAAAATATGTAATTCATAGCCAGATATTACAGAAAAATAACGACTCAACTTTGTAAACTTTTTAATATACTGTCGGTACAATTATAAAAAGTAAAAGTTGTTACTTAAAAATGCAAATTAATGATTGTAAAAAGTAATTTAAAGTTTAAAATTTAGTCTGTTGGCATGTAATATGATTCCTGTAATAAAAAAATCACATTTATTTTTTTCTCTAGATAAGAAAATTACTTATGGTTAGAATACTTTAGTAAAATTTTATCGTCTTAAATGCAACAGCTAGATTTTGATAGACTAAAAGGAAATATAGACTTTTTGTTTCAAGTCACATGTGCCAAGTGCGAGTCGGATTCGCCCATGATGGGTTCCGTAGCAGCATGTAACATAATATAAAAGTTACTTTTTATGACGTATTAAAAAAAAACTACTAACTAGATCTCGTTCAAACCAATTTTCGGTGTAAGTTTGCATGGTAATGTACCCCATATATTTATTTTAGTTTTATCATTCTCTTATTTTAGCAGTTACAGGGGGGGAGGGGGTACACACATTTTACCACTCTGGAAGTGTCTCTATCGCAAACTATTGAGTTTAGAAAAAAAATATCTTAGAAACCTCAATATCATTTTTGAAGACCTATCCATAGATTACACGTATGGGTTTCAGTTCTAAGTATGGGTAACCCCCAAAATTTATTGCTTTTTTTCTATTTTTGTGTGAAAATCTTAATGCGGTTCACAGTACCTCTACTTACCAAGTTTCAACAGTATAGTTCTTATAGTTTCGGAAAAAAGTGGCTTTGACATACCGACGGACAGACAGACAGACATGACGAATCCATAAGGGTTCCGTTTTCTGCCATTTGGCTACGAAGCCCTAAAAAATACATACGAAACCCTAAATAATACATATATATTTTTTTTTTTAATAAAAGACACTATTTGGTTGCGGTATTCTGTGAGGTGATGGTACTTCCACAGTCGAACAGTTTACAAATACGCTGTACTTCTTTTGACAGAGCCTTTTTCGCTAATCAGCAAGGTGCACAACATGCAGGTGCGGTTGGTTTTAGCTCTAAAGATCATGATGAGCTACTTACACCCTAAATTTGTGACAAATAATTATCAATCATAATAATATTATGATTGCATAAAACGGAGGATTTAGGGTGTAAGTGGTTCATCAACATCTTTGAACCAAAGGCAACTTCACCTGCACGCGGTGCACTTTACTGACTGACAAACGAAGCTCTGGTGAAAAAAGAGGCCTACCTCTCTTTTCACCAGAGCTTCGTTTGTCAGTCAGCACGCTCCCTAGAGCGTAATTGTAAGCTATCCGACTGGGGAATGTACCTTCACCTCACAGAATACCGCTGCCAAATTCCCTTGAGGGTTGTCGTGTTCCTGCGAGTGAGTGAGAGCACCAGAAAGGAAGGAGATGCTGCGTCGGCAGCGGGGTTGATGGCGTTTTATGTTGCGAGCGTTAATATGGCTACGGTAACCGCTTCACATCAGGCGAGCTGTATGCTTGTCTGCCACCCGACGTAGTATAAAAACAAAAAAAAAAGGTTTATCCATAGCATTGGAATCTAATTGAATTTCTTTTTGGTAGTCTCATAAATACTGGGTCTTAAATCTAAATGAAAATCGGAAAATTTGGTCGAAAGTTCGGATTGTGTGTGTTGCGGTGAGACTGTGTGGTGACCCTAGTACTAAGTCAAATTTAAAGTAAATCACTCCTGAAAATACTGTATATGTATTCATTATTTTGATTTTATTCAATGTCTCTATTTTTTACGTGACGAGATTACGCTGAACCTTTTTGCGCTAACGAAGTTTTTACACAATCTTTTTACAAGGCGCACCTCTTGTGGGTTTCATCGGGGAGGAAATTCTTGGCGGCTTAAAATATTTGCAGAATGTAAAAAACCTGTTTTGGCATAGCGGTAGTCGACATTGCATGCAGCGAGAAGTAACTACATTTTATTAAACACGGAAATATATTAGGATAGATATGTTGGTAGTTCAACTTTACCTGCGATTTCATACTCATGTATCCCGATTTCCAATGAATATTTCGAAAAATGGAAAATTCTTTGTGTTCTTTGTAAAGGAAAGCTTTGTGCATAATTTTAGATCTCTACGTCTAAAGGTTTGGATTGGGCGTTGATGGGTTTGTCAGACTGACCCATCAACATCATCATCGTCAGCATCACAAAATGCGTATTTACAGATTGTAATTAAGTTTAAATTGGTAAAAGAATATAGGTAGTAGAGTTATATAAATAAATAAAAAATAAATCATTAAATTTCATAGCTATTCAAAGGCACGTAAAATGTGTAGCTCTTCCCTTATATTCTCTAAATAAATGGTTATTGTTAGATTTGGATAGGCGCAGTGAATCAACTTTTCTATTTATTCTATTTATATTCTATTAAATAAATGTTATGTCAGTCTCTCTCCATACAGAATCTATTTCCGTACAAAATTACCGTAAGTACAATAATACAATATTTTTCTAGATAATAGTATAAAACGTACAGCACACAATTTAAACCCTAGTTACTTTTATTATAAAACATCGAAAGCCATTAAATATGCTTCAGTACACGTTAAAATATTGCGACGAAACATTATACCATCATCATCAGGTCCATTTTAGTCTCCACTACAGGAGTACGACCCTCTCTCGTCCGTCCTAGACGGAAGGAGGATTTGGTACACTCCCCACGCTGGCCGAACGGGCTGGGAAGGCCTGATCGATATTTGATAATGTATTTCCCTTAGTCGCCTTGTACGACATCCACAGGAAGAAACAGAGTGATTCTATTCTAGTCTGCCCGAAATCACACGGTCAACGGAAACATTATATAATTAAATTATACATCTATTCTTATTATGCAAAACAATGGTCAAACGTATCTCTTTCGTCGTAGTCGTCTTAATCAAGTCACGCATTAGTATAACTAAAGATAGCATAATATGTATAACTTTTAGGTACTGTCAGTTAAATATATTGTGTCCGTAGTAAACGGGTAGGCGCATAAAAACATCGCCGCTTCCCGCATATTGAGTCGGAGGTTTCGCAAAATGCCTTGAATTTTGTCAGTTTTGAGGATTAATTTTGGTAAAATATATCCAAACGTCTTCGCAATGTTTTTGCTATGGCACGCCACATAATATATATAGGTTAAGATTTTATGAAGAATCTAAAGTTACACCAAAAAAAACTTTACTGAAAACTGTGTTAATGGAAAATATTTATATTTTTTACATTGCTTTTAAATTTATCTTACTCGCCCTAGATTGTGTTGTTGGCTGAGACAGTGTATATATATATTCTTTGCTATGGCTATATGTCTGTCTACACAAGTATAACGCAAAAAAAAATTGCTCAATTTTGGAAGCAGTTTTCACAGTATTGCTGGATGTCAAGCTTGAATAGCCGTGTGGTTTCCGGCAGACTAGAGTAGAAACACTCCGTTTCTTCCCATGGATGTCGTACAAGGCGACTAAGGGAATTACATTTATCAAATATCGATCAGGCCTCCCCAACCCGTTTGGCAAGCGTGGGGAGTGTAGGCCAAATCCTTCTTCCGTCTAGGACGGGCGAGAGAGGGTCGTGCTCCTGTAGTGGAGACTAAAATGGACCTGATGATGATGAAGCTTGAAATGTGGTGTATGTTTTATATATACGCCCATTATGTCTAGTTTGAAATGTGTGTTTTATATATTCGCCGAGTAGAACTAGTAACTCTAGTTACTTAGTTTTAGTTAAGGTATAAGATAAGATAAGTCTTAATTCTACGAAAATTAGATATATCCTATATACGGCGAGACAAATCTCAGGCAATATTCAATATAACGCCATCTGTTTTCATAATCATATTTATTATTAAATGTGTTAACTATTCCGCAATATGTTAGTATGCACTGTATATTATTCTGGAAAAAAAATTTTCTCCAAAAAAAATCACCGTCGTTAGCTCGTTCATAAAGGTTCTGCCGATTGAACAATGGGGTATCTTCAGAAAGTTATTTGACATGATGTCGATAGCGAACTAAGATTCATTCTAATGTGTAAGTAAAGGCCATGGGCCTTTATTTACAGTCGCACCGTTCGCTATCGACGCGGAATTCATCATCACACATTAGAATGAATCTTAGTGGTCTCGTATTACCCAAAGAAGTTTTCTCCCTTTCTCCCTCCCTTCTGTGCCCTAACTCTTTTTTGCCTGTAAAAAAGGTTGGCTTTGGCTGTAAAGATCATGGTGAGCCACTTACACCCAAAACAGTAAAATTGCTGTCAAAATTTTGCTCGTATTACGAAATACCATATGTAAAATTAAATTAATACTGCTTTAGTAGATTGTGGTAGGCCGCCTGATCCGCGCGGCCGAAGTCGCGGTCGGCTGCGAGTAATATAATAAAAATATCCTCTATAAAGTCGGTTTATTGGTTGGGCGTAAAAAGAACCACCCCGCCGTTGCCTGTTCCGTAATCTGTGTCTCGCAGGCGCCTCAGATTCTCACTCAGAAATATATTTTTATGGCGTTTTCTCCAAGGAATTGCTTTTTAAAAACTTTATTGAAAATCATTTTCTAAATATGACTGTTTTTAGAATTGACCATATTATTATTTCGACTACAGTGTTACTATGCGACGCTGAGTTCCACTATCCTACTACTCGCCTAGAATTGAAATTCCATCCGTAAGATCTTAATGATCTACCATCGTACGCTTTTTAAGATATTTTCTACCATGAACTGTAAAATTGTGAAATCAACTTCCGTCAGTAGCATTCTCAAACAAATACGACATGGAAGCCTTCAAGAACACATGCTTGCTTGATACCAGCCACAGAGTACCACTATTAGTACAACTCGCCGTAAATTAAAATTACATCCATATCATCTCGATAATTGGCGATCTACCACGGTACGTTTGTTAAGACATTTTATACCACGAACGGTGAAACTGTGGAATCAACTTCTCTCAGCGGTATTTCCGAACAATAGGCGAGACGACAATGATAAAAATTTATAAAAAATACTTATCAGTGTCATAAAATATACAAAACTAGAACGATCTGCGATGTTGAAATTTTAATAACTTATGTCCGACTTGTTCTATGATCGATCAAAGTGTAGTGGGAAAGTCCAATTTAAAAGAATGAAATTATAATAAAAAAATATTTACTTTGGAAAAAGAATCAAAAATACTATAATTTGTTATGGCACCAGCTACAAAAACGCAGTATTTCACATAGCTGTCGTACAAATTTTTGTTTTAACGTATACAAAATACATAAGTGTGACGTCATAATTCAGTAGCCTTTTGTATGGAGCGTTAAAATTGTGATTTACAAGTTGTCATATCTCGAGAAGTTTTTATGCTATCGAAGTAATTATTTCACCTAAAGTTATATTATTGTGACGACCTTACATAACAAATCGAAAGATAAAATTGTCATCTAGCCTATTACTACATTCAGAGCCTTCGGATCGGGGACTTCTTGGTGTTGCTGATCTTCATGGTGGTGATTGATTTCCAAGTGACCCACATGCTCGATTGCCCCCTCTCATAAAAAAAAATAATAATAAAGCTAGTGAGAGCACTTATCATTTCCATCCTATATACTAAACATCGGACGCGCAGCATGCGCCACCATAGCGAAATTTTTTTTTTTCGAAATCCCGAATTGATATCGAAAACCAAGGTCACTTTACATTACTACTTTTTGATGCTCTATACGAATCCGAAGTCACAATTTCTAATTTTTGGGTTTCATGGCAACGGACAGACAGAACGGCCGGACGATTTTATAAGCTGAATGAATTTCGTTGAAAATAAAAATAAATGTTTTGTATTCTTTCGTTTCAACTCGACTTGTAAAATGCCACAAATGATCTTATTATTAACTTATATTAACAAAACGTGTTAAGTTTACTGCCAGCGTAACTAAACTAAAACGTCGTCTAACCCAGTCACGTATTCAAGTAACCACCGGTTAAAATTAAGTAGTGCACGTAGGAAAATTAATAAAAAGCATAGCTTTACCGCAAACCCGTGCCAAATTACCATCTTCCTCGCAGACAAAATTGCCAAACAGTATTTTCGTCACGCACCGTGAAAAATAAAAAAAGGAAAAAGGCGTAAAACGGTAATTCTCTAACGAACTTACTCGGTAAGGCGATGTAAATGGACTACTAATTTATGGTAACAACGAAAATTGCTTTCGAAAAAGCCAGTGGAATGCTATGAATAAAATTTCAGTTATTTGAACTGAGCGCGATTTAAATATTACAACCCGACGTATGGCCCGAATAAGCTTCGGTTATGAAGCTTTTACGTATCAGGGTCAGTAAGGCTCGACTAATGCCCCAGTCAAGCACCCATAGGATTTTGGATTATTACCCTGCATAATCCTTGACCTACGGTGAAGAGACGTGAATACTGACCATTGGAAAAGTCGCACAACGAGCGATGACGTCATCCCAATGCTAATTCTTTGTACTGCTGTACGAATCAGAACAGAGTCAACGGGACGGGGGCCTACCACACATTCCCACCACTGTGTCTCCTATGTAGCCAGAGTTAACAGCGGTGACCGCAAAAAAAAAAAAAAACAATGATCGTTGAAGTCCATTACAGTCCCTGGCTAGTCCGGGGCTAAGACTACGGCTGCCTTGGAATACACATCGAATTTAAATAGAAGAAATTAGTAGGAGTAAGAAGGTTTTGGAATTTGAGCCCCTTTCCCCTTTTAGCGAGGTGCAAGCCAGCAATATAGTAAATAAGGCATTAAAAACCTAAAGAGGTGGCTAGTTAAGTCAAGCTCAACTACCGTGCGCTATGGATGTTAAGTGTCTAACACTATTGGGAACCAGATAGAACAGAGTCAGTGAGCAAATGGGGTACAATGTTTTGAGTACACGTCACGTGTAAGCCAAGAAGAGTCGAACGTTCCCGTACCAAATGGTCAGAAAAACAAGAAAGCGATTCAATATAGAACCCTCTGTTTTGATTAATCCTCATTTTTGGGCCATGAACTAAATTACTACTACTGAAGCTTAGTTCATAACATGACGATGGAGATCGATAGAGCATGGTTAATGTAGAAAGAAGAAATACCGCGAGCTGCTTTAAGTATACGTCGTTCATTTATCAAAAGATTCAGGCATAACCACATGCCCCGCACCAAGGTTGCTATCTGTAGATCTCTCCTCGTAAAAAACTTCTGAAGAATTAATATCACTTTTTTATTAGTCCAGCCCCAACCCACATTCCCGCCGCTGCTGCGTCTTCTGTGGCCAAGATCAACATAAGCAACCATTAGTTTGGCAATGAATCTTAAATAGTGAAGTTCATTACATTTTGCGAGGTAAAATGCGACTGCCCATAAAATTTGTTGTGTATTTTTTTTTATTCGACATTGGGTGGCAGACAAGCATACGGCCTGCCTGATGTAAGGCGGTTACTGTAGCCATATTAACGCTTGCAACATAAAATATCGCTCGCGCGCCGCCACCTCCGCTGCCAACGCAGCATCTCCTTCCTTTCGTGACCTCACTCACTCGCAGGAACACAACAACCCTCAAGGGAATTGTTTTTCTGCGGAAATTTGGCTGCGGTATTCTATGAGGTGGAGGTACATTCCCCAGTCGGGTAGCTTACAATTACGCTCCCTACCTCTCTTTTCGCCAGAGCTTCGTTTGTCAGTCAGCAGGGTGCAACGCGTGCAGATGAAGTTGGCTTTGATTCAAAGATGTTGATGAACCACTTACACCCCAAAATGTATGTTTAGAATTCATGTTTTTTTCGACATGATAAGTAGGAGTAGAAAGAGTTGTTTGACAATTGTTAATATCTATGGTAACTTTTAAGATAGTACAGTACTGAATATTCAGATTAAATAGATTAAATTCATTGTGACCAAGGCAGCTATGGATTTACCTCCACTAGAATGAACGCAGAATTGCGAGTACTTTTCGTTGTCATTTTGATTCCTCGGTTAATCCTGACTACACGCGAGACGCAGCGTTAGAAATATGTCGTATTAAAAAAAAACATGGATGCTATATATTGTGTTTACGTTTACGTAAAGGTAATAAAATAATCTGAAGATTGAACATTACGTGTACTTTAAAACAAAGGCACAGAGAATCTAATAAGGGCGAACGAGAACGTGACGAGCTCTTTCCTACTAACGCGCTACAACTAATACGGCACTTGAAAATGTTAACCTAATTTGCAAAAACACTTTAGTTTGGAAGACCATTAATGATGAAATTTTTTTCTTTGCAATATTTTTGTTTTGGGGTCTCATACCATCTTTAAACGTGTTGCATCTCGTTGATTATCAAGGCTCTGTTGATTGCGGAGTAGCGCGTTATTTAGAAGTTGGTCAAACGATTTGGTTTACGTATAGAATATTCTGGATCGACACACCGGAAACTTTTATCCAGGTACTGACTTCACGCGAGGCGAAGCCGCTGGTAGGAGCTAGTCTTCGTCATTATCAGCATGTATCTATCCACTGTTGGATATAGGCCTTCCCCAATACTTTTCGCCACATTCGATCCTCCGTTTTCCGCATCAAGTCGCTTCTAATCACTTTTTTAAGTTCTATCTCGGTATAGGGTGCAAAACACTCGTCTTCAACCCTTATTCATCTCACTGCTGAAATATGGGTCTTCCCTCAATCGAAGGGGTTTAGAGCTTACTCCAACATGCTACCTAACTACGGGTTGGTGAGTACGGCTATTGGGAGTAATGCCCATAAGTCGCCACGCCGGGTAGGCGAGTTCGCGATAGCAGCACCTCGTCAGCTAGTCGGCAGGATATAGGTACCACTTACAGGTAAGGTTGGCTTAGAATCTAAAAATGTTTAATGAGCCTCTTACACTCCTGTTTACATAAAAGTTAATTTAAAACCTTTTAAACTCTACCTGTCCAAAATAGACATCCATAAAAGTAGACTCCATGCACAAATTCATTACCCTAAGTTTGCCTTGAAAAGATTGCTCTCAGCAATGATGCCGCCTTGTTGCATGTATAGAAGTCAGTAATAATTTATTACTATTATTACATTTAGTATTATGAAAATAAAGCATATTCTTTCTATCTATCCGTAGATAAAATAGTTGACCATCTGCCATTCGAAAAGCAATTCTATTAAGTGTCAACTGTAATAAATATAAATAAAAGTAATAGAAATTTAAGAAAACACATTCCAATACTTTCTTAAAAGAATCTAGTGTTCCCCAAAGGCCCATAAACTATGCCATTGGTCAAGAGACACCCCATTCAAAACTCCCCCATTATTTCTCGACAGTTAAACAGCTCCCCGATTTATGGGGGACGAACCGATGGCCCTTGTAAGGGCTGCTCTACATTTATTACAGTGTAGAGATCTAGTGGCTGTGATCTTGAAAATTTAAGGGTTTTCGCTATAGAGATACGTAGGTACCGTATGAATAATGATATGGATCTTCATTTTATGGGTACTTGAGAGATTTTCAAAGGCAAATTTTGAAGGTAACTCTTTCATTGAGGCTGATACGTGATTTTGAAAATTTAAGGGCTGTCACTGTAGAGATACGTAGGTACTATATGAGTAATGATACGAATCTTTACTATATGGGTGTTTGAGAGTTATTTAAAAGCAGATTTGTATTTAGGGCACATCTTTCATTGAAGCTAACTCGTTATCTTGAAATTTTATGGGTTCTCTATATATAGGGATATACAGGTACCTACCGTATAAATAATGCTTTTTTTTATATTAGCTCAGCATATTGGCTCCGCCTCGCCTGATGGTAAGCGAAAAGAGAAGCCCCAATCGCATCGGCAACGGACGGTACTGTAGAAATCCCTATATGTAAATATTATTAGCTGGACCTAAATATAAGGCATTATTGGTATTAAATAAAGTAGTGTTTAATCAGCATCTGATCGTTTCACTCATCACCTTACAACTCCCGACAGTACATACCGACTCAAAGCCTGTAACACGACCCGTCCTCCTAATAAGGAATGGTATTCCTTGAAAAAGATCTTGATGATGATTGAAGTTCGCTTGAAGGATCCCATAGTGTATCAATGAGGAAATATACATATAAAGGCAACGCGTTCCACTTTTTAATGTTCCACCAAGTGCCAACAATCAACAGCGTCTACAAAATACAAATACAAAATCTTTATTTCTTTCACAAAAATCATTTACACTAATAAGGTTTGGAGTTTCCAAGTAAGTATAATATATTTGTATTAGGATAGCTCTGCTCTTCCATAATATCCATTTTATACAATATATGGTCTACAATAATACGCATATTTTACTGTATGGATGTTTGGTAGTTTTTCAAAGGCAGATTTTTCTTTAACCTTTCCATTCAAGCTAACACCATCGAAAAAATCCTTAACTTCATAAACTATTTTATTAATGGATGTCTTACCTCTCTTTCTCCAGAGCCTCGTTAGTCTATCATCACGTACAGCTGATGTTGATTTTGGCTCAAAGAATGTGTTGAGCCCCATGCACCCTGAAATTTGTTCGCAAATACCTACTGTGCGTAATAATAATATTCATTAGCTATATGCTCCAGAAGTGGAAGTGTTAAAGGGCATCACGCCGCGAGTAACTTCGGAGAAAGTGCAGCACACCTCTCGCCATCCCTGAGTCACTCACACTAGTGTTGCCCCCGGCCGATTTCCTGACATTTCGGGGGCCCGTCTAGTGAGTGGCAAGCCACCGCCTGCCACAAATAACTAGCAATAAAAGCAGTTATGGCAGGCGTCCGTTACTCTTCTGTAATAGCCCGTTATTAAGTTCACCCAGATCTCATCTTCATAGCCCATTTATTTTCCATCACACTTCGCAATAGTCTCAACGCCTGCCGAGACCTGCTCATGGGTATATCGTACCATTGACATATCCTGGAGCGGGTCACAACATTACATCAAACTTCTCAAAGGGGCCTCTACGCGTCGAATCCATATCTCCGCGCACGCCTATCAAATGACCGGGCATGGCCCGTGAATTAAGAAAGATAATTCTTAAATAATACTTCATTCAATAATTTTCAACTTCTAGACAGTTGTATAAAGGGGAAGACTACGTCATTTACGGAAAATATCTTTTCAATAAATTCAAGTAATAATTCTGATTAAATTCAAGCGTCCGTAGTGATCTTCAAACTAAACTTCGAAGTAACTATTAAAATCGTTACTTCGAAGTTTATATTCCTGAATTAATTACAATTTAATTTAATTACAAGCAGTCTTTTGTAAATGAAAAATTAATTCTCTCAACGTCTAATAAATATTTTCTTATCTATTTATAAAATTTGAAATAATTTTAATGTTTTTATGTTGAAATATTTTTAATGTAAACATTTTTTTTTATAAAATTATTTATTTTAATTCTTTTCCACATCGCGAGCTTAGAGCTCGAGTAATATTCCTTGCATTTCGAGCGTCTGTAATATAGCTACGATAACCGATATGCACTAGGTAAGCCGTTCGTTTGTTTGGCACCCGGCCTCATATAAAAAAGCACTAGCTTTCGACTGACCGAACCCCGTGAGAAATTTTAGAATTATATTATAACTTATAAATAATTTTAAGTAATAACTTCTCTCAAATGTCAAATTTGATACTTTAGTAATAACTTTAAATTATTAGTACGTTTTTACTTAGCGCTATCACATTCCGTTCACTTTAGCACCTTATTTGCCATATTGCTCCATCACACATTGTCAAGAGGGGAGTGAAATTCCAAAAGCTTCCTTCTCCTACCAATTCTTCTGAATAAATTCGTTGGGCGTTCCAAAGCGATCGTAATTTTACCCCCGGGACTGCAGTAACTTCATTGTTCATTCCCTTGGCCATTGGTGATCTGCGCTGTCCTAGCTACACAGAAACGAAAGGCCCCTATCCCGATTCCGACAACGCTCAAGGTAATTGTTAATTGGCTGTCGTATTCTGTAAGTCTTCAGTCGGGCAGCTTACAAATACGATGTTCCCTACCTCTCTTTCATCAGAACCTCCTTCGGTAGTCGGCAGGGTGTACCACGTGCAGGTGAGGCTGACTTTGGCTCTAAAGATCGCGGTGATCCACTTACACCCCAAAAATGTCGTCATTATCAATGAGCTCGGTGGTCAATAGTTAGCAATGGTAACTTTGACTCCGAGGTAGCGGGCTCAAAAAGATCTCCCCGCACAAAAATATTTGTGAACACGAACATGTCTGTTTGTGTTGGTCCAGGTGTTATTGCTCTTACGAGTTTGCGATACAATTTGATAACATCATCAGCCTGTAAAAACAGGGAAGAGAAACGATAGTGGTGTCATGGATAATGCGTTAATCCACGGGGAATTTTGATATGAGAATCTGATCAGCCAATGAGAATAGTAGAGTCTCGGGAAAGAAAAATCTCCTATGACACTACTGGTGGTGCCACGCAATAGTGCCTAGGGCAAAAAGGGTGTTTTCTATGAATAAAATTTATGTAAATACTTTTTTACTTAAATACTTTTTTTTTTTGTAAATACAAAAAACTATTTAAGTACGTACTAAGTAAGTTTATCCGTTGTCTAGTAACCATAGTTTTGCTTAGTTTGGGACTAGATAGCGCTGTGTTATTTGTCCAGGAATATTTATTTATTAGCAACTGTATCTACCTACTGCTGGATATAGGCCACTATCCTACTTATATGTCGACAATGCTTTCTATATGCAATCCTCCACTTTCCGCAACCGGCTGCTTCCAACTGCTGTTTTGTAAAAAAAACCGGTGAAAAATATTTCAAAAGTTCTTTAACAAGCCTCCCAGGTCGTTGTGACAGAGAAAGTTACGGCTCTTGGACTTCGATTGGGAATTTTTCACAAATTTTATGGGGGATTAGGGGCTCTGGTACGGCCCCTGGGGCTGAGACCGATGGATTTTCTTAGTAAAGACCTATTTTATGGCATATTAAAATATTTCTAGAGGGTTTAGAGGCTTTCCCTTTGCTATATGCAAAGTATGTTACTGTAATGTTAAAGTGTTGAATCTTTAAAAAAATATAGGCCTGTAACAGCTTACAGAAGGAATTTAACAACTTTAATATCAAACAATATGTATGTAATGCAAGTAAATAAAGAAATGTAACTATATACAGAGGAGCTATTCTAGTAATTAAAATGTAGTCGAAATTCAGTTTTGATTCAGTCTCGATCTCCCAAAAGTGAAATTTGGTTTTCTCGTAGCGCAATATAAAACTACAAATTTTATGCCAAAGTGTGATAATATCGAATTATGACCGAACATTAAACAAAATAAAAATGGTATTCTGCTAGCAATAAGAATTAGTATTAATTAGTGGTTGGAATCAATTAAATAATTTTTAGTCAGTTCACAATTCAATCTCCATTCGGTCAACTTTCGTTCTACGATCACAAAGACATTACGAGAATTGGCAATCAGATTAAAATTTGATTGCGTCAAAATATTCCTCTTTTACTTTTTAATTACTTCAATGAATTTTTATACCACTAAAGTAGCTCTACTACTAGATATAGGCTTTCCTTAGCTCCCAATGATGTTATATTTTGACAGATATGGTATACCCATACTAAATCGCACCAGAAAACGGTTCCTGCTGTTGCATGGTTAGTTAGCTATAATAAAATTAGTTACGTACGTTGGGACATAGAATATCGCCATCCTTATCATATCAGCATTTTAAAATACTTGCTATCTCTTTTACTCGCCGAGATCAAAATGGCGCCAATTCTCCTTGCAAAATCATGAAATTAACAAAAGTACGTGCTAAAATCTCAATTAAAAAAAAATGTGTACTTTGGTGTGACACCCATGCTGGCCAACACGCAGTTGAGCAGCATGGTGGAGTACGCTCTAAACCACTTCGATTGAGGGAGACTCGTATTCCAGCAGTATTACTTTTAATTAATTAAAATGTCGCATATGTATACTGATATTGCATTTAATTATTATTTAAATAGCTGATTTCGGCCAACTTGCTATATTATTAAATATTATTTATTAAATGGATTTTTTTTCCATTTTTAAATAAAATATTTATGACATTGTATTTATTAATAAATAACAAAACATTTTAGGTAAAGGTTTTATACTTTTAAGCATATTTGCAATCAAAATGAAATATTAAAAAGGTAAACATACGAGCTTTTCTAAAGTACATAATACATAGTGCAAAATTCCAGAGAAAAATAGAAATATGCATTTCGAAAATACAGTTAGGTAGAATTTCGTTTCTTTTTCCTATTAAAAACATACATAGGGTGGTCTGAAATCTCGGTATTTTCTTTTACCGTGAAACAACGTTCAGCTGTAGTTAGCGCTCAGACTAATTTGCCCTGGCGTGGTTTCTTTCATAAATTATCATAATTTTCTCTAAAACTTCATAACGACAAAACCCGTATATAACGTTGGATGCAGACTTTTTCGCTTTATTACGAACTACAAGAAGTTAGTTGAATAGGATATATAGAGAACAGAGCTATATTAAATATATTTAGTTATTTTTGACGTGGATAGTCTTGAAAAATTGCTTCCACAGGGAGGCAATTAAAAAAAACGAATGATAACAAAATCGGGGGATACAGTATTGGTGTTGCAGCTACTTATCTATCATCTTAATCCAAAGTTCAATTACAGTTCAATCACGCTAAGTAAGGACTATGGAACGTCACGTGCGGGAGAGGGGGATGCGCTGCCTTTTTGAGAATTTATTTTGTTGTAATGAAATTGTTTTTCGAGAAATGTTTACATTCGTATGTTAGAATGTACAAAATTGTCATGTGTGCGACAGAGAACGCAAAACGGTACTTTGGCTCGCAACAAAGACCTGCTTTACAAAACACAAGTGCTCATGAAGAGTACTCCGTAAATCAACTGCATACCAACTAGCTTGCATCTAGTGGGTCGGCCCAGTGAAGAGCTGTACAAATTGTTGACGTTCTCAAGCTTACAGACGATACTGAACTATTTAATTTGAGGAGAGACTTTACCTGACTCTCTTCTTTATGTTCGTATACAAGCATGCGTTTACCCTCGGCAGGAAATTTGACTCGTAATAGTTGCATACTATGCGATTCATAGTTTTCTTTCTTTAATTAGTATTGTGCACATATTCGGGAGCTTTCCGCGTCATTTCCGTACTGTAAGTTTTCAATTTGATATAACATTTAGAAAAATAAAACGATGAATTAATATTCGTGATACATATAGAATTACATAATCTTCATAATGGTAATTAGATTATCTAAATGTATATAAAATTCTCGTGTCACAATGTTAGGTACCATACTCCTCCGAAACGGCTTGACAATTTTTTTTATGAAATTTTATATACATATTCAGTAGGTCTGAGAATCAGCTATTATCTATTTTTCATACCCCTAAGTGGTAAGGGTTGTCCATTCCTAACATTTTTTTAAGATTTTTTGGACATTTTTTTTTTATAATGTGGCGTTAAAAAATAAATACAACCCTAAATTTTCACTCTCCTACCATCAACCCCTAAATTTATAAGGCAAAGCAACGTTTGCCGGGTCAGCTAGTAGTATATATGTCGCAGCCAATTGGTAGAACTGCCACATTACAAAACGGCTAACTTTAGGCAGATTGTATTTAAATTATCTTTTGGTTAGGTTTGGATAGATTTGTATTGTGATTAGAAATAGCCAAGCTATTTAATTCTATTATTATAGTATTCTTGGTGATACACCATCTGGTAACAATTCACTAGTGTAATCATATCATAAAAAGGCAGGTTGAAATAATGGCTCCGATTTTTTTTATAAACAGCTAGACGTTATGTAATGCGGCGAATTATACGAATTGACTGCGACATATATACGCGCGTGGGATAACGAAGTCTTGGGCGCTCCCTTCTAAATGCTACAATGGCCTCAAGAAAGCGGCAGGAAACGTCTGGATGAGGAAGCCGGAGGATCATATTTGGTGGAAAGAATTAGGGAAGGCCTATTTCCAGCAGTTGGTAGATAACGACTGATGAAGAGAATGATAATGATATTTACATAATAGATGCGATTGTAAACTATTTTTTAGGGTTCTGTGCGACTGAATAAAAAAACCAGTACCATTATCTAATCACACCTTTAAATTACAACATCTATCTTCGTTACTTCATAGTAATTGCATTCTTTAAAGGACGCTTCTGCGATACCTTGGTTTAACAAACAAAATAATAAGGACGCGAACAAACAAATTACATCCATTATTTATCCTAAACAATCCAGTTGAACATTAAACGTAATATTTGAATGTTTCCGTAACGGTCCATAAAGTGGGCGAAATAAAAACATGTCACTTCCTTTTAATGTTACGCAAAAACACGGTAATAATAAAACAGCAGTCAAGAGCGAATCGAATCTTACGCTAAGAGTTCCGTACCAAAAAATATGTATTTTATTTTAATACGACTTCGGATAAATTGTTGTTCATGAATACCGAAATATAGACAGATACAGTCTATGTTGGCCTGGTATAAAATATCTGATGAACATTAATGTATCAAAATGCAGTTGTTTTTGTTTATTATTTATTTACATAACAGACTTATCTATATTTTTACACGAATGCTAGAAATGTATAGACTCCAATTTTGACCATCGTCTATGCCATAATTACATTTTTTATCAATATCACATACACAAATAATCGTATAACAACTAACAAGTTTTTTTTTTGTCAAATGTTCAGTCTCTGTCATGAATAAATACACAGAGCAAACAAATGAACCCATTTAAATGATAATAATATACACACATAATCCAAGTAAGTAGTTTTATTTTCTTCCTTTAAACACATCCAGACTACATTTTTCCTTTGTGGTATCCAATTTATCTCAAATGTTTATTTTGTTTTTATCTTAGAACAAATTAAATCTTGCAAACCACAATTTGTGTATTTTTTTTATATGAGAGGGGGGCAAACGAGCATGTGGGTCACCTGGTGGAAAGCAATCACCACCGACCATTGATATCAGCAACACCAAGGGGTCACTGATCCGTTATTACTCGCTATTAGCGATGGTTACCCGGGGCTGGTCGAAGCCCCGGGTAACCATCGCTAATAGCGATAGCGATATATAATATAGCATTGGTCAATATTTTTATATAACTTGATATATTATGATATATTAACAATTGTTTTTCTGGGATAAAACGTATCCAATGTAACGTTCCGACCATAAACCATATCGGTAAAAAATCATATCAATCCATTGGTTCCTTTCGACGTGAAAGAAGGACAAAGAGCGTATGCTTACAGCTATTGGGGTACGTCACCGAGCTTTCGGCCATGTCACAGAATTGCGAGTATTTCGCCCAATAAACCAACCAGACAAGAGGACCTTTATCCCACCCGTAATCACGCTCAGTAAACCAACCAGGAACTCAAACAGTTTGATAACAGGTCTTACTTCCCTTTCGCCTGCAAGTAGACTATTTGAGCATTCTTAAGTCGAGTAGTTCGTGGCTGCCGATGCTCGGTTTCCCAAGCTCCGGGGCCATAACACCACTCCCCAATTTCCATGACGGGTACCTGGTGAAAGAAGGACAAACCGACAAAGAAACACATTTCCACATTTATAATATCGTTATGGAAGTATAGATTCCTATGTTGCCTAAGCACTTTCTAAGTTTGACCAACGAGACCAACTCGTTTCTTCAAATTTTATAAGGAACACTAAAAGGTAACAAAAGGAACATAACAAATATTTGTAATAAAAGTGATGGACCGCTGTATTCTATCTGCTTCCCGCTTAATGCTTAATGCAGACAAACAAATAATTTTAAATAATAGCCAGCGTTCAGTTGTTAGTTCGTTGTTAAAAGTTAGTTGCAATGAGGTCATAAGATATTTTCGTTGATTTATAACCATGTTTTAAAAAAGCAATGCTCGAAGTAAAGATAGTGCAAAATAACACACTGCATTATTTTTAGTTAGTACTAAAAGTTCAAAAATGCAAAAAATATAAAAATGTGTAGAGCAATTTTGCACATTCAGGTCATGAAAGTAGCATGAAATTATATTATCTGTTATATATTATGCACCTCTTTAAATGATACAGTAAATAATTCTTATAATACACATTTTTGTGGTCGTTTCTTATTTAGCGAATAATACTTTACAAAAAATAAGAAATACACTACAATGGGGTGTGTTCAGAGGAGTTATTTCACATGATGCTCACGGCCTTCTTCTATAATCGCACCGCTCGCCATCAACAAAGAATTCATTCCCACACGTTGGAGCCTAATTAGTCGTGGACTGTGGTAGACCAGTGGAAGGTTCCAGAGAAGTTTTCGTCCACGTACTCATAAGCTATGGAATAAGGTGCCTGTTGAGGTTTTCCCAGGAGCTACAGTATGGATACTTCTTCAAAAAGGGTGTGAAGATATTTTTACAGAGTCGTTAAAGCGCATGTGATGCCTCCGGTGTTACAGGCATTCATAGGTTACGGTAACTGCTTTTCATTAGGCGGACCGTACACTTGTTTGTCGACTTAGTGATATAAAAAAATATTACCTATAAAATAGTTAAAAGAAATAAAAAAGACGTGTTTGTGAGGCAAAAGCCTTTGTTTTTGAACTGCTAAAACAAAGCAATGTACGCTAGCTGTCAAGTCATAAGCTCAAGGCTATACCCCCGACTTTCTAATAACATTTTAATAATAAACTCGGGCTCTTCGCAACAAAGAGGAAAGTTCATATGCTGTGGTCCAAGTTAAAAGGGACGCGCGAGGTAATCTCGTTTTCTGCTTTTAGATCCTAATCTAATATATCAACGTAACTCGTACATAGTTCATGATACATTACATTCTGCTGTTTGGATAGGACTGTAGTGCTCTTTATTAGGATTGGATAGGACTGTAGTGCTGAAACTAATTCAGGCCATCAGGCCTGAATTAGTTTCAGCTTTTAGCCAAAGTTGCAAAATAACTTCTATGAAATATAGAGCCTTTAAAAATAGAATAAAAGAAGACTTCAATGTAATGAAACTAAACAGTAAGAAATTAGTTTGATGCCAATTGCTATCATCGTCTTAATAGAGTAAGAGAAGGCTTTTAATGGTTAAATATTCCTGTTTATTTATTTCTATTGAAATTCCCTAGCAGTTTCACATAGGTTGTAGTATTGTGATGTAAACAGGTATATCTAAACATGAATATGATATTTTATATAAAGATTTAATTAACTTGCCCAATTCAAAGTAAGTTAATTCACGAAGAGAGAGTTTCGTACGATGAATACATATGAGGTTTAACGAGTGTCTAAAAAGAGAATAAATTATAATTCTACGAAATACGAACCAATGATTGGTCTCAAAAACAAACGTAATGCGATTACACACTCTAAGTAGCGCCAGCACTGAACCACACTGAACCCTATTTCTTTATATGTTATGTTATATTGACGAGCTCGGTGGTAGAATGGATAGCAATGGCCACTTTGACTTCCAGGTCGCGGGTTCGATCCCCGCACAAGACAAGCATTTGTGTGCATAAACATGTCTGTTTGTCTAGGTCTGGGCGTTTTCTATGTATAATATATTTACAACAAAAAAAATGTATTTAAGTATTATAGCAGTTATCTAGTACCCATAGTACAAGCTTTGCTTAGTTTGAGACTAGATGGCCGGGTGTAATTTGTCCATGAATATATTTATTATATTGTATTATATAAAATTATTGATCATTGAAATAAAACTATAGTTTCGAACAATGCGTTATTTATTATCCGCATAATAAACTCCAATATTGCAAAAAGAATGTTGACAGTTGCGTGTATCCAATTTTATTTTAAAATTATGAAGTGATAAAATGAAAAATATTTCCCGCTATAAATCTGTCACTTGCACCAAACATGAAGACAGGAAAAAAGGCAAAAAGGGAGATTTATAGGGGATTCCAGCGGCCACAAATCAAGTGAACCTGTCTGAATTTGTAAAAATTGTAGGAATTACGAGTTACGTAGCTTGAAGCTGAGTGTTTCGCAGTGGGAATTATCATAGTTGTCTTACTATATAAGTGTTAATAAGTCCAACTTTGTAAGCATCGACTGTTGTGATGCTGGTCTCTCTGTGGAAGATCGTAAGGGGAACGCAATAAAATTAACGTAATGTCGGCGGCGTGTTTGAATCTCACATCTAACACGCCCAATGTGTTCGTGACTAATCCGTTTTAAAACAAATATCGTCCTCTTAGAGATGTTGCGTGTATTTGCGTACTATACAAATTATACCATGTTAAGTACTCGGATAAGCTATTTGGTTTGATACCTGCTGCTGAGCATTGCATCCATATCATCTTGATTTTGGCGATCTACAGCAGCATGCTTTTTAAGACATTTTCTACCACGAATATGAAACTGTGGAATCAACTTCCCGCAGCAATATTCCTAAATAAATGCGACATGGGAGCCTTCAAGAATATTTTTTTCTCATAAAAGGCTGGCATCGGATCGGCGACCCGTCGCAGTTGCTAACTTCTATTGACGGTGGTATTACTTTCCATGAGGTGACCCACATGCCCGCTTGCCACCCTCTCACATATCAGCCCGTATTCCTCAACTGCTGAATATAGTCTCCTGCATAAAAAGACACATACTTACGTCGACCCATCGTCTCCCTACTACTTTCTTAAGGTCGTTGCTCCATCTAATGAGAAGTCGTCCCATACTGCATTCGCCAGCACAGGCTACTCAAGAATCTATTTTCTCCAGCAGTGCTTGATTCTTCGAGCTATGTATGTAAAACTATTCGTTTTTGCAAGCTCCAACCCTTTTCTTATTTATTCATTGCTTTGGAAAAATTACATACTACAACTTAGCTCCAATGAAGAAATAACTGGTACACATTTATATCATTGCCTGAGTTAGGGATTAAGTGGTTCATCAATATATTTGAATCAAAGCTAACCTCACCTGCACGTAATGCGCCCTGATGACTGACAAACGAGGTTCTGGCGAAAAGAGAGGTAGGGCATAGCATAATTTTTAGGCTACCCGACTGGGGAAGTACTTCCTACTCACAGAATACCGCAGCCAAATAACAATTCCCTTGACGGTTTTTGTGTTTCTGCGAGTAACTGAGGTCACCAAAAAGTAATAAAGGAAGGATAGGCTGGCAACGGATCGGTGACCCCTTGGTATTGCTGATCTCCATGGGTGGTGGTGATTACTTTCCATCAAGTGACCTAAATGCCCATTTGCCCCCCTGCCTGCCTGCAAGACCTGCTACTGTTCCGCTTGCGTGCTCGGTTGGTTTACCGAGCGCAAGAGCGGAGCAGGTAAAGGTCCTCTCGTCTGGTTGGTTTACTGGACGAGAGACTCGCATCCCCGTGATACGAGTATAACCGGAAGTTTGGTACACGGGGCGCACTAGCCGTTAGGTATAAGGTACGTTGCCCCCGTCTCATATATAAAAAAGCATCTCATATATACGTCAAGCCAAAACAAGCAGTTATTTCCATGTCTAAAAATATTTGTCATAAATTGAACTTAAATTCACGAGTAGGTATTAAGGTTTGTGATCCTTTGTAGTGAGATCATCATAACATCCAACGTATATACTCGTAAAGCCACACTGATACTTTTTCTCGAGAATCGTAACTTGATATACGAAAGTGATATCGTATCCCGGGATAATTCACCATCCATCCAACCGCATTTCTATTCCCTCTTCTAGCCTTAATCCATCAACAAATAAGCTACGGCAGGCCTCATGAATTGACTTTTCTCCTAGAGTTACCTACTTAAGTGAGTAAAACGTCCGATAGTAGTCTTTAACATTTGAACAATCTATTTTCTCAGTGACTACGACGAAAGCCTGATTTAACTCTAAATTTAGCTTACACGTTAAATGGAATTTTCCGTTGTTGATAAAATTATTTGTACCGTGTTGTTCCATAATTCAATTTATTTTTATCGACCGGTTTCGCCGTTATCAGGGTTAAATATATTACGTTAGTAACAATATATGATAATACTTGATAATACCCTAAAGCCGGCTAAAAATAAATTTAATTATGGAACAGTACTAGGATTATTTTATTCCTCCAAGTAAAATTATTTGGAGATCTTTAAAAATGGCGTGAAGAGGTTTTTACAGGCTCGGCAACGCGTGTGTGCTGCTCTTGTGTTACAGGCTTCATAGGCTACGGTAATTGCTTTCCATCGGCAGGTCGCATGCTTTTTGTCACTATAGTGTTAAAAAAAAAGGTTTCTATCCGTGAGTAAAGATGTTGCGTTGGCAGCAAGTTTATTATCATACGTGTTGGTTATGGCAGAATGTGTAAAACAGAGGATCTTGATAGGAAAGCCTGTATTTACTGCCTAGATACAGACTATACTAAATTTCAACAGCAGTGGCTAAAAATTAAATTAAATATTAAAAGATAGTGATCTTTTAATATCAGTACTTTTAATGTCGTCGTTGTATATGTTAGTGTAATCAAAGATGCAAGTTAAGCAGCGTCGACCGTAGCGTGTCCATGGATCAGTTTATATACCCCGACTAAGTTAGCTTTACTTACTCTAGATAAATACGTTGATTTCGGCTGTTGTCATTCATGACAGTCATTAAGCCAAGCGTTTAGGCAGCTTGAAAATACTGGCCTCCACCAACCCACAGTCGATCAGCGTGGTAGATGGTAAAAACCCCATCAATTGAGAGGAGACCCATATCTGAGTAGTAGAAGGGTTAACTACGCCGATTTGTAATGCCAAGGTTTCATTTCAAAATAAAAACAGTGAGTCCATTAAAATTCAGCAGATATCAAGATTACATCAAACAGTCGAGATTTAATCTCGCGCCGTAAATTACAAGAGCTTTAGGGATATCCTCCGGAAAGAAGCAAGTCCCGAGCAATCAAAGCCTTTATCGAGATAGTAACAGTTGCAAAGAACACGGAGTAATTTAGCGTTAATGAAATTAAACTTCTTTTTTCCTTTCAGGAGAGAACAAAAAGTTTTTCAATTAAATGAAGTTAAGTGCTTGTGTTGTATTTTTATTTCTGAGTTTATCTGCGTGTTAATAAATTTTCATATAATCTCTGTAAATTAATTAGATATTTGATTTATTTTGTAATTATTGGAAAGAATATACTACCATTGTTACTTTTCGTTGTAATCAAAAAGTTAACTTTATTTCTCCCGTTTTGATGCTGAGTGTAAAATTTGGTCAAGATTTGTTCATAACGTAAAATAAAACCTACAAATTAGGATTTAGTAGAAGAGGTACTCGTATCAAACAGAAATAGACGCACAATAAACAAATTTTCGCGAAATGTGTAAAGTAAGGTTTGGAACTCATGGTAAAAAAAAAAAACATTTAAAACTACTGAAGTTATAAATATTGGACATTAGTAATTAGAGAATTTAAAGAAGAATATCTCGAGAGAGAAAGGGGAAAGGGCAGATGTAAATAGAGAGGAGGTGGAAAAAGTGAGAAAACAGTAAAAGGGCAGTAAAAAAATACGAGTCTTGGACACCTTGGTAAGAGGAATGAAACAAAAGATCAAGGGGAAAAGAAGTATAAAGGTATTAACTTAAAACCACCTAAGATAAAAACAATATTTGAATACAAGTCATCACAGAACACATAAAGTGTTCCGTGAATGAACAGAGTGTTCTGTGAATGAACACATAAAGTGTTCTGTGATGACTTGTGAGAGACTAGAAGGAACATGTATGCATGGTAAGCGTTTCACAAGTATACTCGTACATGGATGCTCATATGTTTGCCCCACCTATGTATAACGTATTATTGAGTCTGTATGAGTAGTAGTGGACCAATTACAGTAGTTCATTTGATGTCGCGTGTTTTTGAGTAAACTTTTGCATATTAAAGAGGAGAAGTAAACAAGAATAAACGTTTTTTTTTTTTTTTGAAACAAGCTTAGCTCTTATTTATTTATTTATATTTGGGTGTCTTACATCTCAATAGTTGCATGCATGATTACAATAAATATCAATTAGCCAATAACAAGTCTCCACCTATGTATAGAAATATAAGAACAGTTACACAAGACAAAACAAAAAATCTACGTAAAAGATAACAATTATGTTAACATAATATAGACACAACAAAAAGTAAACAGTGAGTGCATCGTTTATACTGCTGTTCTTAACAGCAGCATATCTGTTGGCTGCATTGCTCTTTATACATTTGTTGCTGTTAAGCTTAATGGGACACTGGGAAGAAGGTCAAATTTAACTTGCATGAAATATTTTTCTTGGGGCACTATCAAAATATGTTTCTTTACGAGTAGTAGCCACGTAGTTTCGACATTAAATCTTTTACAATTTTGTTACCCGTTATTGCGAAAGCCACGATGCAGATGGCTTAAACTCCATACTTGTTAATCGTTCCTACTTTTTTTGAGCATTTGTTTGACGAGTTCGGCGGTGAATGGTTATCAATGGCGACTTTGATTCCGAGGTCGCATGTTCGATCCCCGTACAAGACAAATATTTGTGTGCATGAACATGTCTGTTTGTCTTGGTATGGATGTTTCCTATGTATTGTATGGATGTACTTAAGTATTATATGAAATACATAGTACCCATAGTACAAGCTTTGCTTAGTTTGGGACTAGACAGCCGTGTGTAATTTATCATAGACCTTGTCGGGCCAAGAAAATCAGGAGAGAGTATGCGGATTACTTAGTAATAGGAGAAAGTAACCTTGAAATTGTGACAGTAGCTAAATAAATGATTGGCTTTAATATTGCAGTGGGAAGAATCACAACGGTGGACTGAATTTAACGTTTTAATCACATCGAGCGCTTCCTCGCAGCTGCTAATCGGTTTAGTAACAAAGTCGGTGTTACGTCAGGTACAGTGAGCAGTGAGCGGCTGTAGCGCTGAGATAATTTGCTCCTAACATCTTGGGCTCAGCGAGGATAATTAGTAATTTGTTTGTTAAAGTTGCGTAATACGTTGCAGGTGTAGCTTTAGTCTTTTTTTAAATAAAATTAACAAAATTAAATGATATTTGAAATAGAGTAATACTCTTGTGTTGCGAGCGTCTATAGGCTGAGATGACTCCTTACCATCAGGCAGGTCGTAAGCTTGTTTACAACCTTAGTTGTATAAAAAAAAACCTATCGTTTCTCGTTATGAAAATAAGGCTTGGGGTGTAAATGGCTTACCGTCATCTTTAGAGTCAAAGGCAACCTCACCTGCATGTAGTGTATCTTGCCGACCAGCAAAAGAGGCTCTGGCGAATGAGGGCTACTCCTCAGCTCCGTTGTCGTATAATAATTCCCTATGGGATACGAATATAGGCTGCGATGATCAGGTGATCATCGCCGCCTATGGACGTATGCGACACCAGGGGTACTCGTTGCAGACCTTGTAAAAATCCCTTTACGCCTTTCTTAAAGAACCCCATACAGTAGTCTTCTGGAAAAACTGTTACTCGCATGAGGGCTACTCCTCAGCTCTGTTGTCGTATAACAATTCCCTATGGGATACGACCATAGGCGACGATGATCAGGTGATCATCGCCGCCTATGGACGTATGCGACACCAGAGGTACTCGTTGCAGACCTTGTAAAAATCCCTTTACGCCTTTCTTAAAGAACCCCATACAGTAGTCTTCTGGAAAAACTGTCACTCAAAAGCTCGAGATAGAAAACTCATCTGTGCTAACAATTGTTAGCTATCATCAAATTTATAGCGTAATTTCTAATTATTTTAAGTGTATTTATGCATATGATTGTCACAAAGTCATGATTCCACATTGTACAAAAAGTTTGATTTGACACCACGCTTGTAATTTGTTGCGCCAGCACCCCAATCACGATATAGCACGCCATTTTGAAAAGTGGTGGGAGTGGTGGGGCAGGCGTCAACTTTATTCCAAGCGAACACAGCAAGCGAAGCATGCATGAAACATTCTGATATCAGCGGTCAGCGGAGGGCGTAGTGTATGAGGCGTCTTGTAACTCGTTGATTTCATAAAATTGGACAGAAAACATTAAAGGTGATCATGTTAGTATCATACTTAACCCTGGATCGTATTATCTGGAACCGTACAATACGTGGCCACGTCAGCTCCAACGTGTGAGAATGACGGAAACTGTCAATGAGTTGTTGAATGTTTTAAAACAAACTGGAAAATGTGAACAAAATTTTTTTTTCGTCCTTCTAACGGAACTCGACTTTGACGTTAAAATCAATAAGTCCTCCAGTCCACGGCAGACACCAGAAGTGGTCTATAATGATTGCTGATGCCTCGCTTTGACGCCAGCTTAATGACGGACTCTCTACCCTTTTCAAATCCCCTAGTCAATAAGTCTGACGCTGCATTTTTATTATTTTTGACGTTTATTTTCGGACCCCGGTTTATTGTAAGGTTTATTAAAATGAAGGGTCGTGTTTGAGTGATGTTTTATTATGATATGCCCAAATTAAGGTCTGATTTTGAAATGTAAACTCATTATACTAATTTTATTACGTTTAAAATGAAATCTTTATTGTTAATGTTATAAGGTACAAAATTTACGTTTAAAATTTATTGAATTTGGAACGGGCGAAGGGATCAGTTAATTTAAAATCAATTTTAATTGAATTCTTAAGAACCGAATTTAAATAAGTCTTTTGTAATTACATTTTATTGAGGATTATAAACTTGTAAGTAGGTATAAAATATTATTTTATTTATTTCACTTAACGGACATAATGTTAAGTGAAATAAATAAAATAATGGTTTTACGATTCAGCGTTTTGTATTAAATAAACTTTAGCAAATAATAGCAGTTTTAGCATCTACGGATAGTAGTAAAAGGAAAATAACATTAATAAATATTAATGTTATTATTTCGAAACAATGTTTGCCGAATTTGAAAACAGAGAATAGGAATGTTTTAATACAATTTATATGGAAAAATATAAATTGGTATATCATCAATTACTCAGTGGGGTGTAAGTAGTTCTTCAACATCTTTGAACTAAAGCCAACCTTACCTGCACGTGGTGCACCCTGCTGACTGACAAACGAGGCTCTGGCGAAAAGAGAGGTACGACATGGCGTATTTTTTAAGCTGCCCGACTGGGGAAGTACCTTCAACTCACAGAATACCGCACCAACTAACAATTCCCTTCAGGGTTGTTGTGTTCCTGCGAGTGAGTGAGGTCACCAAATAGAAAGAAAGGAAGGAGAGAGTATAGGCTGGCAACGGATAGGCGGCGCCTTGGTGTTCGCCTTGCTGATCTCCATGGCGGTGGTGGTTACATCAGGCATTAGGGTAGGCCTATGACCAGCAATGGATAGCTACAGGCTGATGATGATGAATTAAACATAATTTTCCAACTTTATATTCTTTATTTCGAAATTTTAAAACAATATAAATAACTTATAAATAAAATACCTACTTAAATATAACTTAGAAATAAATAACTATAAATAATGAAGCCCCGCCAAATCGTTACCCACTTGAAAAGTGCCCAAAAGGCTGGCAGCATTGCCACGTTGAATGGCAATGCTAATCCTCTGGCCGAGATATTGGCCAGCCCTTTGGTCATGTGATACTTCGATCAATCTTTTTGACAAATTAAACATAAATATTGGATAACATAACCATTAAACTTAAGCTTACCTTAACTAAGTTCCCTCGAGATTTTGTCTCAGACTAATTAACCTATACATTTCCGACTAAATAAGGGATTTACGTATAAACTCTAGGTAAATACATAAATGCTAGCTTGCAAACTAATGCCTGCGTGTATACGTGAAATATGTTTACCTACAGTTTGCTTTAACCTCAGACTTGCATGATTAAAATTAAATGTTTGTACACATTGTGAACATAACTACAAGTTAATTTAAACTGGTTTCTGAGCTTTATATATACTGTCCCGTGACTAGTTGGCTATGCTACACACAGGGTACTTTAAAGCCACGATGATGTTTAAATTACGCTTTGACAAAGTAGCTTTGATGTCGAACTTGATTTAAGTCCAATATTTTTTTCTTGGAAAATTTACATAGCGTCATGTAGTCCCAAAATAAATAAAGGTTGTATTATAGATACTAGATAACTGACTTACTTAAATATGCAGGGAATACCCACATCAAGATAAACAAACATGTTCCTGTACACAAATGTTTGTCTTGAGCGGGGATCGAACCCGCGACCTTCAGAGTCAATGTAGCGATTGCTTACCATTCGATCACCGGGTACGTCATGCTCGGACACGAGGTCAAAATAGGCTTTACTGCTGTTTAACAAGATCAAAGTAATCGTCGAAATTGCTTTGTCAAATCTAACTATGAGCGTGTCAACTCGGCTTGTAGGCTTGTATGGGTAGACTAGCTTTCGCCCGCGGCTTCGCTCGCGTGAAATTTGGGTCAAACACGTGTTTACTCATTTATCTATAGAAGTACTCATGTAAAGTTTGAGATAAAATAGTCCAATTAATCTTCTTCCGTTTCACCCTCTTAGGGGTAAAATTTGAAAAATCTTTTTAAGTAATATCGAGTTCACTACATTATATTTAAAATCGATACTATTTTCGTAATTGACGTCCCAGAAAACCATAGAATCAAGACCCATATTGATATTATGACATTTCAACCCCATCGTACCCACACAGGGGATTTTTTATGTCACGTCGGCTATGTTGGATTATAGAATAGTTGTTTTTTCCGTAATCAGCGACCCGATAAACTATAAAACAATACCCATGACGATTTTCAGACTTTTTGACCCCATTTTAGACATTTCAACCCCACGCACCCCAATAGGAGATGATGGTCACGTTAGCTACGTTGAATTTTAAAATCGTCGTTGTTTTCGTAATCAGCGACCCGATAAACCATAATAACAATACCCATGACGTTTTTCAGACTTTTGGGACCCATTTTACCCTTTTATGGGGTAGAATTTTGAAAAATCCTGAAACACGTGTTTAGTCAGTTATCTACATAAGTACTCGTGTAAAATTTAGGATAATATAGTCCAACTAAGCTCGTTTCCCCATACAAACTCTGGACCTCCGTTTCACCCTCTTAGGGGTAAAATTTGAAAAATTATTTTAAGTAATTTCTTGTCCACTATGTTATATTTTCAAATCGATGCCAATTTCGTAATTGACGTCCCAGAAAACCATAGAATCAACGCCCATATTGATATTATGACATTTCCACCCCATCGCACCCCCACAGGGGCGACTTTTTGTCACGTCGGCTATGTTTGATTAGAAAATAGTTGTTATTTTCGTAATCAGCGACCCGATAAACTATAAAAACCATACCCATGACGATTTTCAGACTATTTCACCCCATTTCACCCCTTCAGAGGTTGAATATTGAAAAATCCTGAAACACGTGTTTACTTATTTATCTATAGAAGTACTCGTGTAAAGTTTCGAATAAAATAGTCCAACTAATCTCGTTTCCCCATACAAACTTTGGACTCCCGTTTCACCCCCTTAGGGGATGAATTTTGAAAAATCCGTTCTTAGTGTACCCCTAGACATCATAAGGAATCTACGTGCCAAATTTGGAATCTCTAGACCCAGCGGTTTGGGCTGTGCGTTGATATATCAGTCAGTCAGAACTTTGAATTTTATATATATACATACAACATTTTTTTCCCGCTAACTGTCGTTCCCATGGGAATTTTTCAAAATACAGCCATAACTAAAATTTATATTTACTAAGGTATGTATGCATGCTAGATAAGGTATGCATGCATGCTAGATTGAAAACATCTATCTTACGTGATTTAGATTTTTACATACAAAAGTTTTTTCCCGCTAACTCCCGTTCCCGTGGGAATTTTGCAATATCCTGTTGCAACTAAGCTTTAAGTTTACTAAGGTACCTGCATGCCAAATTTCAAGCATCTAACTTAAGCGGTTTAGATTTTTCATACAAAAGGATTTTCCCGCTAATTCCCGTTCCCGTGGGAATTTCGGGAATTCCTTTCTTAGTGCACCTGTACGGTACCTAAGCTACGTCCCTTCCAAATTTCAAGTGCCTACGTTTAGCCGTTTAGGCTGTGCGTTGATATGTCAGTCAGTCAGTTTCTCCTTTTATATATTTAGATAGATACAGGCCGATAATGATGATGATGAATCAATTAGAGGAAACGTACGGTAATGCAACACGCAACTTAAGCAACCAGGACCGTAGTCTATTGGGATGTCTATTGGTTTGATTTCTTGAGCTTTATAGTGGTTCAGAGGTCTCACACTCTAGATATCATGTTATTGGGCATGCCGTAGCATTGTTGTATTAAGGATGCCAAAGACTTTTATGCCGTGTCATGCCGACAGTTGGCACCACCGCTGGTTATAAAATTTCAGTGAGAAGAGTAGTTGAGCAGCGTGGTGGAGTATGCTCTAACCCCTTTCGATTGAGGGGAGACCCGTATACGAGCAGTGGGATGAATAAGGGTTGTCGACACCTATAAGAAGTGTCAGATGTTCCTACCCGACATCTTTAATTTCTCAACGGACAAACGATCTCTCAAAATCGGAAAATCTTTAAATATTTTTCTTTTAACATCAAAGCACATCAAAGGCAGGAAAAATCTCCGTCATAACAATAAAATACTACGACATTTTTTTGCATCGTCGTGCAATATCGGAGAAACGGCGAAAATACAATTTAAGGGTTCAACTGGGTATCGATAATATTGAAGATATACGATTTCGTCAACAAAAATATCGTATTTTTGAAAGAAAAATAATTGGCGGTTGTTGTATTGGATGATGTACAAGTTCTTAGGGGACGCTACATTATAGGACTATTAATTTCTTACTTAGTACACGGATGAGTATGATCTTAGATACTTCTTGCTTTTTAGAATTCTGTGAGTCTGACATAAAAAAAAGAAATCTTTATCATTTGTTTGTCTACCTGTCTTCTGTTTCACCAATTAAAGCCACCTCTCCGGGTTTAACTCGGAGTCTACCGGGGGATTCTAGCTACGGGTCAATATTACATATATTCTCGTTCCCGGAATCAAGCTCATCCGATCTCTTCAGTACTCTTCTTGGAACTTTCAAACTTATTGAAACTAGATCACGAATAGTTGCATAAAAGCTGATTCAGATCAAACTTTGAATGAGCTTTTTTTTTGTTTATACTATTTGAATACACAATTCTAGACAGCTTTTCGTCGCATGACTGCTAGTTAGGTATACATAGTCAAGTACAGGACTACCGATTTTAGATTATAGCAGCTAAACTAAATCTCAAAATTTCATGACACACTGACTATGAATATGAAAGAACCGAGAAGAACTAGGCTTTCTAATATATATTTGAGTCCATTAAGCAAATGTTCGTTAAATGAAAGAACACAGTATCATTATAATTTATATTATGTGGAACACAATGTCTTCTTACTGTGTTTCATTTCATTGGATTAGAGCCAAAGGCAATATCACTGCACTATGAGCAAACGAAGCTATGGCAAGAGAGATAGGGCATGCAGACCCAAGTGTGGTAGTACCTTACAGAATATTACAGCCAAATAACAATGCCTATGAGGATTGTTGCACTCTTGCTAGTGAGTAAGGTCACCAGATAAAGAAGATACTTTGTTAGAAGCTGGAGTGCCTGCACAAGAGCGATACTCCTTTTATTGTGACCGTATATATGGCTACAGTAAATGGTTTACATCAGGCGACATGGTACCTGACATTGTATAAAAAATACGTGATTGGCTCTGGGGTTTAACGAATATCTCCGTGAATTCGACCTACTGTCGGTTTAAATAGATTTCCTTTACAAGCAGTACGTGCGTGACAAGATATGACTAAAACATCAAACGTTTAGCTCTAGATAAATATTACGTACTGTATCCGTTTTAGCGTTATGCTTGGTTGGGTTGGTATTCGAGAGACTAAAACAGTTCCGCTCGTTCAGAGTCCCCGGCAGTTACATGACCGAGCAGCTTTACAATTTGTAATGAAAATAACTGGAATGCGAGTCTGTGTCACGCATTCAGGATTCCGTATAAATCGGACTTTAACCCATATAAGGCAAGTGGCTAAAGAAAGGTGGCTAAGAGCGTCATAATCACAAAAAATTCAGAAAGTCGTCGCCGGCGTGCCTTCATCGGTCTGAGTGGAACCCAAAAAGTCCAAGGAGGCGCCCTACTCTGGATTACCTTAATTGATCGTCCAGAGAGAAATCGTTTGATTTATGTGCTCCAGAGGTGTAATTGTAAAGTCAAATAATAATGTCGTGTGTTGGCAAAAGAGCAGCACGATTCTCGATAAATTTTTCGTGGCATTTTAGGGTATCATCTGCTATAATTATAAGAACATTAGACGTTTTAAAATGATAACCTAGTTATGCGTTTTAATCGTAGATAGATTAGATACCTAGTATTGAATGGGATATTATACCGGCAAGTGTGCAATAATAATAATAATAAGTGTAAATTAGAAACCTTACCGCAGGCAGTCGAGGGTGAAAGATGTCATCGACTTTGCAATTTTTTTTCTTTCTTCGACTCCGAATTATAGTATTAATTTCCGTAAAATTAGATTATTTTTTTCTTAAATAATATACTTTCTTTAGAATCAATCTTAGTATGTGAGTCTGATTCGGCCTTGCCCTGTTTTGTTCAACTTATGTGGTACCTACATCCTTTTTGAAAAGTGACATTTGATTCAGGTGATCAATAACAGTCTGTTGGTCTTCGTTATCGAGGAATGATTATCGCAATTATAGGATCTAAAGTGTTTATAGTATTTTATGTCATGGCATTATTTTTACCCTACGAGATAATATCCGAACGAAACTGGTGTAGATCTGATAGTTAAAAAAATGAGGTGTTGCTGTGTCATGAACAGTTGTTGTACGTGCATACGTTATAATGCACTAAAACTATCTCATAATGGCAGCACTTCCCCCTCCCCTGCAAGCGATGTTCATTCATCTATCCAGTGGTGTGATTGAATTTTAAATGGAGATGATATGTAGCTGCAATACAAAACTCTATCCCCCGATTTTGTTGTCATTATTTTTTTTGGATTGCCTCCATGTGGAATCAATTTTAAAGACGTGTTCACGTCAGAAAATTAATTTTACTAAAACTAAAATTACATAGGTATCTTCTTGATATTCCAATGTGAACACTTTCCATATTGAACAATCTAAGATACTTTTCGAAGTAAGCAAAATTGTCTTATTCGAAAATAGAGAATGAAATTATCCTCTAAGATCAGGACACATTTTAACCAGACTGTTCACATTTTGTACCTAATTTCAAAAGCAATAAAGTTGACTTTCTCATAACAAGTTACGATAAATATTTTGCCAATGTTTGTATATATTTCGTTCAATTTAGCGACGTATTCTGAATGCCAGAGAGGTGATTTTAAATTGTATTAGAGGTAACTTTCTATCTGGTTCCAGACATCTCAAAAGCTTTGTTAAACCTAGACGTGTTTTGTTATTTTATAAATTGGAGAGCTACGTGAAATTTTGACACTGGCAAATTTTCTCTGATAATCTTTAAGGGCTTTAGGAATTTTCTTATCAATTCCTTTAATTTTCTCTGTTATTTTCTTAGGTCTAAAGGTGCATACACACCGATGTTACTTTTTGTAAAGTAACCGACTATACGAGGGCGTGTTTAAATAAGTTGTTTTGGTATATCCATGGATTTTTGCTGTAGCTGTACCGTTTGTCCTATGCAGGGAATTCATCGATTTTATACGTCGTATATGTCGGGTGGTAGACAAGCATTCGGCCCGCCTGATGTAAGTGGTTACCATAGCCATATTAATGCTTGCGATATGAAACATCGATCGCGCGCCGCCACCTCCATTTCCTACCTGGTGACCTCACTCGCAGCAATACAATAACCCTCAAAAGGAATTTTTATTTAACTGCGGTCTTCTGTGAGGTAGAGGTACTTCCCCAGTCGGGCAGCTTACAATTACGCTATCCCTACTTCTCTTTCGCTAGAGTCTCGTTAGTCAATTGGCTGGATGCACCACGTGCAGATGAGGTTGGCTTTGGCTCAAAAATGGTGGTGCACTTACACCCCAATCCATTCTCATACATTATAATAACTACAATTGGCCAAACTCTACAGTGCCTAGGAGTTTGGCCATGAAACTCGTGGTAGAACTCCTAGGTTGTATATAGAATGAATTCTCTGGCAAAGTTCTATGGAAACTATAGTTGGAGGTGTGATGTCTCTGGTATCCACTGCTGGATATAAGCTGTCCACCAAATACGAGCCTCTGCCTTCCGCATCCAGTCGCTTTCTTAAGGTCATCGGACAATCTAGAAGGAGGGCGTCCAACGCTTTATCGTCCTACACACGGCCTCCATTCTAATACCTTCCTCCCCCATCTGCCATCACTTATTCGGCAGATATGACCCGTCCATTGTCACTTCAGCTTGGAAACTCTGAAGGCTATGTCGACAACTTTGGTTCTACGTCGAATTTAGTCGTTCCGGATAGGCTGCCATGATACTTAATAATAGAGTCATGTAGTGACGTATGATTCTATGTGAATGTGTCGTTTGCGTTGTTGATGTGCTGTCCGACATAGATCTTCTGGATTCGAGTTCTTAAGTAGTTCTACGTATTAGTAAATAGATATGTCTCTAATTGTAATAAGTTTTTTATCATACGACGAGCTCGGTGGTCGAACTGTTTGCAATGGCCACTTTGACTCCGAGGTCGCGGGTTCGATTCCGCACAAGACAAACATTTGTGTGCATGAACATGTCTGTTTCTCTAGGTCTGGGTGTTTTCTATGTATTATAAGTATGTATTTACAAAAAAAAATGTATTTAAGTTTATTTATCAGTTGTCTAGTACCCATAGTACAAGCTTTGCGCTTAATTTACACAGCGCCATCTAGTCCCAACTAGATGGCGCTGTGTAAATTGTTCAGAAATATTTATTTATTTATTTTATTATCTCCTAATTCTCAAAAAGCCTTGCATCCTCGCGATTGATGAAGCTTGATTGATGATCCTTGCAGCCTTGCATCCTTGCTCCTAATCTATTAGATTTGAACGATTTTATAATTTAAAAGTTTGCAAACCAGTTTCTTAGATTCCATATAGATAATCAACGGATAGAACGCCTGAAAACAATGTAAATCAACGTCTTTAGACTGATATCGTTTCAAGTTTGTAAATAAATCTTTGAAATTGTTGGCTCGACCCCAAACAAGTTATATGACCAGACCGTTAAAAAGACGTTAAACGGTTAAGACATTGTGTTGTCATATTTTTCGGTTATAAACATGTTTATAGGACGGTACAGTACAGGCATTGTGCATTTCATTGTATCTTCCCATCTATACAGATAAATAAAATTTGAGTGTCTGTTTGTAATATTAAAATAATCTCAGTTTACTAAATCCATATTATACACGGTACATTATATCAAAATAACATTTTTTTAAATTTTTGTTTGTCTGTCTGTCTGTTTGTTCCGACTAATCTCTGAAATGGCCGGACCGATTTTGACGGGACTTTCACTGGCAGATAGCTGATGTAATAAGGAGTAACTTAGGCTACTTTTATTTCAGTAATTTTCATTACTTTTATCAATATAAATCTATACAGATAAATAAAATTGGAGTGTCTGTTTGTAATATTAAAATAACCTCTTTTTACTATGTATACACGGTACATATACCTAAAATATATATTTTTATTTTTTATCTGTCTGTCTGTCTGTTTGTCTGTTCCGAAACGAAAATCTCTGAAACGGTTGGATCGATTTTGACAGGACATCCACTGGCAGATAGCTGATGTAATAAGAAATAACTTAAGTTACATTTATTTTAGAAATTTTCATTACTTTTAATAATATAAATAAATAATAATAAAAATAACTATTCCGCGCGGACGTAGTCGCGTGCACAGCGAAGAGACGTTTTGGGAAGTTGTCCTTTTAGGAAGTTGTCGTTCTCATCCTCAGGGAGCTAGTTATCATTATTTCAGAACGTTCATTGTTGATATTATTATTATTCTTTATTGCATATAACATGGTTACATAAAAAAACAGTGTAAACAAGTTGTACAAGAGCGAGCTTATCTCTTTAAGAGATTTCTTCCAGCCAATCTAACTATAGTGAAGAATATTATTTGGCTGGTAGGCGAAATATACAAACATGTATATGTTGACATGTTATGAATTTATACAATAATATAATCAACTAATATGAGTAAAGTAGTGCTCTGTTAATTTCTTTTTGATAGTGTTCACAGTGATACTGCCTCGTGTTTCCACTGGTAACTGATATGGCTACAGTAACCGCCTCACATCAGGCGTATCGTATGCTTGTTTACCACGTAGTATAATACAAAAAAACTACCCAACATTCGGTCTTTTAGCGAAATTCATTTTTATCCGATTTTTAGTAATATGTCAATAACATATGCTCCTACATACAGTTCTGTACTGTCGACTATAAGCCAATGTATTTTTTTTCTGTCTGTAAGGATTACTCCTAGTAGAGTAGCCAACCTTTATACATTTCTCCCCGAATATCGGCTTACTTACCTCGAAGGTAAACCAGATTAGGTATATGACAAAATCCATGATTTATTCCACTTGGGGTAACGTGAATGGTACCCATTAATATATAAAACGTGCATATAGGGATTATGACAGATCGGCTAATGGAAAAAGTATTTACATGTCACGTAAAAGAACTGGGAATTGAGTATGATAGAAAGAATGAATTGGAGGAAAATTGTGAAGGTAATCTATTGATGAAAGGTAGCGATTGAAGGATCTGTCAGGCTTGACAAAAATAGACAGGCGTTTTTGTTCCACTTTATTTATTTGACACATTAGGAATAATATTCGTAGTACCTTCAATTCAAACGTAATAAAAAATTGTGGTTTTTTTTTTCAATCGGCCAAATAAGTACATCATACAATATGCGATGACTTACGGTGTAGACACTTGAACATTGACCGTCGCGCTGGTTCGCAAGGTAAAAGTCGAACATCGAGCTATGGAGAGCTATGCCCGGAATTACTCTCAGTTGAAAGGCATCTCAGAAAAACCAAAGTTGTCGACATAGCTCTCGAAATCAACAAACTAAAGTGACAGTGGGCTGGCCACATCTGGCCGAGTTAGCGATGGTAGATGGGAGGAGGAAAGTTCTGGAGTGGAGGCCCTGTATGTCGCAACGAAGCGAAGATATAGGTTCATAAGACTAATGATGATGAGACACTAAGCAGATACATTTAAAGAGAGGTAGGGAGCGTAATTGTAAGCTACCCGACTGGGGAATGTACCTCCACCTCACAGAATACCGCAGCTAAATAACAATTCCCTTGAGGGTTGTTGTGTTCCTGCGAGTTAGTGAGGTCACCAGAATGCAAGGAGATGCTGCGTTGGCAGCGGAGGTGGCGGCGCGCGAACGATATTTTATGTTGCGAGCGTTAATATGGCTACGGTAACCGCTTCACATCAGGCGGGCCGTACGCTTGTCTGCCACCCGACGTAGTATAAAAAAAAAAAAAAAAAAAAATACAACTAATTAATATGATGATATATATAAGATACCTCTATTTTTAGTCTAGTGTTTTATATATGTATGTAATGTAATCTCTTTATTATACCACAAAACGATACAAAACAATACAAATAAAAGTAGACAAATATAAAGGCGGGCTTATCTCTGAAAGAGATCTCTTCCAGTTTTTTTTTTTTACTTCTAAAATTCTGTTAAATGTAAAAATAAATGCATCAATTCGGCAGACATTGATCTCCACAATTTGTTTTGAGGATTACCTCCAATATTACCATACAAATAAACTTATAAACTTTATTTATAATATAGTGTAGATTAGTGTTTAAGTGTAGATAACAAAATCACTGTTCAGTAGCTGTATTAAATTAGCTTACCATATTCTAGAATTATAGTAGGCTTTTGGATTAGAATGCAGAATTTTGATACTAAAGTTCGTGGTTCAGTTCAGTTCAGTAATTAAAATACAATTTTATTAGTAGTAAGTAGTATAAATATTTTGTTATATAAATCTGAAGAAGGGGCCGCCAAGTCAGGAGATGGGAAGATGACTTGAAACAGACAGCAGGACCATTCTGGTTGAGAGTAGCAAGAGACAGGATCCATTGGAAGGAATTGGAGGAGGCCTATGCCAAAAGGCACACCGAAGTTAGGGACTTTTTGTAACCCTAGGTTTAGGAATAAAAGGCTATTATTATTATTATTATTAAAGTAGTATAAATATTTTGTTATATAAATCTGCTTTTGTTTTGCTTCTTCAAAACCGCATTCGTGATATTCTGCTTGCCCTGAAGGTCATCCTTATGTGCTCTTGTATAATTTTTGGTCAATAAAGTTTTTAAGTAAAATAAATACAACAAAGACCTCAATATATTAATCAGGAACAACAAACAGATGAAACTAACAATATTATATTAGACTTATAACTATCGGACGACAAAGCGACTAGCATCAACTGACGCCGGAAGCGAACCGGGATTTTGTGGCGTGACTTACGATCCACATCCGGCGACGTATATGCTTACTTATTACCAACATCCGGACCTCAGATTGCGTACGTTTTGATAAATTTCCAATATATGAGCAGAAAATGAAAATATTTGTGATTTTGATATGAAAATTGTGGAAACCTTGAGACTTTATTGGATCTTAAGTTATAACTATAAAAACATCTCGCGTTGTGGTTTTACTAACAACTTTATCAAGTTTACTTTACTAGATTATTTACTTTACTGGTTGTAGGTAATCTAGACATAAACTAGATTTAGTTTTAAAGCAAAATGATTTACATATTGTTTTAAGGTGATGAAATGTTATAGTCTATATTATAAATATTGTACTACTTCGATATTGATGATAGAAATTTGACTACATGTATTTTTTTTTCAGAATTTAATACTGAATAATGTTTATTCATTTTTTTTATTTAATTCTTCATGCCTTGCAGAGGTAAATAATGTTAAAAAATCATGTTTCCCGTATTATTAAAGTGGGAAAGCTTCAGGTTCGATGGAGAACCTCTTAAAATTAAAATTTCGAGCTGCCCTTTGGACATGACTTTTATTTTGATATATTCTACAAAATTTTGCGCTGAGAGTAAAAAAAAACGACTTTTTTTGCAAACCCTCACGTATGTATACATTATTTTAAGAGTAAAACATAATTTGCCATTGTGAGTGTCTAGTGTCTGCATTAAGTCGAGACCTGTATTGCAGAGCTCCAGGCCCTTTCCGGGTTCTTATTATCTGTGTACCTTAGATTAGAATTTACCAGACAAATTTTAATCGCCTTGTGAACCTCAATACAGTTTATCTCTAACTAGTTGCGTAGCTATCGTAATAATTTCAGTCGTAGGATATAATATGATCCTCTCTTGTACCTACTTAATTTCGAACCAAAAGGTCGCGCGTCTTTCGGGGAATCCTCGCGTATTCTCGAGAATTCCCCTAGCTACGGATCGTATTTAAGTTTATATGTTATATAATTGACATAAAGTTCATTATGCTATGTATAATTTCGTTGCAAAAAGTCGCTTCCATTCCATTCTACAGCGGTATAAATTGAGCCTAAACCATCACTGGCAACACACAGTCTAAGTTGTTGAAAACTTCTCTTGTCACTTTAAGATATATCAGACGCGAAGATCTTTCTGAATTTCTCGTAATGTAACATAAGTAACATCAGCAAATTCGATCGCATTTCAAATTTACCGTCATTTAAAATACACAACAGATATGAAATTATTACACTAGAAGTGTGCAAATACAACGGTGCGATATCAGGAGCGTAATAATCCCCAAAGAGCAGTTTTATGCATCATAGTGCACCGACGCATTTCCTGTTTCAATATTATTTCGAGCCAGTTCAATTGCCACTAATCATTTTGCGATCTCTTGGGAAATAAACATCGTTTATGGGGAAAATGTTTCTGTATTTTATAAGTTGTTTTCTGTAAAAGTATTTACCCCATTGTTATTGTTGGCTTTATGGTTGAAAGGTTAAAAGAACTTGTACGATATGGGTAGTATATAGCTGCTCTCCTGCATTGACGAGCCCGATGGTCTAATGACGGTCTTTAACTCCGGAGTTGCAGTTCGATTCCTGCACATGATAAATATTTATGTGCATGAACATGTCTAATTATCTTGGTCTTGGTGTTTCGTATGTATTATATGTATGCATTTACAAAAAAAAATGTATTTAAGTATAATATCGTTGATCTAGGACCAGTGCCGTAAATAGGGCGGTGCCAGCGGTGCCTAGACTCCGGGGGGCGCAAGAATGGCCAGACCAGGCAGGACTACAATACCCTTATAATATTTATCATCAGGTTCATTTTAGTCTCCACTACAGGAGCACGACCCTCTCTCGTCCGTCCTAGACGGAAGAAGGATTTGGCCTACACTCCCCATGCTGGCCAAACGGGTTGGGGAGGCCTGATCGATATTTGATGATATATAATATTATAATATAATAAATATACAATACCCATAGTACAAGCTTTGCTTAAAAAAACTTTTATGTTTTAAATAAACAGATTGACTTGGCAATCGCACTAAACAATTTAATATAATATGTATCGCTGGTGAGATACATTGTGTACTCATGCGATGGCCAAGTCATTCTGTTTATTTAAAACATAAAAGATTTTCAATATTGATATGGTCGCTATAAGATTTTATTAGGTTAGCTAATTACGTAATAACTGAAGACAGAAGGTCCCTTAAGTAGGGACTGAATAAATTAACCGACTTGGTATTACATGGATCTCACAACTGTTTACGGTAGAAGATCTGAGTTGCGAGACTTGGTTTTTTTACATATACTATTATACTATCTATACATCATATATTATGTTATCTATACGTCTATATATGAATGCCATCTTTTGATCATCACGACGCGCGGCCTTTTGGTTCGTATTTAAGTAGGTACTAGAGAGGATCATATTATATCCTACGACTGAAATTATTACGATAGCTACGCAACTAGTTAGAGATAAACTGTATTGAGGCTCACAAGGCGATTAAAATTTGTATGGTAAATTCTTTTGATTATCAAAAGATGGCATTAATATATAGATGTATAGACTAGTATGATACTTGAATCTCTGAAAGCATTATATCTTCTTTTAGTGCAATACGTTACGACGGATTCGATATACCATAACCTTTAATATTTTTGGCATGACTACCACATAATAAAACGGTTAAATGATTCCGCTCGAACACATAAATCGTGCCGGTCGAAAGGACCCTCTTAATAACTTTTTGATAATGATATAGGGCATCGTTTCCCCTTTTTATGTGTGGAAATTTAAATTTACTAGCAATACCCTTGTAATGTGCATTATTAAATGTGTTATGAACGGTAATATGGTGACAATGAAAGATAAAGGAAATTTATGGACGCGGTATTTTGGTAACGTAATATTTGGTAACAAAGTTGAAATATTTTGTTACTTTGTCTTTACGCTCATTTTGTTTCGTGGGTCGAATAGGGAATATTTTGGTTAGAAAATGAAATTAATTTGTGTGTGTGAAAATGTGGTTATGAAATGGAAACGATATGCTTATTGATCAAAGGTTACAGAATAGTCTAAAGGTTTTCATACGACCTCAAAAAAGGAGCTTGTCTATTTGAGTGGTAATTAAATTACATAAGTTTGCGTGTGTCTTTGAAACTTCTAATTCATAAATAAATAATAAATAAATAAATATTGTCAGACAAGTTACACAGCGCCATCTAGCCCCAAAGTAAGCGAAGCTTGTGTTATGGGTACTTGACAACTGATATACATACGTAAATACATTTTTTTTTGTAAATACATACTTATGATACATAGAAAACACCCAGACCAAGACAAACAGACATGTTCATGCACACAAATGTTTTTTCTGTGTGGGAATCGAACACACGAGCGTTGGTGTCGAAGCCGCGTCATTAACCGCTACGCCACCGAGCTCGTCAATTTAATCGTTTTTTTTTTATATAGGTAGTAGTTGTAGATGTTAAATCGAAAATTGACCATTTTTATGTACCTACTTTGGGTCACAAGCATCAAATTTTCATTATAGAGGGTATCGTTCATTTTCCCAAAAAAAAATTTCCGTTCGTGGTAAACAAAGGCTTCAAAACGTACTGTGTGTGATAGATTGGCAATTATCAAGATGATATGGATGGTATTTTAATTTATGGTGTGTTAGACAGTAAACGTGTGTGGAGTGGGTTATAAATGCAATGAATAATTCAATAACTATTGCAATCACTCAAAGTACAACCAGGCCGTGTTATAATCATAGTTTCCTTAATATATTAAAGTCATAACTATTTAGAAACAAGTGATGTATCACTTGTATACTCTACACTCACTATATTTTTGGTATTTTTATGTTCATATAAAACAAGAATTTTAAAAAATATGACGTTTTATAAAATAAAATTACTACTTTTTACTTTTACTGACTTCGCTCGATATGTCAAATACTAATATATATTTTTGTATTGCAGGTACGTAAATCATCATTATATCTTCACATTGTGTAAGTATGAGACTGTTTCTAATATGAATCTAAACATACTCTCGAAAAACATAACCCTCCTTCTGTCGCAGTCGAGTAATAAAAGAGTCTGGACAGACCAGCTTAACGTGCCCACCGAAGCACAAAAGAGCTCTGGATAAATAAACCGATTATTGGACTGTCTACGGTCGATGTTGCTTAATTTACATGCTTTTTGCATTTTTTTTTTGTTTCTTTTTAAGCTATTGCATAGCTTCTATCGCGGGCCTTGAGCGCGGGGACCGAATCCAGAAATTCCGTAACGAAAAAACCTCACGCTCCCCACTCCGACGGGCAAGGAGGTGTGGCTTGAAGGCCGTGCATCGTCTAACGTCGTTTCAGTTCGGCAGTCTTCGACACGGCGTTGTGTGCGTGCGATTAGACGTATTGTACGACTCTACGAAACTCGTTTTATTTATTTAATAATAGAAAAAATTGTTTTCTTATCGGTTACCACGCTCAAAAAGTGTAACTTGAATTAATATCAAAGAAAAAGCAATACTGCATGAATATAATAAATAAATAAGATTATAATTGCATAAGTTGATACAAAATGCTATGCAATAGCTTTACCGCGGCAGTCCCCGAGTGCCACACGTCTTTTTTTTTTATACAACGTCGGGTGGCAGACAAGCATACGGCCCGCCTGATGTGAAGCGGTTACCGTAGCCATATTAACGGTCGCAAAATTAAAAATATAGCTCGCGCGCCGCCACCCCCGCTGCCAACGCAGTAAGTTAGTGTATTTAAGAAATCGTTTCATTTTTCTTTTAACCCTCCGTATACTAGGTGACTAATCTCATCATGCTATACTATGTGGGGTTTGCTATACCCCAATTATAAAAGGTAGTAAAATCCGCAAATTTGTTCTTTATGATTGTTAAATAATAAGAAATATATTTTTATATCTTATAATGAATTGGTTTAAGTAAAAAAAATCCTATTTTTACATTCGAATAGACTTTTATTAATGAAAGTACAAAAACTTAATTTTTCTTCAAACTATAAAACTATTAAGGTTTTTTCTTAGGCACTAAAATCAAATGGCACAGATTACAATTACAGTCTTGTCAATTTATACGACTACAGTATATCTAGTTTTAAACTATTAATAATTTAAAGTAAAAACCAAAAAATAATAAATTAGATCTTAATCACTTATGTTTCTGCAGTCTTGACAATAAAAATCTGCATGTTCTATACATTGCCGGCGGTTCTTGTAAGTTTTCAAGGGGTTTTTGAAAATACTTTCCAATTCTGTGGCGCAGTTTCCTAGGAAGTATTTGGTTCTGCCCTCTTGTTTCGAGATGGGGTCTTTCTAACGACAAACCTAAATCCCGAATGAATTTTCCTCTCAAGTTAGTTTTATTTTTCTCTTCTACTAGTTTTATCTTCTTTCGACAATTGAGAGGTCATGTTTTAGTTAAACTATTACCTGCAAACAATATTTCATCACATTAAACACCGAAATAATCATATAAATAAATAAAAAACAACAGTAGTTACACTTACCTTTTGGACCACGCGCCATACAAGGTGGGGTGTGTGATACCCAAGCGCACTTTAGGCATGTGCCACACGTTTTGTGGCAGACGCCGGACTAAATGTTTCGCACGAATCGGAGCGGCAACGTCACATTTGCAGCTACTGAAAAAACCAACTTGCGCGCCTTTTTCGTTTAAAAATTGTATCAATTTTTTTTACCACTGGGGTATGTCATACCCCACCTCGTATACGGAAGGTTAAAAATAGTATATTTTACTTACAGCCCTAAATCCACGCACTTTTACTTACCAAACCCCGGCAACACCATAGAAATGTCGCGTCGTTCACTTCTACATAAACAATGACGTCTGTGCAGAGCGTGAATGAACGTGTGTGCGTGCGGCGCCATACTGTTACCGATTTGTCTCAGAGGGGAGGTGAAGTCGACACTAGAGAGCTTCAGGGAGTGGTCATACTGTACATAGTACTATTACTTGTACTGTGCTTGTATCAAACAAAATATATACCACGAACTGTAGTCATTCAGAATACATATGTATTTAGCATAAAGATGTCATTAATTATAATAACTATGGAAAGCATACTGCAATATTTTACCACAAAGATATAATGTTAATGTATGGCACATTGAGCTCAAGGAACTTGGCATAGTACACCATATAGAGCAGTAAACAAACTCCAAATAAACGTCCGATTGAGCTATTAATCAACAACATTGAATTATTAAGTCTGGGGAGGAAGTCTGTCTGTCTTTGTGTGTTCTACCAATTGTACAATGGATTGTGTTCACACTTATTTGACATGATACCCACGACCTCCTTCTTCAATATACATAGTTCAATTTCAGATATTTTTTCTCTCGAACTATCAAGTTGTGTCATGAACTTTCGAGGTTTTCCCAGGAGACTACAGCATGGGATTATTCAAACAAGCCGTGAAGAGATTTTTACAGAGTCGACAAAGTGCGTGTGCTACCCTTGGTATTTCCAACTTTCATAGGCTGCGAGGACCGCTTCTTATCAGACGAACCGTATGTTTATTTGCCACCTTAGTGATATAAAAAAATAAGAAAAAAGATATCGACACAGTCACTTAAATTGCTACTTCCTAAGTGATCGGAGTTTTGCAAATTTTGCCACGTATCGCGTATATGCAGCGTAGCGCTCCAAATAGTTTTACGTAACTATTCCTAAAATTTCAGTATTATGGAACTCAAACAAATGCTTTGAGCATTACGGAATCCTTACCAATTCAACTACTAAACTTCACAATGCACAGAGGAATTCGAAATAGATAAACCCATTAACAGACGGACTACGGTCTACGTTGCTACGTTGACTGACTCGCGCAATGACGCCATCGATATTCTATAAGTATAGAATGTATTTGATTAAGGTGTCTATGTAGTTCTAATATGATCTCAGCTCAGCATAGCTGTGGCTTTACCACAGCGCCCATATTCTGCTAGAAAACGACGATCATACGAGCGGTCCCTATGGCGGCACTGGGACGTTGGTTGCTTCTTGCATATTACCTACTGCTTCATTACATATACTGTGAACTTGGCGTCTTCTGTTACGATTTCTACGCATAAATCAGCGTTATGTAAACGGGTATTAGGGGCGAAAGGGGGAATAAGAAGTTTGATATGGAAAGCAATGTTTTTTTTAGTTTTACGTAAAGAAAGGGTTGTATAAAAAAGTTGTGATGAACGGTTTGAGGAAAACAATGGTAAAGGTTAAGATATCTTCATGTTTCTGGAGTCGGAAGGATTGAGTTAGTAAAAGTAAGTGCAAACTTGTAAAAGTTGTATCAAAAAAGATGTAAAGCCAAAAGAAAGTGGAGTGATACTTAGCAGTATGAAAAATCTGCACCCTCTCGGTGTATACCATACCAATATCATAAAAAAAAAACTAAAAGTTTCCACTCACTATTGTGTGTGACTTACCGCGATTTTTGTAATTTGAAAGTAATCATTAATGATTACTATCTATTTGAATTCTTGCCACCAACTCTTATTGCGATTCAATAACTGAATAGAATGCTTATTCATACCAATGAATAAGCGACTCTATCCAATTTGAAATAGATTTGCTTATTCATTGGTATGACTAAGCATTCTATTCAGTTATTGAATCGCAATAAGAGTTGGTGGTAAGGGGTCTGAGCTAGTAATGAGAGTTGTTACGACGAAAACTTAAAATCTAAATATGTAAATGCAATTGTTGTTTCTTTTTTTTGGATATTTATTTATTTATTTATTTATTTATTTATTTCCATACTTATATGAGTATATATATCCAAAAAAGAAACAACAATAGCATTCATTTAGATTTTAAGTTTTCTCATGTAAAACACTTATGGTTACAATAAGAAATTTAACAATATAGGTTCTTTGCACTGAATGTCAGCAGTCAATTATTTACTATGTTTACTTATCTCTCCATGATCCTTTCCCTTCAACATCCTCCCGCCATGGTGTTCAAATTTCATGTCGTTTTCTTTTTATTTTATATTTATATTGATCCAAACTTATATCAGACTGCGACAGGTCGCTCTTTAAATTTTTTGTACATTGACAAAGGTCATAAGTGCAGTGCATCCATCGTAACTTTGAATAAAATACGCATCTATTAGGATATATAGATTTTTTATCTATTTTGTAGTGTTATTCTTTAAATTCGTAGTCGTCGTCCCTTACCCTTATTCATCCCATAGCTGGTAAACGAGGAGTTTAGAGTATACTCCACCACGCTGCTCAACTGCGGGTTGGCGGAGATCACTGTTTTCAAGCCACCAAAAGCCACTGATTTAGCTGTTAAGCCAAGTCAGCCTCCTTACCACTATCTCTTATTGCGATTCAATAACTGAATAGGTTGCTTATTCATACGGTCTACGGCTACGGTAACCGCTTCACATCAGGCGGGCCGTATGCTTGTCTGCTACCCGTCGTAGTATTACGTAGTAGTACTTGGGGTGTAAGTGGTTCATCAACACCTTTGAACCAAAGCCAACTTCACCTGCACGCGGTGCACCCTGCTGACTGACAAACGAAGCTCTGGCGAAACGAGAGGTAGGGAGCGTAATTGTAAGCTACCCGACTGGGGAATGTACCTCCACCTCACAGAATACCGCAGCCAAATAACAATTCCCTTGAGGGTTGTTGTGTTGCTGCGAGTGAGTGAGGTCACCAGAAAGGAAGGAGATGCTGCGTTGGCAGCGGGCGTGGCGGCGCGCGAGCGATATTTTGTTAGCGTTAATATGGCTGAACTGCTATACTGAATAGGTTGCTTATTCATACCAATGAATAAGCGACTCTATTCCATTTGAAATAGAGTCGCTTATTCATTGGTATGAATAAGCAATCTATTCAATTATTGAATCGCAATAAGAGATCGTGGTAAGGGGGCAGTACAGTCGTTAGACAGTCATCTAACAACAACAGCTGGGACCAACGACTTAACGTGCTCTCCGAAGCACGCAGGAGCTCGAGATAATAAACCCATCCATGGACATGGACTATGTGGGTGATAGATTAGATTGCCATGCGCAACTATGCCATCGAACTTCTCTTTACAAAATTAGTATAGTATATATTAATTTAAGCGCCATAACATATCTGAGCTCCAATACCGGAAGTAGCTCCAAATAAACATGCATTAGAGTAGATGTTTTCACTGGAAGACACGATCTACACCCTATCGAGAAAATATCCCATCTGATAAAAGTTAACAGGACTGATCGCAGATAATAAGAACAGAAAAAATATATATATTGATACCCTTGGTAGTACATAATATCTACACAAACATCTGTCGCTTATTTTCCAACAAGTCCATCTTAAACAAAGACTAAAAATAACCTCGCACACTAAACCATTTTGAAAACGACATCGCTACGAAAACAACCCATCTCATTGGTGATATAGCGAAAAACTTGATTCTTTCATATTAGTTGTCACCATAAATGGAGCCGGCACTCCGTAACGCAAATATGCGAATATGAACTCTATTATTTGATGCTAAGGTTATAAATACTGAATGGATACTTCAGATTTTATCATACGGATATTCGTGAGACGTAAATTTTTTCCGCCTTTCCAGTTTTTTTGAGTTGTTGTGTAAACACGCGTATTTTTTTGTGTTCTTTTACTTATAACTTCTGGCTTATAATTTATTAAGAAAACATAGGCCGTACGCGTAGACAGAGAACGTTGTAGACAGATAACAGTTTCTATCTCGTTCATACTAGAAACAGAGCAACTGCGTCTGACAGATTGACTCGATTTTTAAGTGAAAATTTCTTTAGCTGGATTGTGCACTTTTTGGGATGGGTAAAAAATGTTAAACTCGCGTCAGGACACGTGGCCTGATCGAAAATTCGTAAGACGGAGAAAGAGTAGACCGCCGGCGCGGCGTAGGAGTGGAAGTAATACTCCCCTCTCTTTCTACCGCGCGGCGAAAATGTATGCCTGTTTGTGTTTGTGTACGATAGCGCAATAAATGATGTACTTTTATACTGATAAATAAAGCAATTCGTGCGAAATTATTCCATAACCATTCCAAAATATTCAAAAATGCACAACGTTAATGTTCAAGTTTTCACTTCTGCCGGCACTACCGGATACAACCCGTTTTTTTTGTCTCGCGTCATGTTTTTATGGAAGGAAAAATAATTTGCTATAGTTATATAGTAAATGCTGTTAAGCTTTATATAAAATCTGACATAATTATCCTCTGTTTCATTTATGTGCATTAACATGCCTGTTTTTCTTAGTCTGGGTGGTTTCTATGTATTATAAGTATGTATTTACAAAAATAAAAGGTATTTAAGCACGTTTATCAGTTATCTAGTACCCATAGTGCAATCTATTCGCTTAATATGGCACTAGATGGCGCTGTGTAAATTGTCGAAAAATATATATTTATTATTATATATAAATACTTATACTTTACGCCTATAAAACTTAGTGTATTATAAGTCTATGACCATATGGGATATCTGTGCTACAAGATATGAAACGATATCTTTAGACAAAAAAAACGAAGTACATAGTCGACTTTTTTATCGCGTTCCTAAATTAAAATGCTAGCGAGCTAAACATCTGGGTCGCTGAAATAATGAGAGATGGATAAGTGCGCGCTGTAATAGAGCCCTCGGCTAGAAAGAAGATGCGTAATCAGACCACCAGCCAGATGGTTCGACGCCTGTGCGATGGGACTTGGAACGAGGCAGTGATTCGCTCTTCACAGGGAGAGGCATATGCCCTACAATGGATGCATACATGTAGAAGAAGAAAGGTGAAACAGCATAATGGAATTAGTAAAATTCGTCACGTTATTAAGTCTTGGTGATGACTAAGTTGGTAAGACACTAGAGGTTATAAACATGCTGTGATTTCCTATCTCTTCCAGCCAAGAGCAGGATTTATTTACATTTAATCATCATTTTTGTCCTATGACCTATGTATGACCTACGGTGCAGGAACTTAAACGCTGACCATTGTACTGGTTCACATACTAAAAGTCGAATAGCTAATAAATAAATGTACAAATATAAGTTAAAATTTACCTGTAATTAAGGCAATGTAAGGGCGTCAATTCTGTAAAAATAACTAAACAGATAATCCTAAAAGAATCCAAATGTAAGTCTAATTAGCGCCAAAAATCTATGGAGCCATCGAAAGATTTATTTTTCATCCGCTGTTTATTATTATTATTAACTTATTAATTATGAGACATCTGTTGGGTTACTTTCCCCATACAATATTGTCTTCTTTTATAATACCACTAAGATGTAAAACAAGCCCACGGCCCGCCTGATGGAAAGCAGTTACTGTTACCGTAGCCTATGCCTTGCCGACTGGCGTCCCCTCAATACTTTTTACAATCATATTAAACTTGCCATTCAGTATATTGCATGTAAAAATCTAATTTCGTGCAATTCAATGTGCTCTAACATAATTCATACAATGTATGCAGATTGAATCTTTACTATACAAACTTTATGGAGAATTATTGCTGATTAACTCAAACAAATACAATGTTGCGGCAATATAATTGGAGTCGTGTATGAAAGCTGGGTAAATATCGGAATATGAATCTAATATACACGTGATATTAAAGCTGTTTGGTGAGTTATATATGTTCACAAATTGTAAGGCTCCATTAGACAGCTGTTTGTCTTCAACATGTTTTAGACAAGCTTCTGAACGCGGCTTCACATCGCGTAAACTCAATACCGAGTTTTTTTGTAAGTGAAATCTTCTTTAGCGGCGTTGTGCACTTTTTGGGATGGGTAAAAAATGTTAAACTCGCGTCAGGACACGTGGCCTGATCAAGAAGTTGTAAGACAGAGGGAGCGTTGACCGCGGCGCTGCGTAGGAGTGGAAGTGATATCCCCCTCTCTTTCTACCGCGCGGCGAAATGTATGCCTGCTTCTGCTATATATTTTTAATCTATATATATAAAAATTAATGCCACTTTTCGTTGTAATTTTATAACTCAAGAACGGGCTCACCTATCCAAACCAAATGTTTAGGCTTTGTTCGGAATATTTAGTAGATGGTTTATGTGAAGTTTGCACAAAATCGGTAGAGCGGTTCTTCATTTATCACATTTTTTTGTAAAAAATGAATTCAATAAATGGCGGATCATTTTGCTAATGGGCATTTTGCTGTCAAATTGAAACATTTTTCAGATTGGGATTGTGCTGTCAAATTGAAACTTTTTTCAGTGTTGACAGTACAAGCATGTTCTTATGTCATTCATGCGGTCAATTTATTTTGGACGTGCTTCGACTTTATGTTGCTTGTTCCAGAGTCGGTACCCCCAGAATAAATGAATTTGATGTTCCAATTTTTTTTTTAATATTTCACTTTATACGTAGCGAAGCACGTACCGGGCCGCTAGTGTAATATAAATTATCATGTTTGTGTACGATAGCGCAATAAATGAATATTGTATTTTACCACATAAATGATAGTACTTTTATACTGATAAATAAAGCAATTCGTGCGAAATTATTCCCTAACTATTCCAAAATATTCAAAAATGCACAACGTTAATGTTCAAGTTTTCACTTCTGCTGGCACTCCCGGAGTGCAGCCCGATTTTTTTTTTATGTGTAACGTCTTTAAAGCTGAACGCACATCTATCCGAGCCGAACGCGCTATCTATCTATTAATGCCTCTTCCATGTCAATTTCCCTTATACCCACACAAAGTTAAGATTACAACAGAGAGCTGACTAGGTATATAAGCTAAATAACAACACTACATTTAACTAACATGTGTCTAAGACTGATAGTTTTGAAATTATTAAGATAAGACTATATAGACCTTTTCGTGCGATTTTTATGTGAACGCGCACATATCCGAGTCGAACGCGCCGAACGAACCGAACGAATTGAATTTTAGAATTCTTTATAAGAAATTGTATACTCGGAACACCTCGCACACCTATCCGCGCCGAATTGTCCAGTTAGGCGAGTAGTTTCATAAGATTTCATATAATTAATTCTAAAATTCTTTTCGTTCGTTTTGTTCGACGCGTTTTGCTCAGATAAGAATAAATAAAAATAAATATTCCAGGACAAATTACACACGGCCATCTAGTCCCAAACTAAGCAAAGCTTGTACTATGGGTACTAGATAACTGTTATAATATTTAAATACATTTTTTTTTGTAAATACATATAATATAATACATAGAAAATACCCAGACCAAGACAAACAGATATGTTCATGGACAAGTATTTGTCTTGTGCGGGGATCGAACCCGCGACCCCGAAGTCAAAGTGGCCATTGCTAACCAATCGACCACCGGGCTCGTCCCGAAGAATGAATGAATAAGTGTGTGTTCACATTAAAATCGCACCGAAATATGTAAAAAAAAATGGAGCGTAACGAAAAGGTCTATATATAGTATAATTTCAAAACTATTAATCTTAAACTTATAAATGTAGTGTCATTATTTAGCTTATATAGTCAACTCGCTGTTGTAACCTTAACTTTGCGTGGATATGGAGGAAGTTGACAAGGAAGAGGCATCGCACAAACGGGCAGAAATCTCACTGATTTGAGTTGTGTGCCCCGCGATGCAGCCCAACTAATTTTTATGTTAAAAAAGCATAATACCTGCCTAATAGTAAGAAGTCATCATTCCTCATGAGGCATTGCCGACCCGATAAAACGCCTTTTTTCAAGATCCCCGTACTGTAGTATCCTAAAAAAAAATTGCCAGGGGTTTATTTCAAAATCTGAGTGAGGTAGAAAGGTTCTATGGATTCAAACAGTACGCACCTACTTTGGTTCTGATGACGAAATGTGTTAATCAAGCCATTATGTTCTCTCAAGAGTTGTTGTTTTTGGGGATTTTTGGGGGTTGGGGATGGCGCCGCAAGCGATATTTACTTTTAACCGCTTCACATCAGGCGGGCTGTATGCTTGTTTGTCACTCGACGTATTATAAAAAAATATATACTCTATCACATTATCCAGATTCTAATTCTAAGAGAATATTTTGTAGTTCAGTAAATCCAAGATATAATAGAAATAAAATGATTGTTAACTCAAAATATGAGAGCTACTCATTTTTCTTTTTTTTACACATAATAATATTTATTAAAAAAAAACTTGATCGGCCAAATATTTATTTGACTTTCATTTATTTCCCTTTCCCAATATTTATAAACAATTTCCCGCAAAATCCCGGGCTTTAACGCTATATTATTTTGATATCAAAATTAATTTCCCTCCAGTTATTATTCATGAGATTCAGTGATAACAGCTCACGATTACCTGTTACAAATTGTCCCATCGTGTTGATACCCGGGATCAAATCCCGGCGTCCCGGCCTCCCGGCCTCCCGGGATCAAATGTCATACCTACTCAATCAAGGTTACGTCACCTACGTATTATATGATAATATTAATCAGTAGGTTAATGTCAATTAAATACTTGATTAGATCTCTTGTAGGTGCTGTCAAACTGTTTCAATTATCTAACGACTATTTTGAAGGTGTTTGTCATTATCTTAACCTAAGATCTATTTCCGCAAGAAAAAAATCCCACGGTAATCAGCTTCAGCTTCAGCGGTAGGGCCCCTGGTACCCGTGTATTGGAGTGATTTTAAAGACTTTTCAAGACAAAAAAAAAACGGGTTGCACTCCGGGAGTCCCTGTAGAAGTGAAAACTTGAACATTAACGTTGTGCATTTTTGAATATTTTGGAATGGTTAGGTTACATAATTTCGCACAAATTGCTTTATTTATCAGTATAAAGGCACTATCATTTATTGCGCTATCGTACACAAACATGACATTAAAATTACATTAAAAATAAACAGCAGGAGCAGCGATTCATTTTCGCCGCGGGGTAGATAGACAGGGGGATATTACTTTCTCTCCTACGCGCCGCGCCGGCTCCGTCTTACGAATTTTCGATCAGGCCACGTGTCCTGTTCAACATCCCAAAAAGAACACAACGCCGCTAAAGAAGTTTTCACTTCAAAAAATATTTAGGTGCACTAAAGTTCGTGTCTAGGATATGAGACTGAGCTGTAACGCTCGGCTATGTAATCTGTAACCCTCGTTCGAGTGAGGTCGGCAGTCGTGGTGAGCTCTTACACCCCAAAAACTCGTTAATAAGTACTTATATTTGAGCTTGATATGCCTTACGTCGTAATAACTTTCTAAGGATAATTAAATTGCCTCCTGAGATTTACTTCAGTGATTAATTAGCTTCATATTCCTTTGTAACAGCTGTAGTTTTACAATTAATTTTATGAGCTACATGGTTATGGGAGTCGGTGATGGCACTAGTCAAAAACGGGGGTTCATGCGTTCATGGCATATTTATTTTATATGATGCCTACAACCAAGATTCTACTATATAAGAAAAATATTTAAGTAATAATTATTATTTAAACAATTATTTAATAAGTTTGGTCTTATCAAAAAATTGCCAAATTTCATCTATACCGATGGAATGCTATGCCCTGTTTAGTAGTGTAATACTTAATAGGTAGATGGCGCCACACTGCTACTATACAGCAGAGAATATAAAATGCAAAAATTCGTCACCATCACAAACTTTCCTGGTAGCTCAGTTGGAAGAGCACTCGACCGGTCATCGAGAGGTGCGTTCATATTCCACCGCGCTGGTGAATTTTTCCATTTTTAAAATAGTTATAATACATAATAAACCTTCCTAGTACGGTCGATTTGTTCTTCATCAGTTTGGAATTATATTATTGAAATTATTGCGTACTGTGCGATTCCAGAAGTGCTTTCTTCTACGAATTTTTAAATTGTGGAATGGAAATTACGGCATAGTAATGTGAGTGATGCCTCTGGTGTAGGAATAACATAGTGCATAGATTTATGCAGTCGGCTTGTGTTATTGTCAGTGTGTCGATTTTGGACCTTTTTATGGAGTTGACGTACTGCTCTGTATATTTACTATGACTGAGATTAAGGATCTATTTTGGGCTTGAAAACCTAATTGTATTTGAAAAAATATAGGAAAATTAAAAACATGAACTAGTCTTCGTTTGAACTGTCTTCAATGGAAACTGTTGCTTTTTAGAATGTAGTCGCAGTATTACAGATAGGTTCGGCATCAACCCATAATTATCCCACTGTTGGGATACGGGTCTTCCCTCAATCGAAGTGGATAAAGCATACTTCACCACGCTGCTCAACTTAGATTGGCGGAAGCCAGTATTTTCAAGCTGCCCGAAGGTCACTGACATGGCTTAACGACTGCCATCTAATGACAACAGCTGGGATCGACGACTTAACGTGCCCTCCGAAGCACGGAGGAGCTCAAGATAAATAAACCCATCCATAGGCAGGCTACGGTCGACGTTGCTTAACTTGCGTGATCGATTAGACAGACACGCGCAACGACACCACCATCCAGCTCCTCTATTACAGATAGGTACTCCAATTATATCGTACAAAAAGTACCCTTTGATCTATTTCACTTGCAAATGCACTACGTACCCGGATGAGCATTCCGTCGTAGAAACCATCTCATAAACCGCATATTACAATGTAGTTTCTGTCATATACCACATTTCATGATATTCTCTCAAGCAAAACATGCACATACATTATCTTAAGCAACAAACATATAATCTTACTACTACGCATATATCACAAACTTCGAGATGTACTAAATAACTTTGCAGGAACAAGTCCTCTAGCGACATTAATATTAAATTTCAAGTTTATGCACGAGCAATAAAGCCTAATTTCAGTTGCGTTTTCATGTTTAATGTAAGTGAACATCCGGACACGATAAAGGTTGTTTCATTATCCGGAACATAACGGCCACCCTGTATAATAATGTGGTCGAACTAAGTTAATGCTGGCCAATGCTTGGTGGAAGAAATATACGGGCATGTATTATGCGCGGTAATGACGCGGTTGATAGTTATATGAGAGAGGGGCAGGCGAGGATGTGCAACTCTGATGGAAAGTAATAAACGCTGCCCATAGAAATCGCAGTTCCATTGCCTGCCATGCCAGTTTTTAAAGCATATATATATATATTATGGTCAATGTGACAAATTAGTTATTATTCATACTGACGAATACTTGGTCAAAGTGATAAATCATGTTTTGGTTAGATTTGAGTTGATTTTTGGTTAGGTTAGGGTTTTCTTGTGTCCTGTTACCGGAAATAGGAGCTCGCGGAGCTCCGTCAACCTAGATGATGTATGATGTGGTGCCAAGTAAACTTAATTATTAATAATTGACAATTTATTACTTTGGTCAGCCATTATATATAATGACTAATTTATCACATTGGCTGTAACTTATATACGCTGATCTCGAAAGCTCCCATGTCTTATATGTTTGGGAATACTGCTAAGGGAAGTGGATTCTACAATTTGACAGTTAGCGAATGTGTAGGACAATTCTCATTATGTTCGACTTACGTTGAAGTACGTACTTACTTACCTTAACTTAAAGAGTTATCCATTACTGGATAAAACTTAGGACAAGAGACTAAATCTTAATTTATTCAATGTAAGATGTGCGATGTGTTACATTACATTTCACATGCGTTTTATTATGGTAGATGAGCATGTAGGTTTTGAGGTGTTGTTAATTAGGATTTTAGTTTTTATCTCATCAGAAGTTTACTCATACATTATTCGTTATTTTAACGTTACAATAACTGTAAAGTGAGAACTCGCCATCATTTACAAAGTCAACCTGCACATGGTGAAATCTACTGATTTACAAACGAGGCTCTAAAGAAATAGATGCAGGGTATATAGAGCCCGACAAAGAAAATACAGAAGTCCGCAACTAAATAACAATAAAACGATTGGGGGGAATCCCCGAGCGAGTTCCACGAGTCAGTGGGGTCAAGCAAGAGACGTCAGTAGTCGGAGAGTACGATTACTGCGTAATATCAAGCAGTATGTATGTTTATTTGGAACTCAATGTAGTATAACAGAATGTCAATAATTCTCAGCGTTTTTGTTCAAGATTGGTTCCAGTAAATTTCATATTTAAGTCGGGTTACTAAAGGCAGGTATACACTAACAGGCTTGGGACACCGACAATGGACTTGCCGTACGTGCGGCACGCTTTAATTACGCACTCAACGACGGCCTAATGTCGGCTCGTTATGACCCGAAGTGCCCCATATAGTACTAGTTTGAATTAGAGCAACTTTTCTGTTACCGTGTGTATTATTTGGTTTTGGCTGAATATTCTATTATCATCATCATCATCATCATCTCAGCCATTGAAAGTCCACTGCTGGACATAGGCCTCCCCTCTAGATCTCCAATAAGACCGGTTGGAAGCGGCTTGCATCCAGCGCGATCCTACGGTCTTAATGAGGTCGTCTGTCCACCTTGTGGGTGGACATTTATATATTATATAAATATTCTATTATACATAATTTTATTTTTTTCTAAATGCATTAAAGGCAATATTATAAACTACTGATCAGGAATTTAATTGTACATATTATCTAATTTTTCTGACTTATTATTATTACTGCCGGCCGGCACCCACCCACTACCGTTAGTAGTTGCATGCGGCTGCCGTGGCTGCTTTGGTCGTCTCTGCTCCAACTGCTGTGGTCGTCTCGGCGAATCTCCAACACCTGAAACAGAAGATACATGCGATCGCCACTACCCCGACTGCCGTGGTCGTCTCTCGCATGCAACTACTAACGGTAGTGGGTGGGTGCCGGCCGGCACTAATTTGCATGAACTAATTGGTGGCGGAAGCACGCAAAGTAGTGTAGATCAAATTGCCTGTAAATTTGACTTCCGCAAAATAATACCTGAATCAATTATCTAAATAGTTGTCTTGGCCAACTTGCCAGAATATTATAAATATTTTTGAAAATGGAAAAATTCACCTCACCCGCCTAGATTTGAACCCACGATGCAAAAATTCGTCACAAACACAAAGATTCCTGGTAGCTCAGTTGGAAGAGCACTCGACCGGTCATCGAGAGGTCGTGGGTTCAAATCCCACTTAGGCGGGCAGGTGATTTTTTCCATTTTCATAAATATTTATAATTTTCTGACTTAATTGAGACATTAAGAGGATTTCCTCTGCTAATTCTGAAGTTGTAGTACGAACTTCCTACCGAGGATTTCCCAGTGGTGGTTCTCAAGAAAGTTGTAAAGGGGTACATTGTCATCGGGCAATAAATCGGTATGGTATGCCTTTGATATTGCTAGCGTCAGCGTTGAGGCATATTGTATGCTTCTTGTACCCCTAAGTGGTACATTACTGCTTTACAGCGACATAGCTGAGCGTGATCACTCAGTTTTATTCATCATCATCATCAGGTCCATTTTAGTCTCCACTACAGGAGCACGACCCTCTCTCGTCAGTCCTAGACGGAAGTAGGATTTGGCCTACACTCCCCACGCTGGCCAAACGGGTTGGGGAGGCCTGATCGATATTTAATAATGTATTTCCCTTAGTCGCCTTGTACGACATCTACGGGAAGAAACGTAGTTAACAGTTTTATTCACTAGATACAAAATAAAGCATCCAGAGTGCCAGTAAAAACGGTAATTTAAAAAACTAAAAAACCCGACTGCTTTTCTGTTTAATTTGGAAATGAAAAACCCCTAAAACAAGAAAACATCTAGCAGTCGGGACCCATTCTAGAAATGGAGGCTTAGTGAATTTAGAGCACATGTAGGGTCCCGACTGCTACATGTTTTCTTGTTTTAGGGGTTTTATAGTTCCAAATTACACAGAAAAGCAGTCGAGTTTTTTAGTTTTTTAAATTACCGTTTTTATTTTATGTTTTTTAGTTTTATTTATTTTGATAAACCCAGTGTCACTCTCACAGTAAATACGAATCTAACGACAGCTCTCAAGCTAAAATCCATCGAGCCGTTCGGGCTGCAGAGCGTGCCAAACAATTATACATACATACATACTCTCGACAAATTAAGTTAATTAAAAAAATCAAAAATCCGACTGCACCTACAACAGATTTATTAATCACGCGTAACAATAATATAATTCCATACAAGCAAAGCCGCAGGCACAAACTAACATATCAAATATATATTTGAAATCAGGTCATCGAGACCTTTGTTTTGATACCCATATCGATATATTTAGAAGAAAAAAAAAATTACTGCAACGACAATTTTGCGGCTCACAGCCGCCATATTGATTTTTTATATATTTGATGTAGCCTATGTCACTCTCACAGCAAATTCGAATCTAACGACACCTCTCAAGCTAAAATCCATCCAGCCGTTCAGGCTGCAGAGCGTGCCAAACAATTATACATACATACTCTCGAAAAACATAACCCTCCTTCTGTCGCAGTCGGGTAAAAATTGGTTTCATTTTAAAATTACAGAATGTAAAATAGGTTCGTACCAAGCAACCGGTTAAATGACATTCGAATCTGAAAACTGTGCCTACATATCCACCCTTCCAGTCTGTAAAAACCAAAAACTAAAACAATTTAGTATTATTTTAAATATTTTTAAAATAGAAAAAATCACTTCCCTGCTAAAGTGGAATTTGAAGCCACGATACACACTCTACAGCAGTAAATAGAAATGAGAAAGGTCGTCACCAGTACTAGCCTTCCTGATAGCTCGGTGAGCACTCGACCGGTAATTGAGAGGTCGTGGGTTTAAGTCCCATCTAGGCATGGGAGGTGAGTTTTTCTGTTTTAAAAATATTTATAATATTCCGGCAAGTTTACCGAAATCGACTATTATTAAAATATTAAATAATATATCTTAATAATAACCTAATATTATTAAAATAATAATAATTATCTTAATAATAACAACATTACATCAAACTTCTCAAAGGGGCCTCTACGCGTTAGATCCATATCCCTGCGCACGCCTATCAAATGACCGGGCTTGACCCGTGAATTAAGAGAGATACCTAATAAAACATTTGTGATTTAACGGTACAGACTACATCTACTGTTAATCTCATTTATAATTACAAAAAAAAAATATCAAGAAAATCAATGAAAATATTTTGTTGTATTTGCGTAATTTCCGCTAAAACCGTTTAAAAATAAATAATCTTTGAACGGTTTTGAGCGGAAATAACGACGCGACGAGAGCTGAAAAAGAGTCTGATATTTTCAGACTGTTTTTCAACTCTCGTCGCGCATTTCATAGCAGATCGCTTGGCTGGCTTCTACTATTAATTTCTTCCTTTTTGATAACTCTTTATCAATGTCGTTATAAATATTATAGATAGAAACAGTTTTCTGACGCAATTTCATGGGTATGCCATCCCATGAAATTGCGTTAGAAAACTGTTTCTGTCGTCTGTGGAAGAGACTATCGCTATTCTAGTCGTCTTGGCGCTTTAATATACTTGCTATCTCTAGCCCTCGCTAAGTACGTCATCGGCGCAATGGGGCTTTTTAACACGCTTTTTTCACTTGCAAAAATATGAAATTAATCTAAAATCCTCGTTAACATTACATAATTATTGTGTACTTTAGGGTGTTTTTAAAGTCATGCGTTTATCACCCCGCGTGCAGATTTGTTATAGTAAAAAACGCGCATGCGGATAATTTACTATGACAGATCCCGCATGCGCCATGCGGGAAGAAAAACGCATGAGTTTAAAAAGGCCCTTAGTGAGATATGTGATCCCTTAGGCTTTATTTACTTTATCGACATAAATTGTGCATTTTCGTAATAGAGAAGACGGCATTTTTGCCTATGATCAATCGTCAATCAATCACAAACGTCAGTTTCGTCGGGTTAGTATCAGAAGACCAAGATACCGGAACGACCAAGTAGACACATAGTTCACATCTCAGAAAAACTATGTATCCAGAACGTCGTTATATCAGAATTTATAAAAAGCATAATGACCACATTTCAAAACGACTTAGTAGCAAAACATCTGAATCTCAAAACGGTTAGATAGCGAAATGACCAGAGGGTGGCTTGCCTGTACGAACTATGTATTTGCGAGGTAAGCCAGTTGGCTCACTTATCGGGTGTACGTTTTCGCCGCTTGTGGCATATCTATAGTATTTTTAACATCATTCATCATCATCATCAGGTCATTTTAGTCTCCACTACAGGAGCACGACCCTCTCTCTTCCGTCCCAGACAGAAGGAGGATTTGGCCTATACTCCCCACGCTGGCCAGACGGGTTGGGGAGGCCTGACCGATGTTTGACAATGTATTTCCCATAATCGCCTTGTACAGCATCCACAGTAAGAGACGGAGTGATTCTATTCTAGTCTGCCGGAAACCATACTGCCAATCAATATTTAACATCATTGCTATTTATATATTTCATTTTTTCAGAAAATATTATCGATTTTTTTATACTACGTCGGGTGGCAGACAAGCATACGGCCCGCCTGATGTGAAGCGTTTACCGTAGCCATAGTAACGCTCGCAACATAAAATATCGCTTGCGCGCCGCAACCCTCGCTGTCTCTCTTCCACTCCATCTCGGCCGCTCGGTAAAATTATCGAACATACATCATACAAACAACCAATTTTTTAATTATTGTATTTAAATTCTAACTTATTTAAATTCCAACCTATTGTAGATGTTTTTGATTTAAGTTTGTTTGTTTGTTTGTAAAAACTTTATTGTACAATAACATAACATACACACAGTGTTTATAACATTTATGTACAATGGCGGACTTATCCCATCAGGGATCTCTTCCAGTCAACCATAGAATACTCATAGGAAACTGAAAGATTAGCGAGGCAGTTGAAATTAAGTATTTGATTTAAAACAAATACTCCCCAATCTGTATTTCATGGCTAGCTAAGCCATAAAATACAGATTGGGGATATATCTCGTGATAAATATGTCTTTTTAATTATCAAATTGGGATGTAAGAGGCTCACCACTATCTTTAGAACCAAATCCAACCTCCGCTGCACCTGGTGCATCCTGCCGACGAGCGAAAGAGGGTCTGGCGAAAGAGAGGTAGGGCACAACATATTTGTAAGCGGGCTGACTGGGGAAGTAACTCCACCTCGTAGATTCCCGCAGCCAAATAAAAATTTCCTTGAGGTTTGTTGTGTTCCTGCGAGTGAGTGAGGTCAGTAGAAAGGAACGAGATGCTGTGTTGGCAGCGGGAATGGCGGTGCGTGAACGATATTTTATGTTGAGAGCGTTACTTTGGCTACGATAACCGCTTCACATCAGGCGGACCATAGTGGCCTATCTGTAGTGTTTAAAAATAATGACTTAAATGAAGACACTTCATTTTTTTGTTGTAGGGATGTAGTAACTACGCATTAGATGAACGATACATATCAGTTATTAATAGGTGCACATCGATTACATTGTCCGTATTAGTAAATTAGGATGTTCAATGGTTACTCTCAATGCTTGATTGAATCTTAATTGATGTCAGATCGGTTTGATCATAGTACATCAAAACACAGGTAAGTTCTTCACGTGACAGATAAGTAACGTGATACGTATATAGATCATGTGATACGTGTACGTTATCAGCGGTATTTTGATGACTAAATGATTTGAAAATTTTAAATCACAATTCATTCAAATATAGACTGCATGAATGCTTGCTGCTGCTTAAGAAGTAAGTACAACTTTTATGATACAAAAGAAATCAATGGTCCCTACGTATAAAGCGACATCTCATTTCAGACATGTCTGCTTATACTACGATATAGTAATTAAAGAATATTATTATTGGACAAATGAGTTAATTTCTTACTTTTTAAAATTATATACAATCAATAAAAAAAAAGAAAATGTTTTTTTACGGACAATCTATAGCAATATATGCAATAAAAAAAATATGCAATTTTTGACATGTCGCTTTATACGTAGGGACCGTCGAAATATTCAATGGATTTTTTTATAGTATAATATGTATACAAAAATATATTATATTTTGAATAAATGTTAAAAGTAAACAGCAGGAGCAGACATACATTTTCGCCGCGCGGTAGAAAGAGAGGGTAATAACTCCTCTCCTACGCCGCACCGGCGGTCTACGCTCCCTCCGTCTTACGAATTTTCGATCAGACCACGTGTCCTCTCCTCACAATAAGTGCACAACGCCGCTACAGAAGTTTTCACTTAAAAAAAACCGTCTCATACTTGTAAATTTTACGAAATAAAAAAGAAATGAAAAGTGATAATTTGCATTATAATGTAACTTTAAAATATTATTGAAATGGTTTCGATGAGGCAAAAGCTGTTATAAAGTTGATACTGTTGATTGTTGGCACTTGGTGGAACATTATTATATTTATTTTTACCGACCGAATTTGCCGCTAAGGCATTATCAAAGTAATCAGATGATGTTTGTGTTTTTACTCACTTTCAGATGGAAGTGAGTAAAAACAGAAGGTAAGCAGATTGCTTACCTTGATAATGCCTTAGCGGCAAAACCGGTCGGTAAAAATAAATATAATTACGTGGAACAGTACAAGTGCTTTATTATAACACTAGCTGCCCGCCCCGGCTTCGCACGGGTAGAAAGTGTTGTTTTCTTTTCCTCGCAATTTTTATGTACATAAGAACCTTCCTTATACCTTAACGAAAATATTAAAATAAAAATTAGCAGAGTTGGTCGAGCCGTTCTCGAGTTTTGCGCTTAGCAACATTCATTTTAATATGGGACCACCTGGAGAGTGTACCCTCTCAAACGAATAAGAATTATTAAAATTGCTGTACAATTGACGGAGAAATCATTGAATTTAAAAAAATACATACAGTCGAACATAGAACCGCCCTACAGGTACAATAAACAACAATAATAGGTAATTTCTGGGACAAAAACTATTGCCATAGTCGCCTTGTACGACAGCAACGGGAAGAGACGGAGTGATTCTATTCTAGTCTGCCGGAAACCACACGGCCGTAAGAAGGAAGAGTGGTATACGCGGAATAAATACAGTTTCATCGGCACCACTCCCAGTGAGAATCTCAGCTTCAATTATACATATTTCACTGCTAAACATTGACTTTACTTCAGGAAGGAGATCTTCCCCAAATTTTAATAATATTTTTGAAAACTCTTGGGCACGTAAAGTTCTATCTACAGCTTCTAGTGCCTTATTGTTTTTTTTTTTCGCATTCATCTGAAACGATTAGACAGCAATCCTGAAACATTTTCGCTTTGTCACAGTTTCGTGTCACAAAGCATGTCGGTGTTTCCGTTCTGTATAAATCGAGTATAATATTGAACATTGTATTTGCGTCATTCCGCCTAGAAGTAATATATGGCTGCAATACCTGGCGATGCTGCTGTGAGATATTATTTTGGCGTCTGATTTCTGCGATGATTGCTCTCGTCAGGTATGTTTTTCCAGTCCCTCCTGAAGCAACTAAGAAAAACAGTTTCCCCTCGTTATTTAAAAGACTTTGCATCACAAAATCTTGCTACATAGCGTCCCACAAATGCACGCATTCTTCTGGTTTGTGCGAATATATCCACTACGCTACGTGTACGCTAAAATTGAAATGGAACCAATCGTTCCATTTCAATTTTCGCGTACACGTCTATGATAAACTGACTAAATAGACCACGTTACCTTTGTAAATAAATAAAACGATTGCATATAACTTGTAGCAGGTAAGCATAAAAGTAGCACTGCGCGGTTATTTTTTTACAATACAATCAATATTTTGTTAAACTATTTATTGTTTTTTTAAGTAGCTTTTTTAGTTCTATTTGCTATTATAGCGTGTTTTTTAGTTATTTTTTTAAACTATAATTTATTGTATACACCATGTTGTTTATGCAAATAAATTTAGTTTTGTTCTGCATAAGGTGTTCCAAATATTGGATTTTTGTACCTCAATAAAAAATACTCATCAGGCTGAACAACTTTTGCTAAGGCGTCATTTTTATTATTTCTTATAGTTTAGCTGAACCATTATGGTTCTGCATCAGGTGTTACAAATCTAGGATTTTTATACCTCAACAAAAAATACTCATCAAGTTGAACAACTTTTGCAAAGGCGTCAATTTTATATTTCTTATAGTTTAGCTGAACCATTATGATTCAGCATCACGTGTTCCAAATCTTGGATTTTTTTACCTCAACAAAAAATACTCATCAGGCTGAACAACTTTTGCTAAGGCGTCATTTTTATATTTCTTATAGTTTAGCTGAACCATTATGATTCTGCATCACGTGTTCCAAATCTTGGATTTTTATACCTCAACAAAAATTGCTGATCAAGTTTAACAACATTTGCTAAGGTGTCAATTTTATATTTCTTATAGTTTAGCTGAACCATTATGGATCTGCATCAGGTGTTCCAAATATTGAATTTTTATACCTCAATAAAAAATACTCATCAGGCTGAACAACTTTTGCTAAGGCATCATTTTTATATTTCTTATAGTTTAGCTGAACCTTTATGGTTCTGCATCAGGGTGTTCCAAATCTTGGATTTTTATACCGAGATGGAAATTTCGTGTCAACGTTTTCAAATCGATGCCATTTTCGTAATTGACGTCTCAGAAAACCATAGAATCAACACCCATATTGATATTATGACATTTCAACCCCATCGCACCCCCACAGGAGTGCTCTTTTGTCACGTCGGTTATGTTATATTATAAAATAGCTGTTGTTTTCGGAATCAGCGACCCGTTAAACCATGAAACAATACTAAGGGTATTGTTTTCATGGTTTAACGATTTTCAGACGTTTGCACCTCATTTCACCCCTTTAGGGGTTGAATTTTGAAAAATCCTGAAACACGTGTTTACTCATTTATCTACAGAAGTGCTCATGTAAAGTTTCGTATTAAATAGTTCAACTAATCTTGGTTCCCCATACAAACTTTAGAGCCCCGTTTCACCCCCTTAGGGGTTGAATTTTCAAAATTCCCGTCTTAGTGAGCACCTACGTCCTAAAAGGAACCCCCTTGCAAAATTTGAGACTCCTAGCACTTGTAGTTTCTGAGATTTCGTGATGAGTGAGTGATTTACTCTTTTATATATATAGATTATGAAAAACTGTTATTATACAGATTACATAATAAGTATAAACAAATTAACAAAAAGCGACTATGTAGTTAATCTATACGCTGTAGAAGTAGGAGCGAGAGGTATACCAGCAAAATCTCTCTATAACATGCTGAAAGACCGGCTTGTCCAGAAGTGCAGTAAGTTCTATACTAGAAAGAGTATCTAAAGCTGCATTAGCAGGTTCATACCAGATTTGGCTGGGCAGGGAGAGAAACACAAGTAGTGAAGGTGAGTGTTGATGTGACCCGTGTCACAAGTCTCGGGATCTGCTTGGGGTTTCTCTCTCTGCCACACGATGGACCCGGCACCTGCACGGTGAATCCATGGAAGCTAAGAAGTTCGTTCATTAATAACATATGTAACGGCCGAATTAATGCATCCAGCTGTAACCATTTTTTTAATGTATGATTTTTACTATATTTTTGTGATATATATGTACAATATAGGTGCACTGCCGTACCCAATCGTCTGTTAAACGTTCCAGACATCTGAACAACTCATAATGAGCCCATTATCAATGATTCAGTGTTGATAAATACCCGAACACGTGCCCCAAATATACGAACGCAAATAGTACGCTCCATTAACTACAGATAAAAGGCAGTACGTACTATTTATAATGTTTTATTACCGGTAATATTTGTATCAAGTTTTATTTATTAATATAGAAAATTATTACGGACGCCGTCGAACCAGACGCTGTTCTATATTTACGTCCGAGAGCGAGCCCACAAAACAACAACTCACAGTATTGAGAAAGCGCGGCGCGCGCGCACGTTTTAGTCGTTCGTGTTATCGAATAATCATGGATAAATCGATATTGAGGACTAGTGTTGTGTTGATTGTGATGTGATAGTGAAATGTTCTCGAATATATTGCCGTTGCTCAAGAAAGGGGCCAAGGAGGAGCCCTTATATTGTTATAACAGAAGTGTGAAAACGAAACCACCAAAAACGCCTACGCTGTCGCGTGCGAAGCGACATCAAAGACGTAAGTTTGAGGGAATATACGTCTGGTAGTATAAATAAGTGAAAATAAACATGGAGTGGAGAAGCGCAGTGGAATTATACCGCTCTTATGGACTGAATTCATTTAAGATGTTGAATTTGAAGTATGATTAACATGTTTTATTTTGTACATTTTGACAGGATATTTTTGGACGTATGTTTAAACGGCAAAAGCATTGTTTTCTAGACATCACACTTCAAACACAATTCGGCAAATCCATACAAATGCCGCGTTGTTAATGCCTACCACTAATATAGACAAATGACGTTTGTGTATAACGTCCTTGAGCGTGTGCGTGCGGTGTTAAACAGACAGTGACAGATTCGTCTCAGAAGAGAGGTGAGGCTGGTTCGACAGTGGCAGAGTGTCGATACTATACGGAAGTATCATTTTTTATACCACGTCGGGTGGCAGACAAGCTTACAGCCCGCCTAATGTGTAGCGCTTACCGGAGCCATATTGTTAACGCTCGCAACATGAAATATCGCTCGCGCACCCCCGCTGTGAACGTAACTCCTTTCTTTCTGGGACCTCACTCTCTCACGCAAGGGCGTCGAAAAATCGAAAGCATTTGTGAGAGACATAAAGAGAAAGTAATATAAATCTTTTGAAAAAGAAAATGAATAATACCTACTATATTCAAACAAATTAGCAAAATAGATCTTTTGATCTTTTTTTGCTAATCTGCAAATACTACAATAATTAAAAGTATTTAAACTCATACATATACTAAACCATAGTACACATAATAATCTTGATGCTGAGTTCTTAAAGTATAGAGACATACGTGCGAAATTCATGTATCTGTTGACGAGCTCGGTGGCGCAGCGGTCAATAACGCGGCTTCAACGCCAACGCTCGTGGGTTCGATTCCCACATAGGACAAACATTTGTGTGCATGAACATGTCTGTTTGTCTTAGTCTGGGTGTTTTCTATGTATGATAAGTATGTATTTACAAAAAAAAAAGTATTTACGTATGTTTATCAGTTGTCTAGTACCCATAACACAAGCTTCGCTTACGTTAGGGCTGGATGGCGCTGTGTAATTTGTCTGACAATATTTATTTATTTATCTAACTTATCCATACAAATATACAGAACATATGCAGTTGTAGAAGATATTTATATACTGCTTTTACTCAGCGCAGTTACAGAATAAGATGCAGTACTACATTCACATCAATAAAAAGGTAGATACCACATGGCCCGTGTTAGTTATAGAGCTACAAAAACCATGCACTCTGAACAAATCTATGCGGTTACGCGTATAAATTATTTACATGTAATTCCTCTACCATTTAATGGCACAAGACGCCATTGATGGAGTTTTTATGACTTCAGATTTTTCCAAGTACTAACAAAATCTTTAGGGTTACATACCTCGGAAGGAAAAAAAGGAATTCTAATAGGATAGTTACTTATTTATTTAATATATTATAATGTTATACAATTGACATAATGTTCGTTATGCTATGTAGAATTTCGTTGCAAAAAGTCACTCCCATTCCGCAGCGGTGTAAATTGAGCCTTATGAACATTTATTCATTCCACTCCTGCGATATACCTCTGCCCTCAATTGAAGGGATTTAGAGCATACTCTACCACGCCGCTCAACTGCAATTTAGTAGAGGACAGTGTTTTCAAGCCGCCTAAAGGTCAGTGACATGGCTTAACAACTCTTATCTAATGACAACAGCTGGGACCGACGGCTTAACGTGCCCTCCGAAACACGAAGGAACTAGATATAAAAAACCCATCTGTGGTCAGGCTGCGGTCGACATTACTTAACTTGCGTGTTCGATTAGACTGGCAACGATGCCATCGGGACCGACGGCTTAACGTGCCTTCAGGAGCATGGCATTTCTCTTCGTGTATACAACGTTGCTACTCTGTAAATTGCACTGAAAGTTATTCTACACAAAGTGTAAAGCAATCTTTAAGATTGTAATATGCAAGTCTGTATGTGTCTAAAATAAACACGGGCTTAATGAGAAGCGTCGATTTCACTATTTGTACAAACGGGAATTAGATGTTTTTGCTAATGGGAGCCGTACGGCAGAGCGGCGTAAACACAACTTCGTAGGAAATGAGATGGTGCGTAAATCCGCCAAGGCACCACGCTGTGATCTCGGATTATTCCCGTTTTCATTTATATGCTTCGTCTTTTATGTAAAAGTTATGATTTGTTTAGTTTTTCCTTGTGAATTTATGTTTTCTCGTACAGTTGGATGTTTAATACTAACAAATATTCATGTTTGTTTGTTTGGCCTTGTTTATTAATTATGGATCAACGAGTAAATGTATTTTTTTATAGTAGTAGGTTGTTCGACTACTGATATTAATTACTAGTTAGTGGCTGCGACTTTGTCTGTGTGAATTTTCTACCCTTTTAGTGTCTGTTATGTATATTTAACAAACGAATTGCAATTCTAGCAATCTCTTTAGGCTTATAATGCCTTATTTGCCATATTGCTGTCTCTCACATTGGAGAGAGACAGAGAGGGAAAGACAAATTAAGACTTCCTACTCCTTACCTAATTTCTTCTGATTATATTCGTTGTGAGTTCCAAGGCAGCCGTAGTTAAACTTCCGGGATTGCAATGGACTTCACTGTTCATTGCCTTTTTTGGTGGTCGCCGCTATTAATCCTGGCTACACAGGAGACACAGAGGTGTGAATGTGTGGTAGGCCCCCGTTCTGTTAAAAAAAGTGTATTTCAATTACTTTAAATGACAATATCTTTTTGATAGGAAGCGGGTAGCGTAGAGTAGAGAGAGATACAGCTCGCTTGTTGAAAAGAAATTCTTGTCACCCGACGAAAAAAAAGTTTAATAAAATCGGCAGAAAGACACAAGGCATCAACAGGATTAATTTTTTTGGTATCAACATTTTTTTATGCAAATTCCTTAACCCATCGCGTGCCGCGACCTTGTCAATCCTGTACCAAGCGCTGTACCAACGCTGTACCCACTATGGGAACGCGGCACACGAAAGGTAATAAATAAATATTGTCAGACAAATTACACAGCGCCATCTAGCCCCAAAGTAAGCGAAGCTTGTGTTATGGGTACTAGACAACTGATAAACATACGTAAATACATTTTTTTTTTGTAAATACATACTTATGATACATAGAAAACGCCCAGACCAAGACAAACAGACATGTTCATGCACACAAATGTTTGTCCTATGTGGGAATCGAACCCACGAGCGTTGGTGTCGAAGCCGCGTCATTGACCGCTACGCCACCGAGCTCGTCAATATATATATTCGGAAAGGTTCGGTAAATATAAAGTCAACATAAAATACGGGTGGGTTATGTAATGGTATGTCACCTGATGTGACTTGGTATAAATAGGTTTCCCTTCCTATTAACAAACTTTAGCCAAACTTTGGAACATTCAAAACTCGAGTTACAAGATACTATTACAAAAGCAATTCTAGTGATCATGTGAACGAGATAGTTGTCGTTACGAGTGAACTTGGCATCGGCGCCAGACACACGTCCTAAGAGATATTTTGTTTACTGTCTTAGTATTTAAACAATGAAAAATTTACTACGATTATATTATATTAGCAAATTGAATCTATATCTATATGTAAATAATAAATAAATATTCCTTGACTTATTACATAACGCCATCTAGTGCCAAACTAAGCAAAGCTTATACTATATAACTGATATATTATGTACATTTTTTTTGTAATAAAAATACATAGAAAACACCCAGGTTATGACAAGCAGACATGTTCATGCACACAAATATATGTCATGTGCGGGGATCGCATCAAACATTTCTGTTTGTCGTGGACTGGGTATTTTCTGTGTATTATAAGTATGTATTTACAATAAAAAAATGTATTTAAGTACATTTATCAGTTGCCTAGTATTCATAGTAGGCTTTGCGCATAATTTGGAACTAGAGAGCGGTGTGTAAATTGTCGAGAAAAAAATATTTATTTCCGTAATATTTTCGACAATAAAAAAACCACGATGATTATATGAGTCAGTCTTATCAAATCATATCATAGAAGTCAGTCAGTCTTATCAATTCAAATCATAGACATAAATATAGGTATAATTCTACGAATCTAGTACCGCGTAGACGAAGTGGCTTTTTCCTTTGAATAATTATTTTTAGATATAAAAAGTTGTGACTCACACAACAGGCCCTGACTAAAACGACGACTGTAGACACTTATGCTGAAAGCATTCAATGATAAATATATATTTCTGGGCAAATTAGAAGAAAGAAAGAAGAAGAAGAAAAATATTTATTTCAACGCGCAATTACGCACTGCCATCTAGTCCCAAACTAAGCAAAGCTTGTACTATAATACTGGGTACAGGATAACTGTTATACATTATATATATATATATATATATATATATATATATATATATATATATATATATATATATATATATACACACACATATATATTCATCTAATATATATATTAGATGAGCCCGGTGGTCAAATGGTTACGCAATGGCCACTTCGACTCCGAGTTTGCATGTTCGATCCTCGCACGAGACACATATTTGTGTGCATGAACATGTCTGTTTGTCTTATTTATATTCGTCATCTTGGTTTTACTACAAGAATCACTAAACACTTTAGACAGGTGAACAGCTTCATTTATCTTTATTATTCGCTTAAACGCATTATACTCACCATTATTAACGAGCTCGGTGGCGTAGCGGTCAATGACGCGGCTTCGACACCAACATATGAGCATGGGGGTCACTCGATGGAAAGCAATCACCACCGGACCACCGCCATGGAGATCAGTAACACCAAGGGGTCGCTGATCAGTTGCCAGCCTATACTCCTTCATTTCTTTCTGGTGAACTCACTCACTCGCCGGAACACACCAACCCTCAACGGAATTGTTATTTGGCTGCGTTATTCTGTGATATGGAGGTACTTCCCCAGTCGGGTAGCTTAACAAATATGCAATGTCCTATCTCTCTTTTCGCCAGAACCACATTTATCAGTCAGCAGGATTCACCACGTGCAGTTGAGATTGGCTTTGATTTAAAGATGTTGATGAATCATATGGCTTTGTATATAGATATACAAACAAAACGGAAATAACAAAACTAATTAAAAGTAATAAAAAAATGTTGTTGGAAGCACTTTACGATCTCTATGAAATGACATTAATAATGGTTTATAAAATAAATTAGATCTTTCAAAAATTTTTTCATTTTAATTTTGTCATTTTAATTCTTACGTTAGACTTAGTACTATTACTTATACTGTGGTTAGACAGTTATGTTACACAAAAAGACAATATACAAATGATAAGGTTAGATGCTTTCTGACTACTTCCCAATTTAAAAGTAGCATAGCAGTTAGACATGCCTCCCCAACACGTCTGGCCAGCGTGGGGAGTGTAGGCCAAATCCTCCTTCTGTCTGGGACGGACGAGAGAGGGTCGTGCTCCTGTAGTGGAGACTAAAAATAAATGACCTGATGATGATGATGATGATAGCAGTAATTTATGTATGTTCTGAAGCAAGTGCAAATTCATCGCACCATGTTGAGCCATTTTCAGTTATAAATCACAACATGTTAATACATTTCCCATTTCAATACTGCGGGCCAGTTCAAATGGAGCTAATAATTCTAACCCCATGGGAAATAAGCACATCATTCGCATCGTATGCTGCAGTGTCGTGGTTACGGGGTGACTGACGGCGTTAATAATGTTTGTTATAGTGTGTTCGTGTGTACAAGCTTGTGTTTACACTGAGTTAGCCTCTAACTGACATTGTCTGAGTTAGACAGGTTTATTAAAGCTATTGCACTACGTGTTCTTCCGCGTGCATAGACTGTATGAGTGAAATTGAATGCGGTATTAGTGAGGCATGTAAGCGAGACGACTACAAAGTAAAACATTATCCCACCAAAAACATTTTCATGTAAAAATGTTGCCAAGACGAGTCTACATAGTTTACCCTAGAATCTTGGCTCTAAACGAGATCTGATAACTTTTTCACAGGGTAAACTATGTAGACTCGTCTTGGCAACATTTTTACATGAAAATGTTTTTGGTGGGATTTCATTTATTTTTGTAAGTTGCTTAATGGACTTTTTTGAGTTTAAAAATAACCTATTTTGTACCCGGGCCTTTACTTTCGCCTTACCCTTCGTCTGGAATTTAGATGAATCAACCAGAACACACCGGCCGGTTGTTTTTTGAATTGTTAATTAAATTAAATCTAAGAAAATAAAAAGAAATAGGTACTTAAAATAATTTGGACCCGTAACTAATAACAAATAATTCGAACGAATTATAGAATTATTACGACGATACGATACGACTCCGAAATTATGAATATGAAATGCAAATATTTCATAACAATCGATCATCATTCGCAGTAGAAAAATGTCGTATACGACTGAAAACTACCGGTGACCACCTCGTTATATAAGGCTGCCAGATGTACAAGCACAGTACAAGTCGATAGCGCATTTAAAAATACAGTCAGCACCATCTAGTGACGCCGGCTGATGTCACCGTCACTATTATTATACCGTGCTTAAACTTTCACCCCATTTTTAAGAGTTAGGGGATGATTTTGTTATAAGTATTTTTTTTTTCATATATCTAGCTCTTTGTATAGTTATTACTGCATGATTATGTAGTGCAAGTCTCATACAAACTTCCACCTCCTATTCCGAGGGGATAGGTTAGGTTAGGTTTGGTTTTTTAATTTATTTGTTGTCTTTGTAGTAATATTAGCTTACATACCAAATTTCAGCGTTCTAGGACTTCAGGAAATACCTTAAGAATTTTGATGATCAGTGAGTGAATCAGTGACGAAATCGGGGGTTTTGAGGCATTAATAAAATCTAAAGTATAATAGCTACGACATTCAAACTTTGTATGTTTAATGACTGTACTGATGTCATTATATCTTGAAATTTTTAACTATTTAGCGTCATCAAAACCAAAGTTATGAGAGTTCAAAAAACGACGAAACGTTTCGAGAAAAGGTAGGTAGTGCCCTTGCGCTCCGCTTGGCTCGTCTTGGCGGGGGCACTCCCGTGCCCCCAGATAGGCAGTTTGAATACTTCGTGCTGAGACGCTTTTTTGAAACGCGTTACATTGTGCCTTGCCTTGTGCGTTTATACTGTAGACAGAGATAATCTATAGGCATCATCGCATTCATACACAAACACACACAATCACACACACACACACATACACATACATACAGAAAAAGATTAAAGGATTGGATACGATTTAAAGCCGACTTCACATAAAACACCAACGTGTGAATGGGTGTTTACCTGTTTTTGTTTGTGTTTGTCTTTTTGTATTTGTTTCAAACGAGGCTCTGGTGAAAAGAGAGCTAAGGCTTAGCGTATTTTTTTAGCTATCCGACTGGGGAAGTACCTCCATCCCACAGAATACTGCAGCGAAATAACAATTCCCTTGAGGGTTGTTGTGTTCCTGCGAGTGGGTGAGGTCACCAGAAAGAAAGGAAGGAGTATAAGCTGGCAACGGATCTGCGCCTACTTAGTGTTGCTGATCTACATGGGCAGTGGTGATTGCTTTCCATCAAGTGACCCACATGCTTATTTGGCTCCCTATCATACAAAAAAAAGTCGCTAGAGCGCGATGCAGCATCGATGTAGTCGCTAAAACGCTAATCGACGATGCTAAAAGTAGGACTAACTATATGAATCATAATTATTTTTAAGCCCCGCATTTGATGTGTATGAATACCTATTAATATCTATTATTAATGTTCGAAGTTGAATATATACTCGTAATTATATCAATGCGAGTTGTCGTATTTCAAATCAATTTGATCTCTAAGGCTCAGTTCACACTATACAGGATGTAATTTTAATGACTGGTCAAAATATATACACGCAATTGTGTAGCTGTTACTAATCACGAAACAATAAAAAAAAACTGTACCTTAAAGTAACATCAAAATCAGTTTAGTTTTTGTAGCATCCGTCATTTTAGCGTATACATTGAAGCGATAGCGGCGAGCGCGCACAGGGCGCATGCGCAACAACCCTATGTGTCTATGTGTGTGTGTTACATAGTAAACATGAATCTCGGAGATAAACAAGAAATATTTCGATAGCCATACCGCGTTTATGGTTGATTATTTTTTAGTTTTTTTATTGATTCGTGATTAATATTAACAGCATAATCGTCTCCTTGATTTGACTAGCCTTTAAAAATACACTATGTATAGTATAATGAATTTATCGGCTTCCCTTTAAATTTTCACAACAATCAGTTGTGTGACATCTGCGTTCATTCATACTGGTCACATTTACATCAATTATTTTAAATGTGATGTCGACACAACCTGTCCCTGTCACATTGTCAGAAATTGTAGACAGATACGTATATCAATAATTTCAACTGCTCTATAGACCGTGAAAACTTATGCATCACTGCACTGACATGACAATTTGCATGCCAAATTAGCCTTGTTGTGAATACTAAATAAATTATCAAAATAAACATTAAAAGGTGTTTTTGAGAGATCGAACGAAGAATAACTGAATAGTATATATTGAGGGCGAGATCTTATTGTCTAGTAATATGAAAGAATAAGTTTTAATTTTATAAATATTTTTGAAAATGGAAAAATTCACCTCTCCCGCCTAGGTGGGATTTGAACCCACGACCTCTCGATCACCGGTCTAGTGCTCTTCCAACTGAACTACCAGGAAGGTTGGAAGAGCACTATATACTTGCCAGAATATTATAAATATTCTTGCCAGAATATTACAAATATTCTGGCAAGTTGGCCAAGATAACTTTTTAAATAATAATAAGTTTTAATTTATATAGATCTGAGAGGTACGGTAGTATATGTTAAAGAGATGTAGTATCTACGTATACTGGAGTTTACTGACACGTGTTGACATAGCTTTTGGAGAACACATATTCGCTATTAGATTATTGAATTATTGAATAGATTTCAATTCGAATAAGGGTGAAAACGTCATACTAACAGATTCTTCGATTTGAATGAAGATTTGTATACAATACAATATAATTTACTTTTCTCTCCAATTTACACATTACATTATTAAATTATTAAAAATTTACATTGTATGTATACATATTTTTAACTTTTTTTAACTAATACGTAAAATCATCGGGCATCTAGAGTGGGCTGCCCAAGGCATCATCATTCCGTAGGCACGTCGCATTCACTCTTGCACTTTAATCTCTTATCTGCCATCACTGACTCGATTGGCTGACATCTTGTGCTTTAAATTTACTTACGCCTTTAGCTTCAAACTTACAACAGCACGCTTTTTGGTCTGAGGTTAAAAAAACCTTAGTCAGCCGGAAAGGAAGGAGTTGCGGCGCGAGAGCGATATTTCATGTTGCGAGCGTTAATATTGCTGCTACAATAACCGCTTCACATCAAGCGGGCTGTATGCTTGTCTGCCAACCGACGTAGTATTAAAAAATATTACCCCCTACCCCTACCCCTATTTAGGGGTGTAAGTGGTTCATCAACATCTTTGAACCAAAGCCAACTTCACCTGCACGCGGTGCACCCTGCTGACTGACAAACGAAGCTCTGGCGAAAAGAGAGGTAGGGAGCGTAATTGTAGGCTACCCGACTGGGGAATGTACCTCCACCTCACAGAATACCGCAGCCAAATAACGGTTCCCTCGAGGGCTGTTGTGTTCCTGCGAGTGAGTGAGGTCACCAGAAAGGAAGGAGATGCTGCGATGGCAGCGGGGGTGGCGGCGCGCGAGTGATATTTTATGTTGCGAGCGTTAATATGGCTACGGTAACCGCTTCACATCAGGCGGGCCGTATGCTTGTCTGCCACCCGACGTAGTATAGAAAAAAAAAATAAATAAATAAAAAACCCCATTAAACTATATCCTGACTTCATTGTACTTAACAGGCAAAACAAATCCGATAATAAAAATTACTGTATGTTGGTCTGTACTAGTTCTGCTAGTTATAAATAGTCGCAATTTGTAAACAAGGCAGTTTTATTAGAGCGCCGCGCGGTTACCGATGTTTGGACGAGGCGAAGGTAGCTCGAAACGCCCCATAAATTATTTCCAATGAACAGAGACAGTGCTTTTTACATTTTTGTTTATGAATGAACTAAGGCAGAAGGATGCAGTGTCGACAGTAGGCTTACTTGAGATAATGTGACTGAATTTTTTACATTTTTGTTTATGAATGAACTCACGCAGAAGGATGCAGTATCGAATCGACTGTGGGGTTATCAAGCTGCCGATAATCGGTTTACTTGAGATAATGAGACTGAATATTTTCCAAGCTTTCCTATTATCTCAGCTTATTTATGAGCTTAGCATAGTGGCTTCGCTTCGCCTGATACTAAGCGAAAAGAGGAGCCCAATTTATTTTTATTTTTATTTCAAAGCAACATGTACATGAAGTTTTACAATCAAAAGTAACAATAGAAATTTACTAGATAACTATAGAAATTGTGCCATCTGAACTAGTATTTTGAAAATACTGTATCTCAGACGACCTTCCCAGTTTGTATACATTAGGTAGGTCCGCAAATTGTAGGTGGTAATGTAGGTTTAAGATAAAGTGTAAAGGTAATGGTGATGTAATAAATTCGTCAGAGGTATTCACATTATACCTTAGGTAAATACATTGTTTTTTGTAATTACATACATATAATACATACAAACTAGACCCAGACCATAGTAAAAAATGCCAAGACCATGACGAACAAACATGTTCATGCATAGAAGTATTTGTCTTGTATTTTTCGTTCTTGATTGAAACTGTAATTTAATAAAACTAATTTTAATTATATATTAAAATTATTATTATTAAATACTGTATAGTTGTAATTATTGACTTTAGTTATCATAATTTATTTATATTACTTGCTGAGGGTTTCCAAAGAGACTACAGCATGGAGTTCTTCAAGAAATACGTGAAGGGATTTTTACAGGGACAGCAAAGCGTGAGTGATACTTCTGGTGTCACAAGCGTCCATAGGCTGCTATGACTGCTTATCACCAGACAGATCGTATGTTTCTTTGCTATCTTAGTTGTATGAAAAACCGGCCAAGTGCGAGTCGGACTTGCGCACTAAGGGTTCCGTACCATTATCTATAAAATCGCCAAAAATTCATGTCTGTTGTATGGGAGCCCTATTTAAATATTTGTTTTATTTTAATTGAATTATTTATTTTTAAGGTATATGTAACTAAATATGTCTGTACTGTGAATATTTCAAGCGTCTACTTGTTGCCATTATCACTAACGAACAAAAACGAGCAAAAAAAAATTACGTTTGTTGTATGGGAGTCACCTTAAATATTTATTTTAGTCTATTTTTTAGTATTTGTCGTTATAGCGGCAACAGAAATACATCATCTGTGAAAATTTCAACTGTCTAACTCACGGTTCATGAGATACAGCCTGGTGACAGACGGACGGACGGACAGCGGAGTCTCAGTAATAGGGTCCGTTTTACCCTTTGGGTACGGAACCCTACAAAGGTAGATTTTTTTCTAAACTTGTATCACCCTACGTACGTACCCTTCCAAGCGTATATATATTTTTATATACATGTATTTAAGTACATATATGTCTTTAGTTGTTAACATAGAAGACCCTTTTCAGCCCTCATTACACACTTTAGTTCACTGTCTTCAAAATACCTTAGAAGGAACTACTTAAACCTGAATAGTTTGCCGAAAATCAGCCACCTGTTCCGAAGGTGTCGACTGTCGACGCAAGAAAATAAGCCAACTATAAAATCGGTTAGGGAAATTGAGTCACAGGCTGCTGGTAGGCTGTCGGGGCACGTCCCCAAGATGGCACGTTAGTGACGGGTCAAAGGGTACATCTTGAGAGACGACTAAGGCCCGCGGTTCACGCTTTACCGCCTTCATGGGAGATTGGATAGTTTTGGATTAGATAGATTTATGGCGAAACTTAATTTTGCCTTGCCATGCCACATAAAATCTTATCCAAATATGGCTGACTGTACGAGTAGTACGCATAGCGTCATAATAGTTTTTTTAGACTTTTTTAGGGCTGACACTTAATTTTTTTTTTATTTAAAATTTTGTCGAATTTTTTAGAGCTATTTCTAAAAGTTGACAAAACATCGTCACTATAAATTAACGTAAAAAGAATGCATGAATTCTAACATTGTTTTTACTAATAGAAAGACGATTTATCTTAGAAGGTTATCGCGGAAATTTATTTCAATAAAAAAAAAAACTAGCCAATTATAGATATGTGTTACTAGTGCAGTGCCCAAGAGGTTCGTCATGCATTACTTCGCGTAGTGTAATATATTCTTACCATTACATAGGAATTTTATTACTAATTAAAATAAATAATATTTTATATTTATTAAGTCTGGCTGCATATTCAAGTTTTGTTAACAATTCTCATTTATTTGTCCCTTTTCTCTGTACTTTGTATTTAGCAAATAAAGCATGTTTTACCTATTTATCCAGATGTAATAATTAGATAATTAAATATGTATTAATAAATATTAATAAATCTAATTAAATATGCATGTATTTGCTTAATAATCTATATAAAAATGAATGCGACTTTTCGTTGTAATTTTATAACTCAAGAACGGGCTCACCTATCCAAACCAAATGTTTAGGCTTTGTTCGGACTATTTAGTAGATGGTTTATGTGAAGTTTGCACAAAATCGGTAGAGCGGTTCTTCATTTATTACATTTTTTGTAACAAATGAGTTCAATAAATGGCGGATCATTTTGTTAATGGAGATTTTGCTGTCAAATTGAAACTTTTTTCGTTGTTGACAGAACAAGCATGTTGTTATGTCATTCATGCGGTCATTTCATTTTGGACGTGCTTCGACTTTATGTTGCCTGTTCCATAGTCGGTACACCCATCCGTTTGTTTATTCATGCTAAAAATGGAAAAACAAAAAATATTGTTTATCCAAATGTTTTGGATTAAGTTTTAAAATAAATATTGTTTTGTTTGAATAAATGAATTTGATGTTCCAATTTTTTTTATTATTTTACTTTATACGTAGCGAAGCACGTACCGGGCCGCTAGTCAATATCAATACATATAATAAAATCGTAACTGGCCGCTGTCTGTACATTAAAGATATATAAGCAAAACTAATATAGGGGGGCTTTATGAGCGCAATAGAACCCAAAACAATGATTTTTAGAATTTTTGTCTGTTTGTCTGTTTGTCCGTACGTTTGTGCACGCTAATCTCAGAAACGGCTTAACCTATTTGAATACGGTTTTCACTTATGCGTTAAGGTTTGCTCAACTTAACATTTAGTGTTTGTTTCATTTCAATCGGTTCATAAATAAAAAAGTTATATCAATCTAAAGAATCACATATAAAATGGTACAAAATAACCAATCAGTTTAATTGACTGAAACTTTATGAAGGTATTATGTTATCATCGTTAAAGTAAATAATACAATGAGAGAGATGCCTAAAGGTCGTAGCGCTAACGCAAGTTAAGCAACCCCTGTTGTGGTTCCAACTATTCAATATTCAACCCCTAAAGGGGTAAAGTGGGGTGAAAAAGTCTAAACATCGTCTTTGACCAATCAAGCTTTTGACGAGTGTCTGCAAAATCATGGGTATTGTTTTTATAGTTTATCGGGTCGCTGATTACGAAAACAACAACGATTTTAAAATTTAACGTGGATAACTACCCCAATAGGGATGATTGTCAAGAACCATCCCCTATTGGGGTGCGATGGGGTTGAAATTTCTAAAATGGAATGAAAAAGTCTGAATATCGTCATGGGTATTATTTTTATGGTTTATTGGGTCGCTGGTTACGAAAAAACAACTAAATTATAATCAAACGTAGCCGACGTGACATAAAATCACCCCTATGGGGGTGCGATGGGGTTGAAATGTCATAATATGAATATGGGTATTAATGCCATGGTTTTTTGGGACGTAATTCTGAAAATGGCATCGATTTGAAAATATAACATAGTGTACACGAAATTACTTAAAAGGATTTTTTATTAATTTTATTCCTAAGAGGGTGAAACAGAGGTCCAAAGTTTGTGTGGGGAAACGAGATTAGTTGGACTATTTTATCCTAAACTTTACACGAGTACGTCTATAGATAAATGAGTAAACATGTGTTACCCCGAATTTCACGCGAGCGAAGCCGCGGGCGAAAGCTAGTTAATAAGTATTTTTTTGTTTGAATAAATGAATTTGGTGTTCCAATTATTTTTTTTTATTATTTCACTTTATACGTAGCGAAGCACGTACCGGGCCGCTAGTATAATATAAATTTTAGATAGATATCTAAATTTTAGACAGATATCTAAAATTTATTTTTACGGAAAAATACTAGAGCAATATTTCTGGACAATTTACACAAGCAATTGCCATCTAGTCTCAAATTAAGCGCAAAGCTTGTGTTATGGGTACTAGACAACAGATGAATGTACTTAAATACATTTTTTTGTAAATAAATACTCATATATAATACATAGAGAACACCCAGACCAATACAAACAGACATGTTCATGCACACAAATGTTTGTGTTATGCGGGAATCGAACCGGCGACCTCGGAGTCAAAGTGGCCATTGCTAACCATTAGACCACCGAGCTCGTCAACCGTATGTTGCCGCTGCAATTTCAGCTCCTTTTGCGCTTACTATACTATGCTGTGCTAATATAATTATGTATATTATGAGCTAATACTAATTAAAATTGTTTTTATTAAATTACAGGTTCGATCCCGGCACAAGACAAATATTTGTATGCATGAACATGTCTGTTCGTTTGGTCTGGGTGTTGTTCATATATGTTATATGTATATTATTACAAAAAAAATGTATTTACCTATAAAAGGATATTGGGAAAACCTCCTGTGCCTCTGACGTATTAAGGTAATGATAACATTACCTTGAGTGTAAGCTACATTTACTAAATTTACCTTAACCTACAATACCCTCTACTTTACCATCAGGCAGGTCGTGCGCTTGTATAAATGTATAATCAATAAAAATTCTAAGATAATTCACACACTGCCATCTAGTCCTAAACTAAGCAAAGCACAAGCTTTACTATGGGTACTAGTTAACTACGAGTATATTATACTTAAATACATTTTTTTCTACATAATATATTAACGTATGTATAACATAAACAACACCAAGACGAACAGACATGTTCATACATACAAATACATATTTTGTCTTATATGGGGATCGAACCTGCAACCTCGGAGTCAAAGCAAGTACTATTATATAACTTTTAAACTTTCGCGTTGCATGATTTATGAAATATAAGCCTGAAATATAGCCTATTGCTAGCCATTAGATTAAATTTAGTAATATGCCATATTATTAAATTGATAGACCCCAAATGGATAGACCATTTTCATGGCGAAATACCTAGGTCGAATATAGAGAAAAAAATCTATCCAATTTAATGGCGAAGTATCTCGTATATAGAGGGAAAAAATATACGTCTCGTGTTTGAATACAAACACCGACACAATTTTAAGACCAGACAAGCAATTCTGTGAGATTTACGTGAAAAAACCGTCATAACTCCAACTTCCTCCAGCGCGTGGCCCCAGGCCAAGCTGCCATAATTAGGGTCAGAGCTTTACGCAATGCTCTAAATATAACAGGCCCTCTTAATGGGAGAGAAGTTCGACGGCTAGCTGACAGACTTGCGAGGGATATTTTTAAAGAAATGTTTTTGTGACATCGAGTGCGAAAATAGTTGGCGAAGTGTGCCTACAAATTATCAAAACATAGAAACAGTTCTTAACAGTACAATGTTTGTTTTCGCGTATTTTCAATCAATCATAATTACAAAATTCTGTAAACATTTTCTACATATCTTCAAAATACTAGGCCGGATTCTAGCCCACGGGGCCGATATCGAAGTTGAGTGGAGCGAGTAGATTCGCTGAGTGTATGTTTTCCATTGATTTGTATGGAAAATGTATTTGATGATCATTCCTCAAGCACATGATCGATCTCAATTTTTTTTCGACACAAACCTCAAGTATTCTGAGGTCTTTAATTGTGACAAGTTTCATCAAAAACGGTTCAGTGGTTTTGAAGCCTATTTATTTTTTATTATCAATGATATTACGTTATATAGATGTGTTACTGAGAGCATGATTTTGATACCCAATTCTCACAGCCCGCAGTCTGACTGATTCTAAGACCTCCTTTCGCTCGTTCCTACCATTTAAATAATAGTAATCTTAAGCACATAACAGCACAATTTTTGTTATTGCGCATTTTCAATCAAAAAGTTAACGGATTTTGATACTCGAAGAACTTCAAAATTCTGTGAACATTTTTTACATATCTTCGAGATATTAGAGCAGCGACTTCATATTTATCATCGTAAAAACATAGATCAAAGGTGGTAACCCTTATCAATGATATTACACTATTATAGACGTGTTACTGAGTGCATGATTTTGATACCCCATTGTCACAGCCCACAGTCTGACTGATTTTAATATCTCGTTTGGCTGTTTCAGACCATTGAAATAAAAGCAATCTTTGCACATTAAGCACATATTTAGTTTGATTTGTCCTAAAAAAAATAATATGAAAATCAATTTCCATACCTTATTACAATATCTCATTTTATCAGTGTTTTATCAACAACAAAGCCGCTCGAATGACAATTTCGCCATTTTATAGGCATTTTATGGTAGCATTCAATTTTACGAGTGTTTAAACGAGTTAAAGCTTTGATGTTATTGAAAAAATATAAATTGTGCAAGTATTTTTTTGGCAGCTGCTGATATCTTTTTACGTTTTATTTTACGATTGATAAAAATATATAAACGGAAAATTCTCTCATTAAAACAATTTACATTATAAAACATAAATCATTTATATTTTATACACATTTTTTTGGGATGTAACTTATTCATCAACATCTTTTAAGCAAAGCCAACCTCACCTGCACGTGATGCACCCTGCTGACTGATAGACGAGGCTCTGGCGAAAAGAGAGGTAGGTAGCGTATTTTTTAAGCTGCCCGACTGGGGAAGTTCCTGCAACTCACAGAATACCGCAGCCAAATAACAATTCCCTTGACGGTTGTTGAGTTCCTGTGAGTGAGTGAGGTCACCAGAAACAAAGAAAGGATGGATATATAGGCTAGCAACGGGTCGGCGACCCCTTCAACATCAGGTCATTTTAGTCTCCACTACAGGAGCACGACCCTCTCTCGTCCGTCCCAGACAGAAGGAGGATTTGGCCTACACTCCCCACGCTGGCCAGACGGGTTGGGGAGGTTACGGCGACCCCTAGTGTTGCTGAACTCCATGGGCGATGATTATTGCTTTCTGTCGGGTGACACAATCATATGCTCGTGTTCCCCTTTCTCATATAATAAAATAATAATAATAATAAATACATAAAAATAATATGTCAAGAAGTTATAGATATGTCAAGAAAATGACATCCTGAACGTGCATTTATGGGTCTCGCCTGGCGGCTCGAACCCTAAATGGCACACGACTGATTTAATTTGAATTTACCATGAAGTGATATTTAATACTCTATTACATTCAATTCAATTTTGACATTGTATTATTTGACATTAGTATTAAATTAGCTTGACCATAGTCTAGCATTGACGTATAAACGGCAGTATCTATTGATCAAGCCACATGATTGTATAATATTATGTATTTCTTTTGACAAATGTATAATTAATGATAATTAAATATTGTCATTGTTGTAATTTTTGCACGCAGTTATATACAGCAGAATATGATGGACTACGTAACTTTAATATCACCTGTATATTACCCATATACTTCGCAAATAAACTTTTGATTGATTGACATTATACTTGCAAGAAATATAATAAAAAAGAATTAAATGTTGTTTTGTTGTTGTTGTTGGACATATTTATTTATTCTCTCTCTATCTATATCTCGAGAATTGTTAATAATTTCTTAACTGACCATAATTATAAAAGTAACTAGCAAACCCGGCGAACTCCGTTTCGCCACCAGATGGCGCTGTATGTGAAAAAAGATTTTCCCGCTTTTCTTTTCAAATTTTTCCAGAATTTTCTTTGCTATAAACCTCACGGAGCCCGAGACCTTTCCAACGAATGCAAAACCGTGGAAATCGGTTCGTGCGTTCTGGAGTTATAACGTCAGGAAGGAAAACCCGACTTATTTTTATATAGTAGATTTGAATCACTATCTGAATAAGCCAGTCTGGCAACTTATAAATAACGCTGTTCCCCACTTCTCTTTTGCTAGAGCCTCGAATGTCAGTCAGCAGGGTGCACTATCTGCAGGTGAAATTGCCTTAAAAATGACGATGAACTTGACACATCATAAAATAGGTATTACTTGTATTAAATCATCCTGAAGTAGCATCTATTCATTGCCGTCGCGAAAATAAAATGTATTTTGCCACAATCCGGCGGCTGCAACCCGAGACTGCAACTCATTATCATAAGCCAAATTACTTACTTCCCAAATTGGCTCTGGGACAATTTATGGGGGCTTTGAGTTCAATTATTTTACTTTGTTTTTTTTTTTATATTACGTCGGATGGCAGACAAGCATACGGCCCGCCTGATGTGAAGCGGTTACTGTAGCGATATTAACGCTCGCAACATAAAATATGAAATCTAAAATGAGGTTGCCAAACACAACAAAAAGAATATTTGAAAGGTTTTCCTATTCTCAATTGTTAATATTATCTACGAGTATGTGGGGAATAAAATTAACTTGGAGTCAATAGTAACACCCAAGTCACGAATCTGTGTAACTTGAGATTTTTTTTATTTCAAAAATAATAATCATATTATGTAATTATATTTAATTTTATACTAAAAACAATACAATTTATATAGTTAAATTTGATTCAGGTGTCATTTTGCGAAAGTTAAATTTACAGGCAATTTGATCTACACTACTTTGCGTGCTTCCGCTACCAATTAGTGCATGTAAATTACTGCCGGATGACACCCACCCACTACCATTGGAATTGAAAAACATCAGATGTTTTACAACAGTACAGATTCTGTACTGTTGTAAAAAGTGGTGATTTTTACAATAACATATATAAATATAACAATTGACGAGCCCGGTGGCGTAGCGGTCAATGACGCTGCTTCGACACCAACGCTCGTGGGTTCGATTCCCACATAGGCCAAACATTTGTGTGCATGAACATGTCTGTTTGTCTTAGTCTGGGTGTTTTCTATGTATCATAAGTATGTATTTACAAAAAAAAATGTATTTAAGTATGTTTATCAGTTGTCTAGTATCCATAACATAAGCTTCGCTTACTTTGGGGCTAGATGGCACTGTAATTTGTCTGACAATATTTATTTATTTTTATTTTTACAATAACCCCCGCAATGCGTTAGAATTGTCCAGAGCACAAACTGCTTTGACAAATTTGCCGTTCCTTGACACGCATACAATATTGGCTTGCCATATGTAACTTACTCGATTTACTAGTATGTCCTTCAATTTAAGAAGTTTTTTTATTTCGTAAAACACTACAAATAACCTAAGTATGCCCAGGAATACAGATACAAGTAAAATTGGAATTTGGCGTACCTCGAACACATTGGGCTATATTCTTTCACGAAAAATAGCTTCACGCAGTGAGAGGAATGTTATTTCGGGGTATATTAAAAATTCCGCGTGCTACTCCATTCTCACCTGCCAGCGTAATGGACTAACGTAATACAAACGGAATAAAAATACATGGCGAATAAAATTTGCTTTTGCTACAGTATAAAATTTTGGAACAGTAAATTGAATGGATGTTATTAAAATAATCAAATACCAGAAAATAAGTAATACTAAAGTACCATTACTGTGAATCTCATACGCAATCATGCGATGGTGAGAGTTATACTCGATGTATCTGTATGTAATAAACTAAGAAATAAGTATTTATGTACCCGACATAGTTTTTAGCAGTATAGAACTGGAGTTAGAGTTGGAGAGAGCTTTTAGCATCAGCCTTAAGGTAGTTGGGCAGAGCACATAACTGACCGTTGTTAAGGCAGAAAGATTCTGGAGTGATGACTCGCTGCTATTTCTTAACGATGGACGATCTGATAAAGATAGCAGCGAGACGATGATTGCAAACGGCACAAATTTGACTATTGTGGAAGTGAAAGGGGAGGCTTATTTTCAGCAGTTGGACGTCGGCTTAAATAAAGATAATCATGAATATAGACAAATTATGTGTTCTACTGACTACGAAAAATTAACTGTCACTTTCGACAAATAATTTAGGAGATTGCACTCAGTAATAGCAACATTGACATAGTGTAAATTTCTACATTTGTTGCAAATTCACTTGGGAAATATTTTCGTAGAATTTTTATATTAGCTATGAGTTTAGTAACCGGCGATCTACCTCCTAAGAACTTTGCTTTCCTTGGCGCTTTTAAATTTTTAGGGTCATTATTATCTACTGTTTCGATTACTGCTCTAAATGTCAAATTGTTGCACCTTTCAACGTCTTATAGTGTGCCTTATTTCGGCACTGCCCAGGTCTCAGATCTTGATTTTAACTAGACAAAAAATTAGTCGTTAATTTGTCGAAATTTGTCGCCCAAAGCAAAAAATTTGTCGGGGTCCCGTTAAAGAGTTATAAGGTTTGTTTTGTGGCAGTGCCGAAATAAGCTTATTTCGGCACTGCCCACTCGGGATCTATTAAACTACAAAACATAGCGAACATATGATTTTCCCCAGAATTAGTCGTCAATTTGTCGAATTCAGACACCAAGTATCAGAATTAGTCGACCTCCCGTTAAAAAGTTATAAGTATTTCTTTGTGGCAGTGCCGAAATAAGCCTTATTTCGGCACTGCCCAAAAAAACTACACCACCTAGCGAAAATCTGATTTCACCCAGATGTTGCCTTGAATTTGTCGAAATTTGTCGGATATAAAACACAACTGGTCGACGCGTAATTAAAAAGTTACACGCATTTTAATAATTCGCGTTGTAGTCAGAGAGCCTAACGTAGGCAGAGTAGAATAACACCACCACATTCACATATGGCTATCGTAAAAAGCAACTAATGTAGTGCTAAAGAACACCTAAAGCATTCGTAGATCAGAAAACAGTTGCATGCATTGACAAACTTTGCCAGACTCTGAAAAAGGAAGGAAATGAAACGTTTACTGTTGCATTTTGTGCATGATATAATTTTGATGCAAGATCTCGGACTATATTTACTATGAGAATTATTAAAATGCGTGTAACTTTTTAATTACGCATCGACCAGTTGTGTTTTATATCCGACAAATTTCGACAAATTCAAGGCAACATCTGGGTGAAATCAGATTTTCGCTAGGTGGTGTAGTTTTTTTTGGGCAGTGCCGAAATAAGGCTTATTTCGGCACTGCCACAAAGAAATACTTATAACTTTTTAACGGGAGGTCGATTAATTCTGATACTTGGTGTCTGAATTCGACAAATTGACGACTAATTCTGGGGAAAATCATATGTTCGCTATGTTTTGTAGTTTAATAGATCCCGAGTGGGCAGTGCCGAAATAAGCTTATTTCGGCACTGCCACAAAAAAAATCTTATAACTCTTTAACGGGACCCCGACAAATTTTTTGCTTTGGGCGACAAATTTCGACAAATTAACGACTAATTTTTTGTGTAGTTAAAATCAAGATCTGAGACCTGGGCAGTGCCGAAATAAGGCACACATCAATTCCGAGAGCATTAGTGCTAAGAGATAAAGATGCTGGTCTATAGAGACTTCCCATGTCATGAATGGAAATATCGATGCAAAGTCTCCAGAGTTACTCGCACGGTCCGTGTGGACCATCCGTGCGTATAGGAAAATATATCTGTTTCATAGATGCGTTTGAATAACCTGACGCAACCAATCCTCAAAGTGCTTCCGCAGCTTTTTATTTGCATTCACGCTTATCTTTGCGACTATACTGATTTGAATCTGAAGACTAAAACAGTGTTATGATCGTGGTAGAAAAACACCATTCATTTCTGGTCACGTGAATTTAACTTGCCTACGTCATCAACTGTATTTTGTATGGAATTTGACAATCAAACTTGTGATGTAGTCTTTGCAATATAAATATACATAATGGGAATAATATACCTTGTGTGTTTCTACCATCTTTACTAAGACATCCGCGCGGAGGAACTGCAATGCGTACGTTTCGCTTGGTCCCTCCGAACCGGTCGTAATAAACTCGCCCTATATTTTTTCTCTCGACTTCAGATAGACATTTCTGCTCAAAATCTTTTACAGTATGACTCTATAGAGCACGTCCCGGCCCTAGTTAATTTTTTTACGACGTTTTCTTGCTGATTCGCGCGGACACCCGCGACGCGACTGTAAATGGATTATTCATTTGATTATTGGAGCAGTCGTAAAGGAATTCAATTTTGGCTTCAGCGAAATGAAATTTCTGAAACCTCCTTCCTCTGCAGCAAATAAATTTTCAGCTACAAAATACGTTATCTCAGTTCGAGAAAAGAGCGAAAATGGTAAGTTTTGCTTTTTTATGGCTTGGATTGTTTGCTGCAGGCGAATTGGACCGTGATGGCTTAATTAAATCCATTACGAGTGAGGAGTGGAAGTGATTTACATTTAGAATATATTGTAACTGGAAATTTACAGGCAACGTAAATTATTGTGACTCGAGTGTTCTCGGTTCAAGACTTATGGTATATTCAATTGCTTCTGCAACAATGGGGATGTTTACTATTTTTTCTGACATTAGATGTCGTTAGGTAGGCGTCGGGTTCAGATTGTCAAACTGTACTGAAATTTTTGACAGTGAAACTTTACAAGACAACACAAGACGTCAACAAGACATTTGACAAGATGCTATGAATTGACAAATGATTGGACCCTACGCTACAGTTCTGCCAAAAGACCCTCATTAACAAAAAAAAACCGGACAAGTGCGAGTCGGACTCGCCCACCGAGGGTTCCGTAGGTACGTAATATCATTATTAAATTTGATATTTTTCATTATAAATAAGAAATAATGCGTCGAAAAAAATAAATAAAATATATTTTGCAATGTGTACATCAAGCCCTTTCATATGATACCCCATTTGAACCAGTAGTTTCAATTTGAAATTTCGTCACGCTATAAAAAATATAGACCCCCTATTTTTTAAAATCTATTTACAAATGTATAGTTTTGAGATTTCTTCCTGTACTTGTAGTCTATAACGATGTTACTTGCCAAATTTCATAGTTCTAGGTCAACGGGAAGTACCCTATAGGTTTTGATTCCCTTGAGTGTGTCGAAATATGCGTTTTTTGATGAATAAACGGCCGTAACTTTTTTCTACGTAAACTTAGCAGTTTGATTTTTTTTTAACTTCATGGGACCGTAGACCTGAGTATACAGTTCAAATTACAGCTTGATACCTCCACGCATTCTCGACATAGAAATTCTTGACAGACAGACAGACAGACAGACAGACAGACAGACAGACAGACAGACAGACAGACAGACAGACAGACAGACGGACAACAAAGTGATCTTATAAGGGTTCCGTTTTTCCTTTTGAGGTTCGGAACCCTAAAAATGCATTTACGTAACATTACCATGGTTTTCCCAAGAGATTGCAGTATAGGGTCCTTCAATAAATGCGGAAAGAAAGACCCTTTTACGCCTATCTTGTAGAACCCTATACAGGGTCAACACGGCATCAATCGATAATGATCCTACTGTTACTTGCGTAATCGGTTAGACTGACACGCGCAACGACGCCATCGAGCTCCTCTTTTAGTTTTATGTACTGATAGTACAAAAGTTGAATTTAATAATTAATTTGCAAGCATTTCATTGTGATTCATCACAGTTAATTTTTTTACTTGGGGTGTAAGTGGTTCATCAACATGTTTGAACCTAAGCGAACTTCACCTGCACGCGGTGCACCCTGCTGACTTACAAACGAAGCTCTGGCGAAAAGAGAGGTAGGGAGCGTAATTGTAAGCTACTTGACTAGGTAATGTACCTCCACCTCACAGAATACCGCAGCCAAATAACAATTCCCTTGAGGGTTGTTGTGTTCCTGCGAGTGAGTGAGGTCACCAGAAAGGAAGGAGATGCTGCGTTGGCAGCAGGGATGGCGGCGCGCGAGCGATATTTTATGTTGCGAGCGTTAATATGGCTACGGCAACCGCTTCAAATCAGACGGGCCGTATGCTTGTCTGCCACCCAACGTAGTATAAAAAAAAACAAAAAGTGTAAAAAAATACATTATCAAATATCGATCAGGCCTCCCCAACCGGTTTGGTCAACGTGGGGAGTGTAGGCCAAATCCTCCTTCCATCTAGGACGGGCGAGAGAGGGTCGTGTTCCTGTAGTGGAGACTAAAATGGACCTACTCGTAATGATGACATCACAGTGATTTCGAGTTTTGTCTAGTCTATACTAGACAAATCTCGAAATCACTGTGATGCAGGTACACCACAAATGGATTAATTGGTATGTCTACTGCGCTAACGATTATCATTTGACAGCTCGTGGTCGCATCTGTCAATTATATTCAACCAGTTTCACCTGCCCCCATAGACATTACACTTCGTTTTATAGACGCCGGTTTGACGCAGCAAACATGAGCAAAATTATGTAATTTTTCACTCATCTTAATTTTGTCATCCTCGAATTCGTAAATTGTTATAAGTTCCTAGTTAATTTGACTAACAACATAAAATAACGTGACTGCATATGTTATTGTCAAACTCAATTAAACCAAGCAAAGTGTGTTCTTCATCTCCGGATCAAATATCACAAGCAAATCATCAAGGTTTGCCACTTCTGTAGTAAATTTGAGCGTAAGACAATTGAAATAGGAGCATACAATTTCTAATCAATAGGCAATTTCCAATTCATAGTGCCAAGGAATTTAGTAATTAATATTATGCAACCTCGCCATATTTTACAGGAAAATGAAACTGAATAGCGGTTTAACGTTTAGCTTGCAGAATAGACTTATATGTTTACACATAGTTATTGTAGTGCGTCGCGGTATATGTTATCGGCCCCCTGTATAATCCGACATTTTTTTTATACAACGTCGAGCGTATACGCAGACAAGCATACGGCCTGCCAGATGTGTAGCGGTTACGGTAGCCATATGAACGTTCACGACATGAAATATCGCTCGCCACCGCTGCCAACGTAGCAACTCCTTCCTATCTGGCGACCCCACTCACTAGCGGAGAAAAAAATTCGTCGTGAAATCATATTCATTATTTTGCTGGGATATGGGTCTCCCCTCAATTGAAGGGGTTTAGAGCATACTCCACCATGCTGCTCAGCTGCGGGTTGACGGATGAGAAATAAAATTCACAATCATATATTAATTAAAAAACAAAAGAACTAAAAAGTTTACGTACCATGGTTCGCTAATCAAGGCTTATCATTTGATACCAATACCATAGGATTAGTTAATGTGCAAATTAAATCGCCATTTTGCGGCCTCTACAAAAATGGCGGCATTGAAATAATCATACATAATAATAAAACAGTCACTAATACCAAACTCGTGTTCCAAATTTCAGTTCAATCGGCCACTGGGAAGTGGGTCAAATTAAACATTGCAAGATTTCGTTACAAACACCATCGTGAAATTAAATAAAACTTGTAAATTACAAGTCTTATATTGAGCTCCCGAAATATCTGGGTCATGCAAATACGTATTACCTCATTCACGTCATGCATTCTCACCTTAACAATAAAACAGATGTCCTGCGGTCCTCAACCCTCAACTAATAATTAAGGCATCAAGCACCCAAACCCAGTTATAACTTGTGGGTAGCATCGGGTTAATAAATTGGACAATACGACATTTAAATTCGGGGTAGTTCTCTTATCCAACCTTCCAGGGCCTTTGAATAAGAATTTAATTACGAATTTCGAAGTTCTTAACTACTGGTCCTTTAATCCGAGGACCCTTATCACGTGGCGCCATCTACCTTTTTGGGTAAATAGAAATATTTATGGCTCCAAATGTCGGACTTGTTGACACTTGGCGAATTCATTGTTAAGTTAGCTTCCGCGATGTTAAGGGGAAGAATAATTAATTGATCTTTTGTGTGATAGGTGACGTCAAAAAAAACATAAATAGCGTTTTTCTTTTAAAGCCATGGGGTGAGGTATCAAAATGAAGGGATTTTAGAGGCAATCAGAAAACATTATACAACATGTGTTATTAATATTTATGTCATTTGAGATACCACCTTAAAAAATTGGTTGTCTGTAAAGTCGGTTTATGGACGATAATTTTACGTGATAACGTCGTACTCTTCTTGCTTCGCTTGCACGCTCGGCTCAGGCGGAGCGTGACAATGAGTCAAGCTTTTTCGTACGTGCAGCCGTCGTTCATCTCTAGATGTCGAAAATTGTAATTAATACACGTTTTACTTTTTTTTTAGGGTTCCGTACCTCAAAAGTAAAAACGGAACCCTTATAAGATAACTTTGTTGTCTGTCTGTCTGTCTGTCTGTCAAGAATTTCTATGTCGAGAATGCGTGGAGGTATCAAGCTGAAATTTGAACTGTATACTCAGGTCTACGGTCCTATGAAGTTGTAAAAAAATCAAACTGCTAAGTTTACGTAGAAAAAAGTTACGGCCGTTTATTCAGCAAAAAACGCATATTTCGACACACTCAAGGGAATCAAAACCTATAGGGTACTTCCCGTTGACCTAGAACTATGAAATTTGGCGAGTAACATCGTTATAGACTACAAGTACAGGAATAAATCTCAAAACTATACATTTGTAAATAGATCTTAAAAAATAGGAGGTCTATATTTTTTATAGGGTGTCGAAATTTCAAATAGAAACTACTAGTTCAAATGGGGTATCATATGAAAGGGCTTAATGTACACATTGCAAAATATATTTTATTTGTTTTTTTAGACGCATTATTTATTATTTATAATGAAAAATATCAAATTTAATATTGATACTACGTACGGAACCCTCAGTGGGCGAGTCCGACTCGCACTTGTCCGGTTTTTTTTTTATTACATTACTACATTACCATGCTCATGAATCAGCCAATTACAATCGACAGTTCGCTCTTAGCACTGTAATAGTGTTTGCATTGTAATAATATATATATATATATATTTTACTACTTTCCCCTGACATGGTCAGGGACCTAATGTAATAATACATTGGCTTATATAACTGTTATAAAATTATGTATTCTATGTTTAATTTGCTATCCTAACTATATTAGTATACATTTAATCATTGGCGCGCATTAATGACCCTTCGTTTTGCTAAATGGTGACTTACTACCCCAGCATGTCTGGGAGTCCGGTAACCACGACCTATCCAATTATTTTTTCATTACAGCACCGCCCCCGCACTCCATTAGAGTATCCTAGAGTATTACTAACACGCAAAATCTATTTACGGAGTTATTGGGGTAGAAACTACCCAAATAATCTACCTACTTTATATTCCAAATTCCTATTTGCAAATATTTGGAACTGCTGACTCGCAGAAGCCTCAGTGCTTCGCTTTAATGTCGGTACAGATATTTATTTAAGTTTAATCAAACAGCTGTTTCTATGAGTACCCAGTGCTGGACAACTTGGTAAATTCAATCCTTCTAGACTTTAAATTGTGGATTTTAAGTTACAAGATGAAGCGATATTTATATAGAAACTTTGTTATTTGCAAATAACATTGTTTTCAATTCTGTTTCAAGTATTTGTAGTCCTAATGACTGAAACTTTGTTTCACATTTACGACGGCAAAGTATTTTGATCGATGCTGTAGCTGATGTGGTGGTGCAGGGCATGGAACTTTTTATTTATAATTCTGCGGTGCCAATTATTGATTTGGGGTGTAAGTGGTTCATCAACATCTTTCCAACTTCACCTGCACGGGGTGCGCCCTGCTGACTGACAAACGAAGCTCTGGCGAAAAGAGAGGTAGGGGGCGTAATTGTACTACCCGACTGGGGAATGTACCTCCACCTCACAGAATACCGCAGCCAAATAACAATTCCCTTGAGGGTTGATGTGTTCCTGCGAGTAAGTGACGTCACCAGAAAGGAAAGAGATGCTGCGTTGGCAGCGGGAGTGGCGGCGCGCGAGCGATATTTTATGTTGCGAGCGTTAATATGGCTACGGTAACCGCTTCACATCAGGCGGGCCGTATGCTTGTCTGCCACCCGACGTAGAGTTTTCACCAATTTTTTTATTTTATAAATAAAAAAAATGGTGAAAACTCTCGACCATGGTTCCATAGTTCTTGTAAAGCCGCGTTGCATAAGCAGGATATTTACCGAGTCAGGGGCCCTACCGCCGAAGCTGAAGCCGATTACCTTACCTTACCTTACCTTAGGTTTAAGTTAATGACAAACATCTTCAGCTTAGTCGGTAAATCTCTATGGTTTCTACCAGATAAGTTGAACACAACTACCGACAATCTAAGCTTAAGTTTGATTTTCGCAATCAAAAAAAAAATTCGCAATTAAAGTGATGGCAGATGGGGGAGGAAGGTATTAGAGTGGAGGCCGCGCGTAGGACGACGAAATGTTGGGCGCCCTCCTACTCGATGGTCCGATGACCTTAAGAAAGCGGTTGGGAGCGGCTGGATGCGGAAGGCAGAGGATCTTATCTGGTGGAAAGCATTGGGGAAGGCTTATATCCAGCGGTGGGTAGATACAGGCTGATGATGATGATGATGAATTAAAAAAATCCGACGGTAATCGGCGTCAGCTTCGGCGGTAGGGACCTTAGTCCGAAGCTCAGGCCGCTGGAGATCCAAATACCGGTGTACCTAAAAAAGGTATAACGCTGCCTCGAGATCTTTTAAGGATTTGGTATAATGGACGGACGATTTAGTAAAGATTACTGAGAGCCGATGGATGCAAACTGTTTAAAATCTATTTTTTTTATATACGTACGTAGTCGTGTGGCAGACAAGCATACGGCCTGCCTGATGTGAAGCGGTTACCGTAGCCATATTAACGCTCGCAACATAAAATATCGCTCGCGCGCCGCCACCACCGCTGCCAACACAGCATCTCCTTACTTTCTGGTGACCTCACTCACTCGCAGGAACACAACAACCATCAATCATCATCATCGCCAGAGCTTCGTTTGTCTGTCAGCAGGGTGCTCCGCGTGCAGGTGAAGTTGGCTTTGGTTCAAAGTTGTTTATGAACCACTTACACCCCAAAATCTATCATTATGGAAGTCTATGGTAGCCTAGGCCTCCACCATAGACTAATAATAATAGCTTAATATTAAAAAATAAGGTTGACTGGAAGAAATCCCTCTAAGGGATAAGTCCGCCTTTGTACTGTTATATTTTGCATTATTTGTTGTCGTTGTAGTATTTCGTGTTATTTTTTTTTATGTACAATAAAGTTATAACAAACAAACAAACTTATACGTTATATTATATATGTTTTGTTCTTATAACACAGCTATCTACGAGTCAAAATCCTATCAAAAGTGGTCCAACTATTTCGGGCATTAGCTTAAACATATAGGCAGAAAGACGTACAGACAATTTTATTTTCAATTTTGTTTTTGTTAAGATTCCCTTATATAATTTAGTACAAAACTGTTATTAGAAACAGTCATTTTAATTTTATTTATTTACTCTTACTATCTTACTATCGTGGTCATTAATACCGAAGCAAAGCTTTAATTAAATAAATACGTATCACAAACGACGCATCAGAGACAGCTGTTCTGAAACTGGGTCAGTCTGTAGCTCGTAACTAGTATTTAGGACGGTAATACAATAAGTAATAAAGAGAAATACAATATACTAGGACCGTCGCAATAGTGGGCAAGTTAAGCTTGCGTAATTGTGAATAATTTATTGTAAGAGAATCGTTCTTGGTTTGCGCGTGGTCCATGTTACAAGCGTCGATGGTTTATGGGATGGTCTCTATATGAACTTAGGAGTTCCATGAGGAACTCATACTATCTTGTTGTTGTTTTGTTGGAGCATGTGTTCCCACTAGATAGTCTTTTTTTTTAATACTACGTCGTGTGGCAGACAAGCATACGGCCCGCCTGATGTGAAGCGGTTACCGTAGCCATAATAACGCTCGCAACATAAAATATCGCTCGCGCACCTCCACCCCCGCTGCCAACGCAGCATCTCCTTCCTTTCTGGTGACCTCACTCATTCGCAGGAACACAACAACCTTGAAGGGAATAGAAAGTGTCTTTTGATTCCTCTAACCTCTTAGCTTAGAGCATATGAAACACAGAGTCCACACGCATGTGGACCTGTTTAGTCATTCGTCTCAGTACAATACGTCGCTCGTGGGGCAAATAATAATAAAAAAAACCGGCCAAGTGCGAGTCAGACTCGTCCACCCAGGGTTCCGTACGTGGGATCATTATAAATTTGTTATTTTTCATTATAAATAAGAAATAATGCGTCGGAAAAAATAAATAAAATATATTTTGCAATGTGCACATCAAGCCCTTTCATATGATACCCCATTTGAACTAGTAGCTTCAATATGAAATTTCAACCTTCTATAAAAAATATAGACCCCCTATTTTTTAAGATTTAATTACAAATGTATAGTTTTGAGATTATTCCTGTACTTGTAGTCTATAACGATGTTACTTGCCAAATTTCATAGTTCTAGGTCAACAGGAAGTACCCTATAGGTTTTGATTCCCTTGACAATGTCGAAATATGCGGTTTTTGCTGAATAAACAGCCGTAACTTTTTTTTACGTAAACTTAGCAGTTTGATTTTTTTACAACTTCATGGGACCGTAGAGCTGAGTATACAGTTCAAATTTCAGCTTGATACCTCCACGCATTCTCGACATAGAGGGTCTTGACAGACAGACAAACAGACAGACAGACAGACAGACAAACAGACAGACAGACAGACAGACAGACAGACAGACGGACAACAAAGTGATGTTATAAGGGTTCCGTTTTTCCTTTTGAGGTACGGAACCCTAAAAATTAAATAAAGAAAATATTTTGCATCTGTGTTCCGTTCCACTAATATTGTGTTCGCTATTCAAAGTGATTTAAGACAAGTTGATTTTGAAGGATGGGGCAAGACCCTTAACGAGTTTGTAAATTCAGACGTAAATATTGTATTGTAGACTTATGTAGATCCTTCCAGTAACTGCCTGGTGATTTCGTTTACATGTTTTGTGTTATATTTATTGATGTGGTACACGTCTAATACGACGGGTGAGCTGGAATTGCATTTTCCTGTGGTTTTGTCCTTTATTATGAAATATTTCAGCCGTCCGATTTTATGCGTTTACCATTAGAAAATATTCTTAATGTTTTTATTTACACTCTTCAAGGAAGGAAAACCGTTAAAATGATATTAAACTGTTATACATACAGACTGTTGGCGCCATTTTTTGATCAACTGTTCGTCTTAAACAGCTTTTATGGCGTTTTTTCATCCGTCACACAGATTGCGCTATTTACAAAAATCGATCTAAATAATGTTATATTAGCAGCAAGGGTTGATAACGCGCATTTGATGCACCTGCTACAGGCGTCCATAGGCGGTGGTAACTTTCCATCAGGCGGCCCGTATTTACCACTTTGGTAATTTAAAAAAAAATCACCATATTTTTGTCTTTTTAATAAATACAACATGTACGTAATCTATAAGATCGATTTATTAAAAACGATTATTATTTTGAAGAAAATCGATTATAAGGAAAATATAATATAAATTTGACGAGGTCGGTGGCGTAGCGGTCAATGACGCGGCTTCGACACCAACGCTCGTGGGTTCGATTCCCACACAGGACAAACATTTGTGTGCATGAACATGTCTGTTTGTCTTGGTCTAGGTGTTTTCGCTGTACCATAGTGCTCTAGTAATGTGTGTTTTTCCTAGATTTTGTAAGAATCCTAGCCATATTATGACAGAAGCTATGGTTTTTGTAGTTTTGGCTTGATGGATCTGCTTTCGCTCAAACCATAGTTACAAAAATCTATACTTTCTAGAGTGTGCTTGCCCATATGTGTTTGTCTTGGTCTTAGTGTTTTCTATGTATTATAACAGTTATCTAGTACCCATAGTAATAGCTTTGCTTAATTTGGATTTGCGTGGCTTTGTATATTTTTTCGTAAAATAGTAGTAACTAAAATAATTATATAGTCAACATTTTTTGGTTACCGCGCTATTATCATTGGTAATTTTAATGTAGGTATTTAAATAATAAATGAAAATAAAAGATCAGATCCCGCAAGATTGCATTCTTGTTTTAAATCTTATAAAATCTTCAACGTACTATAGTACTAAATCTTTTATTGGGTCACGAAGTGGGGAACATAAAATATGCCAGGCCGACACAAAAAAGTTTGGGAAACGGTGCTCTAGGGAATTGTTATTTGACTGCGGTCCTGTGTAAGATTTAGGTACTTTCCCTGGCATTAGTCATTTCGCTGCTGCCAATCGACCAATTTTGCTGTTCTTTATATTTTTTTCCACTGCACTCTTTTTTAAAGTAAAACTCTGGTCTGGGCCCTACCGCCGAAGCCGGTTCCCACCGGATTTATTGATTTGCAAAAATCAAACTCTAGAATATCATCATCTTCACTCGGTCCCTCATTGCTGAGGATCGTGGTCACAGGAACCTCGCTTACGGACAATCTGCAAAAATCAAACTCTATAATATCATCATCTTCACTGAGTTCCTCATTGCTGAGGATCGTGGTCACAGGAACCTCGCGAACGGACAATCTGCAAAAATCAAACTCTATAATATCATCATCTTCACTGAGTTCCTCATTGCTGAGGATCGTGGTCACAGGAACCTCGCGAACGGACAATCTGCAAAAATCAAACTCTATAATATCATCATCTTCACTGAGTTCCTCATTGCTGAGGATCGTGGTCACAGGAACCTCGCGAACGGACAATCTGCAAAAATCAAACTCTATAATATCATCATCTTCACTGAGTTCCTCATTGCTGAGGATCGTGGTCACAGGAACCTCGCGAACGGACAATCTGCAAAAATCAAACTCTAGAATATCATCATCTTCACTCGGTCCCTCATTGCTGAGGATCGTGGTCACAGGAACCTCGCGAACGGACAATCTGTCTCCATCGATTCCTGTCCGAAGTGGCCGTCACTGCCTGATAGAATCTAGAAAAGGAGGCGGCCCCCTTCACTTGGTCAGACCATCTTGTGGGTGAACGGCCACGTGCTCTCTTGCTTTCGGTGTTGCCAACAATAACAAGCCTTTCCAGGCTGCCATCTCCTCTCCTCTAGATTTTTTTTTTATACTACGTAGGGCGGAAGGGAGGGTGGAGACAAGCATACGGCCCGCCTGATGTGAAGCGGTTACCGTAACCGTATTAACGCTCGCAACATAATATATCATTTGCGCGCTGCCACCCCCGCTGCCAACGCAGCATCTCCTTCTTTTCTGGTGACCTCACTCATTCGCAGGAACACAACAACCCTCAAGGGAATTGTTATTTGGCTGCGGTATTCTGTGAAGTTGAGGTACATTCCCCAGTCGGGTAGCTTACAATTACGCTCCTTACCTCTTTTCGCCGGAGCTTCGTTTGTCAGTCAGCAGGGTGTACACGTGCAGGTGAAGTTGGCTTTGGTTCAAAGATGTTGATAAACCCCTTACACCCCGAATATATTAGTAGCATTTGTGCGCAGCTTATCTGGCAGAAACCCTGAAGGTTTATTGATAAAGCTAAAAATGTTTGTTAATAGCTTAAACCCAAGACCTATTTTTGGGACTCAAAATATTCAATCGGCTTCAGCTTAGGCGGTAGGACTTAAGCACACTCGTTTTTTCTACGCTTGTTTGCCACTCTAGTGGCATAAATAAAGCCCTCGTTCACTAATTGATCATTTTCCCTCTAAAATTGAATAGCTACTTACAATTAATATATGATATGCAATCAAGCAGTGGAATGAATTGCCTGTCATCGTTTTTCCAGAAGACTATAGCATGGGGTTCTTCAAAAAGGGCGTTAAAAAGTTTTTACAAGGTCAGTAATCCATACGCTGCAGTAACCACTTTCAATCAGGCAGGCCGTATATTTGTTTGCAATTTGTTAATTGTAATCTGTCATCGCAGAATATGGAAGTTGGTGGCACCAGAGGCATTACTCACGCGTTGCCGTATAAATAAACCAATCCATGGACAGACTACGGTGGACGTTACTTAACTTGAGTATTCGATTAGACTGACACGTGCAACGACTTTTTAATAACTAAATGTTTCATGAATATGTCTGAATAAATGAATTAGATTATTATTTACCTGGATGTGATGGTCATTTTTTGATTTTCAAGGAATATAAAATATTCAAAAAGAAACTACGCGATTTTTTTTATACTACGTCGGGTGGCAGACAAGCATACGGCCCGCCTGATGTGAAGCGATTACCGTATTAACGCTCGCAACATAAAATATCGCTCGCACGCCGCCACCCCCGTTGCCATCGCAGCACCTTCTTCCCTTCTGGTGACCTCACTCACTCGCAGGAACACAACAACCATCAAGGGAATTGTTATTTGGCTGCAGTATTCTGTGAGGTGGAGGTACATTCCCCAGGCGGGTAGCTTACAATTACGCTCCCTACCTCTCTTTTCGCCAGAGCTTTGTTTGTCAGTCAGCAGTTTGCACCGCTTGCAGGTGAAGTTGACTTTGGTTCAAATATGTTGATAAACCACTTACACCCCATTTTCAACACGGTAATACCATTTATAAGTTTTTTCGCATTACATGCTAGAGCTAACTTATTTTATAGGCAAAATCTCTCGCTCAGGAAGCGATTAAATCGATTCATTGGTCGGTAACGACATCGGTAATCGTCGCCGATTGAGGGTGGAACTTCGATTTATTACATTAGTTGGCACTGTGAATTACATTGCATCGATTATCGAGATATTCAATTGTAGATATTTTCTTAAATTAAGGCTAATGATTGTAAGGTTATTTTAAAGCCGTGGGAAGAATCACACATTGGGATCGAATTAGTCACGTGCTGTGCGGTTCCAGAGAAGTTTTTTTCTACATATTATCAATCTGTGGAATGAACTGTCGAGATTTTCTCAGGAGACTATAGCATGGGGTTCTTCAAAAAGAGTGTGAAGAGGGTTTTACAGGGTCGGCAAACCGGATGTGATGCCTCTGGTTTTGCTGCGTTCATAAGCTACGGTGACTGCTTTCCAACAGGCGAGCCGTATGCTTGTTTGCCACCTTAGAAATATAAAAAAAGGATGAATGGTAGACCACATTTCTATTGATTAAATCCGCTGTTTCTACTATTAACAATAAGGAAAGTAAAATTTAAATTAGTTTTTTTTTTTCAAATATTCTTTATTGTCACGTTTACAATTCTGTGTTAATCAATGTTTTGTAGAAACACAAACACCATCTGTTTACCTTGATAATGCCTAATGGCGAAACCGGTCGGTAAACGTAAATATAGTTACGTGGAACAGTACAAGTGCTTTATTATAACATTATGATATTTATCAGTGTCTTTACTCAACAAAATAAATCGTATAAAAATTCTCACGAACTGCAAAATAGGCCAATTAAAAAAAAATACCCTTTTCAATGACTCACCTCACGAACAGTTTCAACGAAAATTCCAACCCTTAATATGCTAAAATGTATTTACCTACATTACATACATACAACCATATCCACACCCCACCCGCTAATAATGCTAATGATATGACAGATGACGTTTGACTTGGGGTTAGCTCACATCAATAACAATTAGGTGCAACGCACACTTTAGATTAGACTGTTTATAATTTCTCGTGACTACAAATACCTGCGTGCGTTTACATTTTTAGAAAATAACATCTGATTTCACTTCAGGCTCTTTCGTCTAGGTATTTCAGATGATTTAATTTGTAACATCTACTGTATTAATAACCCTTTGCTTGGTTATTAGTCGAATTTTTGAAATACTGGTTCTATATTAATCCACAAATAAGGCGCAAATAGGCAAATGTTTCGTCATGTCTGTTATACTTATTTTCAGGTTTTATTGATTTTTTTATTTACCTTTAAATATTCTCTTCAGCCTACTACTATTCACTTTTAATTTTTATTTTGTTTATATTAAGAAAAGACTACGATGCCTGTGAAAGGGTTAAGACAAATATTTTCGTGGTTTTGTAGACCAATTGAAAAAGTAACACGATAAAACTGTAGTTTTCGATAGTTCATTGATTGCGGTATTATTTTGTGCGAGTTTTTAAAGGCAATTTGCGAGCGTTCGTTACGAATTAGTTATATTTCCCAACGTTATATGGGTACAAGCGGGCTTTGTTTCATTTGAACAATACAGCGGATGCCTACGTCATAACAGCTACCAGTATGCAATATTACAATTCGATCAATTCAATGATTTAAACTTGATAAATTGATCAGTCAATAATATTTTCCTTTTTTATTTTTTTTTTACACTACGTTGGGTGGCAGACAAGCATATGGCCCGCTTGATGTGAAGCGGTTACCGTACGTAACATAAAAATTGTTCGCGCTCTGCCACCCCCTCTGCTAACGCATGCTGCGTTCCTTTTTTAGGGTTCCGAACCTCAAATGGAAAAACGGAACCCTTATAAGATCACTTTGTTGTCCGTCTGTCTGTCTGTCTGTCTGTCTGTCTGTCTGTCTGTCTGTCTGTCTGTCTGTCTGTCTGTCTGTCTGTCTGTCTGTCTGTCAAACATTTCTATGTCGAGAATGCGTGGAGGTATCAAGCTGAAATTTGAACTGTATACACAGGTCTACGGTCCCATGAAGTTAAAAAAAAATCAAACTACTAAGTTTACGTAGAAAAAAGTTACGGCCGTTTATTCAGCAAAAAACGCATATTTCGACACACTCAAAGGAATCAAAACCTATAGGGTACTTCCCGTTGACCTAGAACTATGAAATTTGGCAAGTAACATCGTTATAGACTACAAGTACAGGAATAAATCTCAAAACTATACATTTGTAAATAGATCTAAAAAAATAGGGTCTATATTTTTTATAGGGTGTCGAAATTTCAAATTGAAACTACTAGTTCAAATGGGGTATCATATGAAAGGGCTTGATGTACACATTGCAAAATATATTTTATTTATTTTTTTCGACGCATTATTTCTTATTTATAATGAAAAATATCAAATTTAATAATGATACTACGTACCTACGGAACCCTCGGTGGGCGAGTCCGACTCGCACTTGTCCGGTTTTTTTATGTATATAAAAGGGTCTCAAGTTCTGTACTATTGCCAGCAAAGACACGCAACTAATTTCTAATTTATCTTGTATGTATATTTTAAAAATCGCAATAATTTGGTCTAAAGTGTGCGCGATCATAATGTATTGCAAGGGTTTAAGTAGAATGAGTCAGTAATATCACGCAAGCGTGAGTCAAGTTAGCTTTGCACGTAAATTCTTTACTTAAGTTCACGGCTTGGGCAAAACCACAGAAATAATATTGTTTACATTAGCAGAGTGGTTTTCATTTTGCTGGAATATGATTGTACACGCAAGTTGAACTCCTAGGCTTTGTATATTTGTCTATAAGACAATGTGTACCGTCGACTATTCGTATGTGACTTAAATACAAATACACATTAGAAAATAAATATTCCTGGACCAAATTACGCAACGCCTTCTTTTTCTAAATGCATATATAAAATATATAGAAAACACCCAGATCAAGACAAACAGACATGTTCATGAACAAAATGTTTGTCTTGTAGAGGATCGAACCCGCGATCTCGGAGTCAAAGAGGCTATTGCTAGCCATTCGACCACCCGGCACGTCGAATAAAATGTATCTAGGTACCATGTGACTAGTTTGTTTTAATGAAAAAAAATCTCCCGCTTTGAGAAAATTTAATATTTAAGCTTGTATGTATGGCCGTGTGGTTTCCCGCATACTAGAATAGAATCACTCCGTCTCTTCCCGTAGATGTCTTACAAGGCGACTAATGGAAATACATAATAAACTATCGATCAGGCCTCCCCAACCCGTCTGGCCAGCGTGGGGAGTGTAGGCCAAATCCTCCTTCTGTCTGAGACGGACGAGAGAGGGTCGTGCTCCTGTAGTGGAGACTAAAATGACCTGATGACGATGATATTTAAGCTTGCAGTTCCAAATGTAGCAAACTACAGATATATATATTTTGACATATATATTATTATCACGTCAAAATATATATAAAACAAGTGCGAGCCGGACTCGCCCACCGAGGGTTCCGTACGTATCATTATTAAATTTGATATTTTTCATTACAAATAAGAAATAATGCGTCGAAAAAAAATAATAAAATATATTTTGCAATGTACATCAAGCCCTTTCAAATGATACCCCATTTGAACTAGTAATTTCAATTTGAAATTTCGACACCCTATAAAAAATATAGACCCCCTATTTTTTAAGATCTATTTACAAATGTATAGTTTTGAGATTTATTCCTGTACTTGTAGTCTATAACGATGTTACTTGCCATATTTCATAGTTCTAGGTCAACGGGAAGTAACCTATAGGTTTTGATTCCCTTGAGAATGTGTCGAAATATGCGTTTTTTGCTGAATAAACGGCCGTAACTTTTTTTTACGTAAACGTAGCAGTTTGATTTTTTTACGACTTCATGGGCCCGTAGACCTGAGTATACAGTTTAAATTTCAGCTTGATACCTCCACGCATTCTCGACATAGAAATTCTTGACAGACAGACAGACAGACGGACAACAAAGTGATCTTATAAGGGTTCCGTTTTTCCTTTTGAGGTACGGAACCCTAAAAAGAAGTAAAAAAAGTTTATGAGTACGTATGGTGAGAAATCTTTCACGTATCAGCGGCGCTTCGGATGAAATTCGGCGCGGAAATAGAGTATGATCTGTGATAAAATATCGCCTACTTTCGCGGACATAATATATTTGTGGACGATGTGTGTCAGTGGTAGAGAATTTACTATATTTGTGTAGCTACTGCTAGCAACTAAGGTAAATTTGGAAGTAGATACAGAGAGAAGGATGGAAGGAACAGAAGGACGAACCTTTTGGACGTTCTGTTTTGTAAACGGTCATATATTTTTTTATACTACGTCGGGTGCAGACAAGCATACGGCCCGCCTGATGTGAAGCGGTTACCGTAGCCATATTAACGCTCGCAACATAAATTATAGCTCGCGCGCCGCCACCCCGCAGCCATCGCTGCATCTCCTTCCTTTCTGGTGACCTCACTCACTCGCAGAAACACAACAGCCCTCAAGGGAACCGTTATTTGGCTGCGGTATTCTGTGACGTGGAGGTACATTCCCCGGTCGGGTAGCTTACAATTACGCTCCCTACCTCTCTTTTCGCCAGAGCTTCGTTTGAATCAGATATCTGAAGTTGGCTTTGGTTCAAAGATGTTGATGAACCACTTACACCCCAAAAATGGTCATGCTTCGGAAGTATTTTTTTTTATTATAAAAATCATGGAAGTACACACATTAGAGAGAAGGATGACCGGAACAGAATGACAAGCCTTTTGAACATTCTGTTTCGTGAACAGCTATTCTTTGGAAGGGATTGCGGTATTACAAAAATCTAACTTCAGCTTGCATTAGTGCTTATTGTATTTAACTGTTGATAGGAAGTCTTGAGCTCTACCGATGCTGAATATGTTTTGTCATTAACTATACCTAAGATATTTTTGGAATGAAAATATTCAATCTGAACTGATTTCAGCATAGGCCCTTGATTTCGATATCCATAAGATATGTTTCAATTACATACCTACTCAATATTTTTTTAATGCTACGTCAAGTGACAGCGCGGGTACAGAAGGGGTCAAACGGGCATGTTGGTCACCTGATGGAAAGCAATCACCACCGGCCATGGAGATCAGCAACACCAAGGGGTCGCCGATCTGTTGGCAGCCTGTACTCCCTCCTTTCTTTCTTTCTGGTGACCTCGCAACAACAACCCTCAAGGGAATTGTTATTTGACCGCGGTATTCTGTGTGGTGGAGGTACATTGCCCAGTCTTGTAGTTTACAATTACGCTCCCTACCTCTCTTTTCGCCAGAGCTTTGCTTGACAGTCAGCAGGGTGAACCACGTGCAGGTGAGGTTGGCTTTGGTTCAAAAATGTTGATGAACTATAAAATATTCATGTTTCCCTGTAGGTACATCGGTTATTGTGTTTCATTATGATACGAAAATATGATTTTGAGTCGGGGCAGCAACTGCGTGTACTACCACTACACTAACCCCCACTCTGTATATCTGGGGGCACGGCAGTGCCCCCACCAAGTCGAGCAAAAAGAGGCACGGCCGTACCATCCTTTTCTCGAAGCACTACAGGCCTTTTTCGACCCCCTATAACTTTGTTGTGGATAAAACTAGGAGCCTGAATTTTTAGTAACCAAGCAGGTATTGTATAAACACGGTATATTTAAAATTTCATTCAATTTGAACCAGTAGTTTTAGAATTATAACTAATCAAAAGTTCCTTAATTTTGTCACTCACTCACTGACTCACCGATCATCAAAATTCTAAGGCACTTCTAGCAGACATAGAAGCTTCAAATTTAGAATACAATTCGTGTTTACTGTATAAATCAAGAAAAAATTAAAATATTTTGCAATTTCCGTCCAGTTTTCTAGATAAACTAACTGCATAAATAACTTTGTAATCCCATATAAATATATGGGATTACAAAGTTACATTTGCGGTAAATGAATCAGTATACCTGTATTATGTATTACTAGCGACCCGCCCCGGCTTCGCACGGGTGCAATGCTGATACTAAATATCCTACAGAAGGTCTTTGCGCATTGTCCTATACAGAGCTTCCACAGTTATAGGCACGCGCCGCCCCGTCCAATACCGCCTCACCGTTATGTCCCTGCATTTTGAATCTGTAATATCTTCGAAAATATTCGTTCAAATTACATGCTGTAAAGGGCCATTGATCTATATTAAATGAACAATGTTTTTAGGGAACTTAATTAGATGAGGATTAATGCTGTATTGCTTAAAATCGCTTCGTAAATAAGCCATTATTTCTCGTAAAAAATAGAGTATAATAAACGGTTATTGTGGGTTATCCCTAAGAGATAGACATATACCGTCGCGGACTTTTTTGTAGACCATTTTAAGGTGAATAATATTGTACTACATTATTTTGATCTATCTCGTAGGGTTCAGCCAGCGTTTGCAATGTAAGCGCAAAAAAATATGTTTATTTACGACATCACATTGGAAACCTCTAAAATTATCAGTGTTTCTCTACTAAATTATGTATGTTTTATAAATATAAACCTTCCATAATAAACTCTCTATCTATTAAAGAAAACTGCATCAAAATCCGTTTCGTAGTTTTAAAGAACTAAGCATACAAAGGGACATAGGGACAGAGAAAGCGACTTTGTTTTATACTATGTAGTGATATAATGGAATGGAAATCCAGCATTGGGTAGATACAGGCTGATGATGATGATGATAGATATACAAATACTAGTTTATAGTTTTTATTAATTATACAATAGACTAGGAAGTATTTACTGTCCAAACTTGTCAAAAATTGTAACATCAAAGACTCCGAGAAAAATCCCTAGAGACAGGAAGTGGGCTTTGAGAAAAACTATAGCTGAAGCTCAAGAACTAGTACCGGATAGGAAAAAAAGGAGGACTACTTCTCTACAAAAAGCAATGAGATGCCATCAAAAACATAACTTGTAAAAAAACCAAGTCTCGCAACTCAGTTCTTCTACCGTAAAAAGTTGTGAGATCCATGTAATACCAAGTCGGTTAATTCATTCAGTCCCTACTTAAGGGACCTTCCCTCTTAACTTATTACGTAATTAACTAACCAAACAACATCTTATACTGACCATATCAATATTAAAAATCTTTTATGTTTTATATAAACAGATCGACTTGGCCATCGCATGAAAACACAATGTATCTCACAAGTGAAATTATATTAAATTAGATTGTTTAGTGCGATGGCCAAGTCAATCTGTTTATTTAAAACATAAAAGATTTTTAATATTGATATGGTCAGTATAAGATGTTGTTTGGTTAGTTAATTACGTAATAAGTTAAGAGGGAAGGTCCCTTAAGTAGGGACTGAATGAATTAACCGACTTGGTATTACATGGATCTCACAACTTTTTACGGTAGAAGAACTGAGTTGCGAGACTTGGTTTTTTTACAAGTTATGTTTTTGATGGCATTCTAAAAAGAAATGTTTGTATAATAGTAGCTACCATTTTTCAAGCATCGTAAACTATGCCCTTCAGACGGAGCGTAACGTAATGAATCATAGGACATGCTATATTGCCCGTCTCCGTTCAGCGACCTACATATATTTCAGATGTTATTCGGTAAATCATCCCATAGTCCAGATACAAGGACATAGTACCTGGATCTAGATAAGACAATTATAATTTAAAATTGATTATTTAAATGCTACCAAAATCCATTTGTTGTAAAATCCAAAGCGCAGAGGAGCATAAATACACCAATCCATAGACAGGCGACAGCCGACGTTGCTTAACTTGCGTGATCGATTAGACCGACACGCCTAACGACGCCATCAACACCATCGCCACCAACAATTACAATTTAGTTTGTATATAAATATTACAATACTAGTGGCCCGCCCATGCTTCGCTGTGGCTCAATCTTCTCGTTCCCATCTCACTGCAATGGATTTCCCCATACACACCTTGTCAAAAATAAAGAGATTGATGAGGCCATTATCAAAATATACAACACATATAGTAAAATGCTCAAGCAAAATCCCTTCTTAGAAGACCTATACGTCACAATTCAAATCCAAAGTCACAAAACAAGCCACGGTCCAAATACCACGTCACTAGGTCCAGTAGTTTTGCCTCAGCGTTGATGAATCAGTCAGTCAGGACATGTTACTCTAAATAACTAATAGATTATGTATGTCAAATAAATAATATCAAATAATTACATGTCATATTGTATATAATATATACACACACACATTACACATGCAACAACAAACAATAGATCCTTTAACTCACAACACAACAAACTCAAAACCCAAAATGCAGCGAGCGGTGCGTATGATGTGCGGCATGACAAGTAACGTAGCTACACTAATCGCCACTGAGAAGTAACGTCTAGTTAGTGTCAGAGCTATAATGACATATCCAGTAGTAGACATATCTCTTGGTTGTCTTGGTACATTGAACATTGATAAATATGTTTGAACAAATAATTCAGTAGAGCCGAAATCAAATCGCAGACTTGAGAGCCCTTCAATATTTGATATCCATTCAATTTTTTTACGTTGACTTCAATGTATTTGTGTTGAATATGAATGGCTTCAATTTATTTACGTTGAGTAAGGATTTCATTATAGATTTTTTAATTCTTTTATTACTAAACTGGATGTCAAACAAGTATCCATACTTAATATTATAAATGTCAAAGTGTTGAGTTTTTTTAAGGTCTGAATAGGGACATAGGCTACTTCACTGATGTAAATATATGTATGATATATACTCATAAGTTATCTAGAACTCGTAGTAGTAGCTTTGCTTGCTTCGCTCAACATCCATTTTTGAGACAAAGCCAAACTCACCTGCATGTGGTATATTTTATTTACAACCAGCGAACTATAAAAAAATATCTTTCTGTGCAATAAAAACTGTATTTGCTTCTTTTTTGAATTCAGCGTTTGGGTAAAAACGGAAGCTTTACTGAAATTGCGTTGAAATGGAAATAGTAAAAAATATATTCGCGAAAAGAATTGCAATTCGAACCCTAGCTCCACTTATCCGAATTCGTTTCGTGTGAAAAATATTGAAATACAGTGAGTCGAAGTCGAAAATATATATCAACACCAGTAGACGCAAGGTACGAGTGATAGCGGGGTAAGTAATATTGTTTTATGTTACATCCGCTAGAAAATAAAGCATAAGGTCTAATTATACAATAATTATATAATATGAGTAAAACTATGCTAATATTGTAATTAGCATAGTTTTACTCATAAGTGTTATATATTTACACCTATTTCGCTGTAAGTCGCCCAAACAATAATAAATAAATTACCTGATGCGATGTGGTCATCGTATCGTGGACAAGTGCAGCACAAGTTGACTAACGTGTTGCCAGTAACGCTGAGAACTGAGCTCTTCTTAATACTTATTATGTAGTATAAAATTTGCAAGTAACAGCTCTGCCATGCTATGCTCCTCGCGTTACTCATCGGTCTGTTACTCGTGCTGCCGCAATATTGCCCACTCACTGCTTTGCTATCGTCCTTTGACTCTCATCCAAAATACGACAAAAGAGGGAGCAATGGCCATGGCGAGGAGTATGACGTGTGGCATATCGAGTAATGTTGTCACGCTTCGCTGCCTTCTTTCCACGCTGCTTCCAATGGATATAGGAACTTTTTAATAATAATTATACAAGGAAAAAATATTTAAAAGAAAGCAGAAAAGATACAGTAAACTACGGTTTACCGTTTCCCATCAGGTTGGCCGTATACTTGTCACTCGATGTAGTACAAAATCAGAAGTGCCAGGAAAGTAATGAGATGTAAGTGGCTCATAAACATACTTAAACCTAAAAAAAAAAACCTGCACATCGAGTCGTCACACTGTCATTTTTAAAAAAATGCAATTGAAACTACGAGACTATTTATTTGACGGATCCTTTATGACACTAAAGACATTTTTATTTGAACATTGCCAATGTTTTTTAAAGGATTGCACCAATCCATTAACGTGCATCCTAATCCCCGCTCAGCGCTTATCGCTCGCGCCAGACGACTGCTTTTCTTGAGCTGCTGAATTAAAGATAGCACACGTACAGCGGAGATGATTCAGTGCTAGCCTGACTCACTTCACCACTCAACCATTGTGCATTTGCAATGCTTGAGTTTCTACTGTTTCTGGTCAAGAAAGCAATACAGCGCTGTAGCAGAAATGTGTAATGTATGGGAATGGAATATTTTGTGCTTGAATAAATCTTGCTAAATTTTGGAATGTTGTATGTGTCGGCATAAATAAAATCTGAGTAACTTTTATATATATATATAGCTCTGCGTATTGGCTCCGCTTTGCCTGATAGTAAGCGAAAAGAAGATCTCAAGCAATTAAACCCTTATTAGCCACTTTTGACGGGCTTGATGACGTCGTTGGGCACATGAACACGCAAGTTAAGCAACGTCGGCCGTAGCCTGTCCGTGGATGGGTTTATTTATCACGAGCTCCTCTGTGCTTCGGAAGGCACGTTCTGTCGTTGGTCCGGCATTAGATGACAGGCGTTAAACTTAGTCAGTGCTCTTTAGGCGGCTTAAAAACACTGGCCTCCGCCAACCCGCAGTTGAGCAGCGTGGTGGAGTATGCTCTAAACCCCTTCGATTGAGGGGAGACCCGTATCCCAACAGTGGGATGATTATGGGTTGATACCGAGTCACTTTGTCTGATTGTACTAATTTTTTAAATATAATTTGTAAATCACTTGAAATTATAGATTTTATTTTTTCTATACCATAAGTAAGGTAGTAAACAGGTATACAGTCCGCCTAACGGTAAGCAGTTACTGACGAATTCATATTTGTTATGTTTTTATTTCACGAACACATCGGACTCTGTACTACGGATGAGTCGTACTGGGTATATAATGTATAAGTACTATATTTCATCATGTACCTAACTTAATTATAAAAAGATAAATAAATTAATAAATATTTCTGGACAATTCACACAGCACCATCTAGTCCCAAATTAAGCGCAAAGCTTGTGTTATGGGTACTAGACAACAGAAAAATGCACTTAAATACATTTTTTTTTGTAAATATGTACATACTTATAATACATAGAAAACACCTAGACCAAGACAAACAGACATGTTCATGCACACAAATGTTTGTCTTGTAAGGGAATCGAAACCGCGACCTCGGAGTCAAAGTGGCCATTGCTAACCATTCGACCACCGAGCTCGTCATAAGATAGATAGATATATTGTTCGATAAAAAGTACAAATAATACAATTAAAAACTAAAATAATTAACAAAACAAAACGTGTATGTGCATTATGGCGGCCTTATTGCTGGAAGCAATTTTTTCAAAACAATCTTGATGTAACTAAATAATGTATGAAGCATGTAGGGTTCGCAAAAAAATGGAAAATTTTAAATAAGTAATAAATGAAATCCATTGTTGTATATTATTATTAAAAAATGCACATACAAATCATATATATAACATTATTGACTATGATCTTCTGTATAGTGAAGGTACTTCCCCAGTCTGGAAGCTTAGGTAGTAGTGAGGTAGCAGGTAAGGCGGGTAAGGCATAGTCGGCCTTGAGTTTCTTGCCAGTTCTTCTCAAGAAGCCCCGTTGCCGGAACTGGCACTTAAATTCACTTTCACATTCAAGATAGTGTGATGAAAGTGAATCTAAGCTCTGCGGATTTAGAGTAGTAATGATTTAGATACATGTTTTTAGGGTTCCGTACCTCAAAAGGAAAAACGGAACCCTTATAAGATCACTTTGTTGTCCGTCTGTCTGTCTGTCTGTCTGTCTGTCTGTCTGTCAAGAATTTCTATGTCGAGAATGCGTGGAGGTATCAAGCTCAAATTTCAACTGTATACTCAGGTCTACGGTCCCATGAAGTTGTAAAAAAATCAAACTGCTCAGTTTACGTAAAAAAAAATTACGGCTGTTTATTCAGCAAAAAACGCATATTTCGACATTCTCAAGGGAATCAAAACCTACAGGGTACTTCCCGTTGACCTAGAACTATGAAATTTGGCAAATAACATCGTTAAAGACTACAAGTACAGGAATAAATCTCAAAACTATACATTTGTAACTAAATCTTAAAAAATAGGGGGTCTATATTTTTTATAGGAGGTCGAAATTTCAAATTGAAGCTACTAGTTCAAATGGGGTGTCATATGAAAGGGCTTGATGTGCACATTGCAAAATATATTTTATTTATTTTTTCCGATGCATTATTTCTTATTTATAATGAAAAATATCAAATTTATAATGATCCTACGTACGGAACCCTCGGTGGGCGAGTCCGACTCGCACTTGGCCGGTTTTTTTATATTTAATTTGTATGAAGTTTCTAAGTGCTTTATAAAGTCCAAGGAATAAAGATATTTTGATTTGATTTAATACTACCAATTATTAGGTGCTAATTAATTAACCTAGAAATTGAGAGATTGGACGCTACCTGTCATTTTCTTGGTTGGTCCAATTCGAGTCTAGTGCCTATTTTGTATAATAGGTCGGGTAGCAGTGAAGCGGTTACTGTAGCCATATTAACGATCGTTACATGAAATATCGCTTACGTAGCGTCACGCCCGCTGCCAATGCAGCAACTCCTTTTTTTCTGGTGACCGCACTCACTCGTAGGAACACAACAACACTCAAGGGAATTGTTATTTCGCTGCGGTATTTTGTAAGGTGGATGTATTTCCTTAATACGCTGTACCCTTCCTCTTTTACCACAGCCTCTATCACTAGTCGGCAGGGTGTATCGTGCAGGTGTGATTGGCTTTGGCTCTAAAGATCGTGGTGAGCCACTTACACCCCAAAAATTTAATATAAATTTGTACATATAAACAGTACAATAGCGGACTCTTTACGTAATTTGGTAAGAAAGTAAAATGAAAATGAAAAAAAAAAATATTTGACAGTAAACACATACATCGAGTCATACGATACGCTATGGATCCACACACTCGGCGTACAAGCCTGTATCGTGTGGCCCATCAGATTTATCGTTATATAATTCGTTCGGTGCCGGCTGTTTCTAAATCGATACAACAAGTCGAAAACAATACCAAATAATACAAATAAAAGTATAGTGTGTTTGGGGGTGTAAGTGGTTCTTCAACATCTTTGAACCAATGCCAACTTCACCTGCGGTGCACCCTGCTGGCTGACAAACGAAGCTCTGGCGAAAAGAGAGGTAGGGATCATAATTGTAAGCTACCCAACTGGAGAAAATATGTAGGTACCTCTATCTCACAGAATACCGAAAAAGAAAGTTGTTGTGTTCCTGTGAGTAAGTGAGATCACCAGAAAGGAAGGAGATGCTGCGTTGGCAGCGGGGGTGGCGGCGCGCAAGCGATATTTTATGTTGCGTTAATATGGCTTCGGTATTCGCTTCACATCAGGCGGGCCGCGTGCTTGTCTGCCACCCGGTGTAGTATAAAAAAAAAGTGTACAACTCGTGAATGAATCAAGCGAAACGAACGCAGAGTGGCCATTTGCATCTTAAATGTAAAAATAACATTTTATATATAGTCTGTAGAGTATTTCATACGAGACAGGCCCATCACACATTCCTTCCGTTGTGTCTCGACCTATGTAGCCAGGAATAACAGCATCAACCACCAAAGTGACAATAAACAGTGAAGTTCATTGCCTTTCATTAGCAACGGTATTTAAGCGGAATGAAAGATCTACCTATTAAACGCTAATTGTTCAAAAAGTAAATACTCTCTTCTTCTTCTTCCTCTTTCTTCTTCCTCTTTGCCTATTCCCACTTTAGGTAGGGTCGGCTCTCCTAATATTTTTGCGCCAAGTTATTCTATCTTGGGTTGTCGGGTCGGGCAAATTTTCAATTTTGGTCAGATTACCCATGCTGGTCCACCATGTCAAAGGAGGGCGCCCTCTGCCTCTTTTAGTTTCAGGAAGGCGCAGTGCTCTCCTGACTACATGGTCTTCGGTTCTGCGCATCACATGACCGTACCACCGCAGACGGCTTTCGGTTAGTTTGTCGGGGATAGGGGCGACTTTGAAACTACCGCGGATGTATTCGTTTCTAATCCTGTCCCTCCGCGTGACCCCTCCCGACCACCTTAGCATCTTCATTTCGGTCGTATGTAATTTCTGTATATGGGTCTTTTTTACTGTCCAGCATTCTGCCCCATAAATCATAGCCGGCCGCACCGCGGTTTTGTATATCTTGCCTTTTGTACGTACTGGCATTCGCGCGTCACAGAGTACTCCGGTTAAAGAGCGCCATTCTCTCTACCTAGACTCTAACCTAATTAATTTAAATATCTAAAAATTTCGTGTCACGTTGTTTTTCCCCAATGGAATCCTAAACTACTGAACCGATTTTAATAAAAATTTGCACACGTATGCAGTTTGATCCAACTTAAGACATAGAATAGTTCATAACTCATCAGAAAAATTTACGTAAAAATATTTAAAGGCGATACGAAGTTCGCCAGGCCAGCCAGTAAAATAATAAATATTGCTGGACAAACCACTCACGGCCATTTAGTCCCAAACTAAGCAAAGCTTGTACTATGTGTACTAGATAACTGATATTATACTTAAGTATCATCATCATCAGGTCCATTTTAGTCTCCACTACAGGAGCACGACCCTCTCTCGTCCGTCCTCGACGGAAGGAGGATTTGGCCTACACTCCCCACGCTGGCAAAACTTAAATATATTTTTTTGTAAATACATAATTATAATACATAGAAAACACGCAAACCAAGCTAGACAGACATGTTTATGCACACAAATATTTGTTAAGCTATTGCATAGCTTTTAAGCTATTGCATAGCTTCTATCGCGGGCCTTGAGCGCGGGGACCGAATCCAGAAATTCCGTAACGAAAAAACCTCACGCTCCCCACTCCGACGGGCAAGGAGGTGTGGCTTGAAGGCCGTGCATCGTCTAACGTCGTTTCAGTTCGGCAGTCTTCGACACGGCGTTGTGTGCGTGCGATTAGACGTATTGTACGACTCTACGAAACTCGTTTTATTTATTTAATAATAGAAAAATTTGTTTTCTTATCGGTCACCACGCTCAAAAAGTGTAACTTGAATTAATATCAAAGAAAAAGCAATACTGCATGAATAGAATAAATAAATAAAATTATAATTGCATAAGTTGATACAAAATGCTATGCAATAGCTTTACTGCGGCAGTCCCCGAGTGCCACACGTCTTTTTTTTTCTGTGGGGACCGAACCCGTGTCACCTCGGAGTCAAACTGGCCATTGCTAACCATTCGACTACCGAGCTCGTCAAATTACATTACGTCAAATTACAGTAAAACAGCGAATTTAATCAGAAGAAATTAGTAATAGAGTATCTTTGATTATTCCTGCCTTGGTAATATATTATCAATGTGATATGTAATTAGCTTATAATAATTAGCTTATTATAATGTAATGACAAGTAATTAGCTTGGCAGATAACCTTCACTTGACTAGCCATCTCATTAGACTTTTAATGCTTATTTGCCATAATTAGTGTCAAGTTAATCTTTTAAATCTGTTATGTTTTAAACCATACATGAAATAACTGTTTGCTAATGTATTAAACCATACATGAAACATTCTTTGACTTATAACATTTATACAACAGTTTTGTTCGCAGCCATTTGGAATTCACGTGCTGTGTTTGGCAGACTCATTTTAGATTTCATATCGATAGAATTGAAATAAGGGTTGTAGACGAAAAATGATAACAAATAATGCAAAATAAAACAGTACAAAGGCGGACTTATCCCTTAGAGGGATTTCTTCCAGTCAACCTTATTTTTTAATATTAAGCTATTATTATTAGTCTATGGTGGAGGCCTAGGCTACCATAGACTTCCATAATGATAGATTTTGGGGTGTAAGTGGTTCATCAACATCTTTGAACCAAAGCCAACTTCACCTGCACGCGGTGCACCCTGCTGACTGACAAACGAAGCTCTGGCGAAAAGAGAGGTAGGAAGCGTAATTGTAAGCTACCCGACTGGCGTACTTCCACCTCACAGAATACCGGAGCCAAATAACAATCCTCTTGAGAGTTGTTGTGTTCCTGCGAGTGAGTAAGGTTACCAGAAAGAAAGGAAAGAGTATAGGCTGGCAACGGATCGGCGGCCCCTTGGTGATTGCTTACTATCAGCTGACCCACATGCTCGTTTGTCCCCTTCTTATGTAAAAAAAACTTTACCATTTTAATCGCTTCTATAAGACTTCCTATGGCATTTGGAGCGTTTATTTTTAGTCCGGCCCGTGACAATCACACGCGGTTCACTCGATTATCTCTGCGTTGGGAAGCAGTCAGGTTGAAAAATATCCTTTATGATAATTTCCCTGAGGGTTTAGGTTTTGTTACGGGCGTTACCTAATATTTTTTATTCTCTCAAATATACGACATGCCATAAAACAAACAGATGTAAGTGGTTATTCTTCTGTAACGCTGTTATTCTTCTGTGTGTTATTCTTTATCTATTTAGTGGTTATTCTTCTGTAACTGCGAAGTGGTTGTCTTAAGCGGACAATAAAATAAATAAATATAAATAAATATTTCTGGACAATTTACACAGCGCCATCGAGTCCCAAATTAAGCGCATAGCTTGTACTATGGGTACTAGATAACTGATATTATACTTAAACACATTTTTTTTTGTAAATACATACATATACATAGAAAACACCCAGACCAAGACAAACAGATATCGCTGCTTTGGAAGAATAGTGTATTATTACCAAAAACTACAAAATTGAGTTTTCAACACCATTCAACGTAAAATGATCCGTTTTATATACTCAGTAAAGATCGTATTTCTATAACAACAATTATGTGCGTGGCGCCACCGAAAGACTGTTTCCTATTGGTCAATTTTGGCCGCCATTTTTTATAGACAGCGTTGTATCGCCAGTTGCAAAGAGAATGTAACCACTACGTTTTAAGAGACGGATGTGCCATACAAATAGCGTAATTCTAATATGTATGAAATGGAAGCGAAAACAATCAGAATTTGTACCAAATTCGCTTCCGATTCATAGAGTCGTTTTTTTACCTTGAGTTGCGCCAGGCTGGCCAGTTGTAACTCCTCTTTGGAAGTGAACACTCGGTTAGTTTTCTGGAATATAGTCATATTACAAAATAATACAGATTTTGAGTGCGCATTTATTGAGAACACTGCATTATTTCGAGATGTGACACTATTGTTTAAAATAATCTACAAGAACTGTAAGACACTTCTCATAAGCAAAGTATCATTTGAAATTACTACATTGTTCTACAAAAAGTAAGTATAACTTGAATGTATTAAAATTAGATATTACTGTTTATAATAAAAAATAGGGTCGATAGTATTTGTACAATCAAAATTAAAACGTTTTTCTATATAAATTATTTCGTGACTGTAATTTTGTTCTTCGTATTAAGACTTTATCTGATAAACAATCTGTCGTATTGTTGTACTTGACACAGTATTTCAGTAAAAAAGCAACTCGAAAACGCATTTATTTTTTTTAATGTCAGATACCTACCTAACTAATCGTAATGAGCTTACAGAACCTAATATTTTAATAGGTACCTAGTATTCTTTTTAACTATTGACTTTTTATAAGTAAGTAATCTAGGTAGCTAGTTACTAGTTAGCTACATTCTAGGTAGCTATATTCTAGGTACCTACCTAACCTTTACTTGTTTTTTTTATTTTAGTGGCGAACCGACGGACTCTACAGATGTTCCGGAACATCAATGAACAAAATGTATCAAGGGAACAAAAGAAGTGGTACGTACTTTTACATGAAGTGTAGGTAGTTGGATTTTTGATTTTATAATAATACTTAATGTTAAATTATGAATAACTATCGAGAAGAATATTATTTTAAACTTTTTTGATTTATGCTTTATTGGCTATTTTTTCATGTTTTGTTTATGTTACAGGAAAATCAAGCAGACGACAGAATGAGTCAAACAGAACGCGTGATACTATCTCCTTTACCTTCTGAAAACAACAAGCTTCTAGATGCAGAAGATCCGCTTAACCAGCAAGTACATGACTATTGTTCGGATGACAGCGATAAGGACCCGAATTACGTAAATACTGATGACTATTATTCCGATTCTGATCATAGTGACTATTTTAGAGCAAGATCGTCGAGGCAAACACGAGAACCACGCTTGTCTTGATCCTTTGGTAAAAGATAGCATAAGAAAACACTTAGATTCTATCCCGAAAGTTGATAGTCATTACTGCAGAGCAGACACCAAACGAACATACATTGAAGGCGGCAAGACTGTAGCCGATTTACATAGAGACTATGTTGCTGATAGCAAAAGTAAAGGTTTACCTTTTGGTAATTATCTAGCATATTACAATATATTTTGTTCCGAATACAATATGGCATTCTTCAAACCTAAAAAAGACCAATGCGAAAACTGTGCAAATTATACTAATGCGACTGAAGAAGACAAACAAATTATGAAACATGATTATGAACTTCACCTAAAGGAAAAACAACTAGCAAGGGATCAAAAAGATGAGGACAAAAACTATACTCCGGACAATTGTATAGTATCAGTTTATGATCTACAAGCTGCAATGCCTTGTCCTAAAGATGATACGTCGACATTTTATTACCTATCCAAGTTGAGCTGCTATAATTTTACTATTTATGATATTAAAACCAAAGATGTAAACTGTTACGTATGGCACGAAGGCGAAGCTAAACGTGGAGCTATTGAAATTGGTACCTGTGTACTAAAATACATTGAAATCCTGGAAGAGACCGCCAAAAATCTTGATTCCAAATTGGATTTGATATTTTACTCAGATAATTGCTGCGGGCAGCAGAAAAATCATTATTTGATCGCAGTATACATTTTTGCTGTGCATAATTATGATTTTATAAATTCAATTAGTCATAAATTCCTCATAAAGGGTCATACACAAAATGATACAGAGTGAACACTGTCACCCGACAGTGTTCACTCTGTTATAGAGCGTCAAATCCAAAGAAGTCTCAAATCTGGTGCTATCTATACACCTGATCAATACACACAGATAATACGAAGTGCGAAGAAGACTGGTACCCCCTATAAAGTATATGAACTGTCCCATGCCGATTTTTATGATGTCAAAAGTTTAGCAACTGCTATAGGTAAGAATTTTTCTAAAAATGCAAACAAGCAATCAGTAAAACTTACTGATATAAAAATTTTGAAAGTTGATCCAGACGACACTCAAAATTACGCCTTCTTCTACAAAACATCATACGAAGAGGAACATTTTAATAAAGTTATTGTTGATAAGATAGGGAGAACAAGAAACACACAAAATAATAATAATGTAGTTTTGACACAAGCATACAAAATTAAGATGGAAGTGTGTGAAAAGAAAAAACGAGGATTATTAGGTTTACTAAAAAAGAATACAATTCCAAAATGTTACTCATTATTCTATGAGAATCTTTAGGGTTTTTTACAGGGGCGATAACGTTAGCTGGTCGAAAGATTATAATAATTGATATTAATATATACTTACATGTAAAGAATTTTTTTTTGCGTATTAGTAATGCGAACTGATTATTATGATCTCAAAGTATTATAAATAGATATTTAGATAACTTTTTTAAATGACTGTTAAAAATAGAGACTGATATAAACTCTGTTTCGTGTGTAGAATAAATAATTTTCTTCTAATTTTAAGTTGATAAAAGTATATTGTTCAATTTTGAGCTTTTTGAATTTTTATGTTTTGTTTCCTGAATTTATAAGATTCTAAGCTACAACAATTACTTAATAAGCGTTAGCTATTTTTAAAGATGTTAAACTTTCTCATTTTTCTAATTTTAGTATGTTCATTACTTGCTGTAAAACCAGTTAATACTTTACTTTTCCATAAAACATGTTAAATACAGCAAGCATTTTTGTAAAACAATGACCGAATTGGTATTGTAACACTATTGATTTAAAATAAATAATGCTAAGATGTCACAACTCAAAATGTATCAGTATCACTGAGAAAAACATAATGAATATTTTGTATTATTTCGAAAAACCCCTCTGTTATTAAAAATAACCTTATTTTTTTCTAGTATTTTTTGTAATGAGCCAGTAATCTTCATAAGTTTGTCTGTGTTATTTTGTTATAAGTCTGAGACCTAGTAGTCATTTTCAATTATTAGTACTAAATAAGTATTATTTTCTTAAAAAACATTTAATAAATATAAACTCCAATATATTTTTCGTGTTTTTATTCAAGCCTCATCAACATTTGCGCAGTAAATAAAAAAATACTGCATATTAAGATTTGAAAAAACTTTAAAGTACTCTACTGAAAAATTCACTCAATTTGAGTTACGACAGTATTGTTCCAAAGCAGCGATATGTTCATGCACACAAATATTTGTCTTGTGCGGGAACTGAACCCGCGACCTCAGAGTCAAAGTGGCCAATGCTAACCATTCGACCATCGAGCTTGTCAAAACGAAAATGAAAAATTATTACGTTCGCATTTTATCTATACTCGTATATAATATAACTGAATCCCTATTTTCCTTGGTCACGGAATCACACGTGAACCGCTGGACCGACTTCGCTAAATCTTTTTTTGTTGTACTTGTTATTGTATTAGAATGTTCTTATGAAAGAAAAAAATAAGAAAGTTGCTCGGAAAAGTAAAAAAAATTAAGAAATCTTAACTTTACTAATGTAACTTTACGTCGTTTGACAGAACTGTCAGTCATTTGACAGATTGCGCGAAACCAATTCAAATTCAATATTCATTGTTAAAAAGACAGGACAACGCCTGACGGGTCAGCTAGTTTTTAATAATCATCATCAGGTCATTTTAGTCTCCACTACAGGAGCACGACCCTCTCTCGTCCGTCCTAGATGGGGTGTAAGTGGTTCATCAACATCTTTGAACCAAAGCCAACTTCACCTGCAAGCGGTGCACCCTGCTGACTAACAAACGAAGCTCTGGCGAAAAGAGAGGTAGGGAGCGTAATTGTAAGCTTACCCGACTGGAGAATGTACCTCCACCTCACAGAATACCGCAGCCAAATAACGGTTCCCTTGAGGGCTGTTGTGTTCCTGCGAGTGAGTGAGGTCACCAGAAAAGAAGGAGATGCTGCGATGGCAGCGGGGGTGGCGGCGCGCGAGCGATATTTCATGTTGCGAGCGTTAATATGGCTACGGTAACCGCTTCACATCAGGCGGGCCGTATGCTTGTCTGCCACTCGAGGTAGTATAAAAAAAAAAAAAAAAAAAAAAAAAAAAGGAGGATTTGGCCTACACTCACCCACGCTGGACAGACGGGTTGGGGAGGCCTGATCGATGTTTTATAATGCATTCCCCTTAGTCGCCTTGTGCGACATCCACGGGAAGAGACGGAGTGATTCAATTCTAGTCTGTCGGAAATCACACGGCCAAGTTTTTTTTTTTGTGTTTATTAGTTAATAAAAAATACAAGTTAGTTTTTAATAATAACAGTTTGTAATTATTTTCCCCAGCTATTATGAGCCGGAAGTTGAGATAGTATTTTCATTAACTTCATAAGCCGTCGCTGGCCGACCAAAAGTTCACGAATCCATGCATATTTTATTCAGAATTAAGCCGGACCTTACTCAATGTACACGAGTTGAAAATCTTGGTTGAATTTTAGATGTAAGTAATAAACTTTGATTCTGAGTATTAGAATCGTTAGATGACGAACTCGGTGGTCGAATGGTTAGCAATGGCCACTTTGACTCTGATGTTCGATCCCCGCAAACACATATTTGTGTACATGAACATGTCTGTTTATCTTGGCCTGGATGTTTATGTGGTCTAGGTGGCTATGTATTCAATGTAAGTATTTACAAAACAAATGTATTTAAGTATAATATCAGTTATCTAGTGTCCATAGTACAAGCTTTGCTTAGTTTGGGACTAGATGGCAGTGTGAAGTTCTCCAGGAATATTAATTTATTATTATTAGCGGAGATTCGATCACCGGGCTCGTTAACAATATAATTAACAGTTACATGTATGAAAAGTAGTAGAAACCTACGAAATAATGGGGTGTAGCGTAGCTGTGATAGCGTATTTATGAGCTGCCCGGCTTACATACATTATCATCATCATCAGGTCCATTTTAGTCTCCACCACGACCCTCTCTCATCCGTACTAGACGGAAGGAGGATTTGGCCTACACTCCCCACGCTGGCCAAACGAGTTGGGGAGGCCTGATCGATATTTGATAATGTATTGATATTTCCCTTAGTCGCCTTGTACGACATCCACAGGAAGAATTCTATTCTAGTCTGCCGGAAACCACACGGCCAATACATACACGTTACATATACATTACCCTATCTCTCTGGACTGCGACTGCGACTGGGGCAGTACACACTGTACTCACATAATACTGCTGCCAAATAATAATGTCTGTCACCCAACGTAGTAAAAAAATGGGGATATGGCAGTGTCATGGACACGCTTGTGTGTTGTACATGAATACGTTATATGCACTAAAACTATCTCAAACTGGCAGCGCTTCCCCTTCGCCCGCACGCGATGTTCCATAGTCCTTGCTTAGCGTAATAAGTTCTTTGGTCCTTTATCTATCCAGTGGTGTGATTGAATTTTGGATGGAGATGATAGATTTGTAGCTGCAACACCAAACTGTATCCTCCGATTTTGTTATCATTCATTTTTAGGGTCCCGTACCTCAAAAGGAAAAACGGAACCCTTATAAGATCACTTTGTTGTCCGTCTGTCTGTCTGTCTATCTGTCAAGACCTTCTATGTCGAGAATGCGTGGAGGTATCAAGCTGAAATCAGGTCTACGGTTCCATGAAGTTGTAAAAAAATCAAACTGCTAAGTTAACGTAAAAAAAAGATACGGCCGTTTATTCAGCAAAAAACGCATATTTCGACACATTCTCAAAGGAATCAAAACTCATAGGGTACTTCCCGATGACCTAGAACTATGAAATTTGGCAAGTAACATCGTTATATACTACAATCACAAGAATAAATCTCAAAACTATACATTTGTAATTTAATCTTAAAAAATGGGGGGTTTATATTTTTTTATAGGAGGTCGAAATTTCAAATTGCACATTGCAAAATATATTTTATTTATTTTTGCGACGCATTATTTCTTATTTATAATGAAAAATATCAAATTTATAATGATCCTACGTACGGAACCCTCGGTGGGCGAGTCGGACTCGCACTTGTCCGGTTTTTGACGTGACAACGTCTTATAGTTCGATGGAGCCGGCTGCACGCACGGAAAAACATGACGTATGCGGCGTTACCTCGCTCTGAGGCGTTCCATTAAAATTTTCTTTTGAAAAATGGAAACATTCCATCAGTATTTTCTTATGACGTTGTCACGTTCAACTATCGTCAGTAAACCGACTTTACGGACAACCGATTTTTTTTTTTATTTTTTTTTTATAAATACGTCTTTACAATTGCTCCCTATGGAAGCAATTGTAAAGACGTATTCACATCTCACGTCAATAAATGACAACAGTTACTATCGCAGCAAAGGATATAAAACTAATTTATACTGTAAGTACTTTTTTCTCATCGACATCTCAAGTCTAGGCAAAGACTAAAAATTTATTACCTTCATAAAATTGCATTTCCTAGGTTGCCACTGGTTTTCATCTATTTTCCAATTATTCTGAATATTGAGTTTGCGAATTCTGTAAGTGACATATAAATTAGATTTTTATTAACGATCCTAATTTTATTCCTTTCGTCTGTGCTCAAGTAGACGTCCTACTTTTCGCATTTATATAAATAAATGCGATTCATATAAATGAAAGGGGGGAGGGGAACGAGCATGTGGGTCACCTGATGGAGAGCGATCACCACCGCCCATGGATATCAGAAACACCAAGGGGATCCGTTGCCAGTTATACTCACTCACTCGCCGGAACACAACAACCCCTTACTGTAACCACTTCACATCAGACGGGCCGTATGCTTGTGTGCTACCCGACATTACTATAAAAACATGGGGCATGTGCGATTTGGATGTCGATGTCAACGCTTACTCATCCTATTGGTTGGATATGGGTATCAATCGAAGGCGTATAGAGTATAGACCATACTGCTCAACTGCGGGTTGGCGGAGGTAAGAATTTCCGGAAAGATTAGGATGTGCCAAATAACAAAATTTGGGGTGTAAGTAGTTCATCAACATCTTTGAACCAAAGCCAACTTCTCCTGCACGCGGTACACCCTGCTGACTGACAAACGAAGCTCTGGCGAAAAGAGAGGTAGGGAGCGTAATTGTAAGTTATCCGACTGGGGAATGTACTTTAGAATTGTTGTGTTCCTGCGCGTGAGTGAGGTCACCAGAATGGAAGGAGATGCTGTGTTGGCAGTGGGGGTGGCGCCTCGTGAACGACATTTTATGCGAGCGTTAATATGGCTACGGTAGCCGCTATACATCAAGCGGGCCGTATGCTTGTCTGCCACCCGACGTAGTATATAAAAAAAAAAGCTGTCCATCCAAATCGACTTTGTCTATCGATCTCTTTGCTAAATTGTACGTATTGGCATAGAAAGACTAAAAATTATAGCAAATGAAATGATATAAGTTGAATATTAGAACATAATAATATGTTATTGTAACATACATCCATTAGAAAGTCGCTATTCCTGACTTTTGTCATGTCAAAGTCAAAATTCACGGGCATAGTACACAAGCAGATAAGGTTGACTTTGGCTCTTAAGATCATAGTGAGAGACACACGCCCTAGAATGAGAAAGGTATTGATAATTTATGTAGTGTAAACGAGACGGGGATAGCTAAACCCATTTATTAAGATCATTAGCCTGGATCGACGTTCCGACTGCAAATAGTGTGAGGAAACTCCGTTACGAAAACTATGGTGTAGGTAAATTAAGTGTTATTTGTTTTTATATACCAAGAAATCAATATATTGCATGTAACCTAATGAATGTACTCCACCAACCTGCAGTTGAGCAGCGTGGTGGAGTATGCTCTAAACGCGTTCGATTGAGAGGAGACCCGTATACCAACAGTGGGATGATTATGGGTTGATCCCATAATGCCAATGAATGTATATAAGTAATGTATGAAACTTTAATGAATCGACATAAATTTACCTTACACCATCGCATTGTTGTACACTCTAATGGTGTTATTAAATAAATAAATTAAATTAAAACTCTTTCCGTCCATATTTAATAAATTTTAACCCAACAACCCGCTCACGCAATCGCAAGGGTGCAATTTAGGAGTTGTTATTTTGAAACATTATTGACATAACATAGTATAATACTTTATACGTAGTTCAAGTCCAGGGTTTAGAGATTTAACATATTTAGGTATTTGTGAAAGTGGATTCATGACTTCAGTTATTTATTACAGAACTTTTTATAAATACAGTAGCTTTAGACAATGACTTTCTCGCGTGAATTACAGATAATATAGATAACGATATGTAATTGTAATAATAGAAGACGGATATGTAAATGTAATAGATAAGATATATTATATTTACACATCTGTTTTTTATAAAGCATTTTTTTTACTACGTCGGGTGGCAGACGTGCATTCTTTCCAATACCAATGTATCGTTCCAAAAAGTTCTTAACATAAAAAAATATTTTATGATATTTTTTTACGTTGAGAACGACAAATAAATAAATAAAATAAATACACATTCTAGTTTAAAAAAATGTATTGTATGTAGAGGAATTAAATCGAATTACGATAAGAAACATACACATGAGTTTGAATACGCTGGCGTCAAAAACTATAGTTTGATTCAAAACTTGCATGCAAGATTACAATCATAGATTCAATAAATTGCTTAAATAAATAAAACTTCTTGGACAAATAACACAGCGGCCTCGATTCCAAAACTAAGCAAAGTTTCTACTATAGATACTAAATAACTGCCAAATACATAAAAAAAACACTCAGACCAAGACAAACAGAAATGATCATGTGTGAGATCGAACCCGCGGTCCATGATGTCATGAAATTTGTTATTCGACCACTGATCTCCTCAAGTATTATTTGTAACATTCGAATTAGAAATTAGAATTTTTCCCAAGTCCATAGTTTATCGAAAAGCAAGCAATTTCTAGAGCAAAAGGGAATCTGACACGTCACAGGCACCGTGTATTCAAATTGCTGCAGCCGCATTTACATGCGAAACGACCTCCGAGCACTGTGAACACGCTGATACGAACTGTCGTGCCTTCGTGTGATACCGCCGTTTGCTCGCAAGAAGTGTATCCTAAGTAATATTAACTAAGCGAGCTTCTAATATATGTATATGGAATACATGATCATTTAATATATTAAAGGCTCATTTAGTTAAAGTCAGAGGACTTTTGGAACGAAGTTCCTTATGGGACGTTGCGGAGTGAATGAGGTGACCAGAAAGAAAGCTCCCCTCTCATGTATAAAAAAAAAATAGCTCACCTTTCCCATTTACTTGCAGAGTGCAACTAAAAGTATCGCATACAACATTCAAAGCATTGTAAACATGAAAAAGTTCCCAATGCGCCGCTGAACCGTCGGATGGCTGAATCCATCCATCCTCTATTCCAGTGTTAAACGCTTATGTTTAATTCAGGAGATTGAAGCGGCAGTTCTGACTTCTAAAACATTTACCTTCACGTGACAGAGACGCCTTAAAGTATTTTACGTTGTACTTTAGGTTTAAATTGATTTTATTTTGTTATATTTTCATGATCTTGCTTTTGTAACCTCTTTTATTTATAAATGTCATAAATTAAAATATTGCCAATAGATTCGTATAAAATTGATTATGTTAAAAATTATCGCATAACGCGAGTTAAGTTTATGATTAAGTTTAGGGTTAAGGTTATGATTAAATTTAAGATTTCAAATTTTTTGAAACGTTTAGATTAAATTATGTTGCATCGTGTGGATAAAAATAAATAGAAAAGTTATTAGATAAGGTTTTTCCCGTACTAATATAAAAATCGGAAACTAAATCAGTTGATAAATAAATGTACAGCGACGATTCAAATATTGGGTGTACATGGGAACTTGCGAGGCGCGCGTTTTACAAGTTAAAACTCGACAATGGACTTAAAAACATATTTTTTTCAGATAATCTTATGACTCCATGTTCGTAATAAAATTAACTTTATTTAAGGCTTATTCAGTAAACAAATTAATTATTTACACCTGCCAATCCAGGGACAGACTTTTATATTCCTAGACATACATCTGGATAAAATAAATTCCAATATACTTCAATAATTTATCAATCAATCTATTTAAATATTCAGAAATGGAAAAAAAATGCACAGTTACTTGACGTTCCCGCGAAACTTCTTAGTGCATTTTCATTATTTACATCACAATTTACAAATTATACTGACAGCTGACAGATCATCCTGTCACAGTAGGACATTCAATTTGTTCATTGTTCCCGCGTTCACGGATTTATGAATGTGTGAATGAATGATTCACTCGGTTTCGAGCGAACGAAACGATGATTGATTTGTCATGTCATGCGAATAGCACAGATTAATAAATACAATACGTTTTATGGATGACGAATGTTAACGATTTTACATTTAGGGGTGTTAGTCCTTATTTTTAACTGACTCCAAAAAAGGAGGAGGTTCTCAATTCGGCTGTATTTTTTTTAAATGTTTGTTTCTTATTTACTCCGTGATTTATAAACCAATTTGAAAAAATACTTTTTTTTATTTGAAAGAGTATACTTCCAGATTGGTCCCATATTTTTTCATCATCATCATCGTCAGCCTGTATCTACCCACTGTTAGGTTTGTTATTTCATTACTCCGTCATTTATAAACCGATTTGAAAAAATATTTTTTCTTTATTTGAAAGAGTATACTTTCAGATGGGTCCTATATTTTTTTCATTATCATCATCATCAGTCTGTATCTACATACATAAATGTAGAGTAATGTTTGGAGTCGGTTTTTTTTTGTTGAAATGATAGTACATATACAATATTGAGATATAAATTGTTCATGAATACCTTTAAGTCCAAGCCAATTTTCAGCGAAAATCTTTGAGCTTATAAAATCGTCCGGTCGTTCTGTCAGTCCGTTGCCATGAAACTCAAAATTTAGAAATTCTGACTTCGGATTCGTGTAAAGCATCAAAAAGTAGTAATGTAAAGTGACCTTGGTTTTCCGATATAAATTCGGGATTTCGAAAAAAAAAATCGCTATGGTGGCGCATGCTGCGCGTCCGATGTTTTAAGATGTAAATGGTTCAAGTATCTATATGTATATCTATCATGCTAATAACCAAAGCTACACGTCATCGTGCGTTTTACTATTATAGATGGAAGAAACGAGTTGCTGCGTTGGCAGAGGAGGTGGCGGCACGCGAATGATATTTAATGTTGCGAGCATTTATATGGCTACGGTAACTGCCGTATGCTTATTTGTCACCCGGCGTAGTATAAAAGAATACGTGATTTTTTTATACTACGTCGGGTGGCAGATAAGAATACGGCCCGCCTGATATGCAGAGGTCACCGTAGCCATATTAATGCTCACAACATAAAATATTGCTCGCTTGCCAACAAACTCGATGCCAACGCAGCATCTCCTTCCTTTCTGGTAACTTCACTCACTCGCAAGAACACAATAACCCTCAAGGGAATTGGTATTTGGCTGCGGTATTCTGTGAGGTGGATGTACATTCCCCAGTCGGGTAGCTTACAATTACGCTCCCTACCTCTCTTATTTCTATAATTTCAGTTCATTAGTCCACTATTTACCGACACCTCAGTGGACTCTCCCGCCATTCGACTACACCATTGTCATGCATACTAATCTAATTGGCTTATATCACTATTTGCGGTGTATTCACGAGCTTTAATAACACTGTACGCATCACCTGAATTCAAAGTAGTATTTGCAAATTCTCATTACTGCATTGTCCGTGTATTATAATGTCACAAAGTGTTTTAATTTATACTGGTAATAATAGATTTAGCATTATGCATTAACGCATATTCATTCCATTGCTGGGATCCTCTTAATTGGTGTTAAGAACGTTCTCCACTACGCTCAACTGCAGGTTGGCAAAGGCCAGTTACGATCCAGTCTCGATCTCACAAATGTCACATTTGGTATTCTCGTAACACAATATGTAACTTCAAAATGAAATTTAAGCGGGAATAGATCGAAATATGAGTGAAAATTAAACAAACTAAGAATGTTACTTTGCCAACAACAAGAATTGATAATAATTGATTAATGAAACCAAGTATATAATTTTAGTCAATTCACAATTCAATCTCGATTCGGTCAACTTTCAATCAGCGTTCGTAGAAAAATTACGAGAATTGGCCTTCTGTGTTTTGAAGTGAATATCATCTGATGACAACAGCATAATGTACTTTTCGAAATACAGAGAGAGGTTATTAATTCATACTCATAATAATAGTATTTGGCAGCAAAGTCTTGCTATTCATATTAGTAATAATTACAATTTGCAGGCAATTTGATCTACACTTTCCACGCTTCCGCCATCTTATTTCATACAGACTATTATCCGCTGGCACCCACGGTGGGTGGATAACCCACCTACTACCGTTAGTAGATGCATGCGATTGCCGTGGCTGCTTTAGTCTTCTCTACTCCAGCTGCTGTGCTGGTCTCTGCGACTCTCTGCGAGGCGGCGGCAGTCGCATGTTTCTTGTATTTCAGATGTTGGAGAGTCGCAGAGACGACTGCAGCAGCTGAAGTAGAGATTATTATCGTACTAATCGAACTAAAGCAGCCACGGCAGTCGGGTATCTCTACTATCGGTAGTGGGAGAGTCTCAGTAGGCAACAGTTTTCGGAATGAGTCCATTTAAGAACAAGTCCTTATAGGAATAAGTCCTTTTCGGAATAGGTCATTTTCGGAACAAGTCGTTTTGAGATTAAGTAAATGACTTAATCTCAAAACGACTTGTTCCGAAAATGTAGTAGTTCCAGTAATGATTCCTTTTAGGACTCTGTATCCATTTCCGGAATAGGGCATTATCGTACTAATCGTCATGAACTAATTGGTGGCGGTACGACTTAAAGTAGTGTAGATCAAATTGCTTGTAAATTTGATCTTCGTAAAATAACACCTGAATCAATTAACTAATTAAAGGTTTTAAATAAATACTTGAAATAATACCACTTGGTAACAAAGGGTTTGTAATTCATATTCGTATTTTACAAATTAACGTCAAAAGTTTTATATTACACATCCGTTTGTTCCTAATTTACAATAATAGCGCAATTGCCGCTAGATACATTAACTTTAAGGTAATACGGATTGAATATAACAACCACAAAAACACATTAATTGGCAGATCATCATTACGAATTAAAATCCAATATGATAAACATTCGCTCGCAAATAAATTTCAATTAACATTATTCAAAACATCATATTTCAATTTATTTACTTTATTTAACATGCTTTTAATGAATGAAATGAGCATGTTGCTGAATTTAGCATTCATGTTTGTATTGTAATGTACTCAACTATTTGGCAAATAACACATTGATATTGCGAGAGCCTGTGTCTGACATTTTCAAGACTATGTCTCCTGTCAGGACTACCAGCGGAGGCAAGGCAAAAAAACAGTGAAGCTCACTGTAGTCCCGGGGGTAAAACTATCTCCTTGGAACTCGCAATAAATTTATTCAGTAGAAACTAGTAGGAGTAGGTACGTGGATTTTCCCCGTTTTTAACAGACTCCAAAAAAGGAGGCGGTTCTCAATTCGGCTGTATTTTTTTTATGTTTATTACTTAATGACTCCGTGATTTATAAAGCGATTTGAAAAAAACTTTTTTTATTCGAAAGAGTATACTTCCAGATTGGTCACATATTTTTTGCACATCATCGTCATCGTCAGCCTGTATCTACATACATAATTGTAGAGTAATGTTTGGAGTTTTTTTTTTTGTTAAAATTGTTCATCAAACTGTTCCACATTCGTCTCAAATGGAAGGTAATATCGATACGAAAGAGCGGCAGAGAACGACCATACTATACTTAGTACTATTACTTATATCTTATACTAACGTCTAACGTTCACCTCCCAAATATAGCAGCAATTCTTGTTAGAATTATGCGACTGAATCGCTGAGGCATGTCGTTAAATTCATCCATTGCTTGTTATGTATCGAAATGGCCAATATTACGAGACCATAACGAGCGTTGGACAAGATTCAAACGGCCCTGTAACGGCTATTGACCAAGTCGTTACACCCGCAAACTGCATGTTTGAAAATATATTCTTGCATTAGTGCAGATTCGAAGGGTATCTGTGAGAAGTTTTTAGGGTATCGTAACTAAAGGGTGCTAATGAAATCTGACGGTCATTGGACTTTAATTACTTGAATTTTTTTGGCGTGTAAGGTTTATCTACATTTTTGCACCAAATCTAACTTCACCTGCACGCGGTGCACCATGCTGACTGACCAACAAAGCTCTGGCGAAAAGAGAGGTAGGGAGCGTAATTGCAAGCTAACCGACTGGGGAATGTACCTCCACCTCACCGAATACCGCAGCCAAATAACAATTCCCTCGAGGGTTGTTGTGTTCCAGCGATTGAGTGAGGTCACCAGAAAGGAAGTAGATGCTGCGTTAGCAGCGGGGTGGCGCGCGCGATCTATATTTTATGTTGCGAACGTTAATATGGCTACGGTAACCGCTTCACATCAGGCGGGCCGTATGCTTCTCTGCCACCCGACTTAGTATAAAAAAAAATACAGAGTATTTTGTATTATTCAGAAATATTGTCCAGGAATATATCGCCTAGCCTAGAACAATTGATATCAAAAATAAAATAGGAACAACAGATAACTAGTCGTTCGCCGCGAACTAAGACCTCGGAAACTAAGGAATCTGCTCACAATAAGAATTGATATTATCAATGAAAGAAATCTATCTATATATATAAAAGAAAGTCGTGTTTGTTACAACACTTATAACTCGAGAACGGCTGGACCGATTGCCATGGTTTTTGATTTGTTGGATTTGTCTCCGTCCAGATTAGCACAATAACTATTAAAAACATTGAAAATATTTGGAAAAAAAATAAATAAAAGAAAAGTCATTTTTCCATACAAAATGTTCGTGGATGTCGGACCTGTCAAACGTGACGTTAACGTGCGTACGTCAAATGTATGCGTGCGTTCAGAAATGTGGGTATAGGATAATAAGTATTAAAACATTGACAAAATTGTCGAAAAATTAAATTTGAAAACGGATTGGGATATTTATTGATTTTCAATTAAATGTCAAATCGATTGGCCTAACTTTTACGTCGCGAAAGTTGTCCGTTGTTGTTTTGAAAATTGTTTATGAATGAATGCTTGAAAATGAATATTAATTGGTTGTCAAGTGTCATGGTACTTTATTTTGTGACATAGTAAAATACTGAACTTAATATTTACCCACTGCTGGGTAATATTTACCCACTGCTGGGTAATATTAAATACGGGTCTTCCTTCAACTGAATATGTTTCGAGCATACTCCACCACGCTGCTCAACTGCGAGTTGGCGGACGCCAGTAATTTCAAGCCGCCTAAAGGCCACTTGGCTTAACGACTGCCATCTAATGATAACAACCAGGACCGACGGCTTAACGTGCCTTCCGAAGCACGGAGGAGCTCGAGATAATCTAACGATAACAACCGGGACCGACGTCTTACGTGCCTTCCGAAGCACAGAGGAGCTCGAGATAATCTAATGATAACAACCGGGACCGACGTCTTACGTGCCTTCCGAAGCGCGGAGGAGCTCGAGATAATCTAATGATAACAACCGGGACCGACGTCTTACGTGCCTTCCGAAGCACAGAGGAGCTCGAGATAATCTAATGATAACAACCGGGACCGACGTCTTACGTGCCTTCCGAAGCACGGCGGAGCTCGAGATAATCTAATGATAACAACCGGGACCGACGGATTAACGTGCCCTCCGAAGCACGGAGGACCTCGAGTTAATCTAATAATTACAACCGGGACCGACGGATTAACGTACCTTCCGAAGCACGGAGGAGCTCGAGATAATATAAACTCATCCATGGACAGGCTACGGTTGACGTTGCTTAACTTGCGTGTACAATTAGACTGACACGTGCAATGACGCCATCGTGCTTCTCTATTATTTTCTATTATTCATTATATTAATTTCAAGACATCATAAATTTTGTTCAACTAATATGTATACCACGACATTCATTGACAATTAGGCGGTACGAAGTTCGCCGGGCCAGCTAGTATATATATAAATCAATGCCACTTTTCGTTGTAATTTTATAACTCAAGAACGGGCTCACCTATCCAAACCAAATGTTTAGGGTTTATTCTTCATTTATCACATTTTTTGTAACAATTGAATTCAATTAATGGCGGATCATTTTGTTAATGGGAGGTGGGGTAAATTTTGCTGTCAAATTGAAGCTTTTTTCAGATGGGGATTGTGCTGTCAAATTGAAACTTTTTTCAGTGTTGACAGTACAAGCATGTTGTTATGTCATTCATGCGGTCATTTCATTTTGGACGTGCTTCGACTTTATGTTGCCTGTTCCAGAGTCGGTATTCCAGAGTCCCAGCCGTTTGTTTATTCATGCTCAAAATGGAAAAACAAAGAATATTGTTTGTCCAAATGTTTTGGATTAAGTTTTAAAATAGCTAGCAATAAATAAAATATTTTTTTGTTTGAATAAATGAATTTGGTGTTCCAATTAATTTTTTTTATTATTTCACTTTATACGTAGCGAAGCACGTACCGGGCCGCTAGTCTAGTATATAATTTATAGTCAATTCACAATGAATTCAGTCTGGATTCGGTCAACTTACATTTTGCGAAAGTATATTAATTACCAGAATCGGCCTTAATTGGCCTTCTGCTTTTTTTCTGAATGCGGCCTTAAATTGTATAAAAAAGTATTTATTTATTTATTATTATTATTTGGGTGACTTACAGCGAAATAGGTGTAATGTATATAATGCTTTTGAGTAAAACTATGCTAATTACAAGTCTCCGCCAATAGAATTAAAGAATAAGAACAAACAGATAAATATAGGTATGTATAAGTTACTGCCATGTATAGATTACTAAAGAAACCAAGTTGTCATTCATAATTGTGCAATATGTAACAGCTACAAAAAGAAGTTACTCGCAAGATGCCTCTTTACAGTAGTGGTGCTGGTACAGAAGGTCAATATCGATACTAATGTTATTAAAAATGAATTACGCCTGTAATAGGCTATTTGACAGTGTTCAAAAATTGTATAAATTATTTAACAATATCCTAAAATACACAAAACTGTAAAGATCTGCAAACTTTCATTCTAATATTTTCCGTCCGACTTATTTTAGGGTCGATCAAAGTTTGGCGGAAAGGCCATTTTTAAAAGTATGAAATTATTAAATAAATATTTTTTCCAATGGAGTAGCAATAAAAAATACTATAACTTTTATTATGATACTAATTACATAAACGTAATATTTAACATAGCTGTCCTACAAATTTCTGACTTAATGCATACAAAATACAAACCTGTGACGTCATAACTCAGTAGCCTTTTGTATGGAGCGTTTTGGGAAAGTCCAAAATTGTGATTTTCAAATTAACATATCTCGAGAGATATTTGTGCCATCGAAGTAATTCTTTCACATAAGTTTATATTATTGAGACGTCCCTAAATATCAAACCGAAAAAAATATTGGTCAAATATTAATAGTTTGCTGTGTGCATTCTGTACATGAAGTCTCACTCGCTATATCTACTCGTATCAGATCACCACACAATCTGAAACACACGATTTTAATGTATTTTCTTCGTGACTACGGTATAAACGATCACATTTTCCTAACAATGCCGAAGGGCCAAAATTCATTTATAAAGACAATTAGATTAGAAATCTACGCAAAAACTTGTCGTACCCTCATCAGGACCCGAAGATTCCCTTTAGATGAAATTCGAGGTCACAATCGATTTTATGGATATTTATTGAGTAAACAGAAATATACGCTCGATTTCTAATCGATCTCTCAAGTCAAGGAACGTCAACCGTATCCTGTCTACGGATATTGCTGTCTGTTTATTTATCTCAAGCCACTCCTTGCTCAGGTGGGCAAGTTAAGCCATCGATCCAGGTTGTTGTCATTAGATGAGAGTGGTCAAAACGTCTTAAAAGCTTTGACCTCTTCTAACCCGAAGGGGATGCTAATGATTTCACGCTGCGTCGATTATGCTCTAAACCTCTTCCGTTGAGAAGAGACCTGTATCTTCGGGTCCTGAAGAGTGTAAAACAAGTTTTTGCGTAGATTTCTAATCTAATTGTCTTTATAAATGAATTTTGGGCCTTCGGCAATCGAATACTGTTCCCAATTCGACTCAGAGGAGAGGCGATGACTCAATAGGGCGGCAGGAAGTGTACGAAAGAAAAAGAAAAATGAAACAAAGAAAAAAAAACATTTATTTGTACATTACATAGACACAATTTATTATATATGAAAATTGAAAGCACAGTGTAATGTCGCAAGATGGTCCCAACTCAGTATAAAAACTGAAATCTGTGGCAGACACGGCACGGATTTTCAGTTAGGACCAGTTGCGATATCACGGACATACATGCTCAGAAACAACAAGATACAACAAACGATTTATACACAAAGAAAAAACGGGTTGCACTCCGGGAGTGCTGGCAGAAGTGAAAACTTGAACATAAATGTTGTGCATTTTTGAATATTTTAGAATGTTCAGAGAATAATTTCGCACGAATTGCTTTATTTAGCAGTATAAAAGTACTATAATTTATGTGGCCATATTCATTTATTGCGCTATCGTACACAAACATGACAATTTATATTACGTTAAAAACAAACAGCAGGAGCAGGCATACATTTGCACCGCGCGGTAGAAAGAGATGGCGATATTACTTCCTCTCCTACGCCGCGCCGATCCGCGGCGCTCCGTCTTAAATAGGTGGGGGTACCTATTATAAACCGATGCATTATAAACCGATTTGAAAAAAACTTTTTTTGCCACACTACGTCTTCCATCGCTACATCCCTCCCCACTCGACGAGTGTGTGGCAGGGTTATTACGAATTTTCGATCTAGGGGCCTACCGCCGAAGCTGAAGCCGATTACCATTGTATTTTTTGATTGCGAAAATCAAACTTTACCTTGGATTGGCGGTAATTGTGTTTATCTTAGTTGGTAGAAACTATAGAGCTCTACCGACTAAGTTGAAGATGTTTGTGATTTACTTAAACCTATGATCTATTTTGGCGATCAAAAAATTCAATGGTTATCGACTTCAGCTTCGGCGGTAGGCCCCCAGACCACGTGTCCTGACGCGAGTTTAACATTTTTACCCATCCCAAAAAGTGCACAACGCCGCTAAATAAGTTTTCACTTCAAAAAAGAAGAACTTAAAATAACAAATTATTCTAAGTATTGCACTGAAGAATTAGTATTGTACGAGTACATACTGTACGTAGTAATACTTACGTTGTGCTTCCACTATAGTTTAATTTATAACAAAACAAATTCAATTAATTTGTGTACAACCGATTGTGAACCATTATGCCTGCGTATAATTAATTGTTTAATGATTACCAATGTGCTCTTACTCGCTACCACAATTATTAAATTTAGTAGTCTTAATTACACGATTATAATAATAAATACAAATGTGTTTGTGGCAGAATCGAGTATTCAATTACCTTATTGAACGAGCTAGGGAAGTAAACGAGGTTTCCGTTAGGACATGTCGTGACCGACCGAGGAAAAAACCGTTGGGGTGTAAGAGGTTCATCAACATCTCTAAACCAAAGCCAACCTCACCTGCACGTGGTGTACCCTGCTGACTGACAAATGAGGTTCTGGCGAAAAGAGAGGTAGGGCATAGCGTATTTTTTAAGTTGTCCGACTGCGGAAGTACCTCCACCTCACAGAATACCGCAACCAAATAACATTTTCCTTGAGCGTTGTTGTGTTCCTGCGAGTGAGTGAGGTCACCAGAAAGAAGGAAATGAAGGAAGGGGCATGGGCTGGCAATGTATCGGTGACCCCTTGGTGTTGCCGATCTCCATGAGCGGTGGTGATAGCTTTCCATCATGTGACCCACATGCTTGTTTGCCCCCATCTCATGTATATAATAAATAATAAATAAATAAATATTGTCACACAAATTACACAGCGCCATCTAGCCCCAAAGTAAGCGAAGCTTGTGTTATGGGTACTAGACAACTGATAAACACACGTAAATACATTTTTTTTTTGTAAATACATACTTATTATACATAGAAAACACCCAAACTAAGACAAACAGACATGTTCATGCACATAAATGTTTGTCCTATGTGGGAATCGAACCCACGAGCATTGGTGTCGAAGCCACGTCATTGACCGCTACGCCACCGAGCTCGTCATATATATATATATATATATATTAATTGTAAGGCGGCTGTAGTTTTGCTCTGCAATGGACTGCCATGAACTTCAGTGTTTAATGCCTTGGTGGTCGGCGCGACACAGGAGACACAACCTTGAGAATGCTCGGCGGACCTCCTACTCCATTTTATATTTGATTATCAAGTCCATTACGTTATACGAGAAGATTAACAATGACAGCCTGATGCTCTTCGATGTATGTGCGATGTAGATGCGAACAGTATTCCATGCGAGGTCGAACAAGGGCTTTATATAGTTGAAGGCGATGTCGGGGTGTAAAATGCCGCCAGGTTTCTTTGATGCCACGGATCTTTCTAGAAGCCAGTTTGACCTTGCATTGCAAGTTGGCGACGGAACTGAACATCACTGTCGTCACCCAAAATGCCAATGCTAGGATTAACACTAAGGGTAGCATCACGTGAATTGTATGATTCTTTGGCAGCCGACGTAGGATTTAAAAAAATATAGATTTTTTTGATTATTAATATAATAATAATATAATCGTTTGTTTTCTATAACAAGCAAATGCTATTATAATACATTGAAACTTAAATATCCCAAATTAAGCGCAAAGCTTGTACTATGGGTACTAGATAACTGATATTTTACTTATATAATTTTTTTTTGTAAATACATACATATAATACATAGAAAACACCCAGACCAAGACAAACAGACATGTTCATGTACACAAATATTTGTCTTGTGCGGGAATCGAACCATTCGACCACCGAGCTCGTCAAAAAACTTAACTTGTAAATATCAAGTGCTTGTGAGAGACTGGTGCCTGTGTAGGTTCAGAGGAACCTGTGTAACAGCCCTCTTACCACCAACTCTTATTGCGATTCAATAACTGAATAGAATGTTTATTCATACCAATGAATAAGCGACTCTATGCAATTTGAAATAGAGTCGCTTATTCATTGGTATGAATACGCATTATATTCAGTTATTGAATCGCAATAAGAGTTGGTGGTAAGGGGGCTGGTCACCAGGCCATCTCTGTTTAACTTGATTTGAACTACATCGAATGGCTAACAAGGATACGGGTGGCCTGATATAAATAATTATAAATATAGGACAAATTACACAGCACTATGTAGTCCAAACCAAGCAAAGAATGTACTATGGGTCCTGGATAAATGAGAAATGTATTTAAATTTAAATTCATTTATAAATTATGATATTAAATGAAGCTGTTATATTTGTTCAGGTAGGCGTAAGTTCGAAAGTTATTGAAACACCAACTTAATATAAATAATGTTTATATGCTGTAACTCGATTTGAAAATGTAATTCAATAAATATTTGTACTGTCTACCACAAATTTTATATTACAATTGAACAACTAGAGCTGCAGAATTTGATTATTTTGGTAGCGCGCAATGGCAAAACAATAAATGATACCTAATAATGAACCTATATACCTGCCTATAGTTTCATAAAGGGCACTGATTAAGGTTAATTAAATTTGTTTATAGGCAAATTATTTAAAATTGAGCCACAGTGTAATTAATAGTATCTGCATACATACACTTACACTATACCTAACTGCTAGTGCACCCTGTGTGCCAACCTTCCGGCTATATCACAGGATTGCGAGTCTCTCGTCCAGTAAACCAACGAGACCTAGAGAGGACCTTTACCCGCTCCGCTCTTGCGCTCGGTAAACCAACCGAGCACGCAAGCGGAAAGTTTACAGGTCTTCTATCTGCATACATACAGTGTGTACAGTTCATACACACCCTGTGCTCTCTCGCATCGATTCCACCTCTCCTCTGAGTCGAATTTCGAACCGTTTGTTCGATGCCCACCCCACGCACACGTTCGTTCACCTTTTACACGGACAGCCATGTTTACGTAATAAAGTCGAAGTCAAAGTCAAAATTCTTTATTCTGTGGGCCCTCGCGGGCACTTAGACACGTCTTTTACAATTAGGTATATTTTTTTTTATCTACCAGCATTTCGGAATGACCATTGACAAGAAGAAATGCCGAAAGAAACTCTGTCAATATAGGTCTTTTTTTTCGCCATACAATATTATCATTATACATAACTAGCTGTCCCGGCGAACTTCGTACCGCCTAACAATCAATGAATGTCGTGGTACATATTAGCTAAACTAAATTTATTATTTTATGGATTGAAAACAATGAATAATAGAAAATAATAGAGAAGCACGATGGCATCATTGCTCGTGTCAGTCTAATTCAACAGCCAAGTTAAGCAACGTCGACAGTAGCCTGTACACGGATGGGTTTATATTACCTCGAGCTCCTCCTTGCTTCGAAAGACACGTTAAGCCGTCGGTCCCGGTTGTTATCATTAGATTATCTTGAGCTCCTCCGTGCTTCGGAAGGCATGTTAAGCCGTCGGTCCCGGTTGTTATCATTAGATGACAGTCGTTAAGCCAAGTTATTGGCCTTTAGGCGGCTCGAAAACACTGGCCTCCGCCAATCCGTAGTTGAGCAGCGTGTTGGAGTATGCTTTATACCCATTCGGTTGAGGGAAAACCCGTATCCATAAAAACTGAAGATTTCATAAAAATAAAGATATCCATAAGGATATCTTTATTTTTGTTTAATCAAAAAATTAAAAAAAAAACCGGACAAGTGCGAGTCGGACTCGCCCACCGAGGGTTCCGTAGGTACGTAGTATCATTATTAAATTTGATATTTTTCATTATAAATAAGAAATAATGAGTCGAAAAAAATTAATAAAATATATTTTGCAATGTGTACATCAAGCCCTTTCATATGATACCCCATTTGAACTAGTAGTTTCAATTTGATATTGCGACACCCTATAAAAAATATAGACCCCCTATTTTTTAAGATCTATTTACAAATGTATAGTTTTGAGATTTATTCCTGTACTTGTAGTCTATTACGATGTTACTTGCCAAATTTCATAGTTCTAGGTCAACGGGAAGTACCCTATAGGTTTTGATTCCCTTGAGTGTGTCGAAATATGCGTTTTTTGCTGAATAAACGGCCGTAACTTTTTTCTACGTAAACTTAGCAGTTTGATTATTTTTTAACTTCATGGGACCGTAGACCTGAGTATACAGTTCAAATTTCAGCTTGATACCTCCACGCATTCTCGACATAGAAATTCTTGACAGACAGACAGACAGACAGACAGACAGACAGACAGACAGACAGACAGACAGACAGACAGACAGACGGACAACAAAGTGATCTTATAAGGGTTCCGTTTTTCCTTTTGAGGTTCGGAACCCTAAAAAACGTTATATATTTAGTTTTGAAATCGGTTTAATCGTTTTGGTGATTTGTAATTGTCATTTCTTTTGATGTTTACTATGATTTCAGTTTTCACCCCAATCGATTTGACAGTTTTCAATTTTCAAAACAAATCACAGACAACTTTCGTGACATAAAAATGACACCAATCGATTAGACATTTTGATATTTGACAACAAATAAATATCGTAATCCTTTTTCAACTGACATTTTCATTTGTATGGGAAAATGATTTTCTTTTATTTTATTCTTTCGTCAATTTTCCAATGATTTTCATAGCTATTCTGCTATTCGGGACGGAGAGAAATCCAACAAATCAAAAACCATGAAAATCGGTTCTGCGGTTCTCGAGTTATAAGTGTTCGAACAAATCCGACTTTGTTTTATATATATAGATATCATAATACAACCAAAAAAGAAAATGGTATTCAACCAAAATAAGAGAAAAAATATAAAAAATTAAAAGTAAAATAAAATAGTAAAAAAAATAATAATATAAAAAATCATAGTATAGAGTGCATATACATATTGTATAAAAGTCTAAATATGTATATAAAAGTCTAAATAGTTAAAATCGACCCAGTATTTCTTATGGAGTGGTCGGGGTGTAATTTTTTTTGACAAAATTATAACAATCTATTATAAAAAGCATAGTAGGTATAAACGACACGGAATTTGTATTGAGTGACTGAGATGTGTTAGCTCGCACTACCTATCAAGATATTTCACACCAATATTTATGTAGTATGTAGATGTTCGTATAATAATAAATCACTCAACTTAACTAACTTGTCATTTTGGCTCGTTTGTTATTTGGAAATAGAAATGGTGTTCTAACGTGCGTCAAATTCGGCATTATGTTTGACAAACTATGCTTCGTAGTTTTGCTTGCCATTACACTTCCTAATAAATTAAATAATCATATGAAACAATACCGCAAGATAGCATTGCAGCTAACGATCAGATAACTTTACAATCTGGCGAAGTAAGTATACTCTCTACATTTATAGCGCTTACAATCTGTTCAGACACATATGGTATACAGAGTATACTTTACCAGATTGTAACAGCTTTACAATCTGGCCGTGTGGTTTCCGGCAGACTAGAATAGAATTACTCCGTTTCTTCCCGTGGATGTCGTACAAAGCGACTAAGGGAAATATATTATCAAATATCGATCAGGCCTCTCCAACCCGTTTGGCCAGCGTGGGGAGTGTAGGTCAAATCCTCCTTCTATAGTGGAGACTAAAATGGACCTGATGATGATGATGATGATGATGAACAGCGTTACAATCTGATGAAGTATGCCCCACCTTTACGATTGAAGAGAGTAGGCTGAGTATAGATTGTTGATACACAAACTTTTATCGCAAACTATATTTTTATGTCAAACTATTCGCAAGTTTTAGTGCCTTTTGACATGATCGCTGAAAAGCAAATTACAGTTTTACACCCTCACACTAATACAGTAAATGACCGGTCTAGTGAAGTGCTGTTCCATATTTACGATCCATTTCGATACTTTTATGAAGGTTACAGCTATAGCCTGATTAATAGCGGAGAGTATCCGCCTTAGCGATTGAGCACGATATATTTTATGGACTCTGGGTCTGACCGGCAGATGTGGCCAGCCTACTGACATTCCACAACCTGGGTCTCTGTCGAATTTTTTTCTCTTCATTGCTCCTATGTGACTTTTAGTTGGTAAATCAGCCCGATAGACGGCGCCCAAGTATCTGCACAATTAATCATAACAGAGAGGATGCATTGGTTGAAAACATTAGTCTTCAAGCATCGGGGTGTCTGCGTGGTGAGGAGGTTCCAAAATCTGTCCCAGCTCTCTTTATTGAAAATACCCCGGCCAAGCCGCCTAAGGTATTCATAGCATTTAACTACTTCAATACGTCCATTTTTACCATATTTTTACGATATCAGCCCCCTTACCACCAACTCTTACTGCGATTCAATAACTGAATAGAATGCTTATTGATACTAATCAATAAGCGACTCTTTTTCAAATTGAATATTTTCTTTTTCTTATTCATTGGTATGAATAAGCATTCTATTTGCATTCTATAAGTTGGTGGTAAGGGGGCTGAGCTAGAGATAACCAAGTGATTAATTTTGCCAAAATACTTCTCAGCTTCCCAGTTCATTATCTGTCTATACAATATATGTAATAAAGAGACCTGTAGGTACGTTTTGTATTTCATTCTTTTTCATTCCACGTCGGGTGCCAAATAAGGACACGGCTCACCTGATGTAAAGCGATTACCGTAGCCTATATCTTTGAAATAAACTAGTATTGCTCGTTGACACCCTCACTGCTAACGCAGTATCTAATACTTCAATTTGGTTTTAGATAATGCACTGCAATTTATCCGCAAATATTATTATATTCATTTTCTCAGTAACTTTAGTTTTTTTTCCTGTGTCTGCCCGTTTGAATGTAAGACACTGTGTGCATAGGCTACTTACCTATAATATATATTACCCTATGTTCAATGTCTTTGACCATTGAACCTTTGTGAACTTTGCGATTCTAATAACTATACAATAATTATATTACAATTAAGTTTGTATATAGCTGTTTAATTATTAAATAAAACTATTGATTAGCAGCTCTTTTGTCTACGTCAGTAAGCAAGGTACAGTACAACTAAATTATCTGTGAATTCACAGAAATAAAAGAACAGTGTGAATTGAATGGAGGCGCAACTATCTATATGATAATATATAACAAACACCTGTCAAAAGGTATGAAAAAAACTAGTTCCAAATTTTGCCACTTGACAGATAAGTTGGTGATATCACTACATAGTATAAAACAAAGTCGCTTTCTCTGCCCCTATGTCCCTTTGTATGCTTAAATCTTTGAAACTACGCAACGGATTATGATGCGGTTTTTTTTAATAGATAGAGTGATTCAACTGGAAAGTTTATATGTATAATATATGCATAACATAGTAGAAAAACACTGATAATTTTGAGGTTTCTAATGTGATGTCGTAAATAAACACATTTTTTTGCTCTTTCATTGCAAACGCTGGCTGAACCCAACGAGATAGATCAAAATAATGTAGTACAGTATTGTTCACCTTAAAATGGTCTACAAAAAAGTTCGCGATAGTATATGTCTATCTCTTAGTGGTAACACACAATAACCGTTATTTTATCCTTTGCTTTTTATAAGAAATAATGCCTTATTTACGAAGCGATTTTAAGCAATACAGAATTAATCCTTATCCAATTAAGTACCTTAAATACATTGCGCATTTAATATAGATCAATATGGCCCTTCACAGCATGTAATTTAAATGAATAGTTTAGAAGATATTACACATTTAAAATGCAGGGACATAACGGCTGTGGCGGTACCGGCCGCGGAGCCGGCGGCGTGTGCCTATAACTGGGGAAGGACTGGATAGGACAAAGCGCAAAGACCTTCTGTAGTACATTTAGTATCAGCATTGCACCCGTGCGAAGCCGGGGCGGGTCGCTAGTATGGTATATATCACAAACTTATTGAGTATAGGTGTATTTTTATTTTCTATACTATAATTTATTCATATGCGAAACGCCTATCGCTTTCTCTGAAGTGTCGTCTCATAACTACTTTAGTTTATGGCATTGTTAGCGCCAGTCGGCTCGTACCAGGCCTGTGTCACTCCGCCATTCGGCCGAGTTATTTACCTACAAGCCCGACGCGCCCGGGAGCACAATTTAGTCGAGTGTCACTCACGCGCTCTCGCACGCGCTATGCGACGCGACCAAGATGGTTAAACAAAAGCGTTACTGTTCTGCATTACATATGCTCTTGAAAATACACTGTAAACCATTTATATCCTATAGTGTAATTAATAACATTTTTTATTGCCTCCTGATAAATGTTAACCTGGTTTTATATTTTCATTTTGTTTGATATCTGTTATGGTCGAGCAAAAACCTGTCTATATTTATCCACTACCCGCAGAGAACATTATTGCAGAAATAATTATATATTTAACTTGTGCCTGACCGACAGATCAGTTTCGGGTACAAAATCAAATTTCAATCACAGATTTCTTGACGCTTCTTCTTTTACATGTGTGAAAAATAGAAGCTTAAGACAAAATAGGACTTAGTAAGTACACATTTTTACTCATTTAAAGGTTTTGGTCGTAACTGAAGGCCGGGCCAAGATTCGTTTTCTTACAGATAGAAAACCTGTTTCGTTCGGATGCTTAACTGCACCTATAATTAATATCTAGGTATATCTTTAAAATAACTTTATACCTAAAGTACATGTTTACTTGAACCTCATTACAAGAAAAACAATAATAATATTCTGCTCTAACACATTCAATTTTAGTATGTACTTCAATTGTGAAAATTGTAAATTGGCTCAAGGCTCCTGGACTATGACAGTTGTCCCACCGCGAACGAAGAACAAAAGCAGGTTGAACGAGACAAGTTGACGATCAGCATGAAGCCAGTGTGAAATCCGATAATTTTGACGCTGGGTTATACCTAAGCAGTGTGTGAGTGCCACGGGCGATCACTCGCACTTGTTAAAAAATGTACGCTAATTGATCTATCGGCGCGTGAGTTCTGCTGACATTATGACTTTAGTAGATTAGAGACTTAAAATACATACCTACACCAATGTTATAAATACTTTCCGTGTTAAAGATACATCCGAGCTATTATTGGGACAACGTGAATAGTAAACCTGATCTGTAAGTACGTACAGTCATGATTCCTGTTAAAACTTACACTAAAATTATACATTCTATCAGTGTCAACATTACCATTATTGTTACTAAGTACCTACCTATGTTTAATAATCACAGAGTATGATATAGTAACATAAATAAGTACAACAGAGTAATAAACGTACACATACGTAAATCTACTACAATTTTTGGTAGTTTAAGTATATGTATTATAATGAACATTAATAAACAAGCGTATTTACTACGTATGTATATCTACGCGGCTCGGTCGCGAGCGTTTTGGTTCAACCCTATGAGCGACACGCTGCCAAGTTACGTCAAGCCCGAGACAAACCATTTTGTAAAAGCAGCGGCTGTCGCTCGTAACGCGTTAGATATAGGGGTTACTTTCGATTGTCCCTGCCGCTGAAAGACTCAGGTACGAGTACAGCTGCAGAATTATTTTGGACCGTATTAGCGCGTATCGAAGGTTGATATTTTAATTGTGATTATTCCAATTGAGTCGGAAGTGAAACTTCTGTTAGAGTATATTATTCTGTGCTCGTACTTTAACGCTTCAAATACGAAGAGACTTTGTTGTACGATGATGTATGATTATGACGTCCATGTTATAGTTTTCAATCTAGTTATATGATATACCTGGTTAAATTGTATGTGCTCCTTAGTTATACCAGGGAAGATTCTGTATATCTTGTCATTCTTGTCCTGTCTAATTTCCTTTGAATCTAAAAAACTAAAATGTACCAAACGTAGTGTAGGTACGTGGTGTACCTAAGTAGTTCATCAACTTCTTTGAACCAAAGCCAACCGCACCTGCTCCTCTCTCATACATAAAAAAATACATACACACTAAGCAGATACGATATACTTAAAGCGAGGCGCTGTCACGTGAGTAGATATATTTGCAGTGGTGCTTCGCCTGGTTAATGTCAACTTCGGTCCCAGGCAGGCACCACTGTATATTGTCCGTGTTGTATGGGAGGAGGTTGTATGTTGTTAATGTCCTTCACTTCCATAAACTCAACCCTCAAGTGGCTAAATTATATCCACGCCTAAGACCTAGACCTGTTTCTCATAAGCTTAGCCGCAGTAGAGCGGCTCTTAGAAACATTACGCGGTGGTGCTAGCACCACCGGAGACTGCCCGGGCAAAGAGCCACTCGCTCGAGGCCCGTACGTACCCCTTGTGGGTACATGTACTCAGGTCAGGTCAGGTCTCGTGAGTAGATAAAAGACAGAGGGAAAGCTTCTAAGGAGCGTCCAAAATTTATACCCATTCTGGTAGGGTTGGCAACTTGGCACTGAAGAATAAAATGTTTTTTATTATGTAAGTACAAGTACACAATTCATACCTAGGTATAATAATTGTTAAATGATACATTTAGGTTCTTTACAAATTACATAATCATTTTTTTATGATTTTTAGTTTTCAATAGGTAATTTTGTTATGTCTTTTAATCGACTGGTAAATTCTAAATCTGATTTACAGTTTTTTTTAATAATATAACGGGAAGCAATCACATGACATATCAAATGTACAACTTTGCATACGTTTGAATAAATCATTTCCAATATTAATTGTTTTTCTGTTAGTGTTCATACACAGTACAATTATGCACCATATTTACACCTTTTTTTTATTAAATTATTCAACAATATATATAACAACAATAAAAATAAAACAATCACAGTCAAATTATATAAAATCAAAAGCAAAGTACTTAAACCCTGACGTTCGTCCCCGCAGCGACCGGTTTAGACTGGTTTGCCGCTCGTACGTGACGAGCGTGACGGGGACACGCACACACGCGCCTCATGCTTGTAGTGGTGTAGCTATCGCAGCGCCGATGTATGAAGCTTTCGCTCTGTTATAGGCTTATAAGAGATATTTATACAGACTCTTCGGTCTTACCTGTAGCAATGTCTTGCCCTCAACATTTTTAGTTTTTTTTGGTTTGCCTGCTTAAGTGTGTGTACTTAAGCGCTTATTACATCATCCCATTCAACCCTGACACAACTTGAAAATGGCATTAAATTGAGTATTGTTATTATTAGGGCGTTGGACGTGTAACATGCTATCACCATCTAATTTCATGACAATTTCCAAGTTGAGTTTGAGTCGGTTTTTTTATGCCTGCGCACGCATACACGCGCATCCACCACAAACATCCACGCTTTACACAAATTGTTGCACAGTCGTGTTCATTTGCGACGATGATGAAGACGTCTGTGCAACAATCTGTGCATGTTGGTACATACCAACCTACTGTTAACTATTACATAACTACATTCCGCACTGTTAACTATTACATAGACGAAGATACACACATGTGTATCTTCGTTTATGTAATAGTTAACAGTGCGGAATCTGTATGAATGGAGTGGCCGAACTCCAAAATTAATTCTGAATATCGTCGTCAATCCATATTCATCCCTCTGCTGGGGTATGGGTCTCCCCTCAAACGAAGGGGCTTAGATAAAGATAATGAAGATAATGCTTAATAAAGATATTTTGATTTTATTTGATTTAGAGCATTTTATCTTATCTTAGTTTTTTTTTTTTTATACTACGTCCGGTGGCAGACAAGCATACGGCCCGCCTGATGTGAAGCGGTTACCGTAGCCATATTAACGCTCGCAACATAAAATATCGCTCGCGCGCCGCTACCCCCGCTGCCATCGCAGCATCTCCTTTCTGGTGACCTCACTCACTCGCAGGAACACAACAGCCCTCAAGGTAACCGTTATTTGGCTGCGGTATTCTGTGAGGTGGAGGTACATTCCCCAGTCGGGTAGCTTACAATTACGCTCCCTACCTCTCTTTTCGCCAGAGCTTCGTTTGTCAGTCAGCAGGGTGCACCGCGTGCAGGTGAAGCTGGCTTTGGTTCAAAGATGTTGATGAACCCCTTACACCCCAAAGTGTGGGTCAGTCGGTGACATGTCGTTTAGTCACTCTTCTATGACTATCTGGAGACTTTTCCATGTACTTTAGTATGCCGCTTATTGGGAAGAGCCTCTAGTCCTCCAGGTCCGGGTGTGCCTTTCTTAGGATTTCCATTCGTTTGCCGGCAAGGGCGTCACATTGACACATCAAGTGTTTCATGGTTTTGTTGGACTTTGCATGTTCTGCACTCTGGACTATAAACACGTCTCATTTTGTACAGCTGTCCATGGCATAATGGCCCGTCAGTGCCCCAAGCATGAAGCATCCGTTTCCTGTCATGTTTATGTACCTGTCTGTACCAATTCCCTGACCCTTGGCCTATGGTTTCCTTCGAGTGTAGCATTCCACTCATCTTCTTCTATTCAGCCTGATGTCTAGACTTCGCCCTACTATTATTGTCGCATATGAGTGACCAACCAAGGGTTCAAGTCCCAAAAAGTTTTTGCTTGATCCCTCCCTTGTAAGTTCGTCAGCCCAGTCATTGCCCTCAACGCCTGTGTGTCCCAGAACTCAGACCAACTCCAGACAATTATTTTTGCCCAGTTTATTAAGGGCATACATACCCGCAAGAGTTAGCCTAGATTCCACCCTGTCTGAGCTCAGGGCCATAAGAGAGAGCTACCTGGCTGTCAATGTAGAGTATTCTCCACCACGCTGCTCAACTACGGGCTGGCAGAATTCTGAATATACATATACAAATAAAAAAGGCATACATATGACGTCTGAGAAAATAGACGCCAAATTAATTTTAACTGAACAAAGGAAAATCTTATACTTATTCAGCTTTGAACATAATGAAAACGTGTAACATATGATACCATTCTTGATATATTTTCAGTATAAAAAATACACTCGAAAATTATTTAAGCGGTAACAGAAGACTACGCTCCTACCCTTGTTTCGTCGATATTTAAACGAGCAACACAAATATTAATTAAGGCCTTACTTTTTTGCTTCTAGAAAATAAGACTTTTTTGTTTAAACAATGGGCGGTTTCATAGAAATGAATCGATAAAATGCTGTCGAAAAGTGTAAACAAAATGAAATGACTTGTAGGAAATATTTTTCATTTTTCTTTCGGTTTTACTGCAAACATAGTCATTAAATTGAAAACTATTCTTAAGTATACAATTTCCATTTTATAATGTTCGGTAATTCATGATTTCATCTACATATGAAAAGAATTATATATTTTTTTCTCATCGCGTCATTGTCTTTTATGATTACGGTTCGATCCCCGCACAAGATAATCATTTTTTTGGATGAACATGTCTGTTTGTCTTGGTCTGAGTATTTTCTATGTATTATGTAAGTATGTACATATTTACAAAAAAAAATATTTAAGATCAATTACACATACAGCTGTGTGGTTTCCGGCAGACTAAAATAGAATCACTCCGTGTCTTCCCGTGGATGTCGTACAAGGCGACTAAGGGAAACACATTATAAAACATCGATCAGGCCTCCCCAACCCGTCTGGCCAGCATGGGGAGTGTAGGCCAAATCCTCCTTCTGTCTGGGACAGACGAGGGAGGGTCGTGTTCCTGAAGTGGACTAAACATAATCTGATGATGATGATGATGATCAGTTGTCTAGTAGCCATAGCTTTGCGCTTAATTTGGGACAAGATGGCGCTGTGTAAATTGTCCACAGATATTATACAGACAGAAGAAGAGATACAGATGTTTTTATTTAGTTTCACTGAGTGTGTGAGAAATTTTGCAAGTTAAAATTGACTTAGAATGCAGACAGGCAGACAAATCTAATAAAAGTAATTGTTTTGGTTGTTCATTGGTCATGACACCACCTGGGTGTCATGTCATGGACAATCACTATTGCCCATGGGCCATGACACACTCCTATTGATGACTCGTTTATTAATATTAACTAATATTTATAGTACTGATAAATAGTAACTTCAGTATTCAGTGGTTTTGAGATATGTTCTGTTCGGCAGTATAATACATTGTCGTATGGTGGCTTGCTACATCACTAATACTTGGGGGTGCCATGACACCAATACCAAATACCCTGGCTGTCATGGACAATAACGATTCCCCATGACACCCATGTAGCGTCATTTTGGGGGGTTTTATAGACAATGAACGGTTTTCGCATTTACTGCTGGTTTTGGCAAGTTCGAATATTATTCATCATCATCATAATCCGTCTGTATGTACCCACTGCTGGATATAAGCCTTCCCGTATGCTTTCCACCATATACGATCCTCCACCTTCCACATTCAGTCATTTTCTTGAGATCTTCGGAGCATGTAGGGGCGTGTCCAAGGCTTTGCTGTCCCACACGGGATTTTTTTTATAACTCAAAAATTTGGTATTTATAGTTCTTTAATATTTTGATCTATTAATTTTAGGTTTTTTATTAATTTATGTTATTAGTAAATAAATAAATTGCACTGTATGATTATAATTATTTTATTTTCTTGCCCACAGGTCGTTCAGAACCAGGCATCGTACCTTCAATAGTGGGCTTTACAAAGGACTCGGTAGCCCACGAGTCAGACCGGCTGGCGCCTGGAGACAGGATCTGCAGTGTCAACGGTATCTCCACAGCGAGGCTCACCAATGATGAGGTGCTCAGGCTCTTGGACAATGTTGAGGAAAGAGCATCGTTGGAAGTCGAATATTATATGCCTAATTATGGTAAGTAATTATATTAATTGTCTTGTCTTTTACCACGAATAGTGTATATTATGGTTTCGTAGGTCGGATTGTAAATATAAACAAAACCATAAAAGGACCACTCATGTGTCTGTCTATCAAAGCCAGTTTCTCTATAGATACTGAAATGATTTAGTTGAAATTTGGTAGATAAATGAATTTATAATTCATCCTCACACATTAGAGCCTAAGTGGTCGCTTACTGTGCAGTTCCAGAGAAGTTTTCTCCCGCGTATGGTCAAGCTGTGGAATGAACTGCCTGACGAGGTTTTCTCAGGAGACTACAGCATGGGGTTCTTCAAGAAGGGTGTGAAGAGGTTTTTACAGGGTCGGCAATGCGCGTGTGATGCCCCTGGTGTTACAGGCGTTCATAGGCTACGGTGACTGCTTTCCATCAGGCCGGCCGTATGCTTGTTTGCCACTTTAGTGGTATAAAAAAAATCTGTTACCCAAACACGGCCTGTAGTACAAATAAATTTTGAGACGCCGTCAACCCTGATTCATCCCATTGCTATGATACAAGTCTCCGCTCAATCGAAGTGGTTTAGAGCATACTCCCACGCCTCTCAACTGCGTGTTGGCAGAGGTCTGTATTTTTAAGCCGCCAAGGAACACCGCCTTGACTTAACGACTGTCATCTGACTACAACAGCCTGGACAAACGGCTTAACTTACGTCACAGAATAGGCTACGATCGACATTAGTTAATCTTTTATCCGAAACCAGTAGACCTATATTTTTGACAAACATAATAGATATTTTAAATTACAGTACACCCTATAAGATTTTTTTGAATTTAAAGTAACTTGGTATATCCCTCAGTATTCGTCATCAACCCTTATTCATCCCACTGCTGGGATATGGGCCTCCTCTCAATCGAAGGGGTTTATAAGTGCTCAATTGCCGGTTGGCGGAGGCCAGTGTTTTCAAGCCGCCTAAAGGTCACCGACTTAAAGGCTGACTTAGATTAACGACTGTTATCTAATAACAACAGCCGGGACTGTCGACTTAACGTGCCCTACGAAGCACGGAGGAGCTCGAGATTAATAAACCCATCCATGGCTAGGTTACGGTTGACGTTGCTTAACTTGCGTGCTCGATTAGACTAACACGCGTAACGACGTCATCGAGCTCCTCCACCTCCTTGTGTGTACAAAATTATGGATGTGGGAGAAATTGATTTACTACGTTCAGTTTTGGGTTTTGGAATAAATTATTGTTGCTACTTGTCTGATTTCATACTGCACAACCAAATAAAAAATAATTGATGTTAATAAACCTACGAAAGAAAATAAAATATAGTAAAATAATTTATACATATAACATCATCTTGTGTATTTCTGTTGCCATAGCGGCAACAGAAATACACACGTCATCTGTGAAAATTTCAACAACAAATACTAAGAAACAGAACAAAATACATATCTAAAACGTTTAATGGTCTATTGCTGTCTACTTTAGAGTAGAGTATTTAGATAAAGATCGCCATAATCGGTTTCCAACGTGACGGTAGTCATCTGCATCCAACGACTCCTCGCGAACCCCAGCGCCATCAGTCCATGTTGTAGGCAGCCGTTCCATGCTGCTACTAGCTTTTTTTTTTATACTACGTCGGGTGGCAGATAAGCATACGGCCCGCCTGATGTGAAGCGGTTACCGGTTACCGTGGCCATATTAACGCTCGCAACATAAAATATCGCTCGCGCGCCGCCACCCCCGCTGCCATCGTAGCATCTCCTTCCTTTCTGGTAACCTCACTCACTCGCAGGAACACAACAGCCTTCAAGGGAACCGTTATTTGGCTGCGGTATTCTGTGAGGTGGAGGTACATTCCCCAGTCGGGTAGCTTACAATTACGCTCGTTACTTACGCTTATAGCTTCGTTTGTCAATTAGGAGGGTGCACCGCGTGCAGGTGAAATTGGCTTTAGTTCAAAGATGTTGATGAACCACTTACACCCCATGTGCTTATACATAGCCTCCACTCCAGGATAATTTTTGAAGGAACTTGCTGTTGAAATAATTAATATATAATAATGAAATAACTTATTGTTAAAATAATTAATTGCCGACAAACTTTGCTGCCTGGCAACCTGCTCATTAAAGTTATTGTAACAAGTTATATCTTGTATAAATTTGTTTGCCAGTTACTTTGGTACATTATTATTTGTTGGATGATTTTTACCTCGTAACTTTATATATTGGAATAGGTTCGGCTGGATCAGTATCTTTTAATCTACTTCAAAGTTTCAAACTTTAATAAAATATCCAAATTCGATCTGCGAGAAGAATGTTTTTAACCGACTACAAAAAAGGAGGAGGTTCTCAATGCGGCTGTTTTTTTTTTATTTTTGTTACTTCATTACTCCGTGATCTAAAAACCGATTTGAAAAAACTTTTTATATTTGTAAGAGTATACTTCCAGATTTGTCCCATATTTTTTCATCATCATCATCATCAGCCTGTATCTAACCACTGTTAGGTTTGTTATTTTTATACTCCGTCATTTATAAACCGATTTGAAAAAACTTTTTTTGACGTGACAACGTCTTATAAATTGGTTAGCCGGGTGACACTTCAAGAAACGCGCTCACGTTATGCGCTTACAATGAGAGCGAGTGAGAGGCACGCGTCCCGCCTAAGAGCGAGAGAGACAGACATAAAAAGTGAAAGGCATGCGTCCCTTCCACTCGAAAACATTTTACCACTCAAAGTCGTTGTCACGTAAAACTTTCGCCCGTATACCGACTTTACAGGCAACCAATTTTTTTTATTTGAAAGAGTGTTCCAGATTGGTCCCATATTTTTTTCATCATCATCGGCCTGTATCTACATCTATAATAATAAAAGGCTTTGTCCTCACTGACTGACTGACTGACTGACTGACTGGCTGACTGACTCACTAATCAACGCACAGCCCAAACCGCTGGGTCTAGAGATTCCAAATTTGGCAAGTAGGTTCCTTATGACGTCTAGGGGTGCACTAAGAATGGATTTTTCAAAATTCGTCCCCTAAGGGGGTAAAACGGGGGTCCAAAGTTTGTATGGGGAAACAAGATTACTTGGACTATTTTATTCTAAACTTTACACGAGTACTTCTATAGATATAATGAGTAAACACGTGTTTCAGGATTTTTCAAAATTCATCCCCTAAAGGGGTAAAATGGAGTAAAAAAGTCTGAAAATCGTCATGGGTATTGTGTTTATGGTTTATCGGGTCGCTGATTACGAAAACAACAACTATTTTATAATCCAACATAGCCGACGTCACATAAAATCACCCCTATAGGGGTGCGATGGGGTTGAAATGTCATAATATCAATATGGGTGTCGATTCTATGGTTTTCTGGGACGTCAATTACGAAAATGGCATCGATTTGAAAATATAATGTAGTGGACACGAAATTACTTAAAAGGATTTTTCAAATTTTACCCCTAAGAGGGTGAAACAGAGGTCCACAGTTTGTGTAGGGAAATGAGATTAGTTAGACTATTTTATCCTAAACTTTACACGAGTACTTCTATAGATGAATGAGTGAACACATGTTTCAGGATTTTTCGAAATTCATCCCAAAAAAAAAGGAGTAAAATGGGGTCAAAAAGTCTGAAAATCATCAAGGATATTATTGGTTTTATATTTTATCGGGTCGCTGATTACGAAAACAACAACGATTTTAAAATTCAACGTGGCTAACGTTGACCATGTAATTTTTTTAAACTTTGATTTATCCTTTTTAAGCTGATGGAATAAGACTTGTGTGTTGACTGAAGTATCCTAATAGGTTTTTAAATTTGTATTTGGCGTCAGTCATTGCTTATATGTACAATCGCGGGCGGAAGGCGCGGCGTTCTTGCATCCGTATTTAGTACAATTTAAGGTACTACTTGAAGGTGGTTGCGTTGCGTGTTAGACGATGAGTTGTTGAGTGACGACAGTAAGGGATGCACTGTTGAGGAATCTTTCTTTATACCCCGCATTCCGATTATTCCATCAGACCACCCGGTTCAATTTAAGAGGCTTCAATTTCCCATAAAGGTGTTTTGCTATGATCATTAACAAAGCTCAGGGGGCAGTCTCTAAAGGTCGCTGGGGTTGAATTGAGACAGGACTGCTTCTCTCATGTTCAGTTGTATGTAGCTTGCTCAGGAGTAAGTTCTCCTGGAAGCCTTGCAATTTTAGCTCCTGGTGCGAATGCTAAAAATATTGTTTACCGGGACGTCTTAACGTAAATGGTGTATGTTTGTAATAATAGTCAATACGAAACAGTCCTTTATGAGGAAAAAATTAAATATCTGGAATCTTAACAAAAATAGACGCAAATCAGGAGTGTTCCCGTAGCGAAGCACGGGTACTTTGCTAGTAGGTACATAAATGTAATGTTTGGAGTCGTTTTTTTTTTGTTAAAATTATTCACATGGGCAGTTATAAGGATTATTGTTTGTTTTTGCCACATACTCGTATTTAAACTTGAAATCACAACTTCTCTTTTGTCAAAAGAGAAATTAAGTTACATCAAGAGTGTACAATAGTGAGCTTATCTTGTCAAGTGATCTCTTGCAGCCGACACTATTGGCAGTAAAAGAAACAGTCACTTGACGGAAGATAATTACATTATGTGCGTACTTATTATTTAAAAAGGAAAAAAAAAACAGTACAATCAAACTATATTTTGACTCTTTAAACAGTAATAGCAGTAAGATTTTTTTTTTTAAACTACGTCGGGCGGCAGACAAGCATACGGCCCGCCTAATGTGAAGCGGTTACCGTAGCCATATTAACGCTCACAACATAAAATATCGCTCACGCGCGCCACCCCCGCTGCCAACGCAGCATCTCCTATCTTTCTGGTGACCTCACTCACTCGCAGGAACACAACAACCCCCAAGGGAATTGTTATTTGGCTGCGGTATTCTGTGAGGTGGAGATACATTCCCCAGTCGGGTAGCTTACAATTACGCTCCCTACCTCTCTTTTCGCCAGAGCTTCGTTTGTCAGTTAGCAGGGTGCACCGCGTGCAGGTGAAGTTGGCTTTGGTTCAAAGGTTTTTAACCAAAGACCTTTGAACTACTGATGAGTGAACTTATGAACCACTTACACCCCAAAAATAAATAACAATTCATAATAAACACAAATACATTTCCAAAATGTTATTGAGCGGAACTTTTGTAAACGCCAAAGAGTCATTCTTGGAAATGAATGGTCTCCGAAACCACTGAACCTATTTTGATTAAACTTGTCACAATTAAAGACGTCGACATGCTAGAGGTTTGTGTCGAAAAAAATTGAGATCGATCATGTTCTTGAGGAATGATCATCAAATACATTTTCCATTGAAATCAATGGAAAACCTAAACTCAGCGAATTTACTCAATCCACTCAACCTCGATTTCGGCCCCGTGGGCTAGAATCCACCCAAGTTCATTCTCAGTAACTTGTGAATTTTCTAAATTGTATTCATTCTCGATAACTTCTGCTATAGCCTTTCTTTTAACATTCTCAACATCTATATATATAAAAGAAAGTCGTGTTTGTTACAACACTTATAACTCGAGAACGGTTGGACCGATTGCCATGGTTTTTGATTTGTTGGATTTGTCTCCGTCCAGAATAGCAGAATAACTATTAAAAACATTGGAAAATTTACGAAAAAAATAAAATAAAAGAAAAATCATTTTTCCATACAAAATGTTCGTGGATGTCGGACCTGTCAAACGTGACGTTAACGTGCGTACGTCAAATGTATGCGTGCGTTCAGAAATGTGGGTATAGGATAATAAGTATTAAAACATTGACAAAATTGTCGAAAAATTAAATTTGAAAACGGATTGGGATATTTATTGATTTTCAATTAAATGTCAAATCGAGTGGTCTAACTTTTACGTCGCGAAAGTTGTCCGTTGTTGTTTTGAAAATTGTTTATGAATGAATGCTTGAAAATGAATATTAATTGGTTGTCAAGAGTCATGGTACTTTATTTTGTGACATAGTAAAATACTGAACTTAATATTTACCCACTGCTGGGTAATATAAAATACGGGTCTTCCTTCAACTGAATATGTTTCGAGCATACTCCACCACGCTGCTCAACTGCGAGTTGGCAGACGCCAGTAATTTCAAGCCGCCTAAAGGCCACTTGGCTTAACGACTGCCATCTAATGATAACAACCAGGACCGACGGCTTAACGTGCCTTCCGAAGCGCGGAGGAGCTCGAGATAATCTAATGATAACAACCGGGACCGACGGCTTACGTGCCTTCCGAAGCACAGAGGAGCTCGAGATAATCTAATGATAACAACCGGGACCGACATCTTACGTGCCTTCCGAAGCACGGAGGAGCTTGAGATAATCTAATGATAACAACCGGGACCGACGGATTAACGTGCCCTCCGAAGCACGGAGGACCTCGAGTTAATCTAATGATTACAACCGGGACCGACGGATTAACGTACCTTCCGAAGCACGGAGGAGCTCGAGATAATATAAACTCATCCATGGACAGGCTACGGTTGACGTTGCTTAACTTGCGTGTACAATTAGACTGACACGCGCAATGACGCCATCGTGCTTCTCTATTATTTTCTATTATTCATTATATTAATTTCAAGACATCATAAATTTTGTTCAACTAATATGTATACCACGACATTCATTGCCAATTAGGCGGTACGAAGTTCGCCGGGCCAGCTAGTTACAAATAAATTATTAACTCTGAAACGTATTGTTATCATATAAACCCCATCTCGCACTTTATCTCAACTTAAAACTATTGAAATTCTCTCTGATTGAAATGTGAAGTGTAATAAAATATAATGGAATGGAATGGAAGGTAATGAAATGGAATTTTTATTTATAATATTCTTATTTTTTGTCATTATTTTTATTTACTAGCATTTCGGTATGACTGACTGACCACTGACGAAGAAGAAGCTTGAAAGAAACTTACCAATATGGGGTTTTTGTTTAATTAATCAGATAATACAACAATTACAATTTAGCTTGTATATATAATATAATATTATATATGTCATATTGTACATGTACGTACACACAGTGCTACGCATGCTACACAGTATTAAACATTTTGTGTATATTATGTGTAGCATAGCCTCCCCAACCCATTTGGCCAGCGTGGGGAGAGTAGGCCGCAAACTCCTTCCGTCTGGGACGGACGAGGGAGGGTCGTGTTCCTGTAGTGGACACTAAAATGGACCTGATGATGATGATGATGTGTAGCATGCTTATATATTATATATTACTTGTAAACACAAATCGAGGCACATTAAGATTCCGACTAATTATCTAAATTATTGTACTCATCCTCAGTAACCTCCAATATAGCCTTTCTTATCATTAATTTAAGTCTTTTAGCATTTCTATCACTTAGATTTCTTAGCTCTGATGCTATGTATTCACCAAATATTCTATTGTCATCATCACTGGTGCTAATCGATGGACCGTTATTGAAATCGCTGGTGCTGACGTAAACCTTCTCTGTTCTGGACGTTTCTGGTTCGGCCTTTGTAATGAATGCATCTTCAAGACCATCTTCCGAGTCATCAGATGGTGATGATGATTGCATATCCTGCAACGAAATATTTGCGTATTTTAAATTTAAATTTTACTATTATTTATACCGATAAATAATCATAGGCCCGCCTTATGAAAACCCAGATACCGCAGCCTATGAAATGTTGTGAATTGTTGCAAAAATAACCTGATGATGATGATGATGAAGTCAGATAAGAGACAAGAATGCAGCCAGTCAGACGTGAAGCGGTTACTGTAGCCCTGTGCCGTAACCCAATCTCTGCTGGTAACGTTAGTACGTATTGAGTAAAAGAGTAGTCTGTTTTAATACCACGTCGGGCATATGGATCGCCAAATGTTAAGCGATTTCTGTAGTCTATAGACGGTAGCAATAAACGAGTATTGTTCGCGAGCTGGCACCACCGCTATTAACGCATCACATCCTCACGTTTGGCCGTGTGGTTTCTGGCAGACTAGAATAGAATCACTCCGTCTCTTCCCGTGGATGTCGTACAAGGCGACTAAGGGAATATATTAGAAAGAAAGAATACATTATAAAACATCGATTAGGCCTTCCCAACCCGTCTGGCCAGCGTGGGGAGTGTAGGCCAAATCCTCCTGTCTGTGACGGACGAGGGAGGGATTTTAGTCTCCACTACAGGATGTAGTGGAGATTAAAATGACCTGATGATGATCCTTACGTTTGATAACCTCATTCACTCGCAGGAACACAACAATTTTAACGGTATGTTTAATTGACTGCTGTCTTCTGTGAGATGGAGGTACTTCAGACGGACGGAACATGCCCTACCTCTCTTCGCCAGAGCCTCTTTTGTTTATTAGCAGGGTGCATCATCACAGGGTGTGTAGGAGCAGTTGGTGATGAGCTACTTATACCCCTACTACTAGTATAATAAATAATAACAAATAAATAAATATTCCTGGACAAATTACACACTACCATCTAATTCCAAACTAAGCAAAGCTTTAATATGGGTACTAGATAACTGAAATAATACATAAATACATTTTTCTTTTTTGGAAATACATACATATAGTACACCCAGACCAAGACAAACAGACATGTTCATGCACACAAATATTTGTCTTGTGCGGAGATCTAACCCTCGACCTTGGAGTCAAAGTGGCCATTGCTAACCATTAGACCCCCGGGCTCGTCATATCATATATCGTGGTTTATTTAATACACCTACCTACTAAAGCAACAAACAAGCCCGTCTGGTGGATCGCAGTTACCGTAGCCTATGAACGCCTGTAACCAGGGGCATCACACGTGCGTTGCCGACCCTGTAAAAACCTCATCACGCTCAGTACGCGGCACTTATTCTTCAATGTATGAGGATGAATTCCCTGTGGGTGGCGAGCGTTCGACTGTAAAAGGAGGCCGTGGGCATCATGTCAAAGAACTCCTGTGTACACACCCTATTGTACAATCGGTACAACACAGAAAGGGACGTCAAATCAAACTAAATCAAAATATCTTTATTCCTTGGACTTTAGCACTTAGAAACTTCATACAAATTAAATATAAGAACACTAGCAAAGTACCCGTGCTTCGCTACGGGAACACTCCTGATTTGCGTCTATTTTTGTTAAGATTCCAGATATTTAATTTTTTCCTCATAAAGGACTGTTTCGTATTGACTATTATTACAAACATACACCATTTACGTTAAGACGTCCCGGTAAACAATATTTTTAGCATTCGCACCAGGAGCTAAAATTGCAAGGCTTCCAGGAGAACTTACTCCTGAGCAAGCTACATACAACTGAACATGAGAGAAGCAGTCCTGTCTCAATTCAACCCCAGCGACCTTTAGAGACTGCCCCCTGAGCTTTGTTAATGATCATAGCAAAACACCTTTATGGGAAATTGAAGTCTCTTAAATTGAACCGGGTGGTCTGATGGAATAATCGGAATGCGGGGTATAAAGAAAGATTCCTCAACAGCGCATCCCTTACTGTCGTCACTCAACAACTCATCGTCTAACACGCAACGCAACCACCTTCAAGTAGTACCTTAAATTGTACTAAATACGGATGCAAGAACGCCGCGCCTTCCGCCCGCGATTGTACATATAAGCAATGACTGACGCCAAATACAAATTTAAAAACCTATTAGGATAATACTTCAGTCAACACACAAGTCTTATTCCATCAGCTTAAAAAGGATAAATCAAAGTTTAAAAAAATTACATGGTCAACGTTAGCCACGTTGAATTTTAAAATCGTTGTTGTTTTCGTAATCAGCGACCCGATAAAATATAAAACCAATAATATCCTTGATGATTTTCAGACTTTTTGACCCCATTTTACTCCTTTTTTTTTGGGATGAATTTCGAAAAATCCTGAAACATGTGTTCACTCATTCATCTATAGAAGTACTCGTGTAAAGTTTAGGATAAAATAGTCTAACTAATCTCATTTCCCTACACAAACTGTGGACCTCTGTTTCACCCTCTTAGGGGTAAAATTTGAAAAATCCTTTTAAGTAATTTCGTGTCCACTACATTATATTTTCAAATCGATGCCATTTTCGTAATTGACGTCCCAGAAAACCATAGAATCGACACCCATATTGATATTATGACATTTCAACCCCATCGCACCCCTATAGGGGTGATTTTATGTGACGTCGGCTATGTTGGATTATAAAATAGTTGTTGTTTTCGTAATCAGCGACCCGATAAACCATAAACACAATACCCATGACGATTTTCAGACTTTTTTACTCCATTTTACCCCTTTAGGGGATGAATTTTGAAAAATCCTGAAACACGTGTTTACTCATTATATCTATAGAAGTACTCGTGTAAAGTTTAGAATAAAATAGTCCAAGTAATCTTGTTTCCCCATACAAACTTTGGACCCCCGTTTTACCCCCTTAGGGGACGAATTTTGAAAAATCCTTTCTTAGTGCACCCCTAGACGTCATAAGGAACCTACTTGCCAAATTTGGAATCTCTAGACCCAGCGGTTTGGGCTGTGCGTTGATTAGTGAGTCAGTCAGTCAGTCAGTCAGTCAGTGAGGACAAAGCCTTTTATTATTATAGATGTATCTAAATCATTACTACTCTAAATCCGCAGAGCTTAGATTCACTTTCATCACACTATCTTGAATGTGAAAGTGAATTTAATTTAACTGCCAGTTCCGGCGACGGGGCTTCTTGAGAAGAACTGGCAAGAAACTCAAGGTCGACTCTTTTAATTGCCAATATCGTTGCATAGTGTTATAATTATTATCTGTGGTAATACAATATAAGAATACTCACTGATATAATAACATCGGGTTTCCTCTCAGCCGCGTTACATATACCAATCAAAAATTTCAGATCGTCAAAAAACTTCCACTCGCTATAAATGACACTGTCATCTATTCCATGTTCTATACTTTTCCTCTTAATTTTCCTCATTTCTGCGCTAAATTGGCACCTCAAGTTATGCAGTTTCCTTCTCACCTCCTCCACAGACGTATTGAAAACCTGCGCCAATTTATTCAACCCTTCAATTTTTTTTACTCTGTCTTTATAGTCTAAGGAATGCGTGTCCCATAACTCTGGCAACGTTCTATATATTTGTATGAAGTTTAATATTTCTTTGTCCTTCCAAACTTTCTTTTCTTCGGTTGACGCCATTTTTGATTTAAAACACGTGCGTGCGCTGAATCACTCGCGAGAGACTAGGTTGTTCCACTCGAGAGCGAGACAAAACTCTCGGTTTCGTTTACCTATTCAGAATGACTTCTTTGTCTGTACGCTTGAAATAGAATGAGATAGCATGTCTCGTGTTCGCTCGAGAGTTGTACGTTGTTGCGACTCCGTATCGCGCGAGACGAGTTTCTCTCTTTCTACTGCGCGTTTTAGGTACAGACGGCAACGTATACTGTTGATTGATAGGGTGCGAGATACGGTGAGTTCCAAATCGCATTGCCTTTGTGAATAACCGTATAAAATCATGATACTTGAAGCCACAGATCTACAATCTGATGGACTACGTACAAATAATAAATTACCTTTCGAATCAGTCAATGTAGTTTAAATTTAGGGTTTTTAAATGGCGCTATGGCGACGCCGAGAATATACAACTTCTATATAAGTCTACTTTTAGATTAAGATTCATTCATTGAAACCAGGGATTGAATAACCGAAAAAATTTGGATATATCGGTTAAAGGTATGACGTCATACCTTTAAATTTCGATACCTTAAAGTAAAGGTATCTTAATAATTTCGGTATTGTAATATTCCGGTATCGTTATTTTTTTAGATATCTAAATTATAAAATAAATGTTTTAAATTTCGATACCATAAAGTAAAGGTATCTTAATAATTTCGGTATTGTAATATTCCGGTATCGTTATTTTTTTAGATATCTAAATTATAAAATAAAGGTTTTAAATTTCGATAGCTTAAAGTAAAGGTATCTTAATAATTTCGGTATTGTAATATTCCGGTATCGTTATTTTTTTAAGTATCTAAATTATAAAATAAAGGTTTTCTTTCCACAATGTCGGCCGCATTGGTACGTAAGTACGCCAATGCTACCTACGTCGCGTCGTTGTCGCATCATTTTTTCGGTACCGAAATGGTTTTGGTTAAGGTACTGGTAATATAAAGGTACAATGGTACCGTAAAAAAATAAAGGTATTCTTCTTGTTTTACCGGTATCGTAACCACAATTCTCAACCGTTTTGGCTCTACCTTTATATCAAAACGATATCGTAATTTTATACCAGTACCATATCCTTATACCTTTACCGCTTTCAATCCCTGATTGAAACCAGAACGAAACAAGTTATAAGTTAATTAAAAAAGTCAAAAACCCGACTGCACCATAGTAGATTTATTAATCACGCGTAACAATAATATAATTTCATACAAGCGAAGCCGCAGGCAAAAACTAATATATCAAATATATATTTGAAATCAAGTCATCGAGACCTTTATTTTGATACCCATATAGATATATTTAGAAAAAGAAAAAAAAATACTGCAATGACCATTTTGCGGCTCACAGCCGACATATAGATTTTTTTCATGTTTGATGTAGCCTATGTCAGTCTCACAGCGAATACGAATCTAACGACACCTCTCAAGCTAAAATCCATCCAGCCGTTCAGGCTGCAGAGCGTGCCAAACAATTATACATACATACAAACATACATACATACTCTCGAAAAACATAACCCTCCTTCTGTCGCAGTCGGGTAAAAAGATACAAATCTATAGAATGAGATTTATGGGTCTCGCACACTTCTCACGAATTGAGGAGCTCAATGGCATCGTTGCACGTGGCAGCCTAATCGATGAAGCAAGTCAAGCAACCCGTCCATGGATGGGTCTATTTTATCTCGAGCTCCTCCGTGCTTCGGAGTGCAAGTTAAGCTATCGGTTCCGGCTGTTGTCGTTAGATGATAGTCGTTAAGCCAAGTCAGTGGCCTTTCGGCGGCTTGAAAAGACTGACCTCCGCCAACCCGCAGTTGAGCGGCGTGGTGGAGTATGCTCTAAGTCCCTTGAGAGAATACCCGTATCCCAGCAGTGAGATGAACAAGGTTTGACTAGAAAAGTATTTTTTCCTGCTGTGTAAAGGCGTCGCAAGAGTGTTTTTTTTTTAAGTACATGTTTAGCAACGGCGAGCACTAGCTATGTCTTGTCTGCTCTTGATGAATTCTAATTACCCCTTTTTGTTGCAGCCTCCCAAAACTCCCTGTACATCACCACCAAGCTAGCAGAGGTTCCAGTGGAAAAGGTGAACGGTTCCCTTGGCATCACTATCAGAGGTGGCCTGCCAGAGAACTCTGCCCCCAGCGCCGACCTGGTCCTCAACAGCAGGTCACTAGATGCTCAGCCGTTGGTGGTCACCCACGTTCGACCTGGAGGAGCAGCGTATAATACCTCTAGAATCAAACCTGGTGATAGACTGCTGAAAGTAGATCATGTAAGTTAGTATATTCTTTATTGCATATAAATTATACATAATAAAATTGTCGTGCCACAGTGTCAGTTACCATACTCCTCCGAAACGGCTTGACCGATTTATATGTATATTCAGTAGGTCTGAGAATAGGTTTTTATCATTTTTTTATGGCAAAACAACGTTTGCCGGGTCAGCTAGTTATACAAAACTATAATTAGGAAAGGTTTCTTTCCACCTATCTCTAGAAATAATAATAGAAACAACAAAAAATAATAATTATAATATATGTATTGCCCTTATCAAATCGATTTATTCCGTTCTAATACCAAAAACTAATACCACTGGTATTTGTTTGAACTCATATTTATTTTCTATTCCAAACGGATACCACTCTTTAAATAATTAAATTTTATGTGCGAACGAATACCAACAACATGAATTTGGTACAGTCGGTTCAGTAAAACCTAATCAAATTTTTGTTTTTTATTATGTGATCGTAATATAATGCTTAAACTTTCCAAATTTACTTGATTCCAATATTTTTATAAAGGTATAGGTAAGAGTAGTGCAAGTGTAAGTATCTTGCAATTTTTTATACCAGCGAGATAGGGTGAGTTTGCTATAATGTTCCAAAATTCGAAACAACCTGTCAGATTTAAGTATGACTGCGAGGTCTAAAATATTTTATTGTCTGTCTATTGTAGAAAAATGCTGATTCATTCCTATGTAGGTAATAAGTGACTGACTTGATTACACAAAAAGTTGATATTCTGTGATATTTTACAATTTTTTAGGGTTCCGTACCTCAAAAGGAAAAACGGAACCCTTATAAGATCACTTTGTTGTCCGTCTGTCTGTCAAGATCCTCTAAGTCGAGAACGCGTGGAGATATCAAGCTGAAATTTGAACTGTATACTCAGGTCTACGGTCCCATGAAGTTGTAAAAAAATTAAACTTAAGTATACGTAAAAAAAAGATACGGCCGTTTATTCAGCAAAAAACGCATATTTCGACACATTCTCAATGGAATCAAAACTCATACGGTACTTTCCGTTGACTTAGAACTATGAAATTTGGCAAGTAACATCGTTATAGACTACAAATACAAGAATAAATCTCAAAACTATACATTTGTAATTAAATCTTAAAAAATAGGGAGTTAGATTCCTGAACTATAATGATCCTACGTACGGAACCCTCGGTGGGCGAGTCCGACTCGCACTTGTCCGGTTTTTTTTTATTTAAGGTGATTTGTTTTTCGTGAAAAAATTGCCTGACATAGTTACATAAGTAGCCGTAAATAATTACATACATATCTAGTAATAACTATGTCAGGTAATTTTTATTATAAATTGAGAGCTGATTTTCTGAGCTGATTGTCTAATTTAAAATCTAAAAATCTAATCTAAAAATCTAGCAAACATTTTATTTATTATGATTATGAATGAATAAATGAAATGTTTGCTATCTAAATTTTATTTTTTTGGATTTGACTGGTTTTTCTTTTCAATTAAAGGTCTTAAAATAACATACAAATTATTTTTACTGACTGTACCTTATATCATTGAACTTGGTTTGGTATTAGTTTGAACAATGGTATCCGTTAGGAATAGAATATAAATATGAGTTGCAACAAATACCAGTGGTATTAGTTGTTGGTATTAGAATGCAATAAATCCTCAAATCGGTCACTCTTTGATAATGATCGTGGCTATGACGGAACGGACGGAAGCGTTGCAGCAAGCCCTTTGAGTCTTCTGCCTAATAGAGATCTTGAGACACTGGCGTTTGTAACTCTTCAGTCACCTGGGGGGCTAGCCAAATGGCAGTTTGCGAAGTAGAAAAGCGTAGCGATCGCTAATTTGAACTGTGGAGCTCATACTAAAATGTTCGAATTGACAAATGTCACGTGATCTATCTAACGTTCGTTACGCTACGAATTACATACACTTGGCTAGGGGGCTGGTCAGGTTATCTTTTAGGGCTTCTATGTCGCTTTCCAGTTATAAATTCTATTTTTTTTCCTTTCTTTCTTTTGCAGATATCACTAACAAACAAAACACTGTCAGAAGTCCATCAAATACTACAAAACTGCCCACAAGTCACCAGTCTAACGATAGAATACGATGTCTCTATCATGGAATCCGTTAAGTTGGCAACGGGACCCCTTCTTATAGAGATCGAGAGACCGTGCAATGAGGACTTGGGAATATTCCTCACGAATCAGAGGTACTCTGACGAAGTATACAGTTCTGGATCAGAAACTTATCAAAGAGTTGGCAGCTGTAATGCCATATATATTGACAGTATACTACCAGCAAGTATAAGTGACAGGTAAATTATATTTTATTTACTTTATATATATTTTTATACTACGTCGGCATACAAACATACGACTCGCCGAATTTTAAGATGTTACCATAGCCATATAAATGTTCGCAACTTGAAATATCGCAAGCGCGTTGCAACCCGCGTTGCCAACGCAACAACTCCTTCCATCCTAGTGACCTCCACCTCACAGTATACCGCAGCCAGGACTATAGATTGGCAACGGATCGATATTGGCAATTAAAAGAGTCGGCCTTGAGTTTCTTGCCAGTTCTTCTCAAGAAGCCCCGTCGCCGGAACTGGCACTTAAATTCGCTTTCACATTCGAGATAGTGTGATGAAAGCGAATCTAAGCTCTACGGATTTAGAGTAGTAATGATTTATACATGTTCTTATGTTTAATTTGTACGACGTTTCTAAGTGTAAAGACGTTTCAAAATATCTTTATTCCTTGGACTTTATAAAGTCTTAAATAAAGATATTTTGATTTTGATTTTTTGATTTTGATTTTGATCGGCGATCCCTTGGTGTTGCTGATCTCCAAGGGCGGTGGTGATTGCTTTCCATTATGTGACCCACAAGCTCGTTAGCCATCTCTAATATCTATAATATAAAAATGAATCGCTGAGAATCTCGACAACAGCTGAACCGATTTCGCAATTTTTTTTTTTAGAATATTCCTTGAACCTTGTACTTCAAGAAATGGTTCTTACGCAGAGAAAATTAAAAAAAAAATGCCTGAAAAAGTCTAAAAACAACACTTTTAAGTTTATTAAATACTTAAAAGTCCATTTGAACTTTAATACCATACCATAAAGTTCAAATTTTAGTGGAGAGGTTCCGGGAAGGTAAAACAGTTGATCGACGTTAGTTACTCCTTACTTCCTACATAAGACCTTGTTCTGTGTTCGAAGCTATTTTTAACCGACTCCAAAAAAGAAGGAGGCTCTCAATTCGGCTGTATTTTTTTTTTTTATGTTTGTCGAATTCAATATAATTGTTAAGAAGACAGGACAATATCTGGGTCAGCTAGTACCTATATAAAAACATGTAAATTATCTTTATCATAATTTATTACGTATGCGACGGGGGCCTTACCACAAGCTCTAAACGCAGGAATGGAACTATGATGGTTGCGTATTTATCAATGAATTTCATTCATAAATTCGCAACCATGATGGTTCCATTCCTGCGTGGTAAGGCCCCTGATTTCCATACTAAGCTAAGCGTTCGAATGCTTACTGTTGACATGGCGCATCACGGATAGATCCCACGTCTACCATAAACTTTGTGTATGTTCCAACATCTATACCATGTTTTATACCATTCTACATCAAAGATGTCTAAGTTAATAATTTCAGTCACCTGAAGCCAACCTATAATAATTCAACATGTGTACTTAATTAACATGTACTCAATTTCAAAACTGTAGAACCTATATCATCCCTGAATAAACATGATATGAGAACGTATGACCTCTATGGATATCAAGTTGAACCTGAAAGCAAGTTTCAGTACGTTCTTAAGGACGCTCGAAAGCCAGACAACTAGCTAGCTTGTTATATGTACTGGGTTGGCAGGTTAAATTCTGTTTTGACTTGGCCACTTAATATTGTAAGTACATCGATGGCTGTATGGTGTAAGAAGTAAGTCATTCAATAATGCTAGAATTGAGTGATTATTGTATACGGTCTATTCTTAGTAGAATCACACCACGGCCAATCCATACAAACGTCGCGTCGTTTACTACAGAAACAATGGCGCCTGTACAGAGCATTTATGAGTGTGTGTGCTTGCGGCGCCATATAACTGTTCCAGATTCGTCTCAGAGGGGAGGTAAGATAAGACAAGAGACCGGCAGGGAGTGGACATACTATACGAAGTACTATTACCTATACTGTGGTAAAACGTTAGACTTATTTAGAGTTATCACGCAAAAGAAAATTATTAACAGATACAAAAAATACGACTGAAAATTCTCACAAAAGTTTTTCAATATTTTTTCCCTGACGTCATATTGCCCTGTCACTTTCACAGCTGTGGTGAATCAAGTGACACCTTATATGTTGAAATCCGTCGAGCGGTTTACGAGTATGCTATAGAGTGTGCCAAAGAAATATACATACACTAAAAAAAAATTGGTTATCTGTAAAGTCGGTTTACGGACGATAATTTTACGTGATAACGTCATAAGAAACACAGGTCAATCCTGCCCCTCTATCGGTTGTACCGCGCTCTCGCTTGCACGCTCGGCTCAGGCGGAACGTGACAATGAGATATGCTTTTTCGTGCGTGCAGCCGGCAGCGTTCATCGATATAAAGGACGTTATCACCTCAATATAAAACTCTCTTTTTTGTCAGTAAGGAACTGTTATCATGTCGGTTTCTTAGGGGCCTATTTCTTAGGAACGCGTAGAAGTATCAAGTTGGAATTTGTATCAAATACGTAGAACTGCAATCTCTTGGAACTACATCCTGTAAGATTGAGAACAATTTTCTTAATATTAAAGTATTTTTTTATACTTGCAGTTTAAAGTTTACTTGCAGTTGAAAAAAAAAACTATCTATAAGTTTATATTGTACATCTTATTGACCGATAAAGTAAAGAAGGGTTATTTTTTTCTTTTGCAGTTGGTTAACTTAGGTCAATTAGTACGAATTAGCAATCAAGACCAAGACTAAATTAGATTTAGCTAGTTAAGTACACAGCTCGATTGGCTAATGTTGAGCACACACTGAATTCGACGAGAGAACAAGTTAGTTTACTAAATGAGATAGGGAACAGTAAAAATCTGGTTCAGTTTCATTGTTTTTTTTTATATTCTTCGACGAATTACACACTGCCAGTCCTAAACTAAGCAAAGCTTTGTACTATGGGTACTAGATAACTTATATTATACTCAAAATACTTTTTCATTTTTAAATACATACATAAAATACATAGGAAACACTCAGACAAACAAACATGTTCATGCACACAAATAGGTATTTATCTTGTGCGGGGCGGGCATCAAACCCGCGATTCCGGAGTCAAAGTGGACATGGTTAGCCATTCGACCATCGGTGTCATCGGGGTTTTGATGATGGGATGTAAGACGCTGATTGTCATGTTTAAACCAAGGCCAACCTTACCTGCAAGTGATGGACTCTGCAGAATAGCTCACGAGCCTCTGGGATATAAGTGGCACACCACGATCTTTAGAGTCAAAGCCAACGTTACCTGTTGGAAAGTTTATACTGTTGATTGTTCATGCACTTGGTGGAACATTATTATTATAATGTTATAATAAAGCACTTGTACTGTTCCACGTTATTACATTTATTTTTATTTTTACCGACCGGTTTCGCCGTTAAGGCATTATCAAGGCAAGTTGGTGTTTTTGTTTCTACTCCATAGGGAGTAGAAACACAAAAGGGGCTCTGGCACTAGAGAGGTACGGTACAACGTATTTGTAAGGTTCCCAACTGGGGGCGTACTTCCACCTCACAGAATACCACAGCTAAATAATAATTATCTTGAGCGTTGGTTGTCAATCAGCAGAGTCCACCACGTGCAGGTGATGTTCGTTTTGCTTCAAGGATGATGATAAACTGCATACACATCAATTTTGTTGCCCTATACCCACATTTAGATCAAAATACCTAAAAATATACGGATAAAAATAACTCAATCTTAACTTTTCAGATGCGGAGCATTACACCCTGGTGACCAGCTCCTAGCCTTCGATGACCACGTCATTGAGGGAAATAACTATACTGCTGAGGAAGTGATGTGTTACTTGGAGAACAGTGAAGGTGGCTTCACGAGGTTGCATATAGCGCCGAGGCATATCATCGGTCATGGAGGAAGGTATACTAGAGGTCAGTATATTATTAATAATAATAAATATTCCTGGACAAATTACACACGGCTCCCAGTCCCAAACTAAGCAAAGCTTGTACTATGGGTACTAGATAACTGATATAATACATTCTTTTTTAATGCATAGAAAATGCCCAGACCAAGACAAACAGACTTGTTCATACACACAAATATTTGTCTTGTACGGGTATCGAACCCGCGACCTCGGAATCAAAGTAGCCATTGCTAACCATTCGACCACCAAAGCTCGTCAAATATAATAAAATATATATGTTAAGGCTAAAGTAAGCATATACAGATAGATATAAAATTGCTTTTGTAAAGGGTATGAGTACCTCACCTCTCTCTATCTCTCCAAAAACAAGTCAAGTTTCTCTGGCTTTGCTCGCTCAGTTTTGTTGATCGCAAGCATAACTAACTACTACCACACCCCGGCCACTCCATGCAAATGACGCGTCGTTCACTATTACATAAATAATGACGTCTGTACAGAGCGAGAATGAGCGTGTGTGCGTGCGGCGCCATACAAACTGTTAAAGATTTGTCTCAGAGGGGAGGTGAGGTCGACACGAGAGAGCGGCAGGGACTGTCCATACTGTACGTAGTACTATTACTTATACTGTGCTACTACCGTAACCCAACTATGTCAATAAACCGTCAAATATGTATTTTAATTATTATCTATATATATAAAAATCAATGCCACTTTTCGTTGTAATTTTATAACTCAAGAACGGGCTCGCCTATCCAAACCAAATGTTTAGGCTTTGTTCAGACTATTTAGTAGATGGTTTATGTGAAGTTTGCACAAAATTGGTAGAGCGGTTTTTAATTTATCACATTTTTTGTAACAAATGAATTCAATAAATTGCGTATCATTTTGTTAATGGGGATTTTGCTGTCAAATTTAAACTTTTTTCAGATGGGGATTGTGCTGTCAAATTGAAACTTTTTTCAGTGTTGACAGTACAAATTATTTCACTTTATACGTCGCGAAGCACGTACCGGGCCGCTAGTTTAATATAAATTAAACATATTAAGCATTTTCATTCGTCGTTACGCGTGTCAGTCTAATCGGACACGCAACTTAAGCAATGTCGACCGTAGCCTGTCTATAGATGGGTTTATATTATCTCGAGCTCCTCCATGCTTTGGAGGGTACGTTAAGCTGTTGGTCCCGGTACTTGTCATTATATGACAGTCGTTAAGCTAAGTCTTGCCTCCGCCTAACCACAGTTGAGCAACATGGCGGAGTATGCACTAAACACATTTGAGTGAGGGGAGACCCGTATCCCAGATGTGAGTTGAATACAAGTTGACGATGAATCAAATTATAGATTGGTCTATAATTTGAGTCATCGTCAATCGTCGGTAATGGTAGAATGTCTATAGATTGGTCTACAGACCAAAAAGCTATCTGAAATATTTTAAATTTCAATGAAATATTCAGTTACTAATATAGCGCTTACACACTAGCAACGCAGCAGGTCTCGATAACTTCGCCATACTGAAACTCAAAAGGGTTTTCGATCTCTGACATATTCATCCAACTTTTGCTAAATAAATGTTCAAAATACCGCAGATACGTCAAATACGACGAAGGTACGCGAGTTAAACTCCAATATCAACTAACGCTCAGTTCGTCGGATATACTTAATGATTACCCAGTTAATTCTTCGTCAGCCCAGGGCGAAGTTGTTCTGAATAGCCCAACTTGAAAGCAAACTAGCTGAATAAGTGATAAAAGTTAAGAGCGACAAGCGGTTTTATTTTAGGTGGTTCTTAACTCACATTTGTACGCTTGATATTTACGAATAGATATAGAATTATGTAAATTTAAATGGTGTATAAGTAGCTCACCGCGATCTTTAGAGCCTAAGCCAACCTCACTTGCACGTGGTGCACCCTGCTAATTTACTGACGAGGCTCTGCTACAAAGAGAGGTAGGGGAGAGTAATTATAACTGGGGAAGTATCTCCACCTCACAGAATACCGCGAACAAATAAGAGTTTCCTTGAGGGCTATTATCTTTCTGCGAGTGAGTTAGGTCACCAGGAACGAAGGAGTTGCTGCATTGGCGGTGAGGGTGGCGGTGCGCGTGCGCTATTTAATGTTGTGAGCGTTGATAAGGCTACGGTGCCACTTCCGCAGTACTAAAGGTTAGCAATATAGGTTAGCAATATGCAGAGATACGGGTAACACAATGAGTTGAGGCATTAGCCTCAACTCATTGTGTTACTCACTGGATTACCAGTACTCGCTGAACGCATATCATGTGCACAAGTGAGATAGAAAGTACTTTCCATATCAATTAAATAAATAAATAAATATTTCTTGACAATTTACACAGCGCCATCTAATCCCAAATTAAGCGCAAAGCTTGTGTTATGGGTACTAGACAACTGATAAATGTACTTAAATACAGTTTTTTTTGTAAATACATACTTATAATACATAGAAAACACCCAGACCAAGACAAACAAACATGTTCATGCACACAAATGTTTGTCTTGTACGGGAATCGAACCCGCGACCTCGGAGTCAATGTGGCCATTGCTAACCATTCGACCACCGAGCTCGTCTAGGTGGTGCTTGAATTGCGTCTGTGTGAGTACTGTGTTCACTTAAACTCTTGTTGTGTTACCTCTCGTTGTGTAACACTGTCAGCCTTTAACTTGGGCCACAATTCAAAGCATAGAACATATGAACACGAAACTTTGCCAGTATAACTCTCGAGAGTTAAGTTGCGATATGTAATATTGCCCAGGTACTTTAATTCTAAAGACACTGAGTCCACGAGCTTAATATTTATTAGTTAAGTAATTAAATTTATGTCCATAACTTGAGGTGGAAGCGTTTATTGTTTATGTCAAAAAAAGGTCCAGCAACGTACCCACCTGTGTGTCTCCTGTATAGCCAAGATCAACAGCGATAACCTACAAAAAGGCAATTAACAAAGAAATCCCGGGGGTAAAATTACGGCTGCCTTGGAACTCGCGAAAAATTTAATCAAAATAATTTAGTAAGAGTAAGAAGCTTTTGGAATTTGACTTCCCCTCTCAGCAATATGTGACAGTAATATGGAAAATTAGGCATTAAAAGCCTAAAAAATAGACTAGTGTGAAACTGAACTGCTGTGCACCACGAATTTTAAATATACTACCACTATTAAGGACGTAAAACCTATAATAATCATACATACACATCTTAGCCTAAAACGGTGATTTGTTACCTAAAGCTGTCTTTACACTTAGTGCTCTGAACGAGCATTCGTTCCTAAGATTACAACCGCACTGCCAACAACATCCCTCAGCTCCGCAGCATCTCCTCACGTCTGGTGTGAGGTCGCCACTCGCAGAAACGGAACAATCCATACTTAAGGGTATTGCTGCAGTCTTGTATGAGATGGAGGTACTTCCCCAGTCGGTTGCAAGAAGCCCTACATCTCTTATTGCCAGAGCCTCTTTTGGTTATCACCAGGGTGTACCTGCAGGTGAGGTTGGCTTTGGCTCTTTTTTATACTACGTCGGGTGGCAGACAAGCATACGAACCACCTGATGTTAAGCCATATGAACGCTCGCAACATGAAGCTGTCAGCGCAGAAACTCCTTCCTTTCTGGTGACCTCTCTCACTCGCAGGAACACAACAATCCTCAAAGGAATTGTCCCCAGTAGGGCAGCTTAATAAATATGCTAAGCCCTACCTGTCTTTTCGCCAGAACCTCTATTCGTTATTACCAGGGTGTACCACATGTAGGCGACGTTGGTTTTGGTTCTAAAGTTAGTCATGACCAACTTAAACACCCGTTTATATACCGTTTCGTATCCTGATTATTATTGTATGTACTAAAGGTTGTACGACATTGCAAAAACTATTTGATATTACAGACCATAGGAGAAAAGGGGAAATAAAATCTTTTCGCTTTAGATATTAGGAAACGCGCATATTACCGATAAATATCCATAGAATGGTTATGAGACACTTTATCGCCTGTATGTGAACTGCCTTATATTTGCTTAGGTTTGAAATTGGTTTTCTATACGACTCTTTACACAATCTCTTTATGTTGTTTCATGTTATTATTATGTTAAGTATTTGTAGAACAGGTTTGACTTTCACTTTGAATTCAAATTTGATTGATGGGATAAAAGCAGAAACTTGAAATTTTAAATACATTGTAATGTAATTTTGAATTTATAATATAATTTAATTTTAAATTCTAATAAGCATTGCCATTCAGCGGGGCAATGCTGCCATCGTTCTGGGCACGATGCCTTTTGACAGTGATGCGGAGGAATTTTTTGATGCGGTTTAGTTTATTAATATTTATTTATAGATTAGTTTATTTTTGTTAATTATGTAATTTATTATTGTTTATTTAAAATAATAAAGTAGTTGATTTCAGCCAACTTGCCAGAATATTATAAATATTTCTTTATAATAGGAAATAATACGGTAACCGCTTCACATCAGGCGGGCCGTATGCTTGTCTGCCACCCGACGTAGTAAAAAAAAACCTAACAATAACATATCTTGTATTAATTTTGTAAATAGGAATACAAAATTAGCATTTTTTTATACTTATTAAATTATATTATTTTTTAATTGACAGAACGGTCGTGGTCGCCATGAGGGAGGTATGGGGGCTGTGGTCACTCGCCAATCTCTGTCTGTCAATATGTCTATATATCGCCTAATATATACCTACAAATCTAAATTCTTATTATGACTATAATATTTAGATTTCAGTGGAATAACTATTATTAACCTTTCTATGGAAACGAACCATATTAACTAATTAACTTATAAGGAACAACAACCTTTATGCAAACAGTATGACGTCAATATCCGTCATGTATGTATATAATAAACATGTAACATGAAATGGAGCGATATGGGAAATTTCGATTTAATTAATTTAACCCTTTTGTTACAGAAAATTCAATATCGGGAACATCGACATTAAATACCAAGAAACACCGTCAAAGGAACTATAGACAGAGTTCGATGCCCAAACTAGGCTTACAAGATGATTACGGTAAGTATTTTTTTATCGAAGTATTCTTTATATCGACTAAGGAAACAAAGCAGTCTATGATAGACCTTTTTAAGAAAAAAATTACCGAGTTCAATATTCTTTTTCTCTGACTTACCTACTCCTATATATATACTTTTTGCTGCTTGTTATTTTTTTTACATCGACAAGTAATAAAATGAGAACATCATTAATTTTGTCGGAAGTCAAATACATACGCATTTATTATAGATGACTTAAAAATTACTAAAATAAAATAAACATTTCGGATTAAAATACTTCGGATTCACCATCCGTATAGTGTTAGTAAAAAGTAGAGAAACTTATACACTATGTTAGTAATTATTTTAAAATTTAAAACATTTAATTTAAGAGAAGCACTAGCTTAAAAAAATCATTCGAACTCAGTTCACCTAGGTATAAATATCGGACAACACACGAAATTACAGTAGAATTGGCTATTTGACTAACATTTTTTTCTGTTTGATATGTAGGGACGTCTCCATAATATAACCATAGGTGAAAGAATTACTTCGATAGCACAAAAATCTCTCGAGATATATTAATTTGAAAATCACAATTTTTAGACTGCCCCAAAACGCTCCATACAAAAGACTACCGAATTATGACGTCACAGTTTTGTATTTTATATGCATCAAATCAGAAATTTGTACGACAGCTATGTTAAATATTACGTTTATGTAATTATTATCATAATAAAAGTTATAGCATTTTTTATTGCTACTCCAATGGAAATATTATTTTTTAATAATTTCATACTTTTAAAATGGACTTTCCCGCCAAACTTTGATCGACGCTAAAAAAAGTCTGACTGAAGATATTAGAATGAAAGTTTGCAGATCTTTATAGTTTTGTGTATTTTACGATATTGTTAATTTATTTGTACAATTTTTAAACATTGGAAAATAGCCAATTAAGAACGCCATCCTTTTTTGAAGGCAGTTATAATAGATTCGTTGCAGACGTATTGAGGGTGATTTCTCGTAATTAAAATTTAGTAAAAATTCTAGACAAGATCTTAATTATAAGAATAATTTTAATAAAACTTTTATCGCTTCGGGAATAAAATATTTTTCCGGGATAAAAAGTAGCCAATGTCACTTTCCAGATATTCTACTATCTTCTTAAAAATCATGTTAAAAATCATGTTAATTATCATTTTTTTCTTTCGACGTGAAAGAAGAACAAACAAACATTTATGGTTAGGCTTCGCCCGCGTGGTAATTTTTTTAACAAAACTTTTTTCCCTGTGAGGATAAAAATCTTTCCGGGATAAAAAGTAGTGTATATGAATCTCCAGACCTTTAACTATCGCCGTTTAAGAAATTATTTCAATCTGTTGATTCCTTTAGACGTGATAGAAGGCCAAACAAACATACTTTCAGATTTATGGTATTATTATGGATCATATTATCATATACCTATAATGATATATAATATTAAAAATTCGCAAAATTACTTTGCTAAATTATTTTGTAGCTCTTGTAGGTAATACTCTATATATACAAAATAATTTGAAGAAATTTTTAATATCTCAATTAATGTGTTTTTTATTCAAAGTTAAAAAGAAGGTAGGTGATACTGCATTTATAACTCTTGACTATACACATACATACCTATAATAGAAAACTCCCATACCAAGACAAACAGACATGTTCATGCACACAAATGTCTCTTGTGCTCTCACCTTTATTCATCTTGTCTTCTTGTGTCAGTATTCTAGAAATCTTTCTATTAACCTCTAATGGAATTCACAACGTATTTTCATCTGTTGCATTCCCGGTGAAAGCCTTACCAAGTTGACTCAGACGTTAAAGTTATTTCTTCGAATACACTCTAGTGTATTGATGAGATCAAGCTCGTTACTCAGAATAGTGTTGATTTAAAAAACCTCTTTTGCAGACCTTACTTTTAAAGAATGGAAATGAGAAATTGAATTCAATTCGATTGCGCTTTCATGTTTATTTACATAAAATCAATTCTGCTTAAATAAATTATTATTGTGTATACGATAATTAAGTATTAGAATGTATAATTATAACTTATCAAGCGTATAACATATCGGATATCAATAAATATGTGTAGATGCCGTGGATTTTCGCGTAGAACATCAGAGTAGCATTGAGGACAGCTATATTATTTTGTATGTTAACCCAGACCAAAAATTATACTATATTAATATTATTAAATCTTCCGTGAGAAAACACGGTAAATTAATTTTATCGAGAAAGCCAATTTCAATTTAGGGCAAATTTCCAGACCGGGCCACCCTCTTTCTATCACGACGCACTTTAGCGCTCAGTATTCATCACGATAAACATTAAGTCGTTATACACAACAAAAATATGGAAAACTACACTATACTAAATCATATAAACTAAACTAAATCAGTCTATCTAATAGAATATAAAACATCCATGTGCCAAATTTCATCTAAAATTGTTCCATAAATTATTCTGTGATATTGTTCCCATCGCAACATAGTCACAATTATTTACATATTATAATACTCAATGTCTGTCCGTCTGTACATTAATTACCTTTTCATAAAAAAACAACTTATCCGATATATATTTTTTTAATTGGCATGCCTAAAGAACGACTACAATCACACAAAGTGTACAAAATTTTTATTATGTATTATTTCATTTGCCATAATTTGAAATATATTTTGCTGCATTCCTAATAGACTTAAAAATATCAGACCTAACCAAACCTACAATGGATATCAAATTATACGAAACGAACGTTATGCCAAATAAATAAATAATAAATAAATATTTCTGGACCTTTTTCTATCTATTCCCAAATCCCATCTAGTCCCAAATTAAGCACAAAGCTTGTACTATGGGTACTAGACAACTGATAAATATACTTAAATACATTTTTGTATATACATACTTATAATGCACATAAAACACCCAGACCAAGACAAACAGCCATGTTCATCCACACAAATGTTTGTCATGTGTGGGGATCGAACTCGCGACCCCGGAGTCAAAGTGGACATGGTTAGCCATTCGACCACCGGGCTCGATACCCGGGCCAAATGAAACTATATTATTATCTGATATTATATAATATGAACCGAAAATACACAGTCGATTTTAAGAACCTTATTTTCAGATCGGTTAAAAGTATTATAATAATAAGTGTCTATATATAGCGTATCCTTTGCGATGTATCCAACAACAATCTTTTGCTCTTTACTAAAAAGACAAGGAACTCTCATAGATGTTATCGATATAATGGCAACACTTAGCATAATCCCTACGTTTGCGTCAATGTATTTGCGATCAAACACTTGCGATATTTTTCCAAAGATTCCGGAGTTGGGGTATACGGAGACCCAATTTTTTCTTACTAAAACATTCATTGCTTTTTATAAACGTACGTCATTTCTCTGCGATGGGGAAACTGAGATAATATTTTATTACAAGAATTCAGGTCATTGGATATTTATCTAGTGAATTCTTGCGAGTTTATTCGCGTGAATATTTTGTGACGTTTTTTTTTGTGACAAAATATCTTTTGATTAAATATTTTTATAAAAATTGAACAGATCTCTTACTGAATAAAATAGTTAACAATATAGAAGTATGTAAATACTTAATATTTACATACTTCTATAATGTTCTACTACTCTTTTATTCATTTATTAATAAATTTTTAGCCTTTTTTTTTCAGAAATAATAAATTTGTTTCTTTATAAATAAATTATTTTAGTAGTCGAAGTGACATAGTAGTGTAATAAATTTGATGTTTATTTGGAAATCTGTAAAAATGTTATGAAATTTTTAACAGAGCTAAACATTAATCATCAATATTCTTAATACAACAAAATTATATTTCCAACAACCTTAATAAGTTATTGCTATTTAGTAGTCAATTGTGTTTACTTTATTTGAAAATCTGTAAATCTTCTTTTTAATAAAGAATAATTAATAAAGACAGTACAGAAAATAAAAGAATAAGGACGAAATAAAGGGGTCCATTTAGCATCAATATTCTATGTGAATAAACGTATGGCAAAACGCGGAATAATGATCAGAAAGAATAGCGACCCCAAAACAATGGGTATTAAACCAGAGGCCTCCCGGATTCCGAGACGCTCCGTTTGTTTAGGATAGCACCCACAATCCTTATAGTTTCTAGTTTGTGACCAAGAATAAACATACAATTTGTTAATTAACTACACAGATAGTCAACAAAACTACATGAGCATGGGCGTGTGCCGGACTGAATCTTTGAATATTCAACTGGAAGTGCCTCCCGGACAGAGCAGCGGATTAGCAGTCCACGAGGACAATACTACATTGGTTATTTCTCATGTGACCCCACAATCGCCAGCGTATCGGTAAGTTCATACCTAAAATTGGAAATTTTCCAAAATTGTTGTTGTTTCAAATATAATTTTTATCTCGCAAACTTATGTGCCATAAATAACTTTATCGTTTTGTGGTTACTAAAGGCATAATTTCGGAAAAATCTGATACTGTACAATGAAATTCTTTTCAATGTTTATTGCTAAGAAAGTTTACAATACATACAACTTAGATCGGGGCCCTATCGCCGAAGCTGAAGCCGATTACCAACGAATATCTTGATTTGAAAAATAGGCCTTACGTTTAAGTTATTGCCAAACACCTTCAGCTTAGTCAGTAGAGCTCCATCGTTTCTACCAGCTAAGCTAAACACAAGTAGCATAAATTAAAGTTGAAGTTTTTCGCCATCAAAAAATCCGATGGCTTCAGCTTCGGCAGTAGGGTCTCAGATCATGCTCGGCAGTCACAATGCGATTGTAACTTATTACGAACGACATAAGAAAGATACAAAGGGCGAAATGTCAAAGTTGAAGTGTACCGACTGATAATTGAGCGAACATTATTGAATCATTTAAGCTACTTATTCCTTTTGAAGAAATAGGGACATATTTGTTTCTGTTTAGATGTGTTTCAAATAAGGTGGATTTAAATGATTGTTTTTAAGAGTAGCAGTCCCGCTACGATTCTCATACAAATTTTCGTCCCTTTTTTCAATCCCTTATGGGATGAATTAAATAGAAAGTATCCTATTTCTGAAGTTGGACGAAATTACATGCAATGTGAAACATTTCATTCGGAAATTATCATGACAAATATCGTGACGCGTGATATTTATAACAGTTTTCCGTTTATGACAAATCAATTCACATAACAAATTCATAACTCCTAATTTGTATCTTATGCTATAATCTGTTCATAATTACGTATTCTAGTAGGCTTTAAAGAAATAACATAATGGCTTTATCCGCCGTAATGTTGAAAATTCAAGCTTGAATGTATTGTTTCGGTAGATTGCAGAAATCTCTGACCCGTGACCTCTTTAGGGATTTAATTTGAATGTTTATTTTAGATCCGGCTGCTTACAAATAAGGGACAGGGTGATGTCTATAAATGGACATGAAAATCTAACAGTAGATGTTGCAAATGAAATATTGCAAAGAAGAAACGATGCTCATAATCCTAAATACTTAACTTTGAATGTTGAGTTCAGTATGCCTAATACTATAGAAGCTTCTTGTGGAGTGTTTAATGTAAAATTAGCAAAAACTACAGCAGGACTCGGCGTTACTATAACAGGTAAGTAAATCAACTCTAGTAATATTCATACTAAAAATTCCCACTAATCATGGATAAATTTTATTTTATTGCTCAATTCAATACAATGTCTTACTTCACTCTTGTTCTTTAATTTAATTAACTATTTCGAAGCAAATAAGTCGCGACTTAATCCTAATAACAGCATTACAAGCCTTCTCAGGCATCTTAAAGAAAGGTGCATTTCGTAAAACAATTTTAATTAATAGTTTAAATAACGTGCATATTGAGAATGCCACTAAATCGATTAGTCTGGAATCTGACTCAAGCAATGTGTCACATATTATTACATAAACGTACATTTATTTCATACTCGATGGGCTACAGAACACGACTATTGCAGGTAAATAAATCCTTTTTCCATTGGCTCCAGTGACATGCGTGATAAATTATCACATGCCTTGGAATGCCGTATTTTCTCTTAAAATACAGAGGACTACAAAGGAAAATATTATGCTGCTAGAGACAGTTTCAAAATGGGATTCGGGTGCTTTTATTATAAATCTAACCTATTTCCACGCTCAGCACGTCTTTATGGAACAAACAATCAAATCAGAATTTCTTAAGTAACAATATAATTTCTTGTCGTTTGTTTTAGCATCCAAAGTTAATTTGGCAAGGATAACAGAAACACAAAAGATTTTGCAAAGTCCACTGTTAAAAATAAATAGTAAACAGGAAACTGTCATTTAACCTAATATATTAATTGAGTGGAGCGAGCGGAACGTCTATATCCCCCAAAAAGTCACTTTTGGAAATAGTATAGGCTCCAAAACCACTGAACCGATTTCGATGAAACTTGTCACAATTAATGACCTCGATATGCTTGAGGTTTGTGTTGAAAAAATATTGAGATCGATCATGTCCTTGAGAAATGATCATCAAATACATTATCCATACAAATCAATGGAAAACATACACTCAGCGGATCTACTCGCTCCACTTAACCTCGATTTCGGCCCCGTGGGCTGGAATCCGACCTAGTATAAAATAAATTCTGTGTACAGGTTGCAAGCAGAAATTACTTAGCAATGAAGAGCCTATGGTGATATCAGATATAAAGCCGGGTTCAGTTGCACACCGCAGTGGAGCACTGGCGCCAGGAGATCAGCTTTTAGCTATCAATGGACAACCATTACATAATCTATCACTGGTAATATATTATTATTTTAATAATTTTCTTAATATCATAAAACCAAAATAAAACTGACAGGGTCTGCATTTAAATCGATATTTGTGTGAATTAGTTATTGACAATGTTCACTTTCAAATAGGTTCAAAGTTACAGACCAAGTTCTCTATTCTCTATGTATTCCTACTTGTACAACTGATTCACGCATGTTCTTTTTTTAATTATTAATAATAATTCCACAATGTTTACACTGGTATCTAGCTATATTTAGATTCAAAATCTTAAGATTTCAAGTTTTAGACGGAGTCGAAAATAAAAAACACTTTACGCCCTTCTTGAAGAACCCCATGCTATAGTTTACTGGGAAAACCTCGACATGTAGTTCATTCCACAGCTTGATATTACGTGAGAGAAAACTTCTCTGGAACTGTGAGGACAGTACGAGATCACTTACGCTCCAATCTGCAAGGATGAATTCCCTGTTGATGTCAAACGGTGCGACTATAGAACGAGGCCGTGAACATTATATCAAACAATTTCTCTAAATTTTATTTTGTACAATCAACTTTTTTCATCAATTGTACAATCGGTAGGCCACACAACAAAATATTTAGATGATCATACGAGATAATCAATTAAAAATCTCATAATTTTTATAATTCTAATTTGATACGCGAATACATATGCGACATGGAACAAATTGTCATAGATTTGTGCTGCAGATAGCGGCAAAGGGTCTCGACACAATACCGAGGCATTGATTATAACTGTGATATATATTCTCCTTGTAAAGGAGAGAATCAATGCATATCATTATCATCATAGGTCTGTATCCTACCTACTGGTAGCTGTGTGTGCTGTATATAGGCTTTCCCCAACGCTTTTCATCAAATACGATTCTCCGCCTTCCGCATCTAATCACTTCCAACCACTGTCTCGAGGTCATCGGTCCTTCTAGAAGGAGAGCGTCCAACGCTTCAGTTGGTGCATATAAATAATAATAGTTTTCCTGAAACCGAGTAGTGAAAGTGGCTAATAAAGAAAAAAAAAATTGCAAAAATGACAAATCTGTTTAGTCAGTCAGTAAGGTTTTGTTTGCAAACATTTTATATGGCTTTCCACAACTAGGCAAAACGCGTCTCGTAGAAGACTAGACAGTTTAATTATAGGTTCAAAAAAAATATCTTCATTTCAGGACACAGCTTTCAACATCCTTCAAAATTCTCCAGACGATATAATAACATTGAAAATTCGCAAACGAGACCTGACTGAAGACTGGTCTAATATACATAAACACAACGCAAAGTTGTCACTGCAAAGTTTCAGTAATATAGAGACTAAAGCTGTAGTACATAGCGGAGAAGATTCCGGTCATCATACTGAAAGTCCCAATAATAGTGCGAAAGAGAGTGAACGGAGTCATGGTAGCAATGAAAATGGTAATACGGCTGTTTTTACTGTCGAGTTAATTAAGCAAGAGAATGGTCCGTTGGGACTAACAATTGCTGGTAGCGAGGACGTAACACAGCCTATTTTGTTAAGTGGACTTGTTGAAGGTAAGGGTATGGTAATTAAACGACTTTCTAATATAGGATTAAAAACATTTAACATTTACTTAATTCTGAAAAGAGTAAGATAATTTTGTCTTTATTACGAAATGGAAATGGTAATACATTTCACTATTTGTAGAAGATTTTATCTCAGAATTAGACTATTTTCGCTACGATAGTTACAATGAATATTCAGAACATTGAAAATTATTTCTCTCATTCAGTGGCAAATTAATAATGTTCTAAAATTCTAATACTACTTGCCTAGTTTAATATTCTGAACACGGTGCCTGAGAGTAATTATAAATTATAATAAGCAATAATAATGGCTCCTATATTGAAATGAATAGATGAAGCGGAGAAAAGGTCTAGCGATATTATTTTATTAAAATTACCTATGCAAATATTTAAAATACTGTCATTAAAATTGTTTCGTCCAATTACATAACTTCAATATTTGCAGGTGGTGTAGCTGAAAAATGTGGTAAACTATCGATAGGTGATGAATTATTAAGTATAAACGGGGAAAGTGTACTGAGTAAACCATTATCAGAAGCAATAAAGTTACTCCAACACAGCGGCCAAAGAGTCCAATTGCAACTATGTAGAAAAGTTACAGGTAAGTATATTTTTCTAAATGAACTATGTTACCTTTCATTTCTTTTGGTCAAAATTTTGTGTACATCACAAGGAACCTTATTAATGGAACAAAAATAATTGCAATTTAATCCTACGTGTGCATGTCGGCTCGAGAATTCTTCAATAGCTTTTGCTCTTTCTTCGCTCAAAGGATCAGCATTCCAGTCTGAGGAAATGCGGCCGGCTAGGCTTTATTGCTACACGAGGTCGATTTGTGAAGCGCAATATACTTTAAGAAGCTTGTTTTTCTGACTATAATTTTATAAAAAGTGTTGCTTTATTCATAAAATATTTTTTCAATAGGATCGATAGAAAGTGCGGATAGTGCAAGAGATTCCAGCCATTCCACTTCAAGTCCTGGACTTTCAAATGACAGTGCAGTTGAATCTTGGGATCAGAATACTCCCGTTAGAACTAGTGCTAATTGTGGTAAGTAATATTAACAAATACAATCCAAAATAATTATTATTTAAATATTTGATTACGGCCAACTTGCCAGAATATAATAAATATTTTAAAAATGGAAAAATTTTCCTCACCGCCTAGTTGGGATTTGAACCGACGACCTAGTAGTAGAGTTTTAGTAGCGTAATACTTAATAGGTAGATGGCGCCACACTGCGACTTCACAACAGTTTAATAGGAAATGCAAAAATTCGCACACCTTCCTGGTAGCTCAGTTGGAAGAACACTCGACCGGTAAATGCAATTGAATCAAGGCAAGAGAAATAGATATTTTTCATTGTAATCTTTCACAATTCCGAAGGCAAATTAGCACAATTTTAATAGAGTAGAAGCAATTTTTTTTTTAGTAATTTTAGCAATTTTAATAGGTAGCATTTTTCATGTCATATTTTGGTAATTTAGTTTAGTCCATATCTGAGTCTGTATCAAAATACTGTTTCCAACAGTGCTCTCTGGTAGCTTTTAATATTTGTATTTAGACGCTATTAGGCACACATGTTTTGGTTTACAATCTAGGACAATACCAATTTTAAGCTTAACTGTTTACAAACTGATTGTAATCTGTTTTGTGTGTTAATAAATAAATAAATAAAGGCGGGCAGGTGAATTTTTCTATTTTGAAAATATTTATAATACAATCCAAAATAATATTTTTTTCTCTCTAAAACGGGTTTTACATTCATAAAATTAAACGGGCACCATATTGGAGACAACTTGTGACTAAGCTAGATAGTTGTGTGTCACAGCCTTCACTAGTCCCCATTTCCGAAAGGAAGAAAAGTTATTTACATTAGTAAAGACCTTTCAAACAAATATTTAACGAAACTAGTTTATATTAATAATAATAATTCCGTCAATCTTCTGTAATAGCCCGGTATTAAGTTCACCCAGATCTCATCTCCATAGCCCATTTATTTTCCATCACACTTCGCAATAGTCTCAACGCCTGCCGAGACCTGCTCATTGGTATATCGTTCCATTGATATATCCTGGAGCGGGTCACGGCGGGCGTACAACATTACATCAAATTTCTCAAAGGGGCCTCTACGTGTTGGATCTATATCCCCGCGTATGCCTATCAAATGACCGGGCTTGACCCGTGATTAAAAAGAGATACATAATAATAATAAACAACATTACATCAAACTTCTCAAAGGGGCCTCTACGCGTTGGATCCATATCCCCGCGTACGCCTATCAAATGACCGGGCTTGAACCGTGATTAAAAAGAGATACATAATAATAATAATAATAAATATTGTCAGACAAATTACACAGCTCCATCTAGCCACATAGTAAGCGAAGCTTGTGTTTTGGGTACTAGACAACTGATAAACATACGTAAATACATTTTTTTTTGTATATACATACTGATGATACATTCAAAACACCCAGACTAAGACAAACAGACATGTTCATGCACACAAATGTTTGTCCTATGTGGGAATCGAACCCACGAGCGTTGGTGTCGAAGCCGCGTCATTGACCGCTACGCCACCGAGCTCGTCAATATACAATCGTCGATATACAATCTGGACATCTGTCATTTCTCTTGTTTATTGTATAACGTCGAAACCACAAAATAAATAATAAGAAATCGACTGTGTATTTCGTTGATAAGTTAATAGGTAGGCAGTCAAGGCACACATAGGTACATTATCTTATAGCAAAAGTCTGAATATTCACTCGACAACAGCCGACTTGTGTTCGAGAACGATCGATTATGTCCAGACATAATTATCCACGTAGGTCATTTATATACGAAATAATCAAAGCTAGGCGTGCTCGATCTTTTAGATCGTAGGGATTGTTACCAAGTAAATAGACTCACGATCAGACTAAATATTATGACACTGAATGGAACTCAATGATCTTAGAAGATTATAGACATGAAGAAACTTTTATTTAGTTTCACCTGAGTGCTTATAGTAAAAACAAGTTAAATTTCTCTCACTTCCCAGTGTTCGTTGGAGCTGAAATTTGATAATAAATTACTACGTCGGGTGGCAGATAAGCATACGGCCTGCCTGATCTGAAGCGGTTACCGAAGCCATAATTAAATATGATTACCTAAATGCTGCCATTTTAATCATATATGGTTCCACCACAAAATGTCGATTTATGATTTTCTTTTGACCCCTATGGGTTTCAAATGAAAAGATTTGATGAGAGAAACACAATACGTGAACTTTTTAGTACTAAACCTTTTTTTAGTACAAACCTCTGTGGTTAAGAGCCCTATTACATTTGCACGCTGACGAGCTCTCGCGCAGTACTAAACCCGCGAAGGCCACCGGTGCATCGTTTTTTGTAGTAATTTTGAAGTTATATTTATCGTTTTTATTGAAATAAGATAATAAATTCATGCTACAAAGTTTATTCGTCATGAAGTAACAATTAATCTCGTATAAATTTTGCTCAATAATATTATCGTTTATTCGAGAAATTAACAGTTTACTTAGAGCGATTTTCGAAGTTTTTTTGGTTAAAAGAATGTTTTTTTTCTAAATTAAATCAATGATATTTCTAAATTCCGAGGCCGCTATGTACTATACGACTATATAACAAATAACATTCTATTTTTTTTATTTCATTTGTTTGGAACAGTAGTACAATCCAGGAGCTCAAAATAGTGAATGCGCGCATTTTATGTAAATCTTTCTCTGCAATTTTGGGTTTATTTAAAAAGTTAAGCAAAATTTACAAAAAGCGAGGCCGCTATGTACTACGCCAATAGCTATTCTGTACTATTCAATAAGTCAACATTGTTAATGTATTTTTGTTTCCGAGATCGAGAACGCCAAAATGTCATTTTACGCAAAAATCACTGTCAAAATGTAATATGGCTCTTAAGAGGAGCCCCGTATCCCAGCAGTGTGAATAACATGGATTGATACAGATACATAAACGTCTCTTATCCAAATTGCCGCACTCTACTATGTAAAGTTTCATTGAAAAAAAAAAAAGATCTACCTAAGGTTTTTATTATTACCAAGGTCTCATCATGCGAATTAAAAAAAACTCTCGTCACTATTTACTACTTTTTTTAATACCACTAAAGTGGAAAACAAGTATACGGCCCGCCTGATGGAAAGCAGTTACCGTAGCCTATGAACGCCTGTAACGCCAGGGGCATCACACGCTCGTTGCCGACCCTGTAAATCTACGAAAGTCTTTCGCTTAAAAGGTTAACAGTACTCCTAATTGTTGGGGAAGTCATTGTTTTTCATGTAAATAAATGATAACAATTTTCTTACGTAAATTATTTCATTTTATAGGTAACTCAGAAGTAATAGAATACGCAGTGCCAGATAAAACTCGGATGATGGACAAACAACCGTACTCTCCGACAGACGAAGATAAACTAATGGCTTCGAACTTCAACTCGGCCGCACCGTACAGCGTTAACGACCTCCCGCTGCCAAATTATTCCTTAAACAATTCACTGAAGACTTTCCACTATGAAAACACATGCATCATTCCGGAGAATACTTTGAAAAACAAACAGAACATTACGAGAGAAGATGACGTCCAACAAATAGAGATTTTAACGACGAACATGAAAGATTGTCAATTGCATAACATGGAAAGGTCTTCTTGTAAATGTGACTATGTCCAAATGGGGCCGTATGGAATGGTATCGCCTAAGATTAGGCGACCGAATTGGGATAACGACTATCTCAACAATGGAATATATACTGTTACTACACCTCAGAAATCACCTATTAAACCTGGGATACCAGGCACGAGTTTTCAGTTTTCAACGAGTCCTATTTATGAAAACGACGTTCCAGGTAAGATATTTTAAGAAATATATTCTCGAAGTTTTCTGCTCATAAATAATTTTGCGAATCTTTTGTACTGTATTTATAATGGAAGCAGTAAGTTTGATTAAGTTATGAGCAATAAAATATTACAAAATAATAAAGAACAGTTGCTGTACTTCATATTCTATTCAAAAATATATTTAGCAATTTAAAATATATATTTTGATGTCTTTCGAATTTTGCTAACGCCTTTTAATTTTGTAGGCATGAGAATTGAAAATAAGTACTAACGTTTTTTTTCAAGGAAAGACATTAATATGTACAAATTTTCATCGAAACATACGTTTTTATACACGGTTTCAGAGAATTTATATGAAATAATTCCTATCTCTGAAAACGTCTATAATATGGTATGTTCGTTGAATTTTTTTAACATTGTATTTTTTTAACGTTTCATTTTCTCAAAATTTATCTGTATCTTCCCATTGATTAAAAATAACGTCAATAATAACTTATATTTCGTAAAATACTAATAATTGGACATTCAATGACTAAAGAAAACATTTATATGATACAAATATATCCTGTTTTACGGTTGTTCATTTACATAGTTTACATAATTAGGCTAATCATAAGCTAAATCAACATTAACATTTGTATAATAATATTGTTTAAAAAATAAAATTTCTAATTATCTTATCGAACAGTAGGACTTACCATGGAACAGTACAAGTACTTTATTAATAACAGAAGGACTTTCATTTATTAATCTATATTATTTAGGCCAACTAAAGATTACTACTTTCTTTCAGGTCTTTACAACAGCGAGACTATATCCCCCGCTCGTGGTTCCGTACACCACGTCATTTTGTACAAAGACGCTATCTACGATGACTACGGTTTCTCAGTATCAGATGGGTTATACGAAAGAGGCGTTTATATCAACCGTATAAGAAAGGGTGGGCCCGCTGATATCGTCGGGTTATTGAGGCCTTACGACAGGATACTGCAGGTTCGATATTTTCTTGGCTGTGTGATTTATTGTTAGAAGGTTACGGAGCGATTTTGAGGTGACAATGTGTGATTATGTTGACGATTTTGTGTAAAAAAGATATTAGTAGTATAATGGGTCGGGGGGCCACCATACATTCCCACCACTGCACTGTGTCTCCGTATAGCCAGGATTAACAGCGGCGATGAACAGTGAAATCCATTGCAGTCCCGGGGTTAAAACTACGGCTGCCTTGGAACTCACAACGAATTTAATCAGAAGAGATCAGTAGGAGTAAGAAGATTTTGGAATTTGACTTCCCCTCTTAGCAATGTGAGTCACAGCAATATGGCAAATAAGGCATTGAAAACCTAAAAAGATGGCTAGTCAAGTGAAGCTCAACTGCCGTGCACCACGGATTTTAAGTATCTAACACTACTGGGGACCTAAAACATTGAGTTGTTATCTAACACATCGATTCCAATTAGTAGTGTAATGAAATCGGTGTTCTAAAACAGAACATTTTAAAACTAGTTGCTATGCGGCCACTTCATTCAAATGCCGTATCGTTAACTATTATGTATACAATCCCATGTGTGCAAAGAGAGATTGCGCATTTGTGCGTGCGGCGTTGAACAAACTGTTCCAGATTTAACTAATCTCTTAATCAAATTTGTTTGTGAGCTGTTATTAGATGATGGTGCTCGATCAGACTGGGGTTGTGTTCCAAGTTTTGTTTTAATATTAGTCGGTAGTATTGTATGTTTTTGTACTGTATTTGTTTCAGTACACAAATAAAAAATGTTATCTATCTATTTAACTCAGAAGAAAGGTGAGGTCGATTCGAGAGATTGGCAGAGAGTCTCTTTACTGTGCATAAGTACTATTAAATATACTGTGCTATCGTTCGCGGCTCAGGGTGTGTCCGCTGCATCTCAGACAGCATCTGACAATGATCTGCTGACCTCGTTTGAATTATTTTGTTGACCTAAAAAAGTCACAACTAATGCCATTTATAATATTCATGTTGTTGATTTTTGGCACTTAGTTGAACATTGTTGACGTTCTGATATTAATAAAGCACTTGTACTGTTCCATGTTACGTGGAACAGTACCATGGAACAGTACAAGTGCTTCATTAATAACAAAAGAACTTTCATGCTATTTTTAAATAATCATTAATTGTTTTTGCATTACATAGATATTTTTTTATTCTATTGTTAAATAATAATTTATGTTTATTTTAGGTAAATGGAACGAGAACAGTCGACTACGATTGTTGTCTGACAGTACCTTTGATTGCATCTGCTGGTGATCGACTTGAGATTGTAGTTCAGAGGCTTGCTACGTCCAGGGTAAGTTATATTATCATCTATTATAAATACCCTTTTGACCGCCCGGCTTCATATCAGTTGTCGAGTCCCAAACGCCCGGCCGTGAAGACAAAACTAGCAAATTACTTTATTTTTCACTTGGTTTTTTAATGCTTCTCACTATATTAAGTCATTTTAAAATATTACAAACGTTTGTTGTATGTTCGCTCTCTATTATATTTACTGTTTTAATGTAGTTGGCAGCTGTGTAAATGAAAAAACATAAACAAACGAATACAGGTTCACTGTCGGATAAATACTACAGAGGCGATTTGGGCCTGAACATATTTGTCGGATAAATCAGACTGGGGCAGTCAAAAGGTTAATCCATATTCATACCACTGCTGGTATACAGGTCTCTAATTAATTGAAGGGGGTTTCCAACTTCACCTGTACAACCTGCTGACTGACAAACGAAGCTCTGGCGAAAAGAGAGGTAGGAAGCGTAATTGTAAGCTACTGGGGAATATACTTCCACATCACATAATACCGCAGCCAAATAACAATTCCCTTAAGGGTTGTAGTGTTCCTACGAGAGAGTGAGGTACGGTAACTGCGTTAACGTACCCTTCGAAGCACAGCTCCGAGGCAAAGAGATAAACGTATCCAGATAGAAGCGAGGAACTCGATAGCGTCCATGAACGTCACAGTCTAATCATTCACGCAAGTTAAGCAACGATAACCATAGCATGACTACAGATGTTGTATTTTTTTATATTTCGTCGAATGGCAGACAAAAATACGGCCCGTCTGATGTGAAGCGGAATGAAATATCGCTCGAGAGCTGCCATCCCCGCTGCCAATGCAGTAACTCATTCCTCCATGGTGACTCACTCGCAGGAACACATCAACCGTCAAGAGAATTGTTATTTGGCTGCGGTATTCTGTGAGATGGAGCTACTTCTCCAGTTATATATATATATTTGTATAGCTTACAAATACGCTGTACCCTACCTCTCTTTTGCCAGAGTCTCTTTCGCTAGTCGGTAGGATGCACCACGTGTAGGTGAAGTTGGCTTTGGCTCTAAAGACCTCTTATACCCCATTTTATTTCTCGAGATCTCGCTTCGGAGGGCATGTTAAGCGGGCGGTCAGCAAATCCACTAACCCGTGGGCGGCTTGAATACCTCGAGGGTCCTAACCCGCAGTTGAGTACCGTGGTGAAGTACGCTCTACACGTCTTCGATTGAGGGAGACATACTAACGGCAGTGGGATAAATATCGATGCCTTACAGCCGAAAAGGGATAAGCGCCATTTTTTGGAGAATTGACTTATATATCGACGGTGGAAAGGCAAAACAAATGAAACGCCATTTTGACCGAAATTGAGTTTTATATGCAGTTCGATAGGATTTTTGATTCTCTATCGATCTGTCTGGGTTACAGTCTATTTGGAGGTACTTTTTGGTGTTTCATTTAATGTAATAACAGGGCCATTTTAAAATTTCACTCCCTTCAAACGACAATTTTATGACATATATTATTAACATTGTTTTAATTATTTTAATTTATTTTATTGTTTTAATTTATTGACTTAACTAACTTTTTTACGACGATAGCATATAATTAATTTTACCCGTCTGTGTACTTTTTACCTTTGGCTTTTTATTACTTTTTCCTTACTAACATATAAGAAGACGTGTCGCATAACTTATTGTTCCTTGCAAGAAAAACACAACTAGTGGCGTTTCAGTTGTTTTTCCTGTCATATTTTTAATTGTAAACGTCTTATCAGTTACTTTCACTAACTGTAATATATTTTATTTTGGTGAGTCAATTGTTTTTCCTTACGTGATTTTTTACGACATAGGCGCTTCACATGTGTGTTTTTGAAATAATTGATAAATATGGTGTGATCAAATTGGCGTTTCACATCAATAAGGTACCAGTTGCAATGATAACTTGACAGTTGTGTGCACGTGACTGCTCAATCAAGTGATTTCCGGATGCGATGTTCCATAATGGTAACTTACCGTAATAAATTCTTTGAGCCTTCATCTATCCAGTGGTGTGACTGAATTTTGGATGGAAATGATAGATTTATAGTTGCAACACTAACTGTATCCCCCGATTTTGTTAATATAACTTGAATTGCCGGATAAGAGGCTCTTCATTACCTATTAAGAATAGAGATTGAGTGGGTTTTGGCTGGAATGGAATTATTTATTCCTAACAGTGCCGTGGTTTAATCGGTCTTGTGGGTAAGCAAACTCCGCAAGCAAGCTGCATACGAGGCTTGGACTACGGCTCGTATTAATGGAGATCCTGGTGTTTCTGTCTTGAAACGCGAGTTCAATGCTGCCTCGAGGTTCAGTAAGAAAGTAATTGCCAGGGCGAAATTTGAGTGCATCATCAGGATTGGTGAGCGCCTAGCTAAGCAACCATCTGGTTGTTCTTTTTGGTCGCTTGCTAAGGGTGCCGAAGGAAACTGTTTCTTTCTACCACTCCGAATACAGGATGGTAGTCTGGCCCACAGTGCTAAGGAGAAAGCCGATCTGCTGGGGAAACTCTTTGCCTCAAACTCGATTTTGAACGACAGAGACGCTTCACCACCTTCCATGTGCTATTTCCTAATGTAGCTAATTCAATGCCGAAAATATCGTTTACTCAACGAGATGTTCAGCGGGCATTGCTATTCCTCTACGTTTAGAAGTCGAGTGGGCCAGATGGCATTCCGGCTGTGGTGCTAAAGCAGTGTACTGCTGAATTGTGTCCTGTTCTTACGCGCCTTGTTGCTCTCTCTTATTCTACCAGGCAAGATCCTTCATTGTGTAAGACTGCGAACGTGCACCCAGTGCCCAAAAAGGGTGACAGATCAGACCCATCGAATTACAGTCCTATCGCTGCTATCTCCCTTTTCTCCAAGGTATTGGAGCGCTTGATTAACAACCGGCTCCTGAATTGCCTAGAAGAGCACGACTTGATCAGCGACCATCACTACGGCTTTCGTCATGGTCGCTCGATTGGTGTAGTGTATCTTACACATTGTTGGGCTTCAGCCATGAAGAGTCAAGTTGAGACATTGGCTGATAGTCTGGATATAACGAAGGCATTCGATCGGGTATGGCATCGTAGTCTTCTTTCGAAGTTGCCTGCATACGGTCTACCTGAGGGTTTATGCGAATGGGTCGCTAGCTTCCTTGTCCAGCACAAGCATATTAGAGCCATTGTGGAAAGCAGTTGCTACGATGGCATAGACATTATTGCTGGTGTCCCGCATGGCTTTGTATTGTCCCCGACGCTGATTTTGCTGCATATCAATGATACGTTATCTATTGACAGCATTCATTGCTATGCCGACGACATCACTGGGGACATTTATTACACGGATCGAGCTAAAATTGCCCGCTCTCTGGTAGAGGAAAGCCGCGAACAACTTGTAACACAAGTCAACAAAAGAAATCGAGAGCATATTGAAAAATGTGTTCGATTGGGGGCGATAGAATTTCGTTCAATTCGGCCCTACTTAGACACATGTCTGCGTGTTCACCGCTAAGAAAACCTCCTTTGGTGTGACTTCTCAATTCCAGAACACACCCCTTACCATCGCCAAAAATATTGGGATTCTCGGAGTTGAAGGAGAAGGTAAAGCTGTCGTCGAAGAAACTAGGCGTGCTCAACATGACTCAATTGAAAGGCGTGCTGTGAGGATTGTTGACGATACCAAACTGACAGACGGTCTAGAATCTTTAAGTCTGAGAAGAGATTTTGCGTCCCTTTGTGTGTTCTACCGATTGTACAATACAACGAGGTGTCTTCAGAGTTGTTTGACATTATGCTATAGTCGCACCGCTCGCCATCGACAGGATGAAGTCTCATCCTCACACATTTGAGCCTAAGTGGTCGTGAACTGTGGAGTTCCAAAAAAGTTTTATCCCGCGTACTGTTAAGCTGTGGAATGAACTGTTTGTCGAGGTTTTCTAAGGAGACTACAGCATGGGAATCTTAAAAAAGGGCGTGAGAAGGTTTTTACTGGATCGGCAACGCACATATAATGCCCCAGATGTTACAGGCGTTCATAGGCTACGGTAACTGCTTTCCATTATGCGGGTCGTATGCTTGTTTGCTACTTTAGTGGTATAATAAAATCAAAGGAGGCTTTCAGAATGGACTGTTGATCGCCAGACACCAATATACTCAGAGGTTCAGCTGATCGTTCAGTGTGGATATCTTTGTGAGAGACCTTTATCCATGACTAGTTGACATGCATAAGCTAAAATTATAAAAACTTAACAATCTCTTGCCTTTTATCGTTAAAATTTCATCATAGAAATTTTAACGATGATGAAAGGAAAGAGATATAATATTGTATTGTAATCGGTCTTGTATATGATCGTACACGACCTATTACAATACAATTTTATATGAATGAAAACATTTTCAAATTAGAAAAGTAACCAGATCAATCAAATCCCAGCCCCGACTATGGCAAAACAATAACATTTTAACATTGCTTGTGATCTATAAAGTGTTTTGCCAATGTATACTAATAAGGATACATAGTTTATAATACTTTTTTCCTATTCGTAATTTTTTCGTTAAAGTGTTATAAATTGTTTATCCCTATTTGTTTAAATTTTACTTTGATTTTTCATAGATTTTTCCCGGCAAACTTGTATAAAAAGCGGCGCATAAATTAATTTACCCCATTAACCATTTTTCTTAGATGCCGTATAAAGTATTTTTCCCTATTCACTTGAAAAGTCATTTAAATGAAACGACACTATCTCTTAAAATATAGATTAAAATAGCTTTATTTTATATACTGTATATAGGTAATATCAAGTTTAATCTGCACGCAAAAAATTAAAAATATCCTCCAATAAATAAAAAAGTTATGATGATTTTTTCAATTTTAAAATCTTTAAACAGCTCTACTGAACAATTGGCCAAATGTCGCTTATTTTGTTTTGCCTTTCCCCCGTCGATATATGGCCAGAATCGTCTTTTTTTTCTGCGTCGTTTGGTCTGGGTTACATGTTTCTAAGTGACACTTTATGTCGCTTAGGCGGTAGTAATAATAGGGACATGAGCTAAATTTATTCGCTGTAAACGACAGAAATTTTGAAGTTTTTTTTTTTTGGTTGTTGATCAAAGAATATTTGAAAATAAAATAACTTATGCTTTTTGGGCTCTCTGTAATATTCAATCATTAGAACGTTAACCTATTTTTGCTGGAAGCAAACATTCAGAAACATACGTTTATGATATTTTGCTTATAAATAATTATTTGTTAAATTCGGGTTAGTATTTTATGCCTGTTCCTTTATAAAATATATTGGTCGTTTATTGTAGTTAAGCCACATTTTTGAGACTTTATTTGGCGTTTAGTATATTTTTCCCGTTTCATAAATAGAAAGCAAAAAGGAGGTTATTACATATAGCCCCTGTAAATATTTAGAATTAGTTTGTCGCTTATCCTTTTTTTTTCCCTCCCAATAATTAAACGATTCCGGCGGTTAGATAAAAAGGTAGAACTAAAAGTTATCCTTATACCAGTCCATTCTCAACGTCTTTGTCGTTTACCTGTTCAATAATAATTTTCAAATGTCAGTTGTCGGTATCGTTCTATTGAAACTACGGGTCCAAGCGACAACAAGACGACTTCAATTATGATAATTCTATAAAGAATAAGTTATATTTTTGTTACACTCCTATAGTTGATACTTTAAAATATTTTATGAATAAAACAAAGACTTGAGACAAACAATTGTGATATTAACAGTGTACTAATCTTAAGAATACTTGTTTATGCTTAAATGAACGTTGTAAACTTCAATTTCATAATTAACTAGCTTTCGCCCGCGACTTCGCTCGCGTGACATTCGGGGCAAACACATGTTTACTCATTAATCAATAGAAGTAATCGTGTAAAATTTAGGATAAAATAGTCCAACTAATCTCGTTTTCCCATACAAACTTTGGACCTCCGTTTCACCCTCTTAGAGGTAAAATTTAAAAAATCTTTTTATGTAATTCGTGTCCACTACGTTATATTTTCAAATCGATGCCATTGTCGTAATTATCGTCCCAGGAAACCATAGAATCAACACCCATATTGATATTATAACATTTCAACCCCATTGCACCCCTACAGAGTTGTCACGTCGAGTATGTTGAAATAGTTGTTTTTTTCGTAATCCCTATACCATAAAAACAGTACCTATGACGATTTTCAGACTTTTTCACCACATTTTAGACATTTCAACGCGATCGCACCCCAATAGGAGATAATAGTCACGTTACCGCCCTACGGTTACAATAAATAACAATAATAGGTAATTTCTGGGATAAAAACTATCTTAGGTATGTCCTTTCCCGGGACTCCAGGTATCTCTCAACCAAATTTCATCTAAATTGGTCCAGAGATTTAAGCGTGAAGAGGTAACAGACATTCTATCGCATTTATAATATTAGTATGGATTGGCGTTCCGAAAACCCGTAAATACTACACATATATTGATATATAGACATTTCAACCTCATCGCACCTCAATAGAAGATGATGGACACGTTAGCCACGTTGAATTTTAAAATCGTTGTTATTTTAATCAGCGACCCGATAAACCATACAATACCCATGACAATTTTCAGACTTTTTGACCCTATTTTACCCTTTAAGGGGTTGATATTTTCAAATCGATGCCATTTTTGTAATTGAGTTCCCACAAAACCATAGAATCAATACCCATCAATATGGGTATATCAATATAATTATGACATTTTAACCCCACCGTACCCCCCACAGGGGTGATTTTAAGTCATGTCGGCTATGTTGGATTATAAAATAGTTGTTGTTTTCGTAATCAGCGACCCGATAAACCATAAAAACAATACCCATGACGATTTTCAGACTTTTTCACCCTGTTTTACCGCTTTAGGGGTTGAATTTTGAAAAATCCTGAAACATGTGTTTACTAATTTATCTATAGAAATACTCGTGTAAAGTTTCGGATAAAATAGTCCAACTAATCTTGTTTCCCCATACAAACTTTGGACCCCCGTTTCACCCCCTTAGGGGATGAATTTTGAAAAATCTTTTCTTAGTGCACCCCTAGACATCATAAGGAACCTACGTGCCAAATTTGGAAGCTCTAGACCCAGCAGTTTGGACTGTGTGTTGATATATATCATCAGTCACTCAGTTTCTTCTTTTATATATTTCAACCCCATCGCATCCCCACAGGGGTGATTTTATGTCACGTCGGCTATGTTAGATCATAAAATAGTTGTTGTTTTCGTAATCAGCGATCCGATAAACCATAAGAACAATACCCATGATGATTTTCAGACTTATACAACCCTTTTTACCCTTTTAGGGGTTGAATTTTGAAAAATCCTGAAACACATGTTTACTCATTTCTCAATAGAAGTACTCATGTAAAGTTTCGGATAAAATAGTCCAACTAATCTTGTTTCCCCATACTAGCTTTGGAACCTCGTTTCATCCCCTTAGGGGTAGAATTTTGAAAAATCCTTTCTTAGTGCACCCCTAGACGTCATAAGGAACCTACTTGCCAAATTTGGAATCCCTAGACCCAGCGGTTTGGACTGTGCGTTGATATATAAGTCAGTCAGTCAGTTGCTTCTTTTATAGATTTAGATAGATAAATGAAAATTGATTTCGACTGGATATTTCAATTGTGATAATTCTAAGTTGATTTGATCTCGGGTACTTATGATCGTAATAAGAGCGTTTATTACAAACAATTGTTATTAAGTATTACCTATTACATTTTAGTATGTGGCATTCATTTCTGTGTCAATTAAAGACTGATTTGATTCATTTTTAGTACCCCTAGGGCGAACCTGGAATCTTTTCTAGTCGATAAAATATTTTTTAAGAAGAAACACATCGAAGAAACAACAAGAAAGAGTATAAATAAGCAAATTATTCCTATTAAAAAAACTACTTATACAATTTCGCATTCAGTAAATTTTCATTAGATAGCTGGTTATACCATATTTCCTCAATTTTATTTTCAATAATCACACACTTGTGCTATTTTAGTTCAATTATAATGAAACATGAGGTCTAGTTATATCATTTTTGCTGAAAGCGAATAATTCTTGTATTTTCATTTACGACATTTTGCCTGTTTGTGAAATGAGATCATTTGAGGATTAGCGACAGTAAATAGGGGTTGCAAGTTGAATTATAAAAAAATAACACTGTAATTCAATAGATAGTATGTTAAATACAACATAAACACATTTCCAGCCTCTCGGGAACTAAACTATAGTTTTTATGAATTTTTTTCATAAAATTTTAACTTTAAATCACTCTCCTGTAAAGTTTGAAATATGCCGCTTATCCCTTTTCGGCTGTAAGGCATCGATATGAGTTGATACAATCAACGTTCCGCTATCCTTACGATTACAATTTCTTCATACAGCATCTTAACTTACCCGCGATTATAACAAATCAAACCGCGATCAAAACAAAGTAAGCACAAAAAATAAGAAATATGAAATATATTAAAAGTGAGGAAACATAACTTTGCCGTAATAGCAAAAGATAAAAAAACAAAAGTGAAATTGTGAAAAGACGAGTCATCCGAGTTGAGGGCGAGAAAATATTACTTATGTAAAATTGAGCAAGAGCCCTATAAAGTACCTTTTACATGTACGAGCAACTTTGACAATTTTTTTCTCGTGTTACCCTCATTGTAAATTGATTCCCTTTCGACAAAGAAAATTATATTATACGCCGTACCTTTTCTCAGACGGAGAGTTGTGAAAATATTCAGTAAACGTGACTGTATTGGAATGACTGTAATTTCTGTCCTTTTGATGTTCGCGTGGAGTAACTTTTAAAATGTTTACTTACATTTTTGTTTTAGTTTCGTTTTGCCTTTTTATTTTTATTTACATACCGGCCGTGGTCACAGGCTGACTCGATGCAACCTGGTCGAAACGTCATGCATGCAACCCTTATGCCATAACGCGTTGGTTCCCGTCGTTATTTTTCATAAATCATGCAACGCAAAAGTTACATATAACTTTTATTATAATAAATTGGTCGTCATTGGAACTACCGATGGGTTAAGCGTACTCTTAAATAAAATTACAATACAACAAAAATGCACAAAAAAATGCTATATTTTATTTATTTTTTATATTTAAGAAAAACATAAGAAAACTTACAATACTAAGTAATAATACAGTACAGTATTGATTTTCGGGTCTTGCTGACCACAATCAAACCATATGTTTCTAACTATGACCATACCATATGATTATGGCATCAAAATATATGATTTTGATTTCAAACCACCACACATGCAAAGGGTTAAACAAAACGTTGTCCCGTACAAATAAAGCTGTGTTACGAACTCAACAGTTATGTTATGTAAAGTTATGAGCTTTAAAATAGTTATTTTCATTATTTCCTTTGTCATGTTACATTTTTTTTTTCATTGTTACAGGATCTAAAAAATCAGAGATTGGACGACAGCTCAAGCCCGAGTGATAGCAGTATCGTGACAAAAACTATTTAGTGTATAACACGACTTTAGTGAAATTACACCAAAGACTTTGTAGCAGTTGTATTATTTATAAAAGGTTAGGTGTTATAATTTTAGTACTTAATTGCATAGACAATTATCTAAATAAATATTGTAACTCATAAACATACTTAAATACGCGAAAGTAAAAAAAACTGACTTACGACACTATTTATTGGAGTCGACATAGATGTTACAAACAAAATCACACTGAGGGTGTTTTGTGGGGTATAATAAGTTTTATAGATATTATTATAAGTAATGTTGACATTTTCAATTATTAAAATAATTTTTTTTATTTCGATTTATGCTTATATGTTTTTTAATGTTTATAAATTCAAGTAATTATTTTACATTTTTTATTTAAAAATTGATTATTGCGGTTTTTTCTCTATATTGGCATAATTTATTTATTTATTTCGATTTAAAATTATTTCAATGTTATTTACATGTGGTTTTAAGTTGTCCTTGTCAACATTGCTGAGTATCTTCATGAATGGTGCATAGATTTATTTAGAAACAAAAGGATAAATTCCTTATATTAATTAGTTAAATACGTAAAAATGTTTAGAATTATGCCTATGTGTGTTTTATACAGGTGCAAAATGTTATTAAATTAAACAATAGATAATATATTAATTATAATGAAAATAACATCGATTAAATAAATAAATTCGATTAATGATTAAACTAGCATAAAAAATGATTTTATTGGCATAATAATAAAAGTAACATTAAATCCAAGTATACCATTGGAACGAGGTTTTTTTTTTAATTAATGCATTTTAGTTGTTATCAAGAGATATTCTGGGGTTGACCGCCTAAGCTGAAGTCGATTGTTATCGAGTTTTTTCATTGCGAAAATTGGAGTTCTGTTTATATATGTGATAAACTTTCTTTCGTTATCTTTCGTTTAATCGGTAGAGCGTCTCTGTCTCTACCTGCTATGCTTATTATTATCACTAATTAAAGATGAGGCGTTGTGCACTTTTTGGGATGGGTAAAAAATGTTAAACTCGCGTCAGGACACGTGGCCTGATCAAAAAATGAAAAATTCGTAAGACGGAGCGACAAGGACCGGTGGTGTGGCGTAGTTGAAGAAGTAATTAATATCGCCCTCTCTTTCTACCGCGCGGCGAAAAAATATGCCTGCTCCTGCTGTTTATTTTTAATGTAATATAAATTGTCACTTTTATACTGCTAAATAAAGCAATTCGTGCGAAATTATTCCCTAACCATACTAAAATATTCAAAAATGCACAACGTTAACGTTCAAGTTTTCACTTCTGCCGGCACTCCCGGAGTGCAACCCGTTTTTTTTAATGCAAAAATCAAACTTCAGCATATGATTTGTGGTAATCGTGTTTAGCTTTGTCAGTAGAGGTCCAGAGCTAAATTCTATTACCAATAATCTTGATTTCTGCATTAAAAAAATCCGATGAAAACGGCTTCAGCTTCAGTGGTAGGGCCCCTAATCTTGATAATAAAACAGTCCGTACTTTTTCTTTGTTAATTTTCCAGCAGTTTAAAAAAAATAACGATCACCAAAGATGATCTTTTAGTAAATAATATATAGTTAGTGTTAGTAATATGATTGTTAGATACGAACTAATTATACATAGAATGTTTATAAAATATAATTTAAGACATTGTTTAGTATACCCAAATGTGCCTACATGTTGTGCATAGTTGCAGATTATGTATGTGTTTATTTTTAATTTTGTAACCAATGTAAACCTGCGATGTGTGAAATGTAGACGATATATATGAAAATATGATATAAAACAAGGACGCCGACTATGTAATTAGTACCTACATACAATAATGTTTAACAATTTGTTCTATTTTATTACAACTCCTATTTTTTTTGTTTCTTAAAATTTCAGACATATTTTAAGAGCTTATGTCGGAGCCTCCGTTACAGCAATTTTATTTTGAAACATGTATCAGTTTAGAGACATTGGAAAATGTTATCAATAAAAATATGTAACATCCATATTATTCTAAGAATTAAATTCTCAGTATTCGAAAAAAAGCAATATACTTAATTATATACTTTACAAAGAAACAATTCCCCGATTTACTCCGTAAATTAAAATCAGCGAATGCCGACCGCGTTTCCCTTGGCGACGAGCCAAGAATATTTTCTCCGACCACTTTCCTTATTTCGCACAATTTTGGAGTATTTCGACTTAAATGTCTATTTATGTGTTGGATCCTGTAATAACATCACACCAGTAGTGTTTGAGCGCATGCAATTTCAAAATGTAAATTGCACAAAACAAAAAGAATTTCTATTTCAGCGTTTAAATTTCTGAGTGTAAACATTTTTGTGTTTAACAGTACAAATTCGTTTTCCTGAAACAACGCACAGATATTGCAATAATAATGTAAAGAGCATAAATTTTATTTAATTTGATATAATCCATAGTAATAATTAGTACTTAGATGATTTGTTTTTCATACATTATTACACATAACCTTCAATGTAAATAATAAATAAGCCTAATAATAATAGTATTACTGTTGTTAAAATCAGACTGATAGCAATCATAAATAGTTTAGTTCGTGTAAAATAATAATAGGTAATCTTTTTCAATAAAACCCTAAAATCGTATTTGTCAAACTATATTTAGTAAACTTAATCAAAGCCTGAGATGGTATGCATTTTCTAAAATAAAAATAAGTTGAATAATGATTATTACAAGTAAAGTATACAAGAAATATAATTATCCTGAAGTTTGTTTTTTATTTAGAAGGCATTTAATTTTTCGAACCATTGTAATGTCTATGGCTAAGAACACTTCAACCTTGACACTTCCACCTTTGGACCGTACCTTATTACGTACGTAATAAGAGCTACAATCGTATTGTAACTGTCAAGCATGATCTGTGGCGCTACCGCCTAAGCTAAAGCCAATTACAATCGAATATTTTGATTCAAAAAATTAATCTTAGGTTAAAGTGATTGACAAACATCTTCAGTAAGGGTAATAGAGCTCTAGGGTTTCTACCTCCTAAGCTAGACATAATTACCGACAATCTAAGCAGTAGTTTGATTTTCGCATTCAAAAACTCGATGGTAATGAACTTCAGTTTTGGCGGTAGGACCCCTGGACTTAGCTGTACGTACATATAAAACTCAGACATAAGGTACGCGTTCACTAACACGCGCCGCCCGCTTACACGCACGGCACGCAATGGATTGAATGAAAAACGCAGTGTAGCTATAGAAACCATCATAAAAGCAAATCTAAATCCATGCGTGCCGTGCGTGCGTAGCCACTGGCGCAACTTAATGAACGCGTACCTTTTATGTAAAAAATCGAAAAAAAAAGATATTTTAACACGAAAATCTCTAATATGTATATAACTTTTAAATGAAAATAATAACATAAATTGAGCATAGGAGGATTGACCCTTGCAATAGAAATTCACATAGGAGTTTTTAGAATTTAAACGACTTATCCATTTAATTACAATTTTATTCAATGTTAAGTTACCTTGCAAAGTGTTTACAATATTTAACAAACAAGGGGGGGGGGGGGGGAGTCATTAGTAGTTCATCTACGTATGGACCGTGGGGCTGGAGATGAAATTTATGGGCAATGATTTTGTCATTCCTAGCCCGTTTATCACAGAGCCAGGTTTTCAAAAATAATGCAGCTATTAAAGTGGTTAAAAACTATGTCTACCTCGGTCAGTCCATACTCGATACAGCTTGGCCGGAATAATTTCAACAGAGAGATCGATAGACGCTATCGATTACGCAGGGCAGCTTTTGGAATATTCTCCGCACAGATACCTTAATGCTTGAAGACTGAAGTTTTAAAGCAAAGGTCGCGCAGCTAGCAATCGAGAGGGCTATGCTCAGAGTTTCTCTGAGAGATCGAATCCGGAACGAAGAAATTCGCCGGAAAACCAAAGTTCGACATAGCCTTCAAAGTTTGCAAGTTGAAGTGATGCCGAGTCAGTGATGGCAGATGTGGAAAGCATTGAGAAAAGTTTATATCCAGCAGTGGGTATATACAGGCTGATGATGATTCCGTTACTATGATCAACTTTTTTTATTTCGAAAATGCATAGCACCATAGACTTTAAATCTTTATAGACACTTAAGAACTTTATTAAATCTAGAACAGAACGACTTTGAAATGTGTGTTATATAGCAGGATAGAAATCTCTTATAGATAGATCAAAAATGTTGACAACTTTCAACTGTTTTGATAAACATTTTAGCATGATTCATTTAGTACATGAAACCAAATTTTCTTATTGTCATGAGTTTTATTGAAAAGTTTTTTCAGAAATATTTAACATTTTATCGATTTTTTACACAAAATTTTGGTTAATGAATAAAAGGTTGTGTTGCAATGTTTTTGGATACATGAAAAGAATTTAAAATAATGGTGTGCATTTATTTTGATGAATGTAAAAAAGTTAAAAATTACTCCCAGAATTTTTTATTTCTCATAAAAAAATATAAAATAACCTACACAAAGCTGGCCTAATCTTTACCTATTTAGATTAAAGTGTCGAGATTTTCAAGCACAAAGACTAGAGAGCATACTCGTAATGCACTGTAAAGTGTTTTTGTACATAAAAATACTTTTAAGACCTTAGCTCGGCGTCTCATTTGCTATAAATAACGTTAACTTTATACAAAAAACTTCATAAACATTTTATTTCAGTCTATTAAGGCTCATTTTTCATAGTTAACCACTGTTAACTTCCACTCGGAGCTTGTTAAAGCCACTGCTTTAACAATCTCCGAGTGGAATTTATTAAAATATGCATTGATATTTAAATAAATAATATCCATTTTCACACACAATGACGGCAAATGGTACAACTTGGTAAATGAACTGAATATTTTGCGGGTTAACTTTGACGAATGCATATAATTATTTACTATACGTACAAATTCTTCTCCTATGTATCGAATAAATATTCTTGATACTGGGGATTTTTGACACTTGATGGAATTTTGTAGACATTTTGTGTAAACAAAATCACTTGTACTTTTCCACTTAATTATATTTATTATTATCGATCAGTTTACACTTCCTTTTCATTTTATCAGGATATTATCTGACTGAGAAAACAACCTGTTTGTTTACCTAATACGACGAGCTCGGTGGTCGAATGTTTAGCAATGTCTACCACTTTGACTCCGAGGTTGCGGGTTCGATTCCCGCATAAGACAAATATTTATATGCACGAACATGAATGTTTGTCTTCGTCTGGGTGTTTTCTATGTACTATACGTATGTATTTACAAAAAAAGAATTAAGTATAATATCAGTTATCTAGTACTCATAGTACAAGCTTTGTTTAGTTTGGAACTAGGTGGCAGTGTTTTTTTTTTATACTACGTCGGGTGGCAGACAAGCATACGGCCCGCCTAATGTGAAGCGGATACCGTAGCCATATTAACGCTCGCAACATAAAATATCGCTTGCACGCCGCCACCCCCGCTGCCAACGCAGCATGTCCTTTCTTTCTGGTGACCTCACTCACTCGCAGGAACACAAAAACCCTCAAGGGAATCGTTATTTGGCTGCGGTATTCTGTGAGGTGGAGGTACATTCCCCAGTCGGGTAGCTTACAATTACACTCCCTACCTCTCTTTTCGCCAGACCTTCGTTTGTCAGTCAGCAGGGTGTACCGCGTGCAGATGAAGTTGGCTTTGGTTCAAAGATGTTGATGAACCACTTACACCCCAAAATGTGTATTTGTCCTGGAATATTTATTTATTTAATACGGCCGTAAGGCACGATTTTGCCTTACGGCATTCTCAGGCAAAGAGTATAATAATATATATGGTATTTTTGATTGAGTGGTGCAGTACAAGTGATTTCATTCATAAAAAATAATCGAGTAAAGATTTTATTATAAAATAATCACTCTAATATTACCCAAACAATATCACTTCAGACTCTGTACTATATCTGAAAGAGATTGTGTACACATTACCTAGAAAAAAAATCGTAAGCAAACCTTCTTTGTCTTGTCAGCCGGTTAATTATCGCTGTGCATTAAAAAATTTACACGAAAAATCGTGCTCCATCTTCTTTGCAATTGTACTGATGGCAAGTTATGGCGTTGAAATCATAAAATAATAAATAATAATGTACTGTTGCGTTGCGATCAAAATTATTATATTTACTTACATTGTGAAAACGCAATTGAATGTCTTACGTGACGTTAATGCAAGTGAAGAAAAAATTATACACTCGGTTGTCGTTGGTATGAAACAGTTCGTACCCATAACTGTGTGAGGTCTTTATTGTAAACGAGCGTATAAGTGATGTGAAATTATCTTATGTATAAACATCGCTGCATGCGATTTTTTTTTTTTCGAAATCCCGAATTGATATCGGAAAACCAAGGTCACTTTATCATCATCATTACTATTTTTTGATGCTCTACACGAATCCGAAGTCAGAATTTCGAAATTTTGAGTTTTACAGACAGAACGACTTTTCGAAAAACCAAGGTCACTTTACATTAGTACTTTTTGATGCTCTACACGAATCCGAAATCAGAATTTCGAAATTTTGAGTTTCATGGCAACGGATGGACAGACAGAACGACCGGACGATTTTATAAGCTCAATAAATTTCGCTGAAAATACAGCATGCATTTTGACAATAACGTTGTCAAGAATATGAACCCTCGCATTATAATTAATTAAATTAAGTACTTCAGAATAATTTGATTTTGCATTGTTAAGTTTCAACTACAAAATATTTTACTTTTTGTGCATTATAAAAGTTCAAATAAATGCATTTAGATCATTTAATTTTAAATTAAATTTTGACGCAAGCTGAATAAAGTGAAATAAAAATCTATCACATTTAATTAATACTTTAATTTACAATAAATTGCAAACTTGTTTTGGGTTTATAAGTATGTTTCCAATGTAATTAATTTTGTATACAATGTAAGTATACTACATCGCATTATTTTGTAACATGCTGAATGTTTGACATTATTACGTCGCCCAAATAAAAACACTGTAATAATTGTAACATTCGCCCATATTTATATGTAGATAGTAATCTTTTACATTTTATTTTTGTACCCTTAGTTGTAAGGAATAATTTATATTATTGTCAATTAATGTGAATTAATTGAGTAATAGCGGAGAGCCTAGCTGCCAAGAGTTAATAAAATAATATGCGTGATTGTAATTTTGGTTTTATTTTATTTGAAAATGAATTAATCGAGCAACAAAGTCATTCTAAATTTCCTATTTATTATACAGATATAGATAATTTATTTCTAATTGTATTCTAGTTGTAATTATACGCCATGGTTTATGTGGCTGAAAGTGAAACCTTTATCTTTTTTATTTGCATCAACCTATTTTCATGTCACTTATCAGTGGGACGTTTTAACCCCCCATGTCCAGGTAGTCGCAGTCGACTATCTCTAGCACCTCGCATCTCTTGTGGCCCATAGTTTTATATAGTAATAGGAGTACTTTTGCTTATTTTTATAATAAAACTCATTATACATTATTTATTAATTCTACGTTTATTATTTATTAGTTGCAGGTATATAATACAGGTATAACGATAATGCAGGTAATAACAGGTATAATATGCAATAAATATATAATTTTAAAAAAGATTTACCTAAATACAGCAGATAAATCTTCAAACAGATCACAAGATATCCCGCAGTCAAAACATTTTAATGCAAAATCAACACCGCACCAAACCGCTACTCAGGCAATTTAGCGCTGATTCAGATGGATTTGAACACGTGACCGACCGCAGTTAGCCCGTTTTGAATGATGCATGAATCATGATTGACAACTGAACAGCGGTCTGGCCACAGAATAAATTAATTCATGAATAGTCATTATAGTTGTTTATGCTTGGTGATGTATAAAAATCGAATCTCACAGAAATTGATGTATAATGATTTCAAAAATCCACGCTTCTATACAAATTAGCTTATATAAACGTCACCTGTCACATGCATGCATATACATATAGTGATACTGAGTGATGAATGATATATATCTGATGAGAATTAATATATCACTATTTTCAAGTCATATACGAGTTTATAAATTGTGCCAATATTTTTGTAAGTCTGAATTTCCAACTTCCAGCCCTACGGGCTAGGCTGAAACCGATTACCATCGGATATTTTGATTGCGAAAATCAAACTTAAATTTTTGAGCTACCTATGTTTAGCTTAGCTGATAGAGACGACAGAGCTCTACCGGCTAAGCTGAAGATGTTTGGCAATAATAGCTAAAAAATACAACCTACTTTTCTATATTTTAGGGTTCCGAACCTCAAAAGGAAAAACGGAACCCTTATAAGATCACTTTGTTGTCTGTCTGTCTGTCTGTCTGTCTGTCTGTCTGTCGAGAATGCGTGGAGGTATCAAGCTGAAATTTGAACTGTATACTCAGGTCTACGGTCCCATGAAGTTAAAAAAAAATCAAACTGCTAAGTTTACGTAGAAAAAAGTTACGGCCGTTTATTCAGCAAAAAACGCATATTTCGACGCACTCAAGGGAATCAAAACCTATAGGGTACTTCCCGTTGACCTAGAACTATGAAATTTGGCAAGTAACATCGTTATAGACTACAAGTACAGGAATAAATCTCAAAACTATACATTTGTAAATAGATCTTAAAAAATAGGCGGTCTATATTTTTTATAGGGTGTCGAAATTTCAAATTGAAACTATTAGTTCAAATGGGGTATCATATGAAAGGGCTTGATGTACACTTAGCAAAATATATTTTATTTATTTTTTTGGACGCATTATTTCTTATTTATAATGAAAAATATCAAATTTAATAATGATACTACGTACCTACGGAACCCTCGGTGGGCGAGTCCGACTCGCACTTGTCCGGTTTTTTTTATATACTACGTCGGGTGGAAGACAAGCATACGGCCCGCCTGATGTGAACCGGTTGCCGTAGACATATAACGCTCGCAACATAAAATATCGCTCGCGCGCCGCCACCCCCGCTGCTAACGCAGCATCTCCTTCCTTTCTGGTGACCTCACTCACTCGCAGGAACACAACAACCCTCAAGGGAATTGTTATTTGGTTACGGTATTCTGTGAGGTGGAGGCACATTCCCCAGTCGGGTAGCTTACAATTAAGCTCTCTTTTCGCCAGAGCTTCGTTTGTCAGTCAGCAGGGTGTTATGAACAACTTACATCCCAATAATCAAAATATTCAATGATAATCGGCTTCGCTTCGGCGGTAGATCCCCTGGTGGGTATTGCTATCTGGAATCAGATGCTCTTCAGATTCAGGGGCCCTGCCCGCCAAGCTAAAGCGGATTAGTGGCAATTCTATTTAGCTTAACTAGTAGAAACCCTGAAGCTGTACCGACAAAGCTGAAAAAATGTTTGTCAATAACTTAAACCTAAGACCTGTTTCTGGGAATCAAAATATTCGTTGGGAAGCGGTCTCAGCTTGAGCCATAGGGCCCTAGGTTGAGTTGAGTGAAAAGAATGGGCATACCATCTTGAATGCTGATTAGGGTAGTTTTTACCACCACATGGTGAATGCACTAAACGGCCATTCTCCAGAAGACATAGATGAGTTCGATCACGTAGATCCACCGGTTGCCACCACATCATCATCGAAGGCAGCGCTCCACCAATTAACGCATCAACCCCCCACCACGCTTTTAAATCGAGCGGCGGCGAGAGCGGCGAAGAGGGATATGCACGCAGTGATCATTGTTATAAAGAGAGTGTGGACGCATCTGGACACTCGCCCTGATGAAGGTCTCTGAGATGGAAACTAGTAGGCCCTCCAGACAAATATACGTGAGTGACCCATTTAACTTATTTTGTTTTATATATGAGAGGGCGGTAAACTAGTGGGTCGCCTGATGGAAAGCAATCACCACTGCCATGGAGATCAGCAACACCAGTTGTCGCCGATCCGTTACCAGCCTATACTTCTTTCTTTCTTTCTGGTGACCTCACTCACTCGCAGAAACACAACAACCCTCAAGAGAATTGCTGTGTTGCCATGTTATTCTGTGAGGAGCTTAAAAATATGCTAGGCCCTACCTTGCTTTCAAATTATTTATAATATACTTTTTATACGGCTCCGCTCCGCCCAACCACAGCTGAGCAGTGTGATGAAGTATTCTCTAAACCCCTTCTATTGAGGGGAGACCCGTATCCCAGCAGTGGGATGAATAAGGGTTGATGACGACGACTTTCTATACCATTTAGAACTAATATGATTTCCATGGAGTTCAATAGTGGAACTCAATAGTTATTGGGAAAGAAAAACAACAGAAGTATCATCATGGAACTAGCTAATTAAACAGCTGGGGTAAATGGGAAATAACACTCATAGGTCAGTGCGAGTGAATGCTGTCAACAGTATGATTCTTGTGTTAAAGCTCCTTAACACTTTGACAGCCTTGCATTTTATTACGCGCACCTCCCTGTACGCCGGCTGTTTTAGGCGTTATTGTAAATGGTATCGAATAAGAAATATAATATTTAGTCATTTACTTCTTTTTGAGTAAGTCATGTGCTGTAAATTTAAATAATAAATCATTTATTTTATATTTAAAAAAAAACGATACATAAACTGTCTTTTTAGGAAAAAAAAACTCTTACCATAACTATAACGTATTTTTTTTTTAATTCTATACCGTGTAATCTTTCATGGTATGGAATTTTTCAAAGCAGGGATAGTGGCAGAGTGCAACATTGCAATCTGGGCAGTAAAATGACGTTTCCTTTCTTCCACGTTTGCCTGTCTCCTTTTTATAGAGTCCGCACAAACCTTGCATACTCGTGTGACAATCTTTTTGTTCACCGTCGATGGAATACGACTGTGAAAGTGTCTACCCTCCAATCTGGTAGCCTTACCAATGAGATGACGACCACGAGAAGGTCCAGCAGTAACATTAGCTCCTCTTCTAGATCCTGCATCTTCCAGGAGACCTTCGCCGCAAGTGTTGAGAAATTGCGAAAATTTGTCGGCACAAGCTCTCTCCCCGCCGCTCCACAACCATTACCGCTGCTTTGAATGTATGTGTGTGTATAGCTAAAGAGTGCCTCTAAATATTGCAACAAACGCCGATCACGAGCAAGAATCGTGGTTTTAATACAAAATCTTTGAATTCGAATGACGAGCTGAGGTCGTGATTGGCGTACGGGATAAAAAAAAGCATTTGGGGTGTAAGTGGTTCATCAACATCTTTGAACCAAAGCCAACTTCACCTGCACGTGGTGCACCCTGCTGAGTGACAAACGAAGCTCTGGCGAAAAGAGAGGTAGGGAGCGTAATTGTAAGCTACCCGACTGGGGAATGTACCTCCACCTCACAGAATACCGCAGCCAAATAATAATTCCCTTGAGGATTGTTGTGTTCCTGCGAGTGAGTGAGGTCACCAGAAAGAAAGGAAGGAGATGCTGCGTTGGCAGCGGGGTGGCCGAGCAATATTTTATGTTGCAAGCATTAATATGGCTACGGTAACCGCTTTACATTAGGCGGGCCGTATGCTTGTCTGCCACCCGACGTAGTATATAAAAAAAAAAGCATAACGAACGAAGCCATGTCGTGATCGGCTGTCAAAGTGTTAAAAACGTTGGCGGAGGGCAATGTTTTCAAGCGTTACGACTGTCATCTAAGGACAACAGCTGTGGCCGCCTTCTTAACGAGCCCTCCGAAGCTCGAGCTTAATAAACCCATCCATGGACAGGCTACGGTCGAAGTTGCTTAACTTCGTGTTCGTTAAGAATGACATATGCAATGACGCCATGGAACTCCTCATCTATTTATCTATGTTACAGCAATTCTAAGTTCAAGTTAGCACAGCGCATTACGTACGTTATATTTATTTAACTTTAGCTTGAGCTCTAAATAACCGCTTTCAGTTAGTTTTATGAAGTTAAATTGTAGTGTATGAGCTGTTTTCCCATTTTAACTTCAATGTAAGTTGAAGCTTCGTTCGTGGTTTATTATCATAGTGTTTCAACGGGTTGGTTTAGTTTCAAGACTAGAGATTAGTGTTTTTAATGCGATATAGAACTGATGCAATTGTACGGTAGAACTTTTCAACTATTTTTTTTTTCTATTATTTTATTTAAGGACTGGTTTTTCTTTTGTCTTTTTTTTATATACTACGTCGGGTGGCAGACAAGCATACGGCCCGTCAGATGTGAAGCCATATTAACGCTCACTACATAAAATATCGCTCGCGCGCCGCCACCCCCGCTGCCAACGCAGCATCTCCTTCCTAGCTGGTGACCTCACTCACTCGCAGGAACACAACAACCCTTAAGGGAATTGTTATTTGGCTGCGGTATTCTGTGAGGTGGAGGTACATTCCCCAGTCGGGTACCTTTCAATTACAGCAGGTGAAGTTGGCTTTAGTTCAAAGATTTTGATGAACCTATCGATGAACGATATCTTTGGTCTTAAAAATACATGTCAGTCCCATCGTACCTTAACACCTATTTAACCACTTTAGTTTTTATACACACATTTACATTACACGCACATAGGCATATGCGTACATACATCTATTCACACGCATACATACATACGTAAAGTATTCATTATAACCTAAACATCAGAATCGACAACTGTTTTTGTATTTAGAAACATCTTATTTGTAAACATCGGACGCGCAGCATGCGCCACCATAGCGAATTTTTTTTTTTCGAAATCTTGAATTGATATCGGAAAACCAAGGTCACTTTACAGTACTACTTTTTGATGCTCTACACGAATCTGAAGTCAGAATTTCTAAATTTTGAGTTTCATGGCAACGGACAAACAGAACGACCGGACGATTTCATAAGCTCAATGAATTTCGCTGAATATTAAGTTTAGTATATACATCATAGCATAGTATATATTAATAAATAACTTATAATTGTTAGATTAAGGAGCGCAGAAAAAAATACGAATTTAACTTGCAAGATTTAATTACCAGCACTGTGGTGGAACTAAATAAAAGCTTATGAAAATTTACTGTTTTTTTATAAATTTTGTGTTCATCATCGTCAATGCTGAGATGTTTTTATTTATACATACGTTCGATTTGCTTCTATTGTGGCAAGAAAGTAAAGATAAAATTTCTTTATTCATAAAAATAAGGTGATACAGATGGTGGATTATAAACTGAGCTTCACACATTCAAATTCTGAGTTTCACGCCCGGTTTTGGGCGCATGAACTAATTATCATTATTATTAAAATTAATACAGTTTAAGTCGGCAATATACATATCATTGTTATTACTATTTATGTCACAAGTATTCAATAGAATAAAAACCGGCCAAGTGCAAGTATATAAAAACGGCAAAAAAATCATGTCTGTCGTATGGGAGCCCCCCAAAATAAATATTTATTATATCTTAATTTAATTATTTATTTTTAAAGTGAATTTATAACAAAATATTCTGTGAATATTTCTAGCATCTACATGTTGCCATTATCAATATCGAGCAAAAACGAGCAAATAAATTGTTTGTTGTATGGGAGCCCCCTTAAATATTTATTTTATTCTATTTTTTAGTATTTGTGGTTATAGCGGGAACAGAAATACCTCATTTGTGAAGATTTCAACTATCTAACTATCACGGTTCATGAGATACAGCCTCGTGACATACGGACGGACGGACGGACAGCAGAGTCTCAGTAATAGGGTCCGTTTTACCCTTTGGGTACGGAACCCTAAAAAAATAGTCCTGTGAATGCAATAAAGTTGTTTAAACGACTGCTTATAGACCACTTCCAGTATAGGTGGATCTCACGTAGGTCTACGAATGCTACGTACGTAGCTTGGCTACGCAGTGTCATCTTCTATTTGAAGGTTTACAAGCGGTTGTGTATTCAAACAAGCTACGTCAAAAATATTATTAACTAGTTTGCGATTGTGACTTCGTGCGCGTACGTCCCGGTATCCCATGGAAACGTCAGATCTTAATGTAGATCTATTCAATAAATTTGGGGTGTAAGTGGTTCATCAACATCTTTGAACCAAAGCCAACTTCACCTGCACGCGGTGCACCCTGCTGACTGACAAACGAAGCTCTGGCGAAAAGAGAGGTAGGGAGCGTAGTTGTAAGCTACCCGACTGGGGAATGTACCTCCACCTCACTGAATACCGCAGCCAAATAACGGTTCCCTTGAGGGCTGTTGTGTTCCTGCGAGTGCGTGAGGTCACCAGAAAGGAAGGAGATGCTGCGATGGCAGCGGGGGTGGCGGCGCGCGAGCGATATTTTATGTTGCGAGCGTTAATATGGCTACGGTAACCGTTTCACATCAGGCGGGCCGTATGCTTGTCTGCCACCCGACGTGGTATAAAAAAAAAAAAAAAAAAGAAAAAAAAAATTATAACGACCTCAAAATCTCTGCATTAGTATGATTTTATATATTTATAATTATAATTACAAATAAGCTATTGTCACTAATACATATTTGGGGGGGACCTGGTGCTCTAAAATACAAGCCCCGGCTTAGTTTAGGCTCGAGATTTCTCACAGATTGCATTTATTTTATATTCTTTTGTAACAAAGAACGGTATATATACTCGTATCTTTCTGTAATTTGTGGTGAAGAATAAACATTTTTTGATTTTGATTTTAGGTCTTCGTAAATTTGGTTACACATCTTAGTATCACGAAAACCTTTAAGCGCAGGGACATGCAAAAACTTTCTTTCATTTGCTTTTATTGAACTTTCTAATCGTAAATCTCTTTCTTACCTCCAAGATTCCTTTCCAGTTTTCCTCTTCAGTCCACAATCAGTCGCATCGCTCCTATGAAAATCTTACTCTTTTTCATTTATCATTTGTAGGTTGTTGTTCTAATCATCAACATCTACAGATCGCTTTATGATACCTTGCGTTGAGGCGGAACACGTGTTGCAGAGACGACCACGGCAGTCGGGGCGGCGGCAGTCGCACGATTCTTCTGTTTAAGATGTTGGAGATACGCCAAGACGACCGCAGCAGCTGGAGCGGAGACGACCAAAGCAGGCACGGCAGTCGCATGCATTTATTAACGGTAGTGGGTGGGTGCTGGCCGGCAATAGTTTGCATGAACTAATTGGTGGCGGAGGCACGTAAAGTTGTCAAAATTACCTTACTCTTTTTCTTCCCTCTCATTACTTTAAATTCTTAGTAACTTTTATTGAATTTTAGTGCTTAAGTAGGTAACGTGTATTCACGTTATTTTATGTACAGCGTGTATAAAATGGGTAGGTATTGAGTAAGCGCTTTGTAGCCAATTTTTCAATGCCGTGATGTTCGCCTTTGCGTCTTCTATATATAAAATGTCATAAAACTGTCCTAACACAGAACGTGGGCTGCTGCGTGGACGTTTTACATTATAAAAGTTCTGCCCCCTTACCACCATCTCTTATTGCGATTCAATAACTGAATAGAACCATTATTCATACCAATGAATAATAAGCATTCTATCCAGTTGTTGAATTGCAATAAGAGATGGTGGTAAGGGGGCAGAACTTTTATAAAAAAATGCTCCTTCGATAGTCATTAGGAAAAAACAAAACTTTTCCTAGAAAAAAATGCAAATCGTAGCTTACGTTACTCTTCCAGGAAAATCTCAAATTAAAATACGCTACTGTAAATAAAACTGAATCCTTGTAAAAGTATCGCCTATTTTGTAAGTAATAAAAATGTATCTTTGGAACGCGGCAGTCTCACGGCGTACTCGTTTACTATAAAACCGAGATTTACTATGTTCTTTAAAATACTGAAAAATACGCTGTGAAATCCGAAACGTTCATTGGCCATTTCGCACGATTCCATTCTTATTTGAAACGCACGATGCATATTCAGGCGAAGTAGTCGCGCGGAACCGAATCGAAATCGCATCGTCATTGTAAATACTAAAAGAATTTTCTCGCATGGTGGAAACAAAGGTATTTTAATACCATCACAACTATTCATTATCCTTACTCTTCGCAACGTTTATTTATTCCGAAATTCTTAGTTTAGCGACGTTTTTGTCTGTGGCGTGGACAAAAATGTGGTGTCATGGACATGGCCGTGAGTTGGACATGAATACGTTATATGCACTAAAATTACCTCAAAATAGCAGCGCTTCCCTCTCCCCTGCACGCAATGTTCCATAGTCCTTATTTAGCTTTATACATTTTTTGATCCTTCATCTAACCGAATGCAATTTAAATGTGAGTGAACTTTAAATGGAGATGTTAGATATGTATCTGCAACACCAAACTGTGTCCCCCGATTTTGTTATCATTCGTTTTTTTGAATTGCATCCTTATGGAAGCAATTTTAAAGACGTTAAATCAGTTAAAATAATCTGTTAATAATTCAAATGCAGAAAACAGTAACACCTAGTCCTCTATAACGATGTCTTCGTCTATAATCAACATCAACCCATCTGATCCCACTGCTGGACAAACTATTAGTCGATATTATCTATAGAAATCGAAGGGGCTTAGTGGTGCCTACTCCATCACGATGATTATCTACGGGTTAGCGAAATATGTGTTTATTACATTTTTATGTGCAAATTAAATTAAATTAAAATGTGCTACAATAACTATGTACATAACATACTTAAAAAACGCACTTACCACCAAAGTTTCGCCGTTAAAATTAAATATTATACGTATTACAAATCAATAAGATTCTGAGTTTCTATAATGCATACTCGATCTCAGCGCAACAAGGGCTACGTACAAACCTGTTTATAGGCTGGTAACGGATCGGCGACCCCTTGGTGATGCTGATTTCTATGGGCGGTAGTGATTGCTTTCCATCAGGGGACCCACATGCTCGCTTGCCCCCCTCTGATATAAAAAGAAAAAAAAATGTGCAGCTGCACACCTACGAGTTTGTACACAAAAAAAAATTGGTGAATGTTGAATTTACCAATTATTTTTTTGTGAAATAACTACAATATTACTCAAGTAATACTTGGGTCCTAAGATGTTTTTACCTATAGACTCATTGAGGCTAGAAAGCTATATACGTGAAATTTCATTCTAGGTCAACTTTATACCTTCATGTATCTTTACACATGTACAGAAAGACAGATTGATTAACGAATTGATCCAATAAGTATTTCCTTTGTTTTCTTTTAAGTAACGGATCCCTAAAAACGTATAAGTCAATTAACTATAACTATAGCTATTTAATACGAAGTTATTTTAACTCAAAATCGTTACTAAAACTACTTTGTGTTATCAATAAAATCTGTAGTCCTCATTAAAATCGAAGCAAATATTCGCATCACGTCTCATGCCATCGTATACTGCTAAAATAACTTTGATCTCCACAAACTTATCCGTCATAACACCTTCGACCTTATTTTTAGGTGTTATGTGTGAGTTTCGTTCGAATTTATCGCCAACGTCTATTTTGATAGGTGAAATGTCATGTTTGCGAACCGTGGTGTTGCCAGAGGCTGCACAAAATTCCCATTTTCCAAGCGATTTACCACAAATTAATGCCCCGAATCCGTCGGCGCCTCGCCAATTTATGGATGGATTTGCATCTAACCAACTTAGAGTTAAGTTTTTCGCGGTTGAACGCTGATTGCAATTTATTAACAGGATAGTGAGTAGTGGGGTGTTAATAATGTTTTACTGGAACCGTTTTAAGTGGATATTTAGTAGGTACCTAATGTAGGTGATTACTTTGTATCTATCAGGATAAAACTTGTAATAAATACTTTGTGTTGATGGTAAAATAATAATAAGGGACATTTAAATAGATTTAAAATATATTAGGGTAAAATATTATACAAAACCCTCATAATATTTTTCCTATGTATGTATTTACAGAAAAAAAATGTATTTAAGTACATTTATCAGTTGTCTTATACCCAGTACAAGCAGCTTGTATAGTAGTACAAGCTGTGCGGTTAGTCTGGGACTAGATGGCGCTGTGTAAATTGTCCAGAAATATTATTTAATATTAATTTTTAATTTTGATAAGTATTGCCATTGATTGCTCGGTATCAAAATATTTTGTAGAAACGCAAACACCGTCTGTTTACTTTGATAATACCTTAAGGCGAAACCGATCAGTAAAAATAAATTTAATTAAGTGGAACAGTACAAGTGCATTATTAATATCAAATTGTTAAATACATTTAGTAAGCTTCTGGGATAAATCCGCCATTGTTCGTAATATTCTGTAATTGTAATTGAATGTATTTATACAATAAAGTTTTACAAACAAACTTCTAAACACGTAGGACGTAGGTATATTTTATATTATTATATATTATTTATAAGTATTTATTTTTAATCTATTAAACAATTTAAAAATAAAAGTTGTAAGTGTTAATTCTTTGCACTTTGTGAAGAATAGAAAGAGCTAATGAAATGCTTTTTTCTTTTTTTCATTCAATTCCTTGGTATTCATATTCAAGTCCACCCATGTAATTCCATCAACCAGTACCGGGGAAAAGTTGAACAACTGTGTGGTAATCACTGGGACCGTAGACAATATTCTAGACATATTATTCAATATTCCGTCAGATAGATCAGTCAGTAATGATTGTCTCTTATAGATACAGAAGAAGATATTATTATTAAGTAATCATACAGTAAGAAATTCGAAGATTTGTATAAAAGTAAAGGTGGTATCAGTTACAAATAACATTACTCATGAATTAACTAAATACTATGAGATTAAACCAAGCTCATCTGAAAGCCCAGTTTATATCTAAGAGGATAAGTCGACAAAGATTTACCTTGAGCTATAGCGTTAACGCTGTTAAGATGTTTGCCGTGGGGCTGAGATAGCTAAGATATATAATGACTGGAACAGGAGCTCTGAGGGGTAATTCTGGTTATTAATATGTAGTAACAATTCAGTTCCGATCTGAGAGTTGAGAGTCCTGCAGACATTCTTGTGTCCACCCTGATCAAACCCTGACCGACGAAGACACGCTGGAGACGAAGACCCTGACCGACTCTCTGATAATTCAGTACCCGTGGAAACGTCGTTACTCACTAACAGCTCACCACAAGCTGCCCTGCAGGCACTATTTATTATTATTATGTAGGTATTTCTCTTAAATCACGGTTCTAGGCCGGTCATTTGATATCCGTGCGCGGGGATATAGATCCAACGCGTAGAGGCCCCTTTGAGAACTCTATCTCGATTCGGCAACTTTCGTTCTGCGATCGTAAAATAATTACGAGAACTGGTCTTCAGGAGTTCTATAGCGTTGCTGTCCGTGTCAGTCTAATCGATTACGTAAGTTAAGTGACGTCGAAACGAGTTCATCACTACTTCGTGCACGTTAAGCTGTCGGTCCCGGCTGTTGTCCTCTTAAGAGTACGTAAGTAGCCTGCATGCAGGTGAAAGCGGAGTAAGACCTGCTACTGTTCCGCTTGCGTGGTCGGTTGGTTTAGCGCAAGAGCGGAGCAGGTAAAGGTCCTCTCGTCTGGTTGGTTTACTGGACGAGAGACTCGCATCCCCGTGATATAACCGGAAGGTTGGCACACGGGGCGCACTATATGGGTCTCCTCTCAATCGAAGGGGGTTTAGAGCACACTCCGCCACGCTGTAGTTTTTAAATTTTAATTATTTTACTCAATTTAGAATTTTCATTTGATCTAATTAAAATTAGATCTAATTTTGATTTTGGGTCCATAAATAAAAAGGCTGATTATATTTTCGTAATCACAGCTTACGACATATCCAGGTGCGTTAGGGCCTTTGTTGGGCGGGGCGGATCCAAGTCAAGGGATATTGCGCCAGAGTTGGTGAAGTCCTATTCTCAGCATCCATCCAATGCTGAGTCTGGCTAATGGCTCCGGGGGAGAGCGCAACAGTCGTGTGGATCCCCAGGGCAAGGCTAGAGAGTTCCCTTCACGTGGTTGCTGCCTGTTATTGGTCTGGTTCCCTAAGAAACAGATATAACAAAAACCTCTAGCCTATAATTCTATTCCCACCTTCCCCACCCAATCCTCAAGCCTTGTACCTGTGCGCCGCTTTTACGAGTGAGGCACAGGAACAAGGCACTTCCCCCTTCCCTCCCTTACCCAAGTCCAACCTCTATCCGGCAACCCCGGAACCGAAAAACATGAGCGCAAATGATAGAGAAGTTATACCCCAGGAGGGTACCGGCCAAGCCGGAGAATCCCTCCCTGGACCACCTAGTGGTCCAGGCTGCTCCTCGTATTCTGGGGGGGGCACATTGGCGCCTAACAACAAAACAAAAAAGGAAAGCACAGAAAGTACAACCAAGACACCATGCGAAAGGACACGTCCCGGAAGATCCATCTCGGAGATTCTCGGAGACGACCTAACGCATATGAGTATTGGCGAGGCTCATACTCAAACAAGCTCGAGTTCTCAGCAGGGAGGAGGCGAATGGATCACCAAATCCAAACGCAGGAGGCTGAGAACCCGAAGGAAGTTGGAACAAACCGCACCCGGTACGTTGACCTACACTGCGACGACGACACCGAGGAGCGAGGCGGGACCAAGAGCAGCAAAAATAAAGAGGCAGGGCACAGACCCTGAAGAGCGTACACAGCAGCGTCCGCCGAAGCGCCCGAAACAACAGCAAACGACCCCAAAAAACGAGGGACCGCGGAGACCCACCACAGGTCAAAGCGATCTCTCCGTCATAATACAAAGGGGGGACGGGGGTGAAGTGGACGATGCTATGGCCGCTGCAATCAGGGAACGGCTAGTCGACCACATCGAGGAAGCCGCACTTAACGGCGCGACGGGCCCTACTTTGTCATTCGCGGCCTCGGGGCTTGTAGCCGAGGGATATTTCCTCGTGAGCCCGAGCACCGAGGAGGCGATGACATGGTTGCTTAGCTGCGACTTCGGCGAGTGGAACGGCATCCCGTTGAGACCTCGAAAGCTCGACATTCACAAGATGTCCATCTGGCTCCCGGGCAACTGTGGAGGTCGCCGTATCGACCCGCTAGAACTAATCCGGATACAGAACAGCCACAGGGTGGAACTGAAGATATCAGAGTGGACACTCATCCGCAAGGAAGTCCTGCCATCGGGAGCACGGCTTGTGGTGGGAGTCCCCGAAGAAGCGGCAAAAGACCACGTGTGGCTCAACTACCAAGCCACACAGGTATATGCCAAGGTTATGGGAAAAGTAACACAACCAACAGAAAACACCGGAAAGTGCACATGCCCGATACATCCACACAAAAGAACACGGGGAAGTGAGCTCGTAGAAAGCGGTAGTAACGCGACCGTAGCCCCAGAGGAAGGCACGACTGACGAAGGCAAGCCGTACCTACAGAGCTCCACCCCAAGCAGCACACAACAAGCGCCCAACACAAAAAGCTCTGGGCCTGAAAGTGCAGGCACCGGCCACCGGACGAAAACCCCACAGGGGGGGACGACCGGAAGCCAAACGCCTCACCGACAGGCACGCCCAGAACAACACGGCACAACACACCCTCTCCCTACGACAAGGAGCGACCTGACTCCCCCACCAAGCGTTGCACAACTGCAACCGCCTTGGCTGGGGAAGAGCCAGGAACAACGCGACGAGTAAATAGGGAGAGATCACAAACACTCACAAACACACAGGCACACTCACACTAACACATGAACACAAACAGAAACACACCACAAACACACACACAAAAAATAAGAATAGTTCAAGTTAATCTTCATCATTGCCGCGATGCCATGATTGAGTTCTGCAGACACGTGGTAGATGAAAAAATAGATATCGCACTACTGCAAGAGCCATACGTCGTAAAAGGACGAATCTCAGGGCTCAGCTCCCTAGGAGGAGAGATCATCTATCACGAAACGGGTGAGTCAACTCCTAGGGCATGCATATATGCCAGCAGTAGGGTAAGATCGTTAGGAATAATAAAAGCAGATTGTTACAGTGACCTTGCCAGCGCCACAGCAACAATACAGCTCAACACAGGCAAAAAAGAGAGGGTGATTCTGGTCTCCGCGTATCTACCAAGCGATAAAGACTATAGACCACCATCGCTAGAAATGGAAGAAATAATAAGAAAATACCAAGGTAAGAACATTCCTATTATTCTAGGTTGTGACGCCAACGCCCACCACGTGGTGTGGGGCAGCACGGACTGCAATAAAAAAGGTGACTTACTTCTGGACTTTATCAGTGCAACAGGCTTAGACATACTGAATGTGGGCAATACTCCCACATTCGTAACCGAAGCCAGAAGAGAAGTGCTGGACATCACTATTGCAACAGACAATATAAGCCGGCACATCACAGACTGGAAAGTAGACGAAAGAGATTCCAAGTCGGATCACAGACGAATAACCTTCAGTCTGGGAGCCAAAATCGAGAAAACCTTATTTAGGAACGCGAGGAAAACCGACTGGACGATATATGAACAGCACATTAAAAAGTGGAGTCCAGGCGACCATAACTCGTTAAAAGATACCACAGACATCGAAAGAGAAGCCAACCGACTAGAGGAGGCCATGAGGGAGGCATACCACAAGGCATGTCCACTTAAGGAGATCAGACCAGGAAAGGGACAACCCTGGTGGACAAAAGCACTAGAAAAGAAAAGGAAAAAGACCAGACAAGCTCTCAGGACGGCCCAGAAAAAGGGCGACGCCGAAAGCTGGCTCACATACAAGAAAGAAAGAAACACATTCAAGAAAGAATGCAGAAGGGAGAACAACAAAAGCTGGAAAGCATTCTGCGAAGGAGTTGAAAAATATCCTGACGCAGCGCGACTAGTGAAAATGTTCTCCAAAACGAACACCTGCAAACTAGGAAGCATTAAGAACGGAGACGAATTAATAACGGACCCGGGAAAGATACTGGAAGTGATGCTGGAGACACACTTTCCAGAATGCGAGGCATACAAAGGTGACGAAACGCCAATCGATACGAATCCCACAGCGGACACGGAGGAAAAGGCACTAATCACAAAAGAGCATTTACTATGGAGTGTCAGGTCATTTCAGCCATACAAGGCAGCAGGACCGGACGAGATCTTCCCGAAAATGCTACAAATAGCTATCAAGTACATAAGCGATGATCTTCTGACCCTGTATAACTGCAGCATCAGAAAGAAATACATCCCAAAGAAGTGGAGAGAAATAAGAGCTGTCTTCTTACCGAAACCAGGCAAGGCGACGTACCAAGAGGCTAAAAGCTTCCGATGTATTAGCCTGTCTTCGTTTCTACTCAAGACCCTAGAGAAGATCTTAGATAGGATAATCAGAGAACAAATAGCTAGCAGCGGATCTCCACTCCACAACAACCAACACGCATACATGGACGGCAAGTCGACTGAGACAGCACTCCATAACTTGGTTAACAGAGTGCAGAGATCAATAAGTAACACAGAATACGCACTGGGTTGCTTCTTCGACGTTGAGGGCGCTTTCGACAAAGCAACCCCGGCCTCGATAGAGGAAACCCTAAATCGTGAAGGCATAGACAAAGACATATCAGAATGGGTGAAATGTATGCTAAAACACCGGCTGATACAGGCAGAGATAGCAGGAACAAAGCACACGGTGATAGCAAGAAGAGGCTTCCCACAAGGAGGATGCTTATCTCCACTACTGTGGTGCCTGCTAATAGACGAACTAGTTAACAAGATTAACAGAATGCACATATACACACAGGTATACTCTGATGATGGGGTGCTTCTGATCACAGGCAAAGTCCTAAGTGTCATGTGTAACATCATGAACAGAGGTCTGAAAGTAGCACTAGAATGGTGCAGGAACAAAGGCCTCAACCTGAATCCTGACAAAACCAAACTAGTTCTTTTTACTAAGAAAAGGAAAATAGGACGGACTGAACCGGTACGACTAGACAACCATGACCTGGAAGTAGTAAGGGAAGTCAAATATCTGGGAGTTACACTGGACAGCAAACTGACCTTCAAGACTCACATAAGTAATACATGCTCAAAGGCAAAAATAGCCATGATGCAATGCAAAAGAGCAATAGGAAGAAGCTGGGGTATGAAACCAGCCACAGCACTATGGATCTACAAGGCAATAATTATGCCAAGAATCCTACACGGTGCCCTGGTATGGTGGCATAAAGCCTGCGACATACAGAGGAACAAACAAGAACTAGACAAAGTTCAAAGACTGGCGGCCCTGATAACCACCAGCGCGATGAGGACTACACCCACGGCCGCGCTGGAGATCACACTGGGTCTGAACCCATTGGACTTAGAAGTAAAAAAGAGAGCCACTGAACAATGGTTCAAACTAAGAAGCACGGGTCTCTGGACTGGCAACACCATGGATGAGGGCCACGCAAAGATCAGTCAAGACTACGAAGGAAAGCTCTCAATGATCTTTTCAAACAACGATTTGATAAGAAAGGAAAGGATCTTTGACAAGAAATATAGAATACACATAGGACTGAGAGAAGACTGGAAGATGGACACCAGTGGTACCATCTGCTACACAGACGGCTCCAGGAAAGAAACAACCAAGCTCTCTGGCTCCGGAGTACACATAAAATGTGAAGACGGAACAGAAACAAATAGGTCAATACCCCTAGGAAAGTATGCAAGTGTCTTCCAAGCAGAAATCTATGCCATCATGACATGCGCAGAAATGGTAGGCTCCATGAATAACACGGGAAAAGTCACCATATACAGCGACAGCCAGGCAGCGCTGAAGGCACTTGCAAAGACAGAAACAACATCAGCAATTGTCAAAGAGTGCAAAAATGCATTAGAAAAACTGTCCAAGACAGCTGATGTGACGATTGCCTGGGTACCCGGACATGAGGGCAACACGGGCAACGAAATAGCTGATGAACTGGCCAAGAAAGGGGCTGACGAAAACCAGGTGGGCCCGGAGCCAAGGCTACCAATCGCCCACAAAATAACAAAGGGAGTAATCAGCCGAAGAACCGTAGTAGAGACCAACCAAAGATGGGAGTCCTCGACAGTCATGAGACAGTCGAAGATCTTCATCAAAGGCCTAGACAAAAAAAGGACCAGCCAACTGATGAAACTCTCCAGAGGCAACATGAGGCTCGTCATAGAAGTGTTAACAGGACACTGCCGACTGAACAGGCACCTGACACTAATAGGCGTGAAAACAAACCCCAAATGCCCAGAGTGCATGGATGACGACGAAACAAGCTTCCACCTGCTTGCCGAGTGCCCCATGTACTCACGGATAAGATGGGAGACCATGGGGGTGGACACGTTAGAGAAAGAAGACCTGGAAGACCTGAAGGTGGAACAGATCGTAAGGTTTTGCAAGGAAACAGGTAGGTTCGACGGAACGCCGTGATTGCCGGATAAACCCACATCCTCCCCCAAAAGGGAGGACCAGGGGAAATGGGTGAAATGGCCTCAGGAAAGGCTGATCACCCGCCCGACAATCGGCGTCCCCGTTGGAAATAATAATAATAATAGGGCCTTTGTTAAGAGGCTTAAGTTTCAGAGGTGTAAGTTTGTGCAAATAATTACACCCGAAAATGTGAAAAGGGACAAAAGGGACAAATTGGTAATTAATGCACACAAAACCCTTTAGTACGAAGCGACAGAGAGATATGGTCTAATACTATATTCAGCGAAATTTATTGAGCTTGTAAAATCGTCCGGTCGTTCTGTCTGTCCTTCCGAAACTCAAAATTTCGAAATTCTGACTTCGGATTCGTGTAGAGTATCAAAAATTAGGAATGTAAAGTGACCTTGGTTTTCCGATATCAATTCGGGAAAGTGGCCAAAATAAATAAATAAATAAATTTCGCTATGGTGGCGCATGCTGCGCGTCCGATGTTTTTATTATAGATACGTTCTACCTGCCTCTATTGTGGAAAGGAAGCAAGGTGATTGCCCGACATTCACTTAGTCATGTGCCATTCACCGTCGAGGTAACACGTGAGCGTTAATCAAAAACAATTATTGAAAAGTTGTAGCTTAATGCCTGTGTGTTTAGATAATATACTAATTAATTATACTGCTATAGTAAGAGATAACAATTATTAGGTTTTTTTTCATCTGAAAGGGGGCAAACGAGCATGTGTGTCACCTGATGGAAAACAATCACCATCGCTCATGGAGATCAGCAACATTAAGGCGTCGCCGATCCATTGCCAGCCTATACTCCTTTCTTTCTTTCTGGTGACCTCACTCACTTGCAGGCACACAAAAACCCTGAAGGGAATTGTTATTTGGCTGCGGTATTCTGTGAGGTGAAGGTACTTCCCCAGTCAGACAGTTTAAAAATACGCTAAGCCCTACCTCTCTTTTCGTCAATACCCCGTTTGTCAGTCAGCAAGGTGCACCACGTGCAAGTGAGGTTGGCTTTGGTGCAAAGATGTTGATGAACCACTTCCACCCTTTATGTCATTAACTGAAATCAGAGTCCCATTTTTGAAATCAAAATATTTGATTGAAATCAGCTCCAGCTTATCGGCAGCTAGTACTGCCTTCTCAATCAGTTTTTTTTAATGATAACATTCATAATCCCAAAAACAGAAAAATGTACATGGCAAAAACTGAAATATTAAATAATCCAAACCAAAACTTTGGTATAATTAGAAATATTCCTCGAGCTCCAATAAAATGAAACTCAAATCTAAGATTCTCAGGTAATCTAATTAAAATTCCATTCGATTGAATTGAACTGCCTAATCCGGTTCATCTGCACATTTGAAGCAAAGCGACCACGGCTCTCAGGAGAAATTAATCGCGCATCCATTCGGGTTCTCCAACGAATTAATTCTTAATCCTCCCCAAATGAGCTCCACCCGACCGATTGTGGACCACTTACCGATTTCATTTGGCCTCCAACCGTGTTATCGAAATTGTGGAAAGATTCACTGAATTTGGTTCCTAGATTGGGTCCAATGAATCCGTCCTCTGATTGAATAAATCCTGATAGTTCTGTATCTTTGTCTTGAATCTAATTTATAATATAAACTTATAGAAGGTATAGTGATAAATGAACAAAATATACAAGTATTTTTGTTAAAAAAAGTAAGTTATACAAAAATATAATAAATCTAAATTTATATATTTTAACATATAAATATTATTTATTTCATTAAAAATATATAAAATAAATATTAATTAAGGTAAAGAAGCAAATAAAGTATAAAATAATAAACTTATCTTGTTTGAATTCGTTTTGGCTGATAGCCTCAACCAATAATTAATATTAAATTTGGAATGAAACATAAATCAATTGTCGGTTTAGTAGCGAGATGCCTACTATCGGCCTTGGTTGACTGTTTTACGTTTTCATACAATTAGTAGCATAACGACTACTTCAGAAAACCTCCAAACACGTAGTCGCACGCGCCGGGGCCTTCCAGGACTCCCAAAGCTTTCGTAGAGGTGACGAAGTCTGAAACGAACGCAGGTCTTCAGTAACACGATTACAAGATGACGACGAACGAACCGCTTGAGGAATTTGCTTACCAATGCGCTGGGGAATCTCCAGCTTAGGCGTGGAACCGCAAATGCGCGACGTACGAACTGGGTTCTTTTGGTTGGAGAGACGCTTCGACCAGGAAAAAAGGGCGGACCGGTTTTGTTGTCTCCACGAATCCCCACTCCAAACCACCATCGAACGTTATCGAAACTTAAAAATACCTCCACTAATACATAAAGTGATATGCATCGACCGCCATCCCAAACGAAAAAGTAGGCATAGTGCGACTACGTGTTTGGAGGTTTTCTGAAGCAGTCGTTATGCTACTAATTGTATGAAAACGTAAAACAGTCAACCAAGGGCGATAGTAGGCATCTCGCTACGCAGTAAATTTTCTCTTCTGGACACATCTATTGGCCCACCTTGCATTTTCAGTTTCGTTTGGTCCTAGCTAAAATTTTATATTAGGTCGAGCAAAAAGTTTTTATGCAGTTTTGAACCTGGCACATTCATAATTTCATTCAATAGTCTTTTTTTGAATTTCGAACACAGAATTTAAAGAAACAAAAGACAATTTGGAGCCTGTTCGTTGATATCCAACAATCGAATACTAAGAAAACTTGATTTTATTGGTTTACTTGGATTTAATTCTTGAAAGTGTGATTTTTCTCTTTGGTTTTGCAACAAACATTACTTATTCTTAACATTAAAGTGAGGTTCTATCAATAATCTATGGATACTTCGCCTGAAGTCGCCGCCCAAGCTGTGGCACTTATCCAGGCCGGACACAGCCAAAGAAATGTGAGTGCTCAACTTAATTTAAGTCGATCTGCGGTCCGAAATGTTTCAATGAAATGTCCGAAATGAAATGTGAAAAGTCCACGATTTCGGGTCACAACTGAAAGGCAGGATCGATTCATCGTGACGACCAGCTTGAGAAATCGTCACCTTACCTCCATTGAGATACAAAACCAACTTCGTGACTTCCACGGAGTATCTGTGAGCGCTCGAACTGTTCGGAGAAGGTTAAAAGAACGCGATATGGTACCACACAAGCCAGCTAATGGCCCCAAACTAACGCGAGCCCACCGAACAGCGCGCCTTCATTTCGCGCGCACTCATTTAAATTGGACTCAGCAGCATTGGAGCCGTGTACTCTTTTCTGATGAGTCTAAAATTGTGTTACATGGCAATGATGGAAGGAAGAAGGTCTACCGACGTAAGGGAGAGCGTTTCGCACAATGTTGCTTTGAAGAGAGGGTTGCTTATGGCGGTGGCTCATGGACTGTCTGGGCGGTATATCCGCGAGCGGCAAAACTCAACTTGAGGTTGTTACGGGACCACGGCTGCCAACATTAAATGCTGAAAGGTACATTCGTGAGTGCTTAGAACCTCACATGATGCCATACGCGGACTATGTGGGCCCAAATTTCCTTTTTATGCATGATAATGCAAGAGCCCATACGGCCGGCATCGTCAGGGAATATCATCGGGATGTGAACATCACAGTTATGGACTGGCCAGCAAGAAGCCCAGACATGAACCCCATTGAGCACATGTGGGACGAGCTAAAAAGACGTGTTAGGGCTCGTCAGCCAGTTGCCCAGACGATGCAGGAGTTGAAAACTGCCATAGAAGAGGAATAGGGGAGGATCCCTCAAAATTTCATAGAGCGGTTGATAAACTCTATACCTAATCGTATGAGAGCTGTGGTAGATGCCCATGGAGGCAACACGCGTTATTAAATTAAACTTTTATTTGATAAAAAATGTTTTTTATTCAAAAATCAACTGCCTTAATCAAGGCGCATACCCGACTTGTTAGGCGTAGCTCCATGTCGTGTGGTATTCTGAATTCAAATTTCAAACAATATGATCGAAAAAGATGGTAAAATGTATCAGGTTTAAAACTGCATCAATAGTTTTTGTTCAATCTAGCAATCATATTTCGGTAGGGGCCATCGGAACCTAAACTCTAAGGTGGGCCAATAGATGTGTCCAGAAGTGTACAATATACTACATCAATTCACATTCTAAGGTATTTTCTATAGGTAGATTTTTTTTCTTTGCGCAACGAATGCGTTAGTTTTATCGTATCGCACCTTTAGAAATATCAAAATTTTACAATTTCAAGTTAAGATAGAATTCAATGATTATTTTTAATGACATTCAAGACTCCATAACACATACACGGAGACCAAAGTTTCGAGTTTTCAAAATATTGGATCATCCTAAGGGTTGATTTAAGAATGAAAAGAGTGTGTATTGTTCTGAATATTCTAATTTTAACAGCATTGTGTACCACATTTCAAGCAAATAAAATTCATTCAATGACATCATAATTTTTACGTACATAGCTGGTGTCTCGCGCGCGCCTTTCTTTCTTCTCTTCTTTAGTCTTTATCTTCTTTTAGTGTTTATGATATTCTTCTTTTCTTAAGTCTTTTACAAAACCGGACAAATATGACTAAGTTATTATAAGTACATATAATAACAATCAGAAAATGAACTTTTTTGTATTCTCTATTCTATCTCTGTTTTTTTTGTATATTTTTATAGTCTCTAATTAATGTTTTACAAGAAACGATCCTCAATATTGTGATTTCTTATTTCATCAACCACTTTAATCTCTGTCCTGATAAGTGCTACCGAAAATCCAGTATATGTAATGAATTGTAATGTAAAAAGTTTACGTTACAATTAAAGAAAAAGTTACAAAAAATTGTAAAGTAATGATTGCACACAATTTTTTGAAAATCATAAACATGTTACCCGTGGTATCCTCGTGACCCTCACCCCACAATACCAGTTAAGGGTTTTGTATAATTATAAAAAAAAAACAACTTTTTCTAGTATTTCTTGTATACCTATTTTAGTAAAAGAACATATAGACAGATGTTTGAAATTACTACGGCCTAAAATTGGTTCAAAGGAAATTTATATTCAGATCCTACTCACACAATGGACCAGTTTCTTTGTTTAGGATTGATCAGGATTTGCACGATTGGTTGCTCTATACTTGAAATCGAAAGATTTTTTCACGGAATTTTCTTTGTGACTGAGATTTCGTGGAAATATTTACATCTGAGGATCAGTACTGAATTTGAATTGGAAGATTTAACATTGTCCTTTTTTATTCAAATTTTGGATAAGAACAAAAGAAACGTATTATGTGCTTTATTATGTGAATTTACAGAAAAGTAACTTAATTATTTGATTCCATTTATTATTCTTGATTTTTTGCACAAATTTGTTTTTTGTGAATGAAACTGAGCCGTTACGATCGGGTATGTAACGCGTCACGTTTGCCTCCGTAACACTCGTTTGGTTAAAGTCGACAGGGAGGGAGACGAATCTAGAAATGAAGTTTCCATTTCTGTTCAAGTCAAGTACACACACCGTTTTTTTTATGTACACCGTGTTTTAATTTCGAATTCGTGTATTTTTGGTAACAATTAATTTACTAGTGAGGTCACATACACTGGGTCACAAATTGAACCTCTAGTTATATATCACAGAGGATTTCTTGATTTTTTAACCCATGTCGCAAAACGGATGGGGTGTTATAAGTTTGACGTGTCTGTGTGCATGTGCGTGACATGCCGTGGGGTACCGGCAGAGTAGAATAGTACCTCCCTCTAGTACCAGGTGTCGTAGGAACCGACTGAGGTACAACGGAACCGACTGATGGCGGATAACCATCCAAAACAAACGTAGCTCAAATGGCACAGGGCAGGGATGGGCAGCAGCATCTCTGTCGCGAAGCTACGTTTCTGCGATCGCCAACACGCATGCCCAGCGTGGCGATTATGGGCAAATCCCCCCCATGATTAATCAAAATAGGACCAGGCCCCCAGTCCCCGGCAGCTCCGCTAGTCCTGGCTCCGGTAGCGGCCAGGGAAACGACGGAGCAGGGGGTGCTAAGAATCCCCGGCAGAGACCCGGCTACCACCCCAACAGACGACTGGCCCTGGTAACACACAACGTACGCACGATGAGGACTGACGAGAAGATTGTTGAGTTGGAGGAAGAGTTGAGATGGATGCGATGGGATATTGTGGGGTTGTCCGAAGTCCGTAGAGAGGGAGAGGACACGATAACCCTACAATCCGGCAATCTCCTCTTCTACCGGGAAGGTGACCAACAGTCCCAAGGTGATGTCGGATTTCTCGTCCACAAGGCCCTTATTAACAACGTTATTACCATCGAAAGCGTGTCGAGCAGGGTTGTATACCTAATACTCAGAATATCTGAGAGATATTCGATGAAGGTCATTCAGGTATACGCACCGACCTCGTCACGCCCAGATGATGAAGTGGAGTCTATGTATGAGGACATAAGTCGAGCCATACATACGACCAAGACCCACTTCACCGTTGTTATGGGGGACTTCAACGCTAAGTTGGGCAAGAAAAGCGATGATGAGTTGAGAGTGGGGCAATTTGGATATGGACAACGGAACCCTAGGGGACAGAGGCTGGCCGACTTTCTGGAGAAGGAGGGACTCTTCATGATGAACTCTTTCTTCCAGAAGCCGCCTCACAGGAAATGGACCTGGATAAGTCCTGATGGTTCCATGAGAAACGAGATCGATTTCATCATGACCAGCGAGAAACGAATATTCAATGATGTCTCCGTGATCCACAGGGTGAAAACCGGTAGCGATCACAGGATGGTAAGAGGCACATTGAATATTAACGTTAAACTGGAAAGGTCCCGCTTGATGAAGTCCACGCTCCGACCTACTCGTGTCGACATCCAAAACCCCGAGAACTTTCAGCTCGAGCTCTCTAATCGCTTTGATTGCCTGGAGAACTTAGCATCAGTGGACGAGATTAACAACAGGCTCGTAGAAACTGTTCAAACGGTAGGTTCTAAGTTCTGTAGACCCCGCCGTTCAAATAGACCTCAGAAACTTTCCGATCACACTCTAAACCTCATGGCTGAACGACGCTCGCTGAGACTGCAGTCTTCCTATGACGCACAGTCATACAGGTGGCTCAATAGACAGATCTCGAAATCCTTGCGGCACGATATACGTCTCTTTAATAGAAAATATATTAAAGAGACGATAGAGCGGAACAAAGGCTCCAAAGTGTTTGCAAGGAATCTGTCTATAGGGCAAAGCCAAGTGACCAAGCTGAAGAGAGAAGATGGCAGTATAGCGTCGACCAAGGCCGAGGTATTGGAGGAGATCGAAAGGTTCTATGGACAGTTATACGCTTCCGTTGCCAAGCCTGCTAACAGCGCGACCAAAGACCCAAGAGCCAAGCTGACCCGACACTTCACCGAGGATATCCCGGACATCAGCCTGTACGAGATTAGAATGGCCCTGAATCAGCTTAAAAACAACAAGGCGCCGGGTGATGACGGAATCACATCAGAGCTTCTGAAAGCGGGTGGAACACCGGTACTAAAAGTCCTTCTGAAGCTCTTTAACACCGTCCTCCTCGAGGGCATAACGCCTGAAGCATGGAACAGAGGCGTGGTGGTGCTGTTCTTTAAGAAAGGCGACAACACCTTATTAAAGAACTATAGACCCATCTCGCTTCTGAGCCATGTTTATAAGCTGTTTTCAAGGGTCATTACGAACCGTCTCGAGCGCAGGCTTGATGACTTCCAGCCTTCCGAACAAGCCGGTTTCCGAAGAGGCTTCAGTACCATAGACCACATCCACACGCTGCGGCAGGTTATACAGAAGACCGAAGAGTATAACTTGCCACTTTGCTTAGCGTTTGTGGACTATGAGAAAGCCTTTGATTCGGTCGAGACATGGGCTGTGCTTGAGTCTCTCCAGCGATGCCGTATTGACTATCGGTACATCGAAGTGTTGAAGTGTTTGTATAATAACGCCACTATGTCGGTCCGAGTACAGGAACAGAGTTCAAAGGCGATCCCTTTGAAAAGAGGCGTAAGACAGGGAGACGTGATATCTCCGAAACTGTTTACGGCCACTTTGGAGAACGCCTTTAAGCTCCTGGAATGGAAAGGATTCGGCATCAATGTTAACGGCGAATACATCACTCACCTTCGGTTTGCCGACGATATCGTAGTCATGGCAAATTCGATGGAAGATCTCAGCACGATGCTCGAAGGCCTCAATCGAGTTTCTCAACAAGTGGGTCTTAAAATGAACATGGACAAGACGAAGGTAATGTGTAATGCCCATGTTGTACCCACTCCAATATCTGTTGAGAGCTCGGTTCTTGAAGTTGTTGACTCGTACGTCTACCTAGGACAAGTAGTCCAGTTAGGTAGGTCCAACTTCAAGAAAGAGGTCAGTCGCCGAATCCAACTCGGCTGGGCAGCGTTCGGAAAATTACGTGATGTCTTCTCGTCCGACATACCGCAGTGCCTCAAGTCGAAAGTCTTCGACCAGTGTGTGTTACCAGTGATGACTTACGGCACTGAAACGTGGTCTCTCACTATGGGCCTTATGAACAAGCTCAAAGTTGCCCAACGAGCTATGGAGAGGGCTATGCTCGGAGTCTCTCTGCGAGATCGAATCAGAAATGAGGAGATCCGTAGAAGAACCAAGGTTACCGACATAGCCCAGCGGATTAGCAAGTTGAAGTGGCAGTGGGCAGGGCACATAGCACGGAGGACGGATGACCGATGGGGTCGAAGGTTCTCGAGTGGAGACCACGTACCGGCAAGCGCAGCGTAGGACGTCCACCCACAAGGTGGACAGACGACCTCATTAAGACCATAGGATCGCGCTGGATGCAAGCCGCTGCCAACCGGTCTTATTGGAGATCTAGAGGGGAGGCCTATGACCAGCAGTGGACTTCCAATGGCTGAGATGATGATGATGATGATGTCTGTGTGTATGCGTGTCTTCATCCACGTGTACTTCAGAAAATGTTCATTTTCAGAAAATTTTCAGAAAATGTTCATTTTCTGAAGTACATGCGAATGAAGTCACGGGCGGCAGCTAGTAAATAATAATAACCCTATGAAAACGAACCGTAATTTTTATTCATAGTTATAATATAAAACAACAAATTTCCTGAAAGAAAAAAAAACATTACATATTTTTAGATAATCTTCTGAAGTTAAACATCCCCAACAAGGTTCATTAAAACCAATAAATCTTTTCTTAAATCGTTGAATTTCAATATTTTCTTTTCTATTTTCTTCTTCTCAAGAAGATTTTCTGTAGAAAATCCGCTATTATCAGCAAATATGCGTCTATTGAAATTGGGAGCGCGGAGATCAGCATAAAATGGTCACATTTACCTGCAGATTGTGGTAAACCCCGCCAATTAGTTAGCACGCCTTCGTTAAAACGCCGGTATTAAAGGGGAAGGCTTAAAAATGTTTCCGGGAAAATCGTAAGACAAGGAATGGGTAAAAAAGGGATCCCGAAGGACTCAATCTATGGCCTCGGAGAAGTGAATTTTGTTAAGTAAACGGGGTATTTGTGAAGTAACAACCTTATGTTTTACTTTAGGAAAAGCCTCTGTTGAAGTGTATTGCGAATTTGAATAAACACATTAGATAGATAGATAGATTTGTTTCATTTATATAAGAAAGAATATCGTATTTTAGAGATACCGACCTTAATAATTGTAATAATTATCCCCAACTAATATTATCTGTGGTAGTGCAGAATTTATACAGACAAATAAAATTCGAGTGTCTGTAATATAATAACCGCTTTTTACTAAATGCATATGGATGTTTACATGGTACATATTCTAAAATAACTTTTTTTGTAAATTTTGTCTGTCTGACTGTCTATTTGTGCCGGCTAATCTCTGAAACGGCTGGACTGATTTTGACAGGACTTTCACTGGCAGATAGCTGATGTAATAAGGAGTAACTTACGTTAATTTTGTTTTAGATTTTTTTAATTTATGTTAATATAAAGAAATAATAATAACATAACTATTCTGCGCGGGCAAAGTAGCGGGCACAGCTAGTTAGAAATAAAATTAACCTATATGTAGCATAAAAAATATATTAAAAAATATTTTATGGGTTAAGTCATCGTCAATCTTTCTTCCATTTAATTTATAACTAAAACCAAGCTTAACCATTAGCGAAGTACTGGCGAAAACAAAACAAAATAAAAAAAAAGATACAAGTCCGATGGACCGAATAACCGGGACGCATCCGGGTAATCCCGGGGGAGTCTGGACGGACGGATAACCGACTTTTGTATATACACGTAATATTCAGTATTTCTAACAATGTCCGTATATCCGGCTAAATTTATGCGGAAGTTTTTGGACCATGAATTTTTTTTTGATGGTGGTTCTTTTGTTGGAGACATGGACCTCGGAAGTTCATATTTTACATTCTCACTTTCATAAAATAATTATCTTAATGTAGATTAAAAGCATTGCAGAAGGCTATAATCGAGTTGTAGGTAAGAACAGACCACATCCCGGACACTCCATACAAATGTCACCTCGTTTACTACTACATAAACAATGACGTCTGTGCAGAGCGTGAATAAGCGTGTGTGCGTGCGGCGCAATACAAACAGTTCCAGATTTGTCTCAGGGGAGAGGCGAGGTCGACACGAGAGAGCGTCTAGGAATGACCATACTGTACGAAGTACTGTTACTTATACTGTGAACAGACTGAAAATTATCAAGTCAAAAACTCACCCGATCTAGTGCATAGTTGATCTCTGTTTATAAGGGTACTGAGAAACTTTGGTCTTGATAATGATAGATAGATAGATAGGTACGTTTATTATAATGCGACTATTGTTGTCGTCAAATCAAATTCCTGTCTTCCTTCTGCCAGTGGGGATCAGAGCATACTCCACCACGCTGCTCACTGCGGGTTGGCGGACGCCAATGTTTTCAAGTCGTCAGTCGTCCAAAAGCCACTGACTTGAATTAACGACTGTTATTAAATGACAACAGTCGGGTCCGTTGTTTTAATACACTTCTATTTTTTTAATACACTTACAGTGTTGTTTTAATACACTTCTATTTTTCTGTTTTGTTAATACCACTAACACTGGGTGGCAACAAACATACAATCTGCTTAATGATATGCAGTCATCACAGCATATTGTTGCCTAAAACACCAACAATCACGAGTTGCACAGTCAAGAGTCTAGAAAACTTAGAAGTACTAACTAATCACCTTTATGAGAATTTTTTTTTTTTTTTTTTTTTTTTTATACCACTAAAGTGGCAAACAAGCATACGGCCCGCCTGATGGAAAGCAGTTACCGTAGCCTATGAACGCCTGTAACACCAGGGGCATCACACGCGCGTTGCCGACCCTGTAAAAACCTCTTCACGCCCTTTTTGAAGAACCCCATGCTGTAGTCTCCTGAGAAAACCTCGACAGGCAGTTCATTCCACAGCTTAACCGTACGCGGGAGAAAACTTCTCTGGAACCGCACGGTACGCGACCACTTCGGCTCCAATGTGTGAGGATGAATTCCCTGTCGATGGCGAGCGGTGCGACTGTAAAAGGAGGCCGTGAGCATCATGTCAAACAACTCCTCTGAACACACCCCATTGTACAAACGGTAGAACACACAAAGGGACGCAAAATCTCTCCTCAGACTTAAAGGTTCTAAACCGTCTGTCAGTTTGGGATCGTCAACAATCCTCACAGCACGCCTCTGAATCGAGTCACAAGGTGCAAGCTGGTATCTAGGCGCTCCCGCCCACAGATGGCAACAGTACTCCATATGCGGCCGTACTTGAGCTTTGTAGAGCAGAAGCCTTTGCCGCGGATTGAAGTACTGTTTGGCCCTGTTGAGCACGCCTAGTTTCTTCGACGCCAGCTTGACCTTCCCCTCCAGGTGACATCGAAACTGGACGTCGCTGGAGATTTCAACGCCTAGAATCCCAATACTTTTGGCGACAGTAAGGGGTGTATTCTGGAAGTGAGGAGCCACAGCAAAAGGGGTTTTCTTAGCGGTGAATGCGCAGACTTGTGTCTTAGAGGGGTTGAATCGCACTAAGTTGAATCGCACTAAGAGAATCGAATACCCAATAATGAAGAAGACAGTAAAATACTCTTAATCACGTGATAACACCATTTAGCAATATCTACAAATCTTGTGAAACCACTAAGAAGTTCTCCTGTAATAAACAGCTGTCCAATAAAAAAATATTATCGGGTCGCTGTAGACGTTGGCGTGAAGATAAATCCCTAGAAATCACCCCTAACGAGGGCCCGGGGATTTATTGGTGATTTAGGTGAAGCTAATGAATTAAGCGTCCTAACATTAGTGCAGTTAAAACAAACGATTTTTTTTTCTCCACAATGGTATATGCGCACATGGGGTAAAAATTGCGAACGTTCACGCCGACTGCTCAAGAAAATTGACAACGCGAACTATTTTTAATATGACAATTCACTGTTATAGGATTTAATTAGAATAGTTAACATTTATATAAAATAAAACCATTTATTTCAGACAACATTGCAATGCATACAAATTTACAAAACAATAATTCCATAGAATAAATACCTTAATCTACAAATATATATATTTATATTACGTAACTCTATTATCATTATATTATACACGCAGTGTCGGCGACGTGTATGGCGAATCTGTAGGTAGCCGTCCTCGAAATCTCCGGAACACGACGCTCTGGGGCCAGAAGTCTTCCTTCATGAAGGTCTGCAGATGGTGGGTACCGACCCACCATCTGCAGTCAAATTTAGCTCATTTATGGTTAGGGTACCGACCCTAACCATAAATGAGCTAAATTTGACACTGTGGCGAGGTATCAACCGCTCGACCCTCAGAATGAAGGATTATATGGATACATACGTGTTAAAATTAGTGTATCTCAGGACAAAGATGTAAGGTGGAGGTACATTCCCCAGTCAGGCAGCTTACAATTACGCTCCCTACCTCTCTTTTCGCCAGAGCTTCGTATGTCAGTCAGCAGGGTGCACCGCGTGCAGGTGAAGTTGGCTTTGGTTCAAAGGTGTTGATGAACCACTTACACCCCAAAACTACTGCTCTACCGGCTAATCTGAAGACGTTTGTCAATAACATTAACCTAAAACCAATTTTAGGAATCAAAAAGTCCGATGGCAAACGGTTTCAGCTTCGGCGATAGGGTCCTTGCTCTTTATTAATCTGTGACTGTTTCTGAAGGGCATTCGCTTACAGGGCATTTAATACCGCATAGCAATTACTTCACACAGATAGTCTATGTGTTACGAGTAATCAGGCTACGCTAGTTAGATTTAGTCTTATTCTATTTGAGTGTTTTTGAAAATTTGAGTGTAGTAATCTACTTTTATTGTTGAATGTAAGTACCAATAAACTCTATCCTAACTGTTGTAAGATCAAACGTAATTTTTCTACTGTTTATGAATTTTCTCTCGACGTGTGCGTTCAGTATTATCTTCCGTATGTTTTTCACATTTTCTTTGAACGAAACAAAAGCCCTTGAATAGCGAAAAGCCGCGCCTTGTTTAATTTCATTTAAGTGAAGAAGTTGTATTTTGTAAAAAAAACATAGCTGAAGGAATGATTATGAGAAATTCTATAAAAATACATATATAGATGTAAAAATGTATTGAACGAAATCTAAACGTTTATCTTTTATTTAAAGAATAAATATGCTAGTAGAAAAAACAACTCCTCAGTCAGGATAACATATTATGTATTTACCTTCCTATACCCTTCATACTTTTGGGGTGTAAGTGGTTCCTCAACATCTATGAACCAAAGCCAACTTCACCTGCACGCGGTGCACCCTGCTGACTGACAAACGAAGCTCTGGCGAAAAGAGAGGTAGGGAGCGTAATTGTAAGCTACCCGACTGGGGAATGTACCTCCACCTCACAGAATACCGCAGCCAAATAACAATTCCCTTGAGAGTTGTTGTGTTCCTGCGAGTGAGTGAGGTCACCAGAGGTTGGGGAGATGCTGCGTTGGCAGCGGGGGTGGCGGCGCGCGAGCGGTATTTAATGTTGCGAGCGTTAATATGGCTACGGTAACCGCTTCCCATCAGGCGGGCCGTATACTTGTCTGCCACCCGTCGTAGTATAAAAAAAAAAAAAAAAAATTGGTTGCCTGTAAAGTCGGTATACGGGCGAAAGTTTTACGTGACAACGACTTTGAGTGGTAAAATGTTTTCGAGTGGAAGGGATGCATGCCTTTCACTTTTTATGTCTGTCTCTCTCGCTCTTAGAAGGGACGCGTGCCTCTCACTCGCTCTCATTGTAAGCGCATAACGTGAGCGCGTTTCTTGAAGTGTCACCCGGCTAACCAATTTATAAGACGTTGTCACGTCAAAAAAAAAATACCTTTGTCAATATTGGTTACACCCGCGAACTATCTCGTAGACCAAAAGTTGGTTCTGAACTCGGTTTTTTAATGTTTTACTAAGTTGGAGTATTAGTGGCTCACTACTATTAATGATCTAGAGCCAAAGCCAACCTCATCTGCACGTGGTGCACCTGCTGACTGGCGAAAGAGGCTCTGGCTAAAGAGTGGTACAGCGTATTTGTAAACTGCCCGACTGGGGAAGTACCTCCATCTCATAAAATATCGCAGCCAAATAACAATTCCCTTGAGAGCTGTTGTGTTCCTGCGAGTGACCTGATGTGATGTCATCAGATAGAAAGGAGTTGCTGCGTTGGCAGCGGGGGTGGCAGTGCGCTAGAGATATTTCATATTGTGAGCTTTGATGTTGCTACGATAACCACTTCAGATCAGGCGGTCCGTATGCCACCCGACGTGGTTTATCTATATTTGTTCAAAAGGATAGTAATTGAAAAAAACCGGACAAGTGCGAGTCGGACTCGCCCACCGAGGGTTCCGTAGGTACGTAGTATCATTATAAAATAAATTAAAAAATATATATATATTTTGCAATGTGTACATCAAGCCCTTTCATATGATACCCCATTTGAACTAGTAGTTTCAATTTGAAATTTCGACACCCTATAAAAATATAGACCCCCTATTTTTTAAGATCTATTTACAAATGTATAGTTTTGAGATTTATTCCTGTACTTGTAGTCTATAACGATGTTACTTGCCAAATTTCATAGTTCTAGGTCAACGGGAAGTGCCCTATGGGTTTTGATTCCCTTGAGTGTGTCGAAATATGCGTTTTTTGCTGAATAAACGGCCGTAACTTTTTTCTACGTAAACTTAGCAGTTTGATTTTTTTTTAACTTCATGGGACCGTAGACCTGAGTATACAGTTCAAATTTCAGCTTGATACCTCCACGCATTCTCGACATAGAAATTCTTGACAGACAGACAGACAGACAGACAGACGGACAACAAAGTGATCTTATAAGGGTTCCGTTTTTCCTTTTGATGTACGAAACCCTAAAAATACTACTAAAAGCTACATTGTTCATTATTTTAAATACAATTTGTGTATTACAAAACAACTTTCAAAATAGAGATTTATGCACGAAATTTATTTACTCCATAGTACAAAATTGACCCTCTGTATTTTATGTTCATAGAGTCGGATCATGCAAATCGTTTACAATAAAAAAAACAGTGGCACTCCGGGAATGCCGACAGAAGTGAAAACTTGAACAAATGCGTGTGTATTTTTTTAATCGTCAGAAAATATTTTGCCTTTCTTTAAGAATTCCCTTTTTCGTATGTGTATTTCGGAAACGAGAGTAGCATGAACCCAACGCTTAGAGCAAAGGTCGACTGACGAACCAATAGCGCACAAGCAATCATGCGACTCGCCCGCTCCGCCCTACCTCCTACCGCAACAAATAGACCGGTGTCGGTTACGGTAACAGTGTCGCGAGTTCAATGGTGTTTCCCATCTCAAAAAATGCCCAACGCGCCTAAAGAAGTTTTCACTTCAAAACTCGCTACAACTTCCGCTACCGCTTACCGAAACGCTATAATCAAGCCTGCACACTAATAACTGGCAAAGTAGGAACAGTCACGAAACGCAAACGCGATGCTAAAAGTAAACACGAAGTTCGCTAAAGCTCTTGTGTGACTAATAAAAGCGTACTATTCAGCACACGCGAACACATCAGTAGGGTGTCTTTCCATCATTAAGTTTGTTACAAAAATATTGAAACTAGCATCCGCCCGCATCTTCGCTCGCTTGAACACATTATTGGGATAAACAATACCTACATTAATAGAGGAAGTGACGAGCGGCTGATCAAATGGGACAGGACCGAACATTATGGAAGTATTTTAAGGTTTGCTCCATTTTTTTATGCAACGTCAAGTGAAAAACCAGCCCGCCTGATGTGAAGTGGTTACAGTAGCCGCATAAACGCTCGCAATATGAAATTTGAGCGCTGCCAACGCAGCAACTTTTTCCTTCCTGGTGACTTCACTGACTCGCAGGAAGGCGTGAAGAGGTTTTTACGGGGCCTATCGTGCGTCTGGCGGAAGGCATCCATAGGCTCAGATAACTGTTTTTCATCAGTCGGGTCGTATGCTTGTTTGCCACATAGTGGTATAAAAAATTCCCTAAACTAAGTCAGTGGTCTGGGCAGCTTCAAAAGTGGGATGAATATGTTGATATATTTCTCTTTAAACCTAAAATGCAATTTGCACAGCATAATGCAGCAAATTGCGAGCGAGTACGTAGTCCAAATGAATTGGTTTTAATTACAAAGCGTGTTGACCGCCAAGTTTCTGACCGATTTCAGGAAGCCGACGACGTTTGTTGAAATGTCGGTATGTTTATCTAGTTTATAATTCACATATCTTAATATCTTTACATATAAAAATTAGATAAAAATATTATGAAGAATGTTTGAAGGAGATATTGTCTGTCAGTCTATCCACAATATATTCGTACGCTCATCAAGCAAATATTGTTCATTTAACCGTGTAAAAAAAATCCTTCTGGTCCTCAACGTCCAGTTCCTGATTTGGTCTACTTCCTTTAACGTCCATTTTCTAAAAGGTCCACTTCTAAAATGACCATTTCCTAAAACGTCCACTTTGTCAGAATAGGTCCAACATTAACTATTACGGTTATAGATGGACCCAAGAAGAGAGCCTGGAGATCTGTAGTATTAACTCCGGTCTGGTTTGGACTCCAAACTCTCACAAGGATTTGTACTTTTTATACTACGTCAGACAAGCATACGGTCCGCCTGATGTGAAGCGGTTACCGTAGCCATATTAACGCTCGCAACCCCCGCTGCCAATGCAGCATCTCCTTCCTTTCTGGTGACCCCACTCTCTCGCAGGAACACAACAACCCTGAAGGGAATTGTTATTTGGCTGCGGTATTCTGTGAGGTCAAGGTACATTCCCCAGTCGGGTAGCTTACAATTACGCTCCCTACCTCTCTTTTCACCAGAGCTTCGTTTGTCAGTCAGCAGGGTGCCCCGCGTGCAGGTGAAGTTGACTTAGGTTCAAAGATGTTGATAAACCACTTACTACAACATACAACACAACATACTACAACATGAGATACTCAGCCAGGATTATTCTATGATTCTAATCTGAAATCATAAATCGAAGAGTCACAGAATGCCTGGAATATTTTATATATTGTAATTTTTGTGGGGGTACCTTTTCTCATAAGTTACGAGGAAATAAATTAATGATACCAACTTTGCCTAAACTGTAACGAATGACCTTGGATGAACAACTGGATATACATCTAAAGATATTCTCTGCTCTAATTATGACTCAAACTTTTAGAATTATATCGTCTATACTCTAGATGGTCCGATGACCTAAAAAAACAGCTGGAAATGCCTGGATGCAGAAGGCGGAGGATCACATTTGATGGAAAGCATTGGAGTAGCCCTAGACGCAGAAGTGGGTACCGAGGGTATACAGGCTGATGATGAATTCTATTTATTCGATATGAAATACATACATACTCGTATACTCTCGGATTTAATATCTAGAATGCTATGCCAGCTAGACAGCCGTCTAGAAGCTCACGAAGATGTGGAAAGGCCGTTGCATAACAAAGAACACCAAGATTAGACACGATATGTTAAATAAATCTGCGTATAATCTATAAAAGAACTGGATCTATAGTTTTCCACCTCACTGCACCACTATTATTTATACTATGTGGCAGCACTCTTCTGGTAATGTAAAAATATTTTCAAATAATTCTCCTCTCCGTCCGTCCTCGCTTTGAACAGGGCTCTATCGCCGAAGCTGAAGCCGATTACTTCTGACTGATTATTAGATTAGGGACGTGGGCCCACCACACATGATGTGTACACACAGGAGATACAGTGGTAGGGATGTGTGACAAATCCCTACCACTGTATCTCCTGTGTAGCCAGGATTAACAGCGGCAACCGCCAAAAAGGCAATGAACAGTGCAGTCCATTACAGTCCCGGGGGTAAAACCTACTGCCTTGGAACTCACAACGAATTTAATCAAAACAAATTAGTAGGAGTAGGAAGCTTTTGAAATTTGACTTCCCCTCTTAGCAATGTGAGAGACAGCAATATGGCAAATAAGACATTAAATGCTAAAGAGATGGCTTCAAGTGAAGCTCAACTGCCGTGCACCACGGATTTTATGTATCTAATACTATTGGGGAGCTAAAACCTTGAGTTATTACCTTACACATCAATTCCAATAATATGAATTGCAAAATCGCCTGAACGCTTGGTAATTCTCCCTTGTTGTTACCAAATCAGAATAGTATATTACCCCGGACGTGGCATGCACCGAATTCAACATGTCGTCCTGCTCCCGCCGCCAAGGATCACACTCCCAGAGAACATGAACATGAACACAGAGTGTGCTGTATGATCGAATTCATAATTTGCAGTAGAACATTCGCATAAGGGCGACGGCGCTAATTTAAACGAAAAGAGTTTAGCCTTAAAATTACCATACCCGGTTAAAAATTGCGCAACGGGGTGATCGACTTCTAACCACTTTTTCTCTAATCTATCTCTTACCGGTTGAAAGAACAGATACAAGTGGCGTCCTTTGGTAGAAGTTTTCCACCTTTCCTGCCATTCAGACAGCAATGTTTCAAGTACCTCATTAATAGGTTTGAACAGTCTAAATATTTTCTCGCGATCACGCATTTTCAGAAAATCGGGAACCATATTTTTACATGTATTGAAGCGCGGCATTGTACTCCTAAGTCTACTGGCAACACACCTGCTAGCACGGGTAGGGCCTCTGTACTTACAGTGATTATTAGATTAAAATTAATTTATTTTATTTTATTCATTCGGAAAACTTACAGCTATAAGCATCAAAACATACAGTACTGATTAACTTCAAAAAGCCATTAAAAAGTTTTCACAGGTAACAAATACACGGTAAGTAGGTACTTAGTTCAAACTAAAACTTTAAAATGCAGATTTAATATTTATTACAGTATTAATGACACATACTTTCAGCTTAGTCGGTAGAGCTATATGGTTTCTTGGTAGAAAAAATCTTTGTAGAAATTGAACTTTGTAGAAACCAGCTAAGCTTAGCACCAGCTAAGCTTAGCACCAGCTAAGCTTAGCACCAGCTAAGCTTAGCACCAGCTAAGCTTAGCACCAGCTAAGCTTAGCACCAGCTAAGCTTAGCACCTGCTAAGCTTAGCACCAGCTAAGCTTAGAACCAGCTAAGCTTAGCACCAGCTAAGCTAGACACAATTACCGCCAATTAAACTAAAGTTTGATTTTCGCAATCAAAATGTCCGCTGGTAATCGGCTTCAGCTTTGGCGATAGGGCCCCAGGCTTAATTGTACTGTGTATAGTATTGTTAAGTCATCCTAGGGTACTGTTACGCAGGTAGCGTTCAAATATAAAATAAAATCCCCTAAGAGCCTTCGATGCATGATATCAAATTATCCGGATGAAGAAATGTGGACACAATAAGGCGGATATTTACTTCCAATATTCGCGGACATCATTTTACGTGAATTCGTAAATTATTATCTTATATATATAAAAGAAAGTCGTGTTTGTTACAACACTTATAACTCGAGAACGGCTGGACCGATTGCCATGGTTTTTGATTTGTTGGATTTGTTTCCGTCCCGAATAGCAGAATAACTCTTAAAAACATTGGAAAATTCTCGAAAAAATAAAATAAAAGAAAAAACATTTTCCCATACAAATGAAAGTGTCAGTTGAAAAAGGGATTACGATATTTATTGGTTGTCAAATATCAAAACGTCAAATCGATTGGTGTCACTTTTATGTCGCGAAAGTTGTCTGTGATTTGTTATAAAAATTAAAAATGGCAAATCGATAGGGGTGAAAACGCTTTTCCCATAGGGTTCGAGCGCAAGAATCAAATCAGAGTAAACATCAAAAGAAATGACAATTATAAATCACCAAAATGATAAAACCTATTTCAAAACTAAAAAAAAATAAAACAAAACGTTTTTTTAAAAAAATATTAACAATAAGGAAATCTTTATTTTTATGAAATCTTCAGTTTTTATGGATACGGGTCTTCCCTCAACCGAAGGGGTTTAGAGCGTACTCCAACACGCTGCTCAACTGCGGGTTGGCGGAGGCCAGTGTTTTCGAACCGCCTAAAGGCCACTGACTTAACGACTGTCATTAAATGATAACAACCGGGACCGACAGCTTAACGTGCCTTCCGAAGCACGGAGGAGCTCAAGATGAGCTAATGATAACAACCGGGACCGACGGCTTAACGTGCCTTCCGAAGCACGGAGGAGCTCAAGATGAGCTAATGATAACAACCGGGACCGACGGCTTAACGTGCCTTCCGAAGCACGGAGGAGCTCAAGATGAGCTAATGATAACAACCGGGACCGACGGCTTAATGTGCCTTCCGAAGCACGGAGGAGCTCAAGATGAGCTAATGATAACAACCGGGCCCGATGGCTTAACGTGCCTTCCGAAGCACGGAGGAGCTCAAGATGAGCTAATGATAACAACCGGGACCGACGGCTTAACGTGCCTTCCGAAGCACGGAGGAGCTCAAGATGAGCTAATGATAACAACCGGGACCGACGGCTTAACGTGTCTTTCGAATCACGGAGGAGCTCGAGGTAATATAAACCCATCCGTGTACAGGCTACGGTCGACGTTGCTTAACTTGCGTGTTCAATTAGACTGACACGCGCAATGACGCCATCGAGCTTCTCTATTATTTTCTACTATTCATTGTTTTAATTCCATAAAATCATAAATTTAGTTCAGCTAATATGTACCACGACATTCATTGATTGTTAGGCGGTACGAAGTTCGCCGGGACAGCTAGTAATAAATAAAAAGATAAAGGGGTCATTATCTTTGTAAGACCATAGGAAAGGTAAGGAATAAGGTAAAGAAATCAAGTACTTAACATAACCGTATATGTAAGAAAAAAAACTTATGGTGAATAATTTATGTAGGTACATACTAATTTTATACCTGCTTTCAAATTTGTTTTAAATTTTATTCATAATTAAGTAAATGTACTTCGCAAATAATGCATTAATTGGAAACAATTTGATACAAAAAGGTTATAATGAGTCAATCTTATGAGATAGACATATTATGCTGTCGCAGACTTCGTTTAGAACTTTTAAATAGGAACAATTCCATCATACATGATTTTTGGATAACTTCAACTGTTTACGCAGCGCACGCAAGGAAAGCCCTCAAAAGACATATGTTTTCCCCATTTTTCAAATGCTCCGCTCCTATTGGTCCTAGCGTGATGTTATATAGCCTATAACCTTCCGTGAAATATAAGCTATCTAACAATAAAATAATTTTTCAACTCCAACCAGTAGTTCCTGAGATTAGCGCGTTCAAACAAACAAACAAACTCTTCAGCTTTATAATATTAGTATAGATATGGGATACAGAAATTTTTGACGCCAAATTAAAAAAAAAAAGCGGGTTGCACTCCAGGAGTGCCGGCAGAAGTGAAATCTTGAACATTAATGTTGTGCATTTTTGAATATTTCGGAATGGTTAGGGAATAATTTTGCACTAATTACTTTATTTATCAAGTTATAAAAATACTATCATTTATGTGGTAAAATACAATATTCATTTATTGCGCTAACGTACACAAAAGAGAGGGGGATATAACTTCGTCTCCTACGCTTCCTCCGTCTTACGAATTTTTCGGTCAGGCCACGTGTCCTGACGCAAGTTTAACATTTTTACCCATCCCAAAAAGTGCACAACGCCGCTAAAGAAGTTTTTACTTCAAAAATACAAAAGAAAAATTGACGAAAATTTTACGACCTGTTTTCATACCATCAACAAAATACATAAAAATATCATAAAAATCAATCCCGCCGTTTTGGAGCAATGTGACAACAAACACCATGACATTAGATTTTTATAAATATAAAATATGTTTTTAAGTTCGATTCAAGATCAATTCAAGATTCAATTTCCGATTCAACATCGTCGATGATATGATTTGCATGTTTTCAACATTATTGTTGCCTAAGTAAACGTTTTCAGGGCTCTTCTGAAAATTTAATAATAAACAACAGGTTAACCTTTGATAAAACGTGTTTAGCATACATATTATGAATATTTAGAAACGGACGTAGCTTCAAAGGGCTATTAGTTACCTTTGATGATCCTACCGGGTGGATTGGAAAAACACTACTGCCGTTTATAGCTTCAGGGTAAGATCAATATAATATTTGTAATATTTTTTTAATATTTGTCAGACAAAATACACAGCGCCATCTAGCCCCAAAGTAAGCGAAGCTTGTGGTATGGGTACTAAGCAACTCATAACATATGTAATACATTTTTTAAATTTAAATTTAAATAGAAAACACCCAGACCAAGACAAACAGACATGTTCATGCACACAAATGTTTGTCCTGTGTGGGAATCGAACCCACGAGTGTTGGTGTCGAAGCCACGTCATTGACCGCTACGCCACCGAGCTCGTGCAATGAACCACTTCTGTTACAGATACAAGGTAATATGAAATAGAAAAAATCTGGATCCATAATTTCTCTATAATATAATTAATGTGAGGAATTCTCTGAAGAGCTCTTTAATCTTGTCCCTCCTTCTCCATTTCTCATAGCGCCACTCCTGCAAGTTTGAATGCGCATCCCACCCTCATATTATACAGTTGTTATGTTCGCGAGCAGCAAAAAAAAATCCACAATTAATTTATCTGCAGGACTATAAAATTCGCTGCCAGCACAGCACCCTGTGACCCACATGTTTGTTTCTCAACTATAATAAAAACAAGCTTCTTTTATCATCTAAATATTTACAATATGTAAAAAAAAAAAAAGACGTGTGGCACTCGGGGACTGCCGCGGTAAAGCTACTGCATAGCATTTTGTATCAACTTATGCAATTATAATTTTATTTATTTATTTTATTCATGCTGCTTTTTCTTTGATATTAATTCAAGTTACACTTTTTGAGCGTGGTGACCGATAAGAAAACAAATTTTTCTATTATTAAATAAATAAAACGAGTTTCGTAGAGTCGTACAATACGTCTAATCGCACGCACACAACGCCGTGTCGAAGACTGCCGAACTGAAACGACGTTAGACGATGCACGGCCTTCAAGCCACACCTCCTTGCCCGTCGGAGTGGGGAGCGTGAGGTTTTTTCGTTACGGAATTTCTGGATTCGGTCCCCGCGCTCAAGGCCCGCGATAGAAGCTATGCAATAGCTTAAAAAAAATACTAGAAAGATTAAACGAACTAGAGATTTAAAAATTAAAAATAAATATAAGTATAGAATTTGATATATCAAAATTGTTTTAAAACAATAAGTGAGGTCTCGTACGCCGGCAACGGCTATATAATTCGTTGGAGTCGAGTACCAATAAAATGACAAAAAGTGAGTGTAGAACCTATCTGATGACCAATTGGTTAGCAGATAAGGCTGATTTTAGCTATAAATAATAATATAAATGTTAAACCATGTAAACCATCAAAGATATAAACTTACTGACACTGAACAAGTCATGTTACGTTTTTAATTAAATTTTAGTACGACATTTGTAATAAACAACATAACAGGACGATTTTCCATCTGCCGTACCTCAAAAACCGCTAACACATCTTTGATTGCAAAGATGTGTTAGCGGTTTTTGAGGTACGGGTACAAAGTTGGGCATTGGCCCAACTTTCATATGTATGTAATAATCTGTATACTGTATAAAACATCCTTATAACTATGTACTACATGTGGAATGCAATAAAGATATTGAGTATTGAGTATTTCAGTAGTTTCAATGAGTTTTCAGTAAGGCACCTAGAGAGAAGACGGTGTAATACTTAATGAAATTTGAAACCTGAAGCTCTCAAAGCCTTCTAATGTGTTCGCTATCTTTTACCTCACGTTTCCTGGAGTTCGTTTTATTATTAAAAGTCACTTTCTTAAGGTTATTTATATCGCAAAAATAATAATTTTAACCAACAAGAAAAATATTTTCAACGCGTGTATTTTTTTTATTATGTTCACGCTTAATCTTTTACAAATTAGCCACATTTTGATGATTCTTTCAGTGGTTGAAAAGATATGAATTCCATTCGATTGAACTGATGGATGAACACTTTTGTCCAGTAAGACATGCTTTATTGTCCAAATAACACAATAAATATAAAACATTGACATTTGTTTTCTAAGTGACTTTATAAATGTCTGTAAAAAGATTTGTAGTTTGATATCCAAACAGCTCGAATCCTTTCTTCTTAAAAAATATTTGCAAACTATTTTTAGTGATATTAAAGATAATTAATTATAAAACTCAAATTGAGATAAATATAAGGACTATATAAAAAGTAGACTACATAAATATAGAACAAAAATATATTTGATGGTAAAAACGTAAAAACTTCCGTTTTTCTTTTTTTTACAACATTAAAACTAGCATACGATCTGCCTGATGTTAACCAGTGATCGCAGCTTATGGGCATTCGTAACACCAGATGTATCACTCTCGCGTTACCGACCCCGTAAAAAACTTCTTCACGCCTTTCTTGATTGACGGCATGCTGTAGTCTCTTGGGGAATCCTCGGCAGGTAATTCATTCCACAACCTGAGAGTCCGTTTTGGTCATTTCGCTAAAGCAGAGAAACTTCCACGTTATGATTGTTACTTTAGTAACATAAAAATACTTTACTATCTTGGTAACAATCGGTGCGTAGGAATTCCTGTTTTTTTTTATATATATACTACGTTGGGTGGCAGACAAGCATAAGGCCCGCCTGATGTGAAGCGGTTACCGCAGCCATATTAACGCTCGCAACATTAAAAATATCGCTCGCGCGCCGCCACCCCCACTGCCAATGCAGCATCTCCTTCCTTTCTGGTGACCTCACTCACTCGCAGGAACACAACAATCCTCAAGGGAATTGTTATTTGGCTGCGGTATTCTGTGAGGTGGAGGTACATTCCCCAGTCGGGTAGCTTACAATTACGCTCCCTCAGCCAGCAGGGTGCACCGCGTGCAGGTGAAGTTGGCTTTGATTAACAGATGTTGATGAACCACATACACCCTAAACATAAAAATACTTTACTATCTTGGTAACAATCGGTGCGTAGGAATTCCAGTTTTTTATATATATATACTACGTTGGGTGGGAGACAAGCATACGGCCCGCCTGATGTGAAGCGGTTACCGTAGCCATATTAACGCACGCAACATAAAATATCGGTCGCGCACCGCCACCCCCGCTGCCAACGCAGCATTTCCTTCCTTTCTGGTGACCTCACTCACTCGCAGGAAGATAACAACCCTCAAGGGAATATTTACAAGCTTTTATTTGTTTCACCGCGATGTCCGTAATTAAATCTTGCAAGTTCAATTGGACCCACTTTCCAGTGACCAATTGATCTGAAATTTGGCACATTTTTTTACATGAAAGTGGGGCAAATGAGCTTGTGGGTTACCTGATGGAAAGCAATCACCACCGCCCATGGAGATCAGCAACACGGAGGGGTCGCCGATCCGTTGCCAGCCTATACTCCTTCTTGCTTTCTAGTGACCTCACTAACTCGCAGGAACACAACAACCCTGAAGGGAATTGTTATACCCTTGAGGACTGTAGTGTTGCACATTCGTTAGGTTCCCTGACAATGCATGATTACCTAAATGTTACCATTTTAATCCAATCTGGCGAACGCCACAAAATTACGATTTATAACTTTCAAATTAATGTCTATGATATGGGTATGAAATTAAAGGAATTGATGAACGAAATACAGTGAGTAAACTTTTAGTTCTTTTTTTTATTAATAAATAATAAAAGTTTAAGTCTTTAATTATTTTTTTGTTTTTTGTTCTATTCTTGTTTTTGATTTAGTGAATTTTCATGCAACGTAGCTTTGAAACAAGCAACATAAATGACAAAGATTCACATGTCACAAGTTACAAGCACAACATGATCATAAAGAAAAGGCTAAACGAGCGCTATCTGAGTCACGTCATTATAATATAACACAGATTCGTTATCTGCGACTGTCTGCTTCGCCTCTTATTTTAAACTACAATATGTTTGTCTAGAATATAAAGAATTTCTTTTAAACTTTCGCGTTGCATGATTTATGAAATAACAACGGTAATTAACGCGATTTTTTTTTTTTTTTATACTACGTCGGGTGGCAGACAAGCATACGGCCCGCCTGATGTGAAGCGGTTGCCGTAGCCATATTAACGCTCGCAACATAAAATATCGCTCGCGCGCCGCCTCCCCCGCTGCCATCGCAGCATCTCCTTCCTTTCTGGTGACCTCACTCACTCGCAGGAACACAACAGCCCTCAAGGGAACCGTTATTTGGCTGCGGTAATCTGTGAGGTGTAGGTACATTCCCCAGTCGGGCCGCTTACAATTACGCTCCCTACCTCTCTTTTCGCCAGAGCTTCGTTTGTCAGTCAGCAGGGTGCACCGCGTGCAGGTGAAGTTGGCTTTGGTTCAAAGATGTTGATGAACTACTTACACCCCAAAATGCATAAGGGTATTTACACATCTTTATTATTACCTATATTACTCGTATATAGCTTGCGCCGGTCGTGGTGGACTCAGTTAGCGCCGTAATTCCCGTGTTTATTTTCCACTAGCGGCCCGTCCCGACTTCGCACGGGTGGACAATTTAGTAAAAAATATAGCCTATGTTACTCAGGGATAATGTAGCATTGTAATGGTGAAAGAATTATCGAAATCCGTCCAGTAGTTTTTGAGTTTATTCTACCTTTTGTTACAATATTGCAATTTTCTTACGGATCCCAAATTTTTCCGAAATTAACATATAGCTTATGTTACTCCCTCATAATGTAGCTTTCTATTGGTGAAAGAATTTTTGAAATCGGTCCAGTAGTTTCGGAGTCAATACGTTACAAACAAACAAACAAAAAAACAAACAAATCTTACCTCTTTATAATATTAGTTCAGATAAACAATTACTTTCGTAAAGTTTAATAAATAAAATCTATGCGAAAGTAAAATCTCTATCAAGTAAATTATTATACTTTTCCGCGGCACTGCACCTTTTTAACAATATCCCTCCTCATTCGATAATTCCGGATGGGCTGCATTTTCATATTCAAGGCCGAAACGATACTGTGTTTTCAGCGAAATTTATTGAGCTTATAAAATCGTCCGGTCGTTCTGTCTGTCCGTCCGGTCGTTCTGTCTGTCCGCCCGTTGCCATGAAAGCAAGCATCAAAAAGTAGTAATGTAAAGTGACCTTGGTTTTCCGATATCAATTCGGGAAAGTGGCCAAAATAAATAAAATAAATTTCGCCATGGTGGCGCATGTTTTAATATTAATTGTAAATAAATGTCACAAGTCAACCCGCAGTTGGGCAGCGTGGTGAAGTATGCTCTAAACCCCTTCGATTGAGAGGAGACACGTATCCCAACAGTGGGATGATTATGGGTTGATGCCGAAGCCGACATTTCAAATATAATTAAAACTAGAATAATTAAACAACAGAACTTACAATTAAACATTATTAATTTAAATCAAAAAGATCAAAAATATTTATTGAACCAGAATGTACATATACAATTTAACACAAGTGGTTGGGTCCTCCTTTTAGGCAGTAATGTGCCTGTGCCAGGAGGAACCAATAAATAGAGAGAAATCAAAAAAATAGAGAGGAAAATCTATATATATATATATAAATTAAAATACTGAAAAATTTGTTACTAATCCTGAAAGAGCTTCACGTGATCTATCAAATGGCATCAATAATACTTTATGAAACAAAATGGATTCATTGAAAATTCGTTATTTTCATCTACCATTTAGACATGGCACTCATAGAGTTAAATTTTTTATCATTTGGTAAAAGATATTATGCACTTGTTAATAACGAGATATGTATTGCACCTGTATCAATAAATTGAAATAGTAAATATGTGTTGGAAGTGTAAGTAGTTCATCAACATCTTTGAACCAAAGCCAACTTCACCTACACGCGGTGCACCCTGTTGACTGACAAACAAAAATCTGGCGAAAAGAGAGGTAGGGAGCGTAATTGTAACCTACCCGACCTGGAAATGTACCTCCACCTCACCGAATACCGCAGCCAAATATCAACTCCCTTGAGGGTTGTTGTGTTCCTGCGTGTGAGTGAGGTCACCAGAAAGGAAGGAGATGCTGCGTCGGCAGCGGGGGTGGCGGAGCGCGTGTGATATTTTATGTTGCGAACGTTAATATGGCTACGGTAACCGCTTCACATCAGGCGGAGGCCACCTGACATAGTATAAAAAAACACGGATTGCACTCCGGGAGTGCCGGCAGAAGTGAAAACTTGAACGTTGTGTTTAACGTTCGCACGAATTGCTTTATTTATCAGTATTAAACTGCTATCATTTATGTAATGGTAAAATACAATATTCATATATTGTGCTATCGTACACAAACGTGACAATTTATATTACATTAAAAATAAACAGCAGGAGCAGGCATACATTTTCGCCGCGCGGTAGAAAGAGAGGGGGGTATTACTTCCTCTCCTACGCCGCGCCGGCGGTCTACTCTTTCTCCGTCTTACGAATTTTCGATCAGGCCACGTGTCCTGACGCGAGTTTAACATTTTTTACCCATCCCAAAAAGTGCACAACGCCGCTAAAGAAGTTTTCACTTCAAAAATCTTGGAATTGTTATTGTTTTGTTGTAATTTTAAACTAGTATTAATTTGGAGACCCAACAGCTGACAAGAATTCGAAATTAGGGCCCACCATTCAAAAATAAAATAGACCGTGTGGTTTCCGGCAGACTAGAATAGAATCACTCCGTCTCTTCCCGTGGATGTCGTACAAGGCGACTAAGGGAAATACATTATAAAACATCAACCAGGCCTCCCCAACCCGTCTGGCCAGCGTGGGGAGTGTAGGCCAAATCCTCCTTCTGACAGGGACGGACGAGAGAGGGTCGTGCTCCTGTAGTGGAGACTAAAATGACCTGATGATGATAATGATTTAAATATAGTTGAGCAATCTTGCTTTAGACAATGCGCATAATAGGGTTGACTGTGTATACCAATATATTGTATGTTTTATTACCAATAGCAGTTTAATTCCAGCCAAATATTTGAGTGGGGACACTATTTGTAGAAGGGATGTCATATAATTAAAGTTATTTATCACCCTTGAGGTCTATTATTAAAGGTCTCGGCACGAACGATTAAATAGGGAATTTATTTCCGCCAGCCCCTTGTTATCTTGCCAGGGTCGTGATTTAAAAAAAACAAGTACAATTAAGTATTTGTTATCTGGACAGGCTACTTCTGTTTTGTAGAGGAAAAATGTTGTTCATTTTGCGTTTTTTTTTTAATATTCATTAAAGGGGTAAGAATAGAGCAAATATCCGATTAAAAGCATCATGACAGTGGGGACGAAATATAAAAATAATAATGATTCAGCTACGCTCTAAAAGAAACTTGATTGGTTGACGAACAATGTCAGCAACGTATTCAATGCATAATGAAATTTTAATTACTTACGGCATCAACCCATAATCATCCCACTGTTGGGATACGGATCTCCCCTCAATCGAAGGGGTTTTGGAGCATACTCCAGCACGCTGCTCAACTGCGGGTTGGCGGAGGCCAGTGTTTTCAAGCCGCCCAAAGGCCACTGACTTGGCTTAACGACTGTCGTCTAATAACAACAACCGAGGCTTAAGGAGCCGAAGCACAGACGAGCTCGAGATAAATAAATCTATACATAGATTAGGCTACGGTCGATATTCCTTATCCTGCGTGATCGATTAGACTGACACGCTTAAAACAATTATTATAACAAAATAACGCATAGTTATTCCATATTTTGCATGATTTGAGACAGAAGGACTCTTTATGCAGTTCTAATTGAGATGTTTCGAGCAATAATTCACCCAGTAAGTCTAATAAACCGTCTATTTGCAGTTCTTTTTGAATACAGTAGAATTTTGTAAAAACAAATAATTCATTAAAGTATATAGTTTTAAGAGGCACATTAGCTCTTCCCGTAAAATTTTGCTAGGTTTTGATATTCACAATAGGACAGCCGAAGTTATTCGCTACATAACGTAACATTTATCTTCCGTTAAACGATATTATTTAGTTGGGTATTTGTATTCTCTAGATCATCCAAGAAATTGAACGCTGTGTACTTTTCCGAATAATGCCGATCACGGATTCAGTGCACAAGCACAAATACTTTTTGCATTGTTAGGACCGGAAAAAACAGCCCGGAATGGCGAAAATTAAGATGTCGGACGGCAACATTACGCGTAGTGCACAAGCCAAGTACGTGAAGCAAAACCTTTCTATCCCTTTTCACGAAAATTGCGCGGGTAGAGGAGTATTAAATTTCGGCACACTTATAGTTTATATAGAGAAGGAGCGCAGAATGTTAATATATATTATAATATGTATATTAAATATGTAAAAAAACATTACACCCACTACCATGTATTTGACACTTCTTCTCAGTCGGACACTCTTGGCAGACTGGTCGTGATCATGGGCAGGTCACTACGAATGGCGGCTAATATTTCTCCATTTGGTTCTGTTGGAGGCATTGTGGGAGCATTCGGACATGGAGGATTTTGTGAGAGACTTAATTAAATCTCCCCATCTGGTTGGAGAGCGGCCGCGGGGTCACTTGCCTTCCACCTTGCCTTGGACTACAAGACGCTCCATAGAATTTTCTTTTCGGATAATATGCCTGAAGAACTTCAGTATACGTATTTGCACAGTCGATAACCTTTCTTTAATATGAAGTTCCTTTAAAATCGATGCATTGGTTCGGCGAGCAGTCCACGGAATTCTCAGTAGGCGTCTCCAGCACCACATCTCCAGGGCATCGATTTTTCTCCTGTCCTCAAACCTCAGGGTCCATGTCTCAGCTCCGTACAGAAAAATTGGAAAGACGAGACTTCGCATCAATCGCACCTTAGTGTTTTTAGTAATTCTGCGATCTTTCCAAATTTTTGCGAGCTTTTCGACAGCAGACCGCGTTACAGCACAACGCCTACGTATCTCATCTTCACACCCCCCGGCATTGGTGATATTGGAGCCCAAGTAAATGTAGCTCTGGACGACATCACATTTGGCACACACACACACGCACACTTTTGTTTATTGTTAAAGTTATAATTTAAATTAATTATGGTCGAATTTCGACCACTGGACCACCACTAGTCTACATAAATATATGACATGCCACATCGGAACATGAAATATCGGCCTGCCGGACAGTAAAATTCCGTGAAGTGTACAAACGGCCATAGTCACTGCATGCCCCTTTGCCAAGGGTGTTTTACATTGTGCCCAATGTAAGTAATAAATAGTATTTGCCTAGAGAATGGACACACGTTGCAGTGGTCTACCGAGCAGAGGGTCAATTCTCTTAATTAAAATAGTTAGGGGTGTAAATGGTCCATCAACATCTTTGAACCAAAGCCAACCTCACCTGCACGTGGTGCACCGTACTGTCTGACAAACGAGGCTCTGGTGAAAAGAGAGGTAGGGCATAGCGTATTTTTTAAGCTGCCCGACTGGGGAAGTACCTCCACCTCACAGAAAACCGCAGCCGAATAACAATTCCGTTGAGGGTTGTGTTCCTGCGAGTGAATGAGCTTACCAGAAAGAAGGAAAGGAAGTATAGGCTTGCAACGGATCGGCGACCCTTTGGTGTTTCTGAACTCCATGGGCAGTGGTGATTGCTTTCCATCAGGTGACCCACATGCTCGTTTGTCACCCTCTCATATAAAAAAATAAAACAGTCAAAATTCAGTTCCAATTAGGTTCCGTCTAACAAATTCATAACATTCGGTATTCTCGTTATATGATCATTGAGCCAAATCCAACCTCATCTACACCAGGCGCTGCTGACTGATAAACAAGGTTCTGGCATAAGAGAGATATTCTGGGGTGTAAGTGGTCAACATCTTTGAACCAAAGCCAACTTCACCTGCACGCGGTGCACCATGCTGACTGACAAACGAAGCTCCAGCAACAAGTTAAGTTAATTAAAAAAATCGAAAAGCCGACTGCACCTACAACAGATTTATTAATCACGCGTAACAATAATATAATTCCATACAAGCAAAGCCGCAGGTAAAATCTAATATATCAAATATATATTTGAAATCAGGTCATCGAGACCATTATTTTGATACCCATATCGATACATTTAGAAGAAAAAAAAAATTACTGCAACGACAATTTTGCGGCTCATAGCCGCCATATTGTTTTTTTTTATATTTGATGTAGCCTATGTCACTCTCACAGCAAATACGAATCTAACGACACCTCTCAAGCTAAAATTCATCTAGCCGTTCAGGCTGCAAAGCGTGCCAAATAATTATACATACATATATACTCTCGAAAAACATAACCATCCTTCTGTCGCAGTCGGGTAAAAAGAGAGGTAGGGAGCGTAATTGTAAGCTACCCGACTGGGCAATGTACCCCCACCTCACATAATACCGCAGTCAAATAACAATTCCCTTGAGGGATGTTGTGTTCCTGCGAGTGAGTGAGGTCACCAGAAAGAAAGGAGATGCTGCGTTGGCAGCGGGGGTGGCGGCGCACGAGCGATATTTTATATTGCAAGCGTTAATAGGGATACGGTAACCGCTTCACATCAGGTGGGCCGTATGCTTCTTCTCCATCCGACATAGAAAAACAATCGCGATCTACGGAACTACTAGCACAGTATAAGTATAGTACTACGTACAAAATGGCCACTCCCTGCCGCTCCCTCGTATCAACCTGCCCCCCAATCCCCTCTGAGACGAATCTAAAACAATGGGGATGTTTGATATGTTTTCTGACATTAGATGTCGCTAGGTAGGCGTCGGGTCCAGATTGTCAAAATGTACTGAATTTTTTGACAGTGAAACTTTAAGACGACAAGACAACACAAGACGTCAACAAGACATTTGACAAGATGCTATGAATTGACAAATGATTGGACCCTACGGTACAGTGCTGCCAAAAGACCCTCATTATTAGTATGGCGTCGCATCAACACACGCTCATGTCCCCTATACGCAGACGTCATTGTTTATGTAGTAGTTAAGGACGCAATACTTGTATGGAGTGGCCGGGGTGTGCTACTAATAAATAAATAAATAAATATTTCTGGGCAATTTACACAGCGCCATCTAGCCCCAAATTAAGCGCAAAGCTTGTGTTATGGGTACTAGACAACTGATAAATGTACTTACATACATTTTTTTTGTAAATACATACATAAAATACATAGAAAAAACCCAGACCAAGACAAACAGTCATGTTCATGCACACAAATGTTTGTCTTGTGCGGGAATCGAACCCACGACCCCGGAGGCAAAGTGGCCATTGCTAACCATTCGACCACCGAGCTCGTCTAGCTACTAGTTAAAAACAGTAAAATCCCATTTTACTGTTCAAAGTCTACTAGAATCTAAAAGGTTTCCCGCGGTCTCGTAACAACTGTCTCTGCGTTCCGTTCCATGCATTTTTCGCTCGGCGTATTATGCGCGAACACGTCACCGGTAATGAAGTGGTCGCTAGTATTCATGACGGCGTGTTATGTAACGGAATGCAAAGTGCCCGGTAGTTCTCAAATAGATCGTACTTTTCCGAGATACGTATAGTGATTTGGCCTAGATGTTTTTGCCTATAGATGCGTTCTACCCACCGCCATTGTAACTAGAAGAAAATAAATCATAAATCATTTATTTCTTGCCAAATATGGGTAACATGATCTTATAATTTTATACACTTGAAAAAACCATGTTTTACCATTTGTATGAGCATGCAAGCATTTTTAAAGTTAATTATCTAAATACATGTCACTTTAAATAAGTCGTTATCAATACAATTAAACATTATTATTATTATGAATAAATTATGTTACCAATTATTAAAAGGTTTTATCCTTTAAAAATAGGATAATTGCCTGACATTGATACAGTCCCGCGCCACTTACCATAGCTGCAAGACGTTAGCTCGTAGTTAGATGTACTCGCCGTTCACGTTAATATCACGGGTCTTCCAGCCCCCTTACCACCATCTCTTATTGCGATTCAATAATTGAATAGAGTGCTTATTCATACCAATGAATAAGCGACTCTATTTCAATCGAATAGAGTCTTATAATAATTGAATAGATTGCTTATTCATTGGTATGAATAAGCAATCTATTCAATTATTATATTCAATTATTGAATCGCAATAAGAGATGGTGGTAAGGGGGCAGTCCAGCGTCTTAAATGCAGTGCAGCAGCGGTGAATATTTTCGGTCAGAAGACATCCCCTTGACGCACTCCCCGCTGCAGCTGGATAGCCATAGACTTCAGGTCCTGAACGCGGATATTCCCTGTCGCAGCTATAAATATACATCTCAGCACCTCGGTGTAGCGATGATCTACTTGATATCGCTGTAAGGATTCCAGCCCCCCTAGCCAAGTATAATTCGTAGCGTAACGAAGGTTAGATAGATCACGTGACATTTGTCAATTCTCATACTAAAATGTTCGATTTTGACAAATGTCACGTGATTTATCTAACGTTCGTTACGCTACGAATTACACTTGGCTAGGGGGGCAGAACAGACCAAGCTTCAATGGAGCCGAAAGCTTTTTCGTAATCCACAAAAGCCACACAGAACGACAAATTGTACTCTGCAGTTTTCTGCACAATCTGCCGCAGTATGTATAATGTGGTCGATTGTGCTGTAGCTTTACGAAACCCAGCCTGTTCCGTAGACCTACCGCCGAAGCTATGCGAGTTACCATAGAATATTTTGATTCGAAAAATAGGTCTTACGTTTAAGTTATTGACAAACATCTGAAGATGTTTGTCAATAACTGATGATGGGCTTCAGCGTAGCCGGTAGGGCGCCAGGTTCCACATTGTAGCGCCTCAGCTATGTTTGAACACGCAGGGTGGATTTTGTGCCATTATACGCAAAAAAGCAGCAAGCATGACTACTGCGCCGCATACGAGGCAGCAATAATAGTGTTCTGAGTGCGATAACCGACAGCGGGGACTGTCCGTTTGTTAGCCATTTAATTAAAGTTAACTTATCGCTGGTAGAATGTACTAACATTACTAGACATAAGTTTACTAACAAAATGTTATATAATAATTTAGTTGTCCGAAAATAAACATTTTTATTTTATTATTTTATTTTTATTTATTAACCTCGTTGATTGAAAAAGTCTATCTATATAGACGTTTCACATTAAACTAACGGCTGTGTGCCCAGACACAGCCCAACCCATTTTTAATGTTTATTTATACAACACTCTGGGCACCAAACAAACGTGCAGAATGATGCGTGATGTAATGCGGTTACAGTAAGTACTGTAGATATACACTTAAACGCTTGCAATACAAGCAGTTAATACTGATGCACTGACTCCTTACGTCTGTTTACCTCACTCACTCGCAGGAACACAAAAAGGGTTCAGAAGTCCAATTTTCGTAATTATTTTACGATCGCAGAATGCAAGTTAACCGAATCGAGATTGAATTGTGATATACTTCATTTCAACAATTAATTAATATCGATTCTCATTGTTGGCAAAATATCATTCTTAATTTGATAAATATTCGGTCATATTTCAATATAATTCCACTTAAATTAAACTTTGAACTTTCATATTACGAGAATCGAGAATGGGATTGGAACTGAATTTTGACTACCTTTTATTACGAGAATTTCCCCTCTGTTATGTAGAATACCGTGAGGTGGTAATACTTCTTTAGTCCAGCGTTTCTTTCTCCAGAGCTTCATATTTGCTTGTACCACATGCATGTGGGGTAAGCATTTTAAAGATGGTGGCTCGCCAGTATTAAAATGCAGTGAGATAAATTAATGCATTTCACTACTAAATACAAATCTCTCTCTCAATCGAAGAGGTATAGTGATTTAGTGCACTAAGCTGATCAGCTGTGGGTCAGCACCACCGAATCAGTAGGACCGTAGTGCCGGAATTATTAGGGTCCGTTCACACAGACCGGCTCGGAGAGGAGAGCAGATTGTGATCCCAATTAAAATCGAGTTTTAATTTATTGAAATAAGGTTTATTTGGAATGCTCGTGAGCCGATCTAACGCGCTTGGTGTGAAATAATAAGAGGAGCGGACCGCCTCTGTTGACGCGCTCATGCGTGCTGGCGTAGCCGGCCGGTCGCAAGAGCACGCAAACTGAGCCCCGTTGTGCTCTTACGCGTTTGCACCGCCGACCGATAATACATCCATATCCATACGATAATACTCATAAAATTTTTGAGGATCTCTCTTCAATTCTTCGAAAATGTGTGAAACTCCCCATATTGAAGTCGATTTTGTCAAATATTTTTAATCCATATTTCTCTCCGCTTGTGTTTAGGTTTGTTTTGTTCTGCTTCAAATAATCTTGCTAACAAATATTTCAACTTCATCGAAGCTAAGTAAATTCATATTTCAAATTTTAAATTGCTTGCACACATCAAAAACAAAATTATATACGCACGCGATTTTAGAGGTGGGTTTTCGATACAAACAGCACAGTCAAAAGCAAAAGTAGATGATGATCTATTTAATCTCAAAATTTATAATGTGAAACAAAGTAATTAATTATATTTTTAATTTTTATTATTGTATTATTAAAGTTTAGTCGAGTTTAATATTAGGATTAAAAAAAAATAAAAAACTGCTTTTAATGGAAATTAAAAACTATTTCGATAGAGCACACTAAGTATTTAATATTGAAATCTGATATGATCATCTACTATTACTATTGACTGTACATACGGCCTCGAAAAGCACACGCTCGGCTCCCAGCGCATTCGTGTACTTTCAGCCGGTCTATGTGAAACATTGATATACAAAATGTGAAACGGTTTGGTCGGCTCCGGTCGGCTTCTAGAGTATAATCCGCGCCGGTCTGTGTGAACGGACACTAAGCTCTCTATTTTCATTACATTTCCTATATTAAAACGAAGAGGCATTGTATTTTATTCAGTTCATTATAAATTTAATTAGGATAGAATATGATAACGGAATCCGGGCATATTCGAATTAATTAACTTTCGAATTAAAATTCTGTGGTGAAATAAAATCTTTTAAATAATAAAACATATCAACTTCATCTAAATATATAAAAATCACTGACTCACTCACTCACTCATCACAATATCTCAGAAACTACAAGTGCTAGGAGTCTCAAATTTTGCATGGGGCGTCCATTTAGGACGTAAGTGCTCACTAAGACTTTGGGGAAGGGAAGCGAATTTGGAAAATTCAACCCGTAAGGGGGTGAAACGGGGGGAAAAAGATTAGTTGGACTATTTTATCCGAAACTTTACACGAGTACTTCTATAGCTAAATGAGTAAACACGTGTTTCAGGATTTTTCAAAATTCAACCCCTAAAGGGGTAAAATGGGGTGAAAAAGTCTGAAAATCGTCATGGGTTTGTTTTTATGGTTTATCGGGTCGCTGATTACGAAAACAAGAACTATTTTATAATCCAACATAGCCGACGTGACATAAATCCCCCCTGTGGGAATGCGATGGGGTTCAAATATTTTACATGTTGTTTTATATGTTGTTATTCTTATATTATAAAAAATAGTCATAATCTAAAAGCTGCCATACACCAACCAACATGTTACCCGTGTTGGTCATGTTGTCTAACAATGGACGTGTTGTCAATTAAAATATGTGCCAAGATGATGGCATTGTGAGTATGATCTTATGTAACAGTTGTCGAAGATCCTCGCGGTTTTATTGTAATATATTATTATAAAAATTCTAACAATACAATATACTAAGTTCTTACATTAAGCAAAAATAAATATTTTCTAAGAATAGACAATTGTACAATATAGAATGCGACATAAACTCAGATTGCTCTTCAATTCAACAAAGCAATTCTCTGTTTTCATACTTAATGTAAACAAATACTTGATGTTAAGTACGGAAGCTGCCAGTAAATTCTGGATACAGCGGCCCTTGGGGCTACATCACGGTAAATATATAAAAGCAGTAAAACTAATCAATAGAAATGTCCGGAAACAACACACGGCCGGAAGCTGCGAGTACCGCCATCGCCACTATATGCTTGGTATGCCGCCACTAGTATCTATGTTTCACCCAACGGATCTAATACATCAGTTAATCCATCTATAAAAATATCTATCAGTCTATCAATCGGGATACACAATCGTTTTGACCAGAGGCCCTACCGCCGAAGCTGAAGGCAATTCCGAATGAAAATTTTGACTCGAAAAATAGGCCTTATTTTTGTTATGAACCTTGACCGGTTCATAACAAAAATCTTCAATTTACTCGGTAAAGCTCTAGTGTTTGCATCAGCTAAGCTACACACAATAGGCTATTTGACTAACATTTTTTTTTTGTTTAATATGTAGGGACGTCTCCATAATATAACCATAGGTGAAAGAATTATTTCGATAGCACAAAAATCTCTCGAGATATGTTAATTTGAAAATCACAATTTTTAGACTGCCCCAAAACGCTCCATACAAAAGACTACCGAATTATGACGTCACAGGTTTGTATTTTGTATGCATCAAATCAGAAATTTGTACGATAGCTATGTTAAATATTACGTTTATGTGATTAGTATCATAATAAAAGTTATAGCATTTTTTATTGATTCTCCAATGGAAATATTATTTTTTAATAATTTCATACTTTTAAAATGGACTTTCCCGCCAAACTTTGATCGACACAAAAAAAAGTCTGACTGAAGATATTAGAATGAAAGTTTGCAGATCTTTATAGTTTTGTGTATTTTACGATATTGTTAAATAATTTATACAATTTTTAAACATTGATTGATTGATTGATTGATTGAAAAATAGCCTATTGCCACCAACCTAAGCTGAAGTTTGATTTTTGCAATCAAAAAATCGAATGGTAATCGGCTTGAGCTTCGGCGGTAATCCATTATCCTAAACAAGATCGTCGTCAAAACGTGTTTTCAGATTTATGTACTATAACGTCTTATTTTGTTATAATATGTGTCATAGATTATATTTTGTGTTTATTTGAATAAATTGCTGATCATGTAAATTAATTAAGCAATGGTGTAACCAGTCAATTATCATTGAAACTATCGATACTGATAATGATAGATAGCTAGTGATCGTGTAATGTACCTTTATTATGTGTATTTCATTATCTATGCAGTAGTATGGGGTTTCACGTCGAGATGAGTGATCAAAAAAATGTGAAACTGTGCAGTGTTTGTAACTATAAAATATTAAAAAAAAGACACTAATTTATAGTCTGGTTTAATCTACGGGACACATCACACTGTGTCTCCTGTGTAGCCAGGATTAATAGCGGCGACCACCAAAAAAGACAATGAACGGTGAAGTCCATTGCAGACCCGGGAGTAAGACTATGGCTGCCTTAGAACTCACAACGAAATTAATCTATAGAAATTAGTTGAAGTAAGAAGCTTATAGAATTTGACTTCCCTTCTTGCCAATGTGAGAGACAGCAATATGGCAAATAAGGCATTAAAAGCCTAAAGAGATGGCTAGTCAAGTGAAGGTCAACTGTCGTGCACAACGGATTTAAAGTATCTAACACTATTGGAACCTAAAACATCGAGTCTGATCTGTTAATTAGTAATATTGAGTTTTTATTTTTAATTAAGGATAACAAGACAATGCGTCAGCGGAGTATATTGTCGCTCTAGAAAAAATAATATTGATATACTGTTTCATATAATTTGCTTTAGTTGTTTGGTACATGTTACCGCTTAAAACACTAGCGGCTTTAACTTTATGAATGTAAATATGTACTCTACAATAGTACATGCTGGTGAGTTTAATAAGCTCTCGAAATATCGGAAATCGATCAGAAAAGTCTGTATACGAAACTAGTAGTGTTGTAGAATAATTGCTTTTTCATTTCATGCGTAAACGGTTGAAGGTATTTGGATGATTTTGGTGTGAATATGAGAATACTATGCTGATAGACAAATAATATGTCGTAATGAGAGAGAGATTCCTCTCGACTTTGTGTCCATGTGGAACAACAAGGGTCTAGCTCGAGTCGAGATAAGAAAAAGACACGTTGCACTTATTACTTCAACAACAATGACTATCTGGGGGCACGGCAGTGCCCCCACCAAGTCGAGCAAAAAGCGGCACGGCCGTACCATCCTTTTCTCGAAGCACTTCAGGCCTTTTTCGACCCCCTATAACTTTGTTGTTGATAAAACTAGGAGCCTGAATTTTTAGTAACCAAGCAGGTATTGTATAAACACGGTATATTTAAAATTTCATTCAATTCGAACCAGTAGTTTTAGAATTAGAACTAGTCAAAGTTCCTTAATTTTGTCACTCACTCACTGACTCACCGATCATCAAAATTCTAAGGCACTTCTAGCAGACATAGAAGCTTCAAATTTAGAATACAATTTGTGTTTACTGTATAAATCAAGGAAAAATTAAAATATTTTGCAATTTCCGTCCAGTTTTCTAAATACGCTAACTGCATAAATAACTTTTTATATGGGATTACAAAGTTACATTTGCGGTAAAAGAATCAGTATACCTGTATTATCATTTTTTTAACGGAGATAGTTTATTTACGGTCTGGAGAGTGACATAAGCTGCTTTTTATCCTGGGAAAAACATCTTATTTCCATGGGATAAAAAATAAACTTTGTAATCATTTGTCCTTCTATCACGTCGAAAGGACTATATATATATATATATATATATATATATATATATATATTTATATATATATTTATATAAATAATATATATATATATATATATATAACTAGATGACCCCGGTGAACTTTGTTTCACCTACTAAATCTATCTACTTAATAAATATATAGTTACGATCTAAGATCTGTGTCTCTTTAAGAAGATCCTACCCTGTGTGCCCGAACCTGGAGAATGTGCCATTGCAAGACATTTGTTTCCTAACTTGCCGCTTTTCTTAAAATTTGACAATACCAGCATAAATGACTCTTTTTGCCATGTCCAAAAATTCCTGACGCGGTCCTTTTACGAAACCTCGCGCATACTGCGCAGCATATTCAACTCCATGAAAGACAACACCTGTTTGTGTCGCTCAAGTATTGGCACCTTTATTAACTTATAAAATGGTCTAATCTTGGATTTATAGATTTCTCCTTTGAACTTGGCGGAATTTTGGAGCCACAGATGACACTGGTTAACTCAAACCACTTAGCCAAGCTATTGAAATCTCTCAGACGATGCTATCCGATGATCGAAGAACAGATCCCAAGTACTTAAACCGTCCGTGCATTCGACCATATCCTTATGTGCACGGTCGTGGGATCTGTTGTTTTGCAGCCCAAGTATTCGATCTTTCCCATATACGGATTCAGGCCATAGTTCTTAAGTGACCTCTTCCATTAATTCACTCATCGCACCAACTGCCCTCTATCCGCATCCGCCAGTGCAATTATATCAGCATACATGAACACCCGTCAACCCACCGCACAGAGCTGGTCCATGTGGATCCATAATACTACTTGACAATTCGTCTAATACCACGAATGTCTATTATATAAGAATATGTGTATTAATTAAAATGAATGTGAATTACAGATTTAGGTACTTCAGAATAAATAATGAGGATCCATTTTATTTTGTAATATCATCACCTCTGTTAACATGACAGACCTATATAATCTGATGTTGGTCTTTGCATATGCAAAGTTATACAACTCTATGTGAATCCACAAACCTCGTTCTGCGTTCAGCCCACATTTTCTGGTACTATTCGCATTGCTGACACTGGTTACAATTGCAATCATTTTTGTAATTTACAATGCGTGTTTATGAAATTTACAAATTTCTATTATTTATTCACTGTACAAAGCATGATTTACCATAAACAGTCACTTCCTTTCTTGATGTCTATTAGTATTGTGTCATTTCTATGTCACTTCTGAGAAAGTCATATTTGACAAACAACAAATATGACGTCGATTCTTTGTGACAATGACACTATTGATAGGTAGGTTCGCCATCTTTGCTGTTATGACATTCGACTATAGTAGGAACACTTTGTATGGGAAATTAAAATTGTTGTTTTCACGATCTTTCTTGAATTTTTTCCAAAATTTCTCACCGTTTAAACCTTCCCTGGGCTAAGACAAACATTTCAAAACCAAAATCAGCTAAATCGGCCTGGCCGTTCTCGAGTTTTAGCGAGACTAACAAAAAGCAATTCATTTTTATATATAAGATGAAACACAATGTATCTCATAAGTGATACATATTATATTAAATTAGATTGTTTAGTGCGATGGCCAAGTCAATCTGTTTATTTAAAACATAAAAGATTTTAAATATTGATATGGTCAGTATAAGATGTTGTTTGGTTAGCTAATTACGTAATAAGTTAAGAGGGAAGGTCCCATAAGTAGGGACTGAATGAATTAACCGACTTGGTATTACATGGATCTCACAACTTTTTACGGTAGAAGAACTGAGTTGCGAGACTTGGTTTTTTTACAAGTTATGTTTTTGATGGCATACAAATATGCTTAGAACAGATGAGTCTACTAGCCGCTCAACAGTGACGCCATATTTTCGAAAATGTCGTAAACTGTGACGTCCCGAGAGGGTCACCTGCACTGTTCCGGTTCCCGAAATACCTAGTTAAACTAAAACGGCGTTTTCTGGTGTTTTTGCAGGTAAACTGATCTAATTTTAGCAAAAACTGATTAAGAAATGTTTTTTTTTAACATTTCACATGCTTTTAATGACATGATAGAAAAGCGATGATATCATTATAATCGTGACTATGGCACCTAATTCTCGAACTTATTTTTAGATATTACTTCAAAATGATACTTCTTATAACTTGTAAATGAGGTTTTAATACAAGTTTACAACATAATAGTATTAAACATAAAAAAATAAGGTCTTCATACATTTATTTACAGAATTATTAGTTTCAAACTCTAACCCACAATGTGAAAATTTTCAACTAACGAATTTCGCGGAATTTTACTAGGACCGTTCATTCAAACGAGAGCGTCATAGCTGTCTTGCTTCATCATAAATACGCTGCGATAAGTTGAAGTGAGATAAATATAGGAACGACAGTGAGTTCGAACAAAAAATTGCCGCCGGGCGAACGGCCCCCTCGGGGCGAGTTGCACTGTATAGAACTATTTGACAGACGCCCCGAGGGGGTCACCGCACTGTTGACCGGCTAGAGGTGCACGCGCAGCGAAGACTGTCCACGTAGTGGCGCTCTGTCTGCTTTTATCAGTTTGTCCCACCTAGTCGCAGCCGTCTCCAAGCCAGTGGATTGCGTCTAGGTACTAAAAGTCAATTGATGACTTTATTTATAACACTATTGATTGACTTTTAATTTTCAACACCTAGAAACACAAATACCATTTGTTTACCTTGATAATGTTCCACCAAGTGCTAACAAACAACAGTATCAACTTTATTTCAACACCTATTTCCAACAAAATATTTTTTTAATTAATTGATTCAGGTGTTATTTTGCGTAAGTCAAATTTACAGGCAATTTGATCTACACTACTTTGCGTGCTTCCGCCACCAATTAGTTCATGCAAACTACTGCCGGCCGGCACCCGCCCACTACCGTTAGTAGTTGCATGCGACTGCCGTGGCTGCTTTGGTCGTCTCTGCTCCAGCTGCTGTGGTCGTCTCGGCGAATCTCCAACATCTGAAACAGAAGATACATGCGACCGCCGCTGCCCCGACTGCCGTGGTCGTCTCTGCGACACGTGTTTCGCCTCTACGCGAGGCATCCTCAGGCGATCTGTGGATGTTGATGGTTAGAATTAGATAGTTAGATGGTAGATATTTTTTTAACCCGGCGCCGCTGTGTTTATGCCAAAGCTGCAATCATAGTTTGTGCTCTCTTTCAAAGAGTCCTTCAAAGAGATAAGGATTATTCAAATTCAAATTCAATTCAATTCAAATTTAATGCCTAATTAATTGCGGTATTATGTTCTTTGTGGCTTTTATTAATTTGTAACCAGCTTTTATTTTATTAAAACCCACGTGAGACATTATACTAAATTAATTAGATAAATTAAACGGGTCACTCACGTCTTTTTGTCGGGAAAGCCGACTAGTTTCGATCTCAAAAGGAGACCTTCTTCATCTTCTTCAAGGGTGGACGTGTCTGGACATTCGCCCTGAAGAAGGTCTCCTTTTGAGATCGAAACTAGTCGGCTTTCCCGACAAAAAGACGTGAGTGACCCGTTTAATTTATCTAATTAATTTAGCTTTTATTTAGTTTCACCGCGATGTCTGTAATTAAAATATGTTCAATGTTCCAGTACCCTATCGAAATGAAATTTGACACATTCATTTGGTTTTCGTGGCAATACGTGAGGAGCTCGATGGTGTCGTTGCGCGTGTCAGTCTAATCGGGCACGCAAGTTAAGCAACATCGACCGTAGCCTGTCTATGGATGGGTTTATTTATCTCGAGCTCCTCCGTGCGTCGGAGGGCACGGTAAGCCGTCGGTTCCGGTCGTTGTGTTTAGACGAGAGCCGTTAAGTTAAGTGGGCTTTGGGCGGCTTGAAAACACTGGCCTCCACCAACCCGCAGTTGAGCAGCGTGGTGGAGTATGCTCTAAATCCCTTCGATTGAGGAGAGACCCCTATCCCAACAGTGGGATGATTATGGGTTGATGTCGTGCGTGATTTCACTGAAATGCTCTCATTTCTAATCCGTAAGGTGGCCATCACAAAATGGCGGTTTTGTGACTTACCTTATATCTCAATATTATTGTTTTTTTTTTTTTGGTGTAAGAAACAGTATTTGTATTGCATTATAAAGCTAAATCACACGCAAACATCTTTTATTTATTCAAGTAAAACTAAAGGAATCTAGGAATGCCTTTCTTATTCAAGTATCTCTGTTTGCAACTCTATGTCAAATTCACAAAGTTCAATATCAATTGCACCGTTGCAGCTTTAATTTTCTACTATCTAATGGTCAAGACTCCCTCCGGAGTGTGGCGACACGACGCTGTGAACAAATTACAGAACAATGGACAATTAAGCTTGGTCCAGACACAGTTGCAATTATTTGAGAATTAAGGATTTCTCAGGCATGTCGGTATACGTGTGTATATGTTTTCGCAGAATTGAAAAATATTTTTGAACTAAAACTTCTTTACTGAGCTTCTTTGACGAGCTCGGTGGCGTAGCGGTCAACGACGCGGCATCGACACCAACGCTCGTGGGTTCGATTCCCACATAGAACAAACATTTGTGTGCATGAACATGTCTGTTTGTCTTAGTCTGGGTGTTTTCTATGTATCATAAGTGTGTATTTACAAAAAAAATGTATTTAAGTACATTTATCAGCTGTCTAGTATCCATAACACAAGCTTTGTGCTTAATTTGGGACTAGATGGCGCTGTGTAAAAGTGTCCAGAAATATTTATGCCATCAAAAACATAACTTGTAAAAAAACCAAGTCTCGCAACTCAGTTCTTCTACCGTAAAAAGTTGTGAGATCCATGTAATACCAAGTCGGTTAATTCATTCAGTCCCTACTTATGGGACCTTCCCTCTTAACTTATTACGTAATTAGCTAACCAAACAACATCTTATACTGACCATATCAATATTTAAAATCTTTTATGTTTTAAATAAACAGATTGACTTGGCCATCGCACTAAACAATCTAATTTAATATAATATGTATCACTTATGAGATACATTGTGTTTTCATGCGATGGCCAAGTCGATCTGTTTATTTAAAACATAAAAGATTTTTAATATTGATATGGTCAGTATAAGATGTTGTTTGGTTAGCTAATTACGTAATAAGTTAAGAGGGAAGGTCCCATAAGTAGGGACTGAATGAATTAACCGACTTGGTATTACACGGATCTCACAACTTTTTACGGTAGAAGAACTGAGTTGCGAGACTTGGTTTTTTTTAGAAGTTATGTTTTTGATGGCATCTCATTGCTTTTTGTAGATAAGTAGTCCTCCTTTTTTCCTATGCGGTACTAGTTCTTGAGCTTCAGCCATAGTTTTTCTCAAAGCCCACTTCCTGTCTCTAGGGATTTTTCTCGGAGGCTTTGATGTTACAATTTTTGACAAGTTGGGACAGTAAATACTTCCTAGTCTATTGTATATAATTAATAAAAACTATTAACTAGTATTTGTATATATATCATCATCATCATCAGCCTGTATCTACCCAATGCTGGATATAAGCCTTCCCCAATTCTCTCCACCAAATACGATCTTTCGCCTTCCGCATTCAGCAGTATATTCAGCAGTGCTCATGGGTATATTATTTTACTAGCTGTTACCCGCGGTTTCGCCCGCGTGTTCCAGGGGCGCTGCCATACATTTGTGTATATTTTTTTCTTGTTGCAATTTTTTTACTTCGTGGGATAAAACGTAGTAACAATATGTACAAATTTTAATCATCAAGGTCTGCGGACGAATATATATATATATATATATATATATATATATATATATATATATATATATATATATTATATACATATTATATATATATATTATATATAAATATATATATATATATATATAGACCTTTCGACGTGATAGAAGGACAAATTATTACAAAGTTTATTTTTTATCCCATGGAAATAAGATGTTTTTCCGGGATATAAAGTAGCTTATGTCACTCTCCAGACCGTAAACTACCCCGTTAAAAAATCATGTCGGTACTTAGGTTCCTTTCGACGTTATAGAAGGACAAATGATTACAAAGTCTATTTTTTATCCCATGGAAATAAGATGTTTTTCCCAGGATAAAAAGCAGCTTATGTCACTCTCCAGACCGTAAATAAACTATCTCCGTTAAAAAAATGATAATACAGGTATACTGATTCTTTTACCGCAAATGTAACTTTGTAATCCCATATATTTATATGGGATTACAAAGTTATTTATGCAGTTAGCGTATTTAGAAAACTGGACGGAAATTGCAAAATATTTTAATTTTTCCTTGATTTATACAGTAAACACAAATTGTATTCTAAATTTGAAGCTTCTATGTCTGCTAGAAGTGCCTTAGAATTTTGATGATCGGTGAGTCAGTGAGTGAGTGACAAAATTAAGGAACTTTGACTAGTTCTAATTCTAAAACTACTGGTTCGAATTGAATGAAATTTTAAATATACCGTGTTTATACAATACCTGCTTGGTTACTAAAAATTCAGGCTCCTAGTTTTATCAACAACAAAGTTATAGGGGGTCGAAAAAGGCCTGAAGTGCTTCGAGAAAAGGATGGTACGGCCGTGCCGCTTTTTGCTCGACTTGGTGGGGGCACTGCCGTGCCCCCAGATTTATTTATTATTTATTTATACTTTTTTAGTTTATGTCAACAAGAAAAAGTTTAATCAAATACAGTTTTTTTTCCCCAACAACGGGGAAATGCACTACAAGGTAAAAAAATTGAATCCTCCTGTCATTGAAGTCGGTTAAAATGTAGACTGTTTTTTTATACTACATCGGGTGGCAGACAGGCATACGGCCCCCCTGATGTGAAACGGTAACAGTAGCCATATTAACGCTCGCAACATGAAATATTGCTGGCGCGCCGCCACCCCCATTGCCAACGCCACGACTCCATCCTTTTTGCTGACCTCACTCACTCGCAGAAACACAACACGCTCAAGGGAATTCTTCCTTTCTGTTTACCTCACTCACTCGCAGAAACACAACAACCCTCAAGGTAATTGTTATTTGCCTTGTGCGGGGATTGAACGCGCGACCTCGGAGGCAAAGTAGCCATTACTAAATTTTCTAAATTCAACTGGGCTGATGGGAAAATACAGCCATTTTATATTAAAAAAAAATTCCCCAGTCGGGCACACTATTTAAAAAGGTACTCTACCTCTCTTTTGCCAAAACCTCTTTCGCTACTCGTGAGGGTGCACCACGTCCAGGTGAGGTTGTCTTTGGCTCTACCGATCTTGGTGAGCCACTTACTTTCCATCCTTTGTTACCCGGGTAACAAACCATACCACCATTGTTAGCATAACCCGCACAATAGCATAATTGTGCGGGTTATGCTAACAAATCGATTGATACCTTATTCATCAAAATCAGATGAGTAGTTTAGGAGCTACGAAGAACATACGTGAATATAAATACACATACATCCTATGTATATACGTAGACTGCTAAAATCATTACCCTTCCTTTTAATTTCACCGTAGTCGGGTGATAATATGAAGTAATCTACAAAAAATCCAGCATACTAATATTTTAAACACGAAAGTGTCTGTCTCTTTGTCTGTTTATTTCTTCCGTCTATCGAAGGGATTTTAGAGCATATTCCACCACGCTGCTAAACTGCGGGTTGGTGGATACTAGATAATAGATAAAATTTATCAGTTATCTAGTGTAAACTTGAATTAGTAAGGAATAAATAAATAAATAATAAATATTTTTTTCTAGTCAATTTACACAGCGCCATCTAGTCCCAAATTAAGCGCAAAGCTTGTACTATGGGTACTAGACAACTGATAATAAATGTGATTACATTTTTTTTTTTGTAAATACACACATATATCCCATAGAAAATACCCAGACCATGACAAACAGACATGTTCATGCACACAAATGTTTGTCATGTGCGAGGATCGAACCCGCGACCTAGGAGCCAAAGTGGCCATTGCAAACCATTCGACCACCGAGCTCGTCGAAAGGAAACAGGTCAAGACAAAAAGACATGCGCACACAGGTTTGTCTTGTGCGGGAATGAAACTCGCGAACTCGGAGGTAATATAGCCATTAGTAAATTCGACAACCTGGGCTCGTAAATATAGTCGTTTGAAAAAAAATCTTTGCTAAAAATGACGGACAAGTTTCACACATTGGTTTATATAAAAGAATATATAAAAGAAAGTCGTGTTTGTTACAACACTTATAACTCGAGAACGGCTGGACCGATTGCCATGGTTTTTGATTTCTTGAATTTGTTTCCGTCCCGAATAGCAGAATAACTCTTAAAAACATTGGAAAATTCTCGAAAAAATAAAGAAAAAACATTTTCCCATACAAATGAAAGTGTCAGTTGAAAAAGGGATTACGATAATTATTGGTTGTCAAATATCAAAACGTCAAATCGATTGGTGTCACTTTTATGTCGCGAAAGTTGTCTGTGATTTGTTATGAAAATTTAAAAATGTCAAATCGATAGGGGTGAAAAGAAAACGCATTTCCCATGGGGTTCGAGCGCAAGAATCAAATCAGAGTAAACATCAAAAGAAATGACAATTACAAATCACCAAAATGATAAAACCTATTTCAAAACTAAAAAAAATAAAACAAAACGTTTTTTTTTTTTAAATTTAACAATAAGGAAATCTTTATTTTTATGAAATCTTCAGTTTTTATGGATACGGGTCTTCCCTCAACCGAAGGGGTTTAGAGCGTACTCCAACACGCTGCTCAACTGCGGGTTGGCGGAGGCCAGTGTTTTCGAACCGCCTAAAGGCCACTGACTTAACTTAACGACTGTCATTAAATGATAACAACCGGGACCGACAGCTTAACGTGCCTTCCGAAGCACGGAGGAGCTCAAGATGAGCTAATGATAACAACCGGGACCGACGGCTTAACGTGCCTTCCGAAGCACGGAGGAGCTCAAGATGAGCTAATGATAACAACCGGGACCGACGGCTAAACGTGCCTTCCGAAGCACGGAGGAGCTCAAGATGAGCTAATGATAACAACCGGGACCGACGGCTTAACGTGCCTTCCGAAGCAGGGAGGAGCTCAAGATGAGCTAATGATAACAACCGGGACCGACGGCTTAACGTGCCTTCCGAAGCACGGAGGAGCTCAAGATGAGCTAATGATAACAACCGGGACCGACGGCTTAACGTGCCTTCCGAAGCACGGAGGAGCTCAAGATGAGCTAATGATAACAACCGAGACCGACGGCTTAACGTGCCTTCCGAAGCACGGAGGAGCTCAAGATGAGCTAATGATAACAACCGGGACCGACGGCTTAACGTGCCTTCCGAAGCACGGAGGAGCTCAAGATGAGCTAATGATAACAACCGGGACCGACGGCTTAACGTGCCTTCCGAAGCACGGAGGAGCTCAAGATGAGCTAATGATAACAACCGGGACCGACGGCTTAACGTGTCTTTCGAATCACGGAGGAGCTCGAGGTAATATAAACCCATCCGTGTACAGGCTACGGTCGACGTTGCTTAACTTGCGTGTTCAATTAGGCTGACACGCGCAATGACGCCATCGAGCTTCTCTATTATTTTCTACTATTCATTGTTTTAATTCCATAAAATCATAAATTTAGTTCAGCTAATATGTACCACGACATTCATTGATTGTTAGGCGGTACGAAGTTCGCCGGGACAGCTAGTAATCTATATATATAAAAGAAAGTCGTGTTTGTTACAACACTTATAACTCGAGAACGGCTGGACCGATTGCCATGGTTTTTGATTTGTTGGATTTGTTTCCGTCCCGAATAGCAGAATAACTCTTAAAAACATTGGAAAATTATCGAAAAAATAAAATAAAAGAAAAAACATTTTCCCATACAAATGAAAGTGTCAGTTGAAAAAGGGATTACGATATTTATTGGTTGTCAAATATCAAAACGTCAAATCGATTGGTGTCACTTTTATGTCGCGAAAGTTGTCTGTGATTTGTTATGAAAATTTAAAAATGTCAAATCGATAGGGGTGAAAAGAAAACGCATTTCCCATGGGGTTCGAGCGCAAGAATCAAATCAGAGTAAACATCAAAAGAAATGACAATTACAAATCACCAAAATGATAAAACCTATTTCAAAACTAAAAAAAATAAAACAAAACGTTTTTTTTTTTTTAAAATAACAATAAGGAAATCTTTATTTTTATGAAATCTTCAGTTTTTATGGATACGGGTCTTCCCTCAACCGAAGGGGTTTAGAGCGTACTCCAACACGCTGCTCAACTGCGGGTTGGCGGAGGCCAGTGTTTTCGAACCGCCTAAAGGCCACTGACTTAACTTAACGACTGTCATTAAATGATAACAACCGGGACCGACAGCTTAACGTGCCTTCCGAAGCACGGAGGAGCTCAAGATGAGCTAATGATAACAACCGGGACCGACGGCTTAACGTGCCTTCCGAAGCACGGAGGAGCTCAAGATGAGCTAATGATAACAACCGGGACCGACGGCTTAACGTGCCTTCCGAAGCACGGAGGAGCTCAAGATGAGCTAATGATAACAACCGGGACCGACGGCTTAACGTGCCTTCCGAAGCACGGAGGAGCTCAAGATGAGCTAATGATAACAACCGGGACCGACGGCTTAACGTGTCTTTCGAATCACGGAGGAGCTCGAGGATAAACCCATCCGTGTACAGGCTACGGTCGACGTTGCTTAACTTGCGTGTTCAATTAGACTGACACGCGCAATGACGCCATCGAGCTTCTCTATTATTTTCTACTATTCATTTTTTTTTTTTTTTTTATATACCACTAAAATGGCAAACAAGCATACGGCCCGCCTGATGGAAAGCAGTTACCGTAGCCTATGAACGCCTGTAACACCAGGGGCATCACACGCGCGTTGCCGACCCTGTAAAAACCTCTTCACGCCCTTTTTGAAGAACCCCATTCTGTAGTCTCTTGAAAAAACCTCGACAGGCAGTTCATTCCACAGCTTAACCGTACGTGGGAGAAAACTTCTCTGGAACCGCACGGTACGCGACCACTTAGGCTCCAATGTGTGAGGATGAATTCCCTGTCGATGGCGAGCGGTGCGACTGTAAAAGGAGGCCGTGGGCATCATGCCAAACAACTCCTCTGAACACACCCCATTGTACAAACGGTAGAACACACAAAGGGACGCAAAATCCCTCCTCAGACTTAAAGGTTTCAAACCGTCTGTCAGTTTGGGATCGTCAACAATCCTCACAGCACGCCTCTGAATCGAGTCACAAGGTGCAAGCTGGTATCTAGGCGCTCCTGCCCACAGATGGCAACAGTACTCCATATGCGGCCGTACTTGAGCTTTGTAAAGCAGAAGCCTTCATTGTTTTAATTCCATAAAATCATAAATTTAGTTCAGCTAATATGTACCACGACATTCATTGATTGTTAGGCGGTACGAAGTTCGCCGGGACAGCTAGTAATATATAAATAGAGTCCGGCACGCACTTAGCCGGCTTTATTTTATATTGTAAACCAAAATAGATATAGTGCACAGAAAGAGCTTAATTATAATCTGAAATTCTCGTTATTATTTAACACCGCAGAACGAGTTCACCGAATTGAGATTGAATTACGATTTTACAGAAAATTGTAAAATTGGTTTCATTATTTAAGAGCCATATTACATTTTGACTGTGATTTTTGCGTAAAATGGCCAATTTTGGCGTTCTTGATCTCGGAAACAAAAATACATTAACAATGTTGACTTACTGAATAGTATAGAATAGCTATTGACATAGTACATAGCGGCCTCGCTTATTGTAAATTTTGCTTAACTTTTTAAATAAACCCAAAATTGCAGAGAAAGATTTTCATAAAATGCGCGCATTCACTATTTTGAGCTCCTGGATTGTACTACTGTTCCAAACAAACGAAATAAAAAAAATAGAATGTTATTCGTTATATAGTCTTAGTACATAGCGGCCTCGGAATTTTGAAATATCATTGATTTAATATAGAAAAAAAACATTCTTTTAACTAAAAAAACTTCGAAAATAGCTTAAGTAAACTGTTAATTTCTCGAATAAACGATAATATTATTGAGCAAAATTTATACGAGAATAATTGTTACTTCAGGATGAATAAACTTTGTAGCATGAATTTATTATCTTATTGCAACAAAAACGATAAATTTAACTTCAAAATTACTACTAAAAACGATGCACCGGCGGCCTTCGCGGGTTTAGTACTGCGGGAGAGCTCGTCAGCGTGCAAATGTAATAGGGCTCATAAATAAAGATTTTTTTTTAATGAGAGTATATCATTGCCTTGTTTGATTTTCGGTAATATTTTGATGCAAGCCTATTTGTGCTATAAATGCTATAGATATGGTCCATACTTCATTTCGTCAGAAAACAGTAGCAGTTTCGTCTGGGAGTGGGACTTAAAGCATATAGATAGCGTATCATCTCTGCGCGTTATTTATATTATTACAATTATATTATACTTGCTAGGCTTTCCCTAATTTAATTATCTTTCCCTAGCTGAGTACGTAATCGGCGCAATGGCGCCTTTTTGTGGCAATTTATCATTACTTTTAAAATCAATACCTACTCCACATGCAAGGTGGACCACATGGTCCACCTTGTCGTCAAGCAAACGAGGCGGTAGTGAAAGAAAAGTAGGAGACGAGCTCGGTGGCGTAGCGGTCAATGACGCGGCTTCGACACCAACGCTCGTGGGTTCGATTCCCACACAGGACAAACATTTGTGTGTATGAACATGTCTGTTTGTCTTGGTCTGGGTGTTTTCTATGTATCATAAGTATGTATTTACAAAAAAAATGTATTTACGTATGTTTATCATATTTGTCTAGTACCAATAACACAAGTTTCGCTTACTTTGGGGCTAGATGGCGCTGTGTAATTTGTCTGATAATATTTATTTATTATTACAAGTCGCGCTCGAATGAAGAAATATCTCCACCTCACGGTATTCTACATTAACACATTGACTGTCCGTGCATTACATTGTAATGCATTTTTGATCCAGCTGTGACGTCCGTGAATTTTAGTCAATGTTGACATAATAAAGGATTCTGGCAAGGACGTGTGAGTTACCCCGTTTCCTCGTGGTCATACTAATTTGTCATACCAGTATGACTACGAGGATATACATGTCCTCGTGGTCATATTGCTGTCTATGCACATCCTGTGGCAAAACAAAAGAAAAAGACAACAAAGGATTTAAAATAAATAGATCTGTATTATCGTAATTTTTCTAAGAAAAAACCAATATTAATTTCGACTTTGGAATTAAACAAGATGAAAGTCTGTCGTATGTAATTTTAATGTCAATATAATTTTATGTCAATTCTATTTTTTCTTCAATCTGCATGCGGACAAGTATTTATGTACACAGGAGGAAGTAAAATCTTTTTACTAAAAATATAATGTATAGTATGACCACGAGGACATGTATATCCTCGTAGTCATACTGATATGACAACCTAGTATGACCACGAGGAAACGGGGGTGAGTTAAGACTTTGAGCTTTTAAGAACGTATGAACAAGGAATTAAGGAAACTAAAACACCAATGTCCGGTGATTTTTTTTTTTTTCAAGTAGTATTAAGGAAAGTAAAAAATGTCTAATGAGCTTCATTAAAACGGAGTTTTCTAAACAGCTGACGGAAAAAAACAGTGTTACCAGTTTTCACACAGGGATACCAAATTATAAAATCAAGTTCACCCTCAATTTTTTCCCACAAATATTATAGTGCATTACATATAATGCACTCAAATCTAGCTCTAGCGTCCTTGCATTACATATAATACAATAAAATCTAGCTCTGGCGTCCGTGCAATATATACAATGCACAATGTATTCAGGTGACTTTCAGGTTTTTAACCATAACTATGAGTTATCTAAGTATCGTTTCATTCATTCAAAGGTATTTAATATGGCAGTTTATTAAAAAAAATCGCTGGACGTCACTGGTTGGTATCACAAATAACCTGGGACAGTCAACGTGTTAATAGCAATGCCATTGTCGTGTTCCTACGAGTGAGTGACGTAAACAAATGTGAGGGGCTAGTGCGTCAGCTTTGCTACTGCTTGTATTGCTGCAGTGGAATGAATATGGGTTATAGCATGGTGCTTTAAATGGTAGGTCTTATGGACCGTGTTAATATAATTTTGGCTATAGAAAGATAATGAAATTATATGAAATATAATCGAGAGACGAGCTCGAATCGATGATCGAACGGCTAGCGATGGCTACTATAACTCCGAGGTCGCGGATTCCTTCCCTGCTCAAGACAAACATTTGATTGCATGAACATGTCTGTTTGTCTTTGTCTTGGTGTTTTATATGTATGTATTTACAAAAAAAAAATGTATTTAAGTGTTACAATTAACAGGTATCTAGTACCCATAGTACAATCTTTGCTTAGTTTGGGACTAGATGACGATGTGTAATTTGTCCAGGAATATTTCTTTATTTATTTATTTAAAAAATATATATTATAAAAAGAAGATAAATAATAATAATTTTAGGTTAACGAAAGGTGCTTTAAGCGGCAGGGTTCGTGGACCGTGTAAATATAATTATAGCTCTTTGCAATTACAGCTACGTTTTGAAAGAAGATAACATTCCTAAATCTAATCACAATGTCCTCAGTAATCATGGTTCAAGATTGCACCCCATTAAGGTGGAGATTACGACAATACGCGTGGGAATAATTGTGCCGTAACTGTCACATTACATGTCCACGGTTGTCGTTATGTCACTTTAATAGCTGCGTGGCATGGCAACATTTTCGCGAGTGATAATGTCTATCTATCTTCTATATCTATGTAGGAACGACAGCAATTCTAATTCACCATTCATACCTTTATTAGTATGAATGGTGAATTAGAATAGGCTTGTTGCCCATGTTACAAAATTATAAAAACTCTCTATCAGTAACGTAAAATACATAAAACTAGAACGATCTGCGATCTTAAAATTTTAATAAATTATGTCCGACGTGTTTTATGTTCGGTCAAAGTTTGGTGGGAAAGTCCATTTTAAAGGTATGAAATTATAAAAATTAAATATTACCATTGTAGAAACAATAAAAAATACTATAACCGCTGAATTGCCCGTGTCGACCTACGGTCGACAGTGACGTCACGACCTTGAAACGCTTGAATTGCCCGTGTCGACCTACGGTCGACATTTGCAGTTTGGCGTTCAGTTTTGGGCAGATTGAACAATACTCATCTGTCATACATTCAGGCCCATTTGTTTATGTTTTTTTCGTTTCTCCGCCATATTAGCTATCGGATTAAGGCCAAAGAATCATAAACTCAATGGAAAAAAAAATAAAAAAAGGGGTTTAAGAGACTCGCCTTAACGGCGCCAGATGTTCGGGCCGGTGTCAAGTGCTATAAAAACTTATTTTGTTTAGGAAAGTGTAGGTTTTTGTTTATTAACATCGGGTTTTATCTCCCTAGCGTATTTGTAAATAAAAAACTATACGTTATCGCCTTAGTTCATAAGGTATTTTTTTGAATACAAGTAGGGCTATGAAACACCACTTGAGAATGTTTAGACCATCGTAATTCTACACTATAGTCGAGTGTTGAACAACAAAAGACGGCATTGTATAGTGCTGTTCTTAGTAAACGTAAAAAACACCACTTGTAGGCACTCAATAACAAAGTTGCGTCTCAATGACCGTTTTTATGGGGCCCCGACCACCCGCGGCGCCGGGCAGGTAGAAACAAAAAACAAATGGGCATTGTTCCGCCGCGTTTTTGCGCGGGGGGGGGCGCGGGGGGCTCAACGTGGGGGGCATAAGAGCGGCTATCTTTTGTTACGGCACTGGCTACATAAACGCAATATTTAACATAGCTGTCGTACAAATTTCTGATTTAATGCATATAAAATAGCACGGTGTGACGTCATAACGTGGTGGCCTTTTTTGTATGTAGCGTTTTCGGGATAGTCCAAAATTGTAATCAATTCAAATTCAAATTGAAATCAAGTTATCATATCACGAGAAGTTTTTATGCAATCGAAGTAATTATTTCACCTATATTTATATTATTGTGACGTCTTTAAATAACAAATCGAAAAAAAAAATGGGATACAAGCCTGCTCTATGAATACTATAGTAAATGAATACCTCTCTATATGAGGCGAACTATAGCAGATATATTTTCACTTGTGAAAATAGCCCAGACTAAAATAGATTCTCCATACCTATTGTCTCTGATAAACCTTCGTTTTTGTACTAGAAGTCTGAGACATCCTAATGCGCTATGTATCCCTCACAGCGCAACCAATTACAGAAAAAAATCTTTCTTCGTCCGATCTGCAAACACTTTTAATAAATTGGTTGGCGATCCCGAACTTGATCTTTTTAATAAAAATCCAAAATTATTTAAACACAAATTGACTAGGAATTGGTTTGATGTGACTCCCAAAAACTAACAAATTTGGCAAATTTAATAATTTTAGGCATTATGTAATTCAAACAAACAAGCATATATAGCTCAAGTAGCTATGCGAAAACATGTTAATTGTGTTATTTATTATTTATATAGTTTTTATAACCATGTTATTTACACTGTAATAATTTCCAAATAAAATAAAATAAAAAATAGTAGTGAGCACTACAGTACTATTAACCACTGCCCAAAGTGGTAGAGGTCACAAAATGGCCAGTTACTGATAAGTTTACCCCAAGTTTTCGTTAGACTCCTGGTTTTATTCTAAGATATTTTAATGTCTAATTCTTTGGACTCCTCTACAGCCTAAAACGTTTCACGGATTTTAACATATGAGTTTACGTTCAGCGTAACAACATTTACAGCTCAAAAATGTATGTCGTTAGCTCGAATTAAAAAAATATGTTAATTTTTATTCTTTACTTCTTTTTATGTCTCTCTATTCTCATATTGTAAAGCAGAAAGATTTGTTGCTTGTTGTAATTGAGAAACGTTGAACCATTTTTTTTTTTTAATTCGCCATTGGAATGTAGCGTACATTATTCTAAAATAACACTAAAATGATTTGTATTTCATTATACATTTATATATTCGGGGTGTAAGCCCTCCATGATTTTTAGAGTAAAAGCCAATCACACCTACACGTGGTGCACGAGATACGCTTGTACATTATGTATAATTGCTCGCTTTATTATTGAAACTAACTGCAACCCTGCAGCTAGAGTGATTTATACCAAAAGTTCTAATGTTACCCGTTAAAAAAATGTGCCAAACGTAAATCGTGGGCTTGATAGACCCCTGCGTAGATATACGATGGTTGAATACTTACCAACAGTCCTCAGTATAACTTATAGTAGGTAACACCAAAACTTCTCATACTCCAACAAATATCATTAAACTCAAGAATTCAAATTCGTTGCTAAAATAACAAATCTTTGTTTGTCAATTTCTTTAACAAAATTTTGTTAATGCCCTCTTTTAGGTACATAGGTACCTGTGCTATAGAATCTCTCTCTTCAATAGCACTTTATACAAATCCAGATGCAAACCAATAGTAATAGGTTTGATCATGGTATCTTAAAACAATACAATTCCCAACGAAGTGGCCACGGGTTAGTTAGTAATAGTATTACTATTACTAACTAACCCCCACTTCGTTGGGCGGTAAACATTTTTAGGTGTGGCAGACCACTGCGTGGATATACGATGGTTGAATATTTACCAACAGTCCTCGAGGAATTACCGCAAATCACGAAACATTTGCTTTGAGTGAGCCAATTAAGCCGACACGATGTTGATTGAGATTGTGGTCAAAGCTGGCTTTGTTAATTTAATGCCCACAGATTATGTCAATTTAGACATTGTCTTTTGGGTGATTTTCAAATTTCGATATTGAATATGACGTTTGAGATAATCAGGAGCTGTTGGATTAAAAAGGATACAATAAAGTTGGCATACTATGTTGATTTCTGCGTTCTGCAGCCGTAACTTCATTGAATGTTGGCATTATTTATCTATACTATTTTTATTATATAAATTTGGGAGTAATTTCTGGATCTACTGCATCGATTATGAAAATTCTTTTACCAATAGAAATCCACGATATTTGTGATAAGCCCGAAATGAAAAGACTTTTTCGTAAATGCAGGCGAAGCCGCGGGCGGAAGCTAGTTATTTATATATACATATATTTTTTTTTCTTCTTCCATCCAAGGTAGAAAAGCACCAGGTATGTTCTCCCGTAAATTGCCAAGACTACGTCACGAGGTTAGTTGTCAAAGTCTGTCATTTTCTATACAGCAATACAGCCGATGTTTATTGACTTGACCACATTTGTCGCTAAAGAACATACGTACCTTGTAGCGCTTAGTACAAAAATAGGTTTTTTTTTTAAGTTAGCCTATAAATATTGTATACATACAAATTTTTAACAGGTAGGTTATTTTTATCATTATCATATTTCATAATTTTATAACAAAACACTTGAAACACAAAACACCATCTTGATAATGCCTTAGCGGCGAAACCGGTCGGTAAAATTAAATATAATTAAGTGGAATAGTACAAGTGTTTTATTACACAAATACCATCTGTTTACCTTGATAATGCCTTAGCGGTGAAACCGGTCGTTAAAATTAAATATAATTAAGTGGAACAGTACAAGCGTTTTATTATAACATTATGGTAATAATGTTCTACCAAGTGCCAACAATCAACAGTATCAACTTTATTATCATATTTATTGAAAATAAAATTATAGATTATTAACCAAAAATGTACAAAACACTTCTTTAGTGTTGGTTACTTAGATGATTTATTGCAGAGGCCCCATCCTCTGAGGGCTCATCAGATGAATTTCCCACGGGCCCCTGATGGTATAGTTACTAGGTAATACTTTGGGTTCACAATGCACAATAACGAACCATATAACACGATAATGTTATCCAACCACATCTACATTCAGAGCCGGACTAATAAAATTGTCTCATTCGGGATAAGTGGACTGAGATTTGTGGTATCACTCCTAGGGGACCTATGTCGAGTGGCCATTAGGATTGGACTTGTAGCAATCCAATAAAAATGTAACATGGATTCACTGTAGTGAAATACTGAGTTACCTGCTGGTTTGAGTACGTACGTGTGAGTAATGCCTTCGATATCGCAAGCGTTTATAGCATGCGATGATTGCTTACTATCAGGCAGGTCGTATGCTTGTGTAGTGCAGTGCCGAAATAAATATTCCTGGACAAACCCACTGCTATTTAGTCCAAAACTAAGCAAAGTTTGTACTATGGGTACCTACTTGATAACTGATGATATACTTATCAAATCAAATCAAATCAAAATATCTACTACGAGCTCGGTGGTCGAATGGTTAGCAATGGCCACTTTGACTCCGAGGTCGCGGGTTCGATTCCCGCACAAGATAAACATTTGTGTGCATGAACATGTCTGTTTATCTTGGTCTGGGTATTTTCTATGTATTATAAGTATATATTTACAAAAAAAAATGTATTTAAGTACATTTATCAGTTGTCTAGTACCCATAACACAAGCCTTGCGCTTAATTTGGGACTAGATGGCGCTGTGTAAATTGTCAAGAAACATCTATCTAAATATCTAAAAAAATATCTTTATTCCTTGGACTTTATAAAGCACTTAGAAACGTCATACAAATTAAATATAAGAACATGTATCTAAATCATTACTATTGTAAATTCGCAGAGCTTAGATTCACTTTCATCACACTATCTTGAATGCGAAAGTGAATTTAAGTGCCAGTTCCGGCGACGGGGCTTCTTGAGAAGAACTGGCAAGAAACTAACTCTCTTAAATCCTTTTGTAACTGCATACATATAAAACACCCAGACCAAGACTAACAGACAAATCGAACCCGCGACCTCTTTTCGGATGGCAGACAAGCATACCGCCCGCCTGATGTAAAGCAGTTGCCGTAGCCATATTAACGCTCGCAACATAAAATATCGCTCGCGCGCCGCCATCCCCGCTGCCAATACGGCATCTCCTTCTTTTCTGGTTACCTCACTCACTCGCAGGAACACAACAACCCTCAAGGGAATTGTTATTTGGCTGCGGTATTCTGTGAGGTGGAGGTACATTCCCGAGTCGGGTAGCTTACAATTACGCTCCCTACCTCTCTTTTCGCCAGAGCTTCGTTTGTCAATCAGCAGGGAGTACCGCGTGCAGGTGAAGTTGACTTTGGTTCAAGGATGTTGATGAACCACTTACACCCCAAAAACCTTGAAGTCAAAGCAGCCACTGCTATTCGACCTGCGGGCTCCAACTAACATTAGCCTAATAAACTCAATTATTTTATAGGCATAAAGCCTTGTTGATGTATGTAAATGAATGGCAGATGAATATAAATTTTTTGACTTCAAAACGCCTACACATACGAAAATAATATTGGCAACTATGCCGAAGTAGATCTGAATAAAAATACCTAAAATAGGTTCATGCAAAATAGAATGAGCAATAATTTAATTCTAAAGTACCTCGCGACAGTGTCAGAGTGACAGTGACAGGGTTTTCGAAAACAATTTTAACCCTGAATTAAGATCCAGCTATATAGGTATATTGGAGCCGTATGAAAGACGAAAAGTGATGTATAGTCTAATAATTCTAATTCTACAACATGTTTTTGAAGTAAAACTTCTTTACGCTCGCTTGATTGGGAAGTAAGCTGGTGAATGCGTTACGGAAACGGCAAAAGGAAGTTGAGAGGGAGATACGAGTTAGTAGAAAAGTAGTAAGTGCTAAAGAAGTTTTACTTCAGTCGTGTGGTCTAAAATACACTCGTTTTTTTTTCATTTCGATAATTTTACCGTTTCACATCTGTACTTGAGACATTACTCTGTGAAAAAGTGACCGGTGGCCAACTGCGAATCGGCTCTGGCACCCCAAAGATTCGGTGTCATTTGAAATTATAAAAATAACTACACAATACTTAAACCCTAACATCATACACTTAGTTCGACACGATGGGTCTAATATTTGGTCATTAAATCATTCAGGATATTTGATTCATTACCGACTTCAAAAAAGGAGGTTCTCAATTCCTCTGTATACTTATATATCTTTTTTATGTTTATTCGCGCATTCGGCATTAGTCTGTCATTTCTCAACCGATTTTAACCATTCTTTTAACCTTGCAATGTGTTTAGTTCATACGGGGATCTTTTTGTTAGGAAGAATATATTCTTACTATGGATCCATGTAAATTATCATTATAAATTTTATGAGCTATTTAACTCGAAAACTGTTAAAGAAACTATGCTATTATAGCATAGTTTCTTTAGAAAAAATGTTGCAGATTGTACATAGCTCAAGGTACCTATGCACAATTTTTGTTACGCAATACTTTCTTGTGTTCTTGATATACCTACTAGTTCTTGAGGCCTTGTGACATTTATTTTACAATCATATCACTGTTATCCAATCTGCTCCTGCTATCATTATCACCTTCCATAGACAAGTTACGGTCGATATTGCTTACGTGATCGATTAGACTGATGCACCAACAATACTATCAACTTATCAAGCTCCTTATTAATTACCCCAATTTACAAATATTTATTTTCTAAGGAACCCCTTCCATAACTCAACAGTTACATACAAAAAAAAATGACATGCCAGGCAGCTACAGTTTTCATTCCATTCTTGTGAAACACGGTTTTCGCATCCACTACTAATTCGTGAACCAGACGTTTTTTCATACATTTTCCAGTGAATTTTATATTTATAAGCAAATTTTATTGCATCTCTTTTGTAAAATAACATTAAATAAAACATTTTAAGACACATAAAACTTGTTGCGTATCTTAAAATATTGTCCTGAATATTTTTGGCGGAGTAATTAAGAATTTTGTATTCTTACATATTATCACAGAGGCAATTTGATCTACACTACTTTGCGTACTTCCGCCACAAATTAGTTTATGAAAATTACTGCCGATCGGCACCCACCCGCTACCGTTAGTAGATGCATGCTACTGCAGTGGGTGCTTTGGTCGCCTCTGCTCCAGCTGCAGTGCGGTCGACTCTGCAACTCTCCGCATAAATAACACCTGAATCAATTAATTATTATCACAAAGTCTATAGACATTATAAGGTAATATAAAGCTCAGCTAAAGCCAGTTCTTCACAGCTTTGTATTTTCTATTCTTTAACGTTACGAAGTTTAAAAGAACTGGTAACATTCTTATTTAGTGCATTATGACATTTTAAAAACTTCTTCAACGGCGTTGTGCACTTTTTGGGATGGGTAAAAAATGTTAAACTCGCGTCAGGACACGTGATCTGATCGAACATTCGTAAGTAGACCACCGCCGGCGCGGCGTAGGAGAGGAAGTAATATCCCCCTCTGTTTCTACCGCGCGGCGAAAATGTATGCCTGCTCCTGCTGTTTATTTTTAATGTAATATAAATTGTCATGTTTGTGTACGATAGCGCTATAAATTAATATTGTATTTTACCACATAAATGATAGTACTTTTATACTGATAAATAAAGCAATTCGTGCGAAATTATTCCCTAACCATTCCAAAATATTCAAATATGCACAACGTTAATGTTCAAGTTTTCACTTCTGCCGGCACTCCCGGAGTGCAACCCGTTTTTTTTAACACCTTTTGTTCCCATATTTTTTTCAACCTTCGAGCGGATTCACATTATAGTACGAGTAACATAGTCATCATCACCTGATACATATAAAAGAAATTGGATTTTATATTGGACTTTAAGTGAATAGGCTGTACGAAATTGAAAAGATTTCATCTCGTTACGAGGAATATTACGAGGTCTTTTAGATCTGCACCTAAAATAGGTTGTATAAATGTATTTAGGTTTGTTAAATTTCGATAAATGTGTATTAGTATTTGCATAGTAAGACGTAGATAGTAGAAATTTATGTAACATTTAAGACTGCCTCGAAATCAATCTCAATTCTAATTTCAGTTTAATGTAAATTCTACTAAGATATGATAATTCTTAAACGTAGTACTAATATTTATGAGATTGTACTATTTTAGTAATAACAACCTTTGACTACCTTGTGATTAAATAATCAAAGCTTGTGATTTACGAAATTATAATTCGTCATTGAGAACAATTTACTACTAAATATATTTTAACACAGTGAAAATTAAAGACATATACATATCCAAGACGAAGGCAAAATAAATATTACAGGCGTCCATACGTTACGTTAACTGCTTACCGGCTTGCCGTATGCTTGTTTGTCACCTTAGTGGTGTAAAAAAATATCTATCTATCTGACAATCTCCTCTAGCTAACCAGTACCCTTCAGGTACTTAATAGAGCTACGAATAAAAGTTTTATGAGACCTTTTCGCAGCCATTACATGTTAAGATGCTAGGTGACTGTTCACGATTTTTAGAGCCAAAGCCAAACTCTCCTGCACGTGGAGCATCCTGCCGGCTGAGGCTCTGAAAAAGAGAGGTAGGGCAGCGTATTTACAAGCTGCCCGGTTGATGAAGTACCTCCACCTCACAGAATACCGCAGCCAAATAATAATATAATAAGAGTTGCTGCGTTCGCAGGGGGATGGCAGGGCGCAAGCGATATTGCGAGCCTTTAAAGCTACAGTAACCGCTTCACTTCAGACAGGCCCTAAACTTGTTTGCCACCCGTCGTTGTACTTAAAAAAAGTCATTACGTTTAATCCCTCATGCGCCAACTTCATATCAAGACAAAGCTTTGGTCAGGTTTAAGAATATAATCGAATATTCTTTATTGCACCAAAATAAATAGCATTACACACAGGAATCCGCTTGCACCTTGTGACTCAAAACAAAGGCGTGCTGTGATTGTTGACGAATCCTAACTGACAGAGGGTTTAGAACCTTTAAATCTGAGAAGAGATTTTGCGTCCCTTTGTGTGTTCTACCGATTGTACAATGGGATGTGTTCAGAGGAGATGTTTGACATGATGCCCACAGCCTCCTTCTACAGTCGCATCACTCGCCATCGATAGCGAATTCATTCTCACACATTGAAGCCTAAGTGGTCGCGTACTGTGCGGTTACAGAAAAGTTTTCTCCAGTGTACTGTCAAGCTGTGATGAACTGGCTGTCGAGGTTTTTACAGGGTCGAACAAAATTTCCACATTAATTACTTTAATTTTAGTATATAAAAATAGTTATTTTTTATTATTGTTTTATTATTCCTTATATTCATCAACATGTACTTTTGGGTTATTTCTTTTTGAATGCATTGTTTACGTGCAGTTGTTACTTAGCATAGTGACACTTTATTATTTCATTACAATTAAATAAATCAATAAAATATTCTTGGACGAATTACACGCTACCATCTAGTTCCAAACTAAGCAAAGCTTGTACTATGGGTACTAGATAACTGATATTATAATTAAATACATTTCTTTTTTATCAATACATACAAATAACACATAGTAAATACCCAGACCAAGACATGCACATAAATATTTGTCTTGTGCGGGGATCAAACCCGAGACCCCGGAGTCAGAGTGAACATGGTTAGCCATTCGACCACCGGCATCGCACAATCACAATGAAAAGTTTAAAATATTTTTTGAAACAGTACTAAATTTGGTAATCAAGGTAAAGCAACCTACTGTAGGTATACCGTACCGTTGCACGAAAATGCTTTTAAAACGTTCATGTAATGGTTATTTGATGGCACGCCCTGTATACGTGATACAAGATTGATGCCTTGAAAAATTGCTCTGGAGAATAGCGGTGGACTCGCCGTATCGAGGGTATGATAAATGGCAGTCAACTTTTACAAGTTCTAAGTAATGTAAGTTTAGATCCTTGTCATAAGGCTCGTTAGAATATGAGAATTTCTCAAATAAATATTCCTTTCACAGCATCGTCTGTTAGTGAAACATGTGGACGTTTATACTTAACGTTTGTTTTTTTGGTTTTGACGTGCTCGGTGGTCGAATGGGTAGGAATGGCTACTTTGACTCCGAGGTCGCGGGTTTGATCCCCGCCCAAGACAAACATTTATGTGCATGAACGGTTTGTCTTGGTCTTGGTGTTCTCTATGTATTATAAGTACGTATTTACAAAAAAAATTAAGTACATTTATCAGTTGTCTAGTACCCATAATACAAGCTTTATGTTTAATTTACGAAATTTTTATTTATTTATTACTAGCGACCCGCCCCGGCTTCGCACGGGTGCAATGCTGATACTAAATGTACTACAGAAGGTCTTTGCGCTTTGTCCTATCCAGTCCTTCCCCAGTTATAAGCACACGCCGCCGGCTCCGCGGCCGGTACCGCCACAGCCGTTATGTCCCTGCATTTTAAATGTGTAATATCTTCTAAACTATTCATTTAAATTTCATGCTGTGAAGGGCCATATTGATCTATATTAAATGCGCAATGTATTTAAGGTACTTAATTGGATAAGGATTAATTCTGTATTGCTTAAAATCGCTTCGTAAATAAGGCATTATTTCTTGTAAAAAGCAAAGGATAAAATAACGGTTATTGTGTGTTACCACTAAGAGATAGACATATACCATAGCGAACTTTTTTGTAGACCATTTTAAGGTGAACAATACTGTACTACATTATTTTGATCTATCTCGTTGGGTTCAGCCAGCGTTTGCAATGAAAGAGCAAAAAAATGTGTTTATTTACGACATCACATTAGAAACCTCTAAATTATCAGTGTTTTTCTACTATGTTATGCATATATTATACATATAAACTTTCCAGTTGAATCACTCTATCTATTAAAAAAAGCCGCATCATAATCCGTTGCGTAGTTTCAAAGATTTAAGCATACATGGGGACATAGGGACAGAGAAAGCGACTTTGTTTTATACTATGTAGTGACTAGCTGTCCCGGCGAACTTCGTACCGCCTAACAATCAATGAATGTCGTGGTACATATTAGCTGAACTAAATTTATGATTTTATGGAATTAAAACAATGAATAGTAGAAAATAATAGAGAAGCTCGATGGCGTCATTGCGCGTGCCAGTCTAATTGAACACGCAAGTTAAGCAACGTCGACCGTAGCCTGTACACGGATGGGTTTATATTACCTCGAGCTCCTCCGTGCTTCGGAAGGCACGTTAAGCCGTCGGTCCCGGTTGTTATCATTAGCTCATCTTGAGCTCCTCCGTGCTTCGGAAGGCACGTTAAGCCGTCGGTCCCGGTTGTTATCATTAGCTCATCTTGAGCTCCTCCGTGCTTCGGAAGGCACGTTAAGCCTTCGGTCCCGGTTGTTATCATTAGCTCATCTTGAGCTCCTCCGTGCTTCGGAAGGCACGTTAAGCCGTCGGTCCCGGTTCTTATCATTAGCTCATCTTGAGCTCCTCCGTGCTTCGGAAGGCACGTTAAGCTGACGGTCCCGGTTGTTATCATTTAATGACAGTCGTTAAGTTAAGTCAGTGGCCTTTAGGCGGTTCGAAAACACTGGCCTCCGCCAACCCGCAGTTGAGCAGCGTGTTGGAGTACGCTCTAAACCCCTTCGGTTGAGGGAAGACCCGTATCCATAAAAACTGAAGATTTCATAAAAATAAAGATTTCCTTATTGTTAATTTAAAAAAAAAAAAAAAACGTTTTGTTTTATTTTTTTTAGTTTTGAAATAGGTTTTATCATTTTGGTGATTTGTAATTGTCATTTCTTTTGATGTTTACTCTGATTTGATTCTTGCGCTCGAACCCCATGGGAAAAGCGTTTTCATCCCTATCGATTTGACATTTTTAAATTTTCATAACAAATCACAGACAACTTTCAATATTTTTAAAATATTCAATAATATATTAATAAATATTCCAATCCTTTTTAACTGGCACTATTTGTATGGGAAAACGTTTTTTCTTTTATTTAATTCTTTCGTCAATTTTTCAATGTTTTTAATACTTTCCCTACCAAGACACGACATTATTTTATATATTATATAGATTTATGGAGCTTGATTTAAATTTCTGAACGCACGCATAAATATTTTAGAACCAATAAATATTTAAATCCACAAAACTGTAATCAAAACAAATCACAGCCAACTTTCAAGACGTAAAAATGAGACCAATAGAGTTAACATTTGTTTTTAATCTATGACATTTGTTCTATAATGAGCTTAATATACATTTCTGAACGCACGTACGACAACGTCACATTTGACAGCTACGACAACCAAAGAGAATGTAACCATTATGTTCTAAGAGACGGATGTGCCATACAAATAGCGTAAATTCTATATGTATGAAATGGGAGCGAAAACAATCAGAATTTGTACCAAATTCGCTTCCGATTCATAGAGTCGTTTTTTTACCTTGAGTTGCGCCAGGCTAACGACAACCACGAACATTTTGTATGGGAAAATGTTTTTTCTTTTATTTTATTTTTTCGAGAATTTTCCAATGTTTTTAAGAGTTATTCTGCTATTCGGGACGGAAACAAATCCAACAAATCAAAAACCATGGCAATCGGTCCAGCCGTTCTCGAGTTATAAGTGTTGTAACAAACACGACTTTCTTTTATATATTAGGTTGGGGAAAAAGTCTTTTCGTATTTTATATGAAAATTCAAAACATTTTTTACTAAAGTTTATTTACATTTAACTAAAGTATGTAGGTGCCATTTTGTTCGATAACTTTTTGCCATCTTGTAGGTAGAGACATGATCCCATTACTATAGAAATTTTGGGACTTCTGTTCAAAAAACCACGACAAGTGGTTTTGGCAGTCTTCTCGTGATGTTAACCTGACATTGCCTAAAGAATTCTGAAGAGACCGAAACAGGTGGAAATCATAAGGTGCAAGGTCAGGACTATACGGCGGATGCATTAACACCTTCCAGTCAAACTCTCTTAATTTTTGCTGAGTGGCTAAAGATGTGTGAGGTCTAGCGTTATCATGATGAAAAATCACACTCCTTCTGTTAATTAATTCCGGCCGCTTTCTCTCAACTTTTTGCTTTAATCTCATCAGTTGTTCACAGTAGAGTTCAGAATCGATAGTCCTGCCTGGCGGTAACAGCTCATAATGAATAATGCCCTTCCAATCCCACCATACACACAGCATCACCTTAATGCGGGTTAACCCGGGTTTTGCCAGAGTCTGTGAAGCCTGACCGGCCTTTGACCACGACCTTTTTCGCACGTTCTTGTCGTACGTGATCCACTTTTCATCACCAGTTATAAGCTTTTTCAAAAACGGTTCGCTTTCATTACGTCGTAGTAAAGAATCGCAAATGAGTACACGGTTCATTAAGTTTCTTTCAGTGAGATCGTGAGGCACCCAAATATCGAGCTTTTTAGTGTACCCAGCTTTTTTCAAATGCGCCAAAACTGTTTTGTGGTCAATTCCTAATTCTTCAGCTACGTCGTAACTACTGATATGCTGATCTTGCTCCACTTTTTCAAAAATGGCATCCATTTTATCCGTAACAGGGCGACCAGAGCGACGTGCATCTTTCACATCAAAATTTCCTGATTGAAAACGCTTAAACCAAATTTGTGCTACTCTCACAGACACTGCACTAGATCCATAAACGTCACAAATTTTTTTCGCAGCTTGCGTTGCATTTTTACTTTTTTTGTAGTAAAATTTTAAAATGAATCGAATTTCTTCATTAGATTCACTCATCTTGACAGTAAAAAAAACAAATGAAAATCACACATTTACCTAATTTGAATTTTGAATTATCTTTTTTAAAATTTAAACTTTTTAAAGATATCAAAACCTCCCAGATACAAATGGTATAACCAAAGAGATTTTATTACAAGTTCATACATACTAAAATGCGAAAAGACTTTTTCCCCTACCTATTATATAGATTATTTAAGCACGTACATGTATGCTGCAAATGGGAAGCGGTTACCTTAGTCTATAAACACTTGCAACATACGGGGTGTAAGTGGTTCACCAACATATTTGAACCAAAGCCAACTTCACCTGCACGTGGTGCACCCTGCTGACTGACAAACGAAGCTCTGGCGGAAAGAGAGGTAGGGAGCGTAATTTTATTGTAAGCTACCCGACTGGAGAATGTACCTCCACCTCACAGAATATCGCAGCCAAATAACAATTCCCTTGAGGGTTGTTGTGTTCCTGCGAGTGAGTGAGGTCACCAGAAAGGAAGGAGATGCTGCGTTGGCAGGGGGGGGGGGGGCGAGCGATATTTTATGTTGCGAGCGTTAATATGGCTACAGTAACCGCTTCACACCAGGCGGGCCGTGTGCTTGTCTGTCACCCGACGTAGAATAAAAATAATCATTAAGATATTCTGTGAGATGGAGGTACTTTCACAGTCGAGCAGTGATGGTCGACCGTCGACGAACTGAACTTGCGTGACTGATTAGACTGACAAGCGCAACAATGCCTTCCAGGGGCCCTACCGCCAAAGCTGCAGCCGATTACCATCTGAATTTTTGAATGCGAAAATTCAAGTCTTTCAAATTCAAATTCAAGTCGCTGTTCAAGGGGTAATGTGCCTTAGAAGGCTAGCAGCATTACCGATGGCAATGTTTATTCGCTGGGCGAAAAACGGCCAGCCCTCTCGTTGCGGGAAAAGTCGACTAAACACTTAGAGATGTCTCTAAACAAGGTGCGTGCGCTCGTACCCCATGGGTCAAGTGTTTCGACGCATACGAGTACCTATAAACTTAGAATATTTCCGCTGTTTAAGGGTCTCCGCTAATGCTGCAGCAGCACCCGCGGAACCTCACATCCATGGAAGATGGGAAGGTGCCAGGTTGGCGTCGCATGTTTCGTCCCACACCAATACACCAGTGGCTTCCCCATCTTCCATGGCAGCAATGACATGCCATCCGGTCTCTACATTTACAGATATATTAAATGAAAAACAAAATATTTTACGAAATTTCTATACGGTGTGTCCGGGGATACAGTGTAATCCTGAAATTGTATTTTTTTATCTAGTTAATTGATTCAGGTGTTATTTTGCGGAAGTCAAATTTACAGGCAATTTGATCTACACTACTTTGCGTTCTTCGCCACCAATTAGTCCATGCAGTAGTTTACATGAACTAATTGGTGCTGCATGAACTAATTGGTGGCGGAAGCACGCAAAGTAGTGTAGATCAAATTTCCTGTATTTTTTTATTTATTTGCACCCCCTGGTGCAAATAGGTAGATCAAAAAAGATTTAAAAAAATAAAAATAATATGTTTTCTATGCTGTTGTTTTTCATGAATTAAGATTTTTCGAAATTGTAACCACTTTTTGAAATTGTAACCACGGGAATTAACGTTCATGTAAGGTAAGGTCAACGATCATGCATGTAAGGTAGTTTTATATACCTTTATTATTGCCTGACGTTTCGACCAGGTTGCGCCGGCCGTGATCACAGGCTGAATGTAAGATTTTTATTTTTCACTATGGACTTTGTGTGAAATATCGATTTCTTTCAGAGTAATAGGTCGATTTCATTGAAATAAAAAAAAACCAAACCATGTCAGTTAGTAAGCAATGAGAATACAATACCAAATAGCCAGCAAAAAAGGGAAAAATAAAAATCTTAATTAATGAAAAATAAATCGAAAACATATTTTTTTATTTTATACTTTTTTTGTACATAATTTATTATCTATTTTCACCCCCTTTCAGGTTTACACTTTATCCCGGGACATGCTGTATGTATAATTATCACTTCCATGATCTTCGGCAGACTAAAGTGAAACATCATTATCTTTCGGTATGTTATTTATAATTTGAATGGCACGAGACAAGGGGGCGAACTTGAACAAACTTGAGCAAATTATCAAAGTTAATTAGCATAGCCAAATAAATGCTTTATAATTTAAATTGAAATGAAAATTCTTTACTGTTTTTATAAAATATTTCCATTCAGTTTTGCACGAAAATTTAATTATTATTTCTTTTTAATCACGGGTCAAGCCCGGTCATTTGATAGGCGTGCGCGGGGATATAGATCCAACGCGTAGAGGCCCCGTTGCGCAACGCGTTGAGAAGTTTAATGTAATGTTGTACGCCCGCCGTGACCCGCTCCAGGATATGTCAATGGAACGACATACCCATGAGCAGGTCTCGGTAGCCGTTGAGACTATTGCGAAGTGTGATGGAAAATAAATTGGTTATGGAGATGAAATCTGGGTGAACTACATAAATACCGGGCTATTACAGAAGAGGGACGGACGCCTGCCATAACTGCTTCTATTGCTAGTTATTTGCGGCAGGCGGTGGCTTGCCAGCGTTGCCACTCACAGATGGGCCCCCGAAATGCCAGAAAATTGGCCGGGGGCAACACTGGTGTGAGTGGCTCAGGGATGTCGAGAGGTGTGCTGCGCTTTCTCCGAAGTTACTCGCGGCGTGATGGCCTTTAATTGTTATTTTATTATTACACTTATGAAATCTACGACAATACATACAGTACATTGTTCACGGTGGGAAGAATACATTGTGCTTTATATTACACTAGCGACCCGCCCCGGCTTCGCACGGGTGCAATGCTGATACTAAATGTACTACAGAAGGTCTTTGCGCTTTGTCCTATCCAGTCCTTCCCCAGTTATAGGCACACGCCGCCGGCTCCGCGGCCGGTACCGCCACAGCCGTTATGTGTGCATTTTAAATGTGTAATATCTTCTAAACTATTCATTTAAATTACATGCTGTGAAGGGCCATATTGATCTATATTAAATGCGAAATGTATTTAAGGTACTTAATTGAATAAGTATTAATTCTGTATTGCTTAAAATCGCTTCGTAAATAAGGCATTATTTCTTGTAAAAAGCAAAGGATAAAATAACGGTTATTGTGTGTTACCACTAAGAGATAGACATATACCATAGCGAACTTTTTTGTAGACCATTTTAAGGTGAACAATACTGTACTACATTATTTTGATCTATCTCGTTGGGTTCAGCCAGCGTTTGCAATGAAAGAGCAAAAAAATGTGTTTATTTACGACATCACATTGGAAACCTCTAAATTATCAGTGTTTTTCTACTATGTTATGCATATATTATACATATAAACTTTCCAGTTGAATCACTCTATCTATTAAAAAAAACCGCATCATAATCCGTTGCGTAGTTTCAAAGATTTAAGCATACAAAGGGACATAGGGACAGAGAAAGCGACTTTGTTTTATACTATGTAGTGATTACAAAAAAATACATTTTGGATCATTTGCAATAATTCCATACTAGTTATTAAAAATAAATAATTATTTTTTGATGGCAGATGGGGGAGGAAGGACGAAACGTTGGACCGCCTCCTTCTAGATGGTCCGATGACCTTATGAAAGCGGCTGGAAGCGGCCAATGTATTCTGTATTCATACCAATGAATAAGCGACTCTATTTCAAATGGAATAGAGTCGCTTATTCAGTGGTATGAAAAAGCATTCTATTCAGTTATTGAATCGCAATAAGAGATGGTGGTAAGGGGGCTGATTGTGGAAGGCGAAGGATCGTATTTGGTGGAAAGCATTGGGCAAGGCTTGTATCCAGCAGTGGATAGATACAGGCTGATGATGATTATGAGGAATTATGTTTTTATTGTATTTTTTAACACCATTGTAGGATTTTATTTATATTAGCTCAGCATAGTATCTTCGCTTCACCTGATCGTAAGCGAAAAGAGGAGCCCAAATTATAGCGGCAACTGATAGAAGACTTGACAACAGATGTTCTAATTGTTAATACTGTCATGCCGCGCGCCGCCGGCCGCGAGTTACTTCTTCACAGTTCATTTGAAGGATCTCATGTCGCAGGAAGAAGAAAATACATAATGCCGGCAAGGTGTTCCACTTTTTAATGGTTCGACAGATATGAGATGCCGATCTTTATTTAGTACGTGAAGAGTTGTTCTCAACAGTAAAATAATGACATCATAACCCTGCAAGTGTTTCTGTGACGGAAGAAAGACGGTGAGATAAGAGAAAACATTTCTTCTCGCCATAGTAAATGCAATAAAATGCACTCAGCGAGCTAATGTCTCTACGAAGTTGAAGGAGTTCTAAAGTCTTGGTGACCATCGTTGATTATGCGGATAGCTCGTCATTGCAGTCTATCGAAAACCTCAACATAATTTACCTACTGTTATGGCGGAGCGGCTCCTTCCAATACTGGTGTTTTCATACTTGCTCTCAAGTAGTCAACGTTTAATGTTTGTTGTTTTATTTTTTTAATATGTTAGAACGGGATCCCGAAGAAATGTGTACTTTGACTATAATCTTGAATGTATTATAATATAATTCATTCAAGATTTGAGTCAAAGTACTCCAACTCGAGTTGGATCGACAATAATCATTTTTACAACAGAATTCGTATCTCACAGACACAACGTTGCCATTTAACGTAGAATTCGGGGATTCATCAACTGAATGGGAAAAAATTGCTAGAAAAAGTTTCGCAGAACCGCAAAATGTCCGAAGAACGCCGGCGGCGGCGCGGCGCTGGCGTTGTCGGGAAATAATAAATAAAACCATCACTCACCTTTAGAAGGTACCTGGTAGCTGGCTATGACAGGTGGACTATTAATCTTTACCTTAAAATAATAAGTGATGTTACAAGTCAAGTTATTTTGGACAATTTTACAGATTAGATAGATTTTTTTCGACTTCGTACGCGCATATTGCGGTATCCTGAGGGAATTTTCAAAAAAGCTTTCTCATTATACACATTATAAATCATCATCAGCATGTATATATCCTCTGCTGGATATAGGCCTACCTCAATGCTTTCCACCAAATACCGTCCTACGCCTTCCGCGTCCAACCACTTTCTTAAGGTTGTCAGACTATCTAAATGGTCCAACGCTTGCTCGACCTCCACTCTAATACCACCCCCCCATCTGCCATCAGTTACTAGGCAAATGTGGCTGACCCATTGCCACTTCAGCTTTCAAACCCTAAAGGCTATGTCGACAATTTTGGTTCTCCGTCGAATTCCCTCGATCCAGATGCGATCCCTCAAAGAAACCCCGAGCATAGCCCTCGCCATCGCTTGCTACGAGACTTTTTGCCTGGCGACCAGTCAGATGGTCAGTGTCCAAGTGTCTGCACCATAAGTCATTGCATTACACTATAAATACTATCATCTAATTTGGCCTTACGACGCGAACAGGAAGTCGGCCATTGACATACATTTAAGCTAAGCGTTAAAAAGGATTTTATATCATCGTTTTATATCAATTTAATATGTTAAAAAATTATATCGCGAGTGGGTTGTCTAAAAAAACCACGTCAATGCTAGGACTATACTTTATTGATTAGAATTAGGATTAAATTCTGCTGCGCCGTGTAGATAAAATATAAATAGAAATATTTTTAGATACTACTTTTCCGGTATTAAAACAAAAATAAAAAACGAAATCGATTGATAAATAAAGATACAGCCATGTTTCAATGATCAGAGGGTCAATTCTCATAATGAAATTCTAGTCACAATTCAGTTCCGATCCAGTCTCGATCTCATCTTCAGGTCATTTTAGTCTCCACTACAGGAGCACGACCCTCTCTCGTCCATCCCAGACAGAATAATTCTCGATCTCACAAAATGTCAAATCTGGTATTCTCGTATCACAATATGAAATTTCAAAGTCTATTTTAAGTCGGATTATATCGAAATATGACCGAATATTACACAAAATAAGAATGTTATTCTACTAACAATTTGAATTGACAGTAATTAATTAATGAAATCAAGTACATGATTTGTATTTCAAATATTGTATAATTATTGTATTATGTATAATGATAATATTGTATGGCTATTTAAAAAAGACCTATATTGACAGAGTTTCTTTCGGCATTTCTTCTCGTCAATGGTCATTCCGAAATGCTGGTAGATAAAAAAATATACCTAATTGTAAAAGACCTGTCTAAGTGCCCGCGAGAGCCCACAGAATAAAGAATTTTGACTTTGACTTTGACATTGAGCATTGCTATTCAGCGAGGTAATGATTTGGAGGATTTTTTTTACTTATAATAATGTTTGTTTTGTTTCATGTCTTCTTTTTTTTTCTATCTCTTTGTAAATATTAAGTTTAGTAATAGAGATAATAGCATAGTTTATATACATAAATACTACATAATATATTTATTTCAGTCAATTGACAATTCAATCTCGATTCGGTCAATTTTTGTTCTGCGTAAAACTGTTGGCTATGGGAACTCGCGAGCATTCAAGTCTCTGCACCGCAATTCATATGGTATTGGGGGCCATATAGAAAGGATATGGAACGAACTTTCAACTAATTTTAATTATGACAAACACATTAAATGCACAAAAGAGCAGTAATGGCACAATCTACATTGAACATGAGTGCATTAATGAACATCGGCTTATTGTTATCGCAATCATATTTTGAACATTGTCAACACATTACGGAGAACGACTCGCCATTATGAGGCCTATCCGCAGTTCAACGCTGACGTGATAATTCGTCTATTATATTCCAATATCAATGGCACCATTTCCAAACTGTAGGCCCTACAGCGAAATAAAAATATGCGAGTTCAAATATTGTATAATTCTTTTTTAATTCTCAACATGTATTATAACGACACCATTTAAACAAACTACTGAGGTGTCGTTTACAATTTGTTTAGGTAACCACACTACTGCCGACTAGTGTCTACCTACATTATAGATATATATAGTAGACTTGAATAGTAGTAGAGTCTAGACTAGACCTCACAAAATACCGCAGCCAAACAAACACACCTTGAGGTTTGTTGTGTTCCTGCGAGTAAGGGAGGTCACTAGAAAAAAAGAAAGGAAGGAGTATAGGCTGGTAACGGATCAGCGACCCCTTGGTGTTGCAAAAAAACACCACCGCCCATGGAGATTACTCCATGGGCGGTGGTGTTTTTTTTTTTTTTTTTTTTTTTTTTTTTTACATATAGAAGCTAATCGCAATATGCGTACACTCATCGGTGTAAAGTGCCGCTAAGTGTGCGTAGATCGGCTTACTTCGTACATAGCGCACACTCCTGTCGTGGACAAGGATTTTATACATTTTAGGATTTATTTGTTCTAAATGAAGCAATAGCATAATAGGGCGGTAGTGTTTGCCTTCCATCAGGTGACCCACATTTACAACACCCGCATTATAAAATCTAAAGTTAATTTTAGTTGGTAGTAGATATCTGGGAAAGTATACATTGAATCCATAGAAATCGGAATAAAGATTAGAAAGGCGATCGCTGCTAATGAGCAAAAAATAATAGGAAAAGTCCTACAAAACCGACGTCCTCACTATTTTTACTCCCACATATGCAAAGTAATTTACACAAGATAAGCACACGCGTCGTCAAATCGACTGTACGGGCAAACATACCAGCATCCGTACATACTTGTAAAACGCTTGCCATGCATACATGTATTATACTATCTAGTCTCTACTTTAATGTGTTCTGTTTTTGAATATGTATATCTATATATATAAAAGAAAGTCGTGTTTGTTACAACACTTATAACTCGAGAACGGCTGGACCGATTGCCATGGTTTTTGATTTGTTGGATTTGTTTCCGTCCCGAATAGCAGAATAACTCTTAAAAACATTGGAAAATTCTCGAAAAAATAAAATAAAAGAAAAAATAAAAGAAAGTCGTGTTTGTTACAACACTTATAACTCGAGAACGGCTGGACCGATTGCCATGGTTTTTGATTTGTTGGATTTGTTTCCGTCCCGAATAGCAGAATAACTCTTAAAAACATTGGAAAATTCTCGAAAAAATAAAATAAAAGAAAAAACATTTTCCCATACAAATGAAAGTTTCAGTTGAAAAAGGGATTACGATATTTATTGGTTGTCAAATATCAAAACGTCAAATGGATTGGGTCACTTTTATGTCGCGAAAGTTGTCTGTGATTTGTTATGAAAATTTAAAAATGTCAAATCGATAGGGGTGAAAACGCTTTTCCCATGGGGTTCGAGCGCAAGAATCAAATCAGAGTAAACATCAAAAGAAATGACAATTACAAATCACCAAAATGATAAAACCTATTTCAAGACTAAAAAAAATAAAACAAAAGGTTTTTTTTTTTAAAAATTAACAATAAGGAAATCTTTATTTTTATGAAATCTTCAGTTTTTATGGATACGGGTCTTCCCTCAACCGAAGGGGTTTAGAGCGTACTCCAACACGCTGCTCAACTGCGGGTTGGCGGAGGCCAGTGTTTTCGAACCGCCTAAAGGCCACTGACTTAACTTAACGACTGTCATTAAATGATAACAACCGGGACCGACAGCTTAACGTGCCTTCCGAAGCACGAAGGAGCTCAAGATGAGCTAATAATAACAACCGGGACCGACGACTTAACGTGCCTTCCGAAGCACGGAGGAGCTCAAGATGAGCTAATGATAACAACCGGGACCGACGGCTTAACGTGCCTTCCGAAGCACGGAGGAGCTCAAGATGAGCTAATGATAACAACCGGGACCGACGGCTTAACGTGCCCTCCGAAGCACGGAGGAGCTCAAGATGAGCTAATGATAACAACCGGGACCGACGGCTTAACGTGCCTTCCGAAGCACGGAGGAGCTCAAGATGAGCTAATGATAACAGCCGGGACCGACGGCTTAACGTGCCTTCCGAAGCACGGAGGAGCTTAAGATGAGCTAATGATAACAACCGGGACCGACGGCTTAACGTGCCTTCCGAAGCACGGAGGAGCTCAAGATGAGCTAATGATAACAACCGGGACCGACGGCTTAACGTGCCTTCCGAAGCACGGAGGAGCTCAAGATGAGCTAATGATAACAACCGGGACCGACGGCTTAACGTGCCTTCCGAAGCACGGAGGAGCTCAAGATGAGCTAATGATAACAACCGGGACCGACGGCTTAACGTGCCTTCCGAAGCACGGAGGAGCTCAAGATGAGCTAATGATAACAACCGGGACCGATGGCTTAACGTGCCTTCCGAAGCACGGAGGAGCTCAAGATGAGCTAATGATAACAACCGGGACCGACGGCTTAACGTGCCTTCCGAAGCACGGAGGAGCTCAAGATGAGCTAATGATAACAACCGGGACCGACGGCTTAACGTGTCTTTCGAATCACGGAGGAGCTCGAGGTAATATAAACCCATCCGTGTACAGGCTACGGTCGACGTTGCTTAACTTGCGTGTTCAATTAGACTGACACGCGCAATGACGCCATCGAGCTTCTCTATTATTTTCTTTCTACTATTCATTGCTTTAATTCCATAAAATCATAAATTTAGTTCAGCTAATATGTACCACGACATTCATTGATTGTTAGGCGGTACGAAGTTCGCCGGGACAGCTAGTCTCAAATAATTAAAACCACAGGCATAAAGGTAGGAATGTTTTTATATCGAAATATGAAAATCAGTATGATTAAAGGTTTATAACTGCAATAAATTAAAATAATATGCACTAAAATAATATAAATGGCTTTATATAAATGGTTTTCCTGTGACAAATCGGTTCGTATTATATCCGATATTTTAAATCACAGTTTCGAAGTAGTTTCTCAAACTGTACTTTTATCTACTTCCAATGAAATATGACCCCATTCGTATCGACGTGAAGAAGGAATTCAATGATGTCATTCTAAGTGTAAATATTAGATGCTAGTATCTGGTTTACGTATCCTTAGCCAACCCATTTTGTAAGTCATCTAAGAATCTCTATGTCTTATTGTGAAGTAATAAGGTCGAGATTTGCATTATCACTGCGTACCGTAATGGTGAACTGTAATGCGTATGCTGTCACCTAAAACAAAGTTATAGTAACAGTTGTTTGTTCGGGCGTGTATTTGATATTAAGTCTTATGTTTATAAGCTTAACAGCTATAATTCCTAGTTATTATTTAGGGGTATGATCAAATTACGTTGCATGATAAACGTCTGGATGTTATCGAAGTGTTGTATATTTTGATGAAATCTTCATTGACTATCTAATATTCTGAATAGTGCCACTCAGCTCATGTTATGTAATCACGAGACTGCGAAAAAAAACTGATTTGTTAGGGTTATCATAATTAACAGGTGCTAGGAGTCGTTCATGGGCTGCGATGACTGCTTACTATCATAGAGGTCGAATGCTTGTTTGTCGTCTTAGTGTTATGAGAGAAACATATTAACTTAATTACATGCCGTCTGGCCACTTTACCTGTGAACATCTAGGGTGAGTGATGCCAGCTGGACTCTCGCTGTGCACGTGAAATTATGGGCATGTAATTATCATACCACGGGATAGTAGGTTGGTGGCTTGTTTCTGCATGCTCCGTCAGTGCACAGGAAGCATATGAAACTTGTGAGTTTCGTATGCTCATGGGAGCATACAAAATTTAAGTGTTCCAGATTCTCCCATAATGTTAGGCAATTAACACTATTCTATTGCATTTACGCTCACATGCAAAATTGTTTAATTAAGTAAGTAATTGCACATTGTGACTCGATTCAGAGGCGAGCTGTGAGGATTGTTGACGATTTCAGACTGACAGACGCTTTAGAATCTTCTAAGGTTAAGGTCTAAGAAGAGACTTTTGCGTGTGTTCTATCGATTATACAATGGGGTGTGTTCAGAAGACAAACTACTCTTCTGAACACACCCCATTGTATAATGATGCCCACGACCTCCTTCTACAGTCGAGCCACGTCCACATCTGTTAGAGCCGAAGTGGTCACGTACTATGCGGTTCCAGAGAGGTTTCCTCCCACGTGCTATCAAGCTGTAGAATGAACAGCCTATTGAGGTTTTCCCGCGAAACTACAGCGTGGGGTTCTTCAAGAAGGGCGTGAAGAGGTTTTGATAGCGTCGGCAACGTGCATGTGATACTCCTGGTGGGGCAGGCGTCCATCAGCTTGGGTAGCTGCTTCCTTGTATGGCACCTCAGTGGTATATAAAAAATAAAGACGCAGTTAAAATTATTATGTCTTAAATTGCTAATTGGTGTTAGATACATGATGTTATTGACCTGTCTTCCAAACATTTATGTCCGTTCTCCTTTTTAACATTAATCAGCACATATAGTCACATAAAATAAATTCATTGACTTTGGTAAAATTTTCTAACCCTGTTTTTCAATAGCATCACATCGTTAGTTTTAACGTAGTATCGCCTTACTAACTTATTATATCTTAAATCCAATTTATTTCCCCCACAACGGCTCACTTACCATAAAAAATAACAAAAGAAAAGCCAAGTAAATCCACCTTCGTCTTGTTCATAAGAATCTCGTGAACTCGTGACCTCATAATTGTGCTTAGCTCTCATATCCCAGCTGTTACTTATTCTCCGCACGTCTCCGCTAGATTTAATAGGTGTTCCCTTAATCTTACTTCACAAACAATGGGGAAAGAACAACACGTACAGTAAGTATATCAAAGCGAGTTAACAAACATATATATTTTTAAATAAACGAGGAAATAAAAATAACAGAAAGTAACTGACGGATATTTTTGGTATTCCCCTAAAGTACGGAGGAGCTCGACGGCGACGATGCGCGTATCAATCTAATGGAGCACGCAAGTTAGGGTATTTTTAGATTCATGCGTATATCGCCCCGCTTGCGGGTGTCATAGTAAATAAAACCGGCCAAGTGCGAGGAGGACTCGCACACCAAGGGTTCCGTACCATTATCTATAAAAACGGAAAAAAAAATCACGTTTGTTGTATAGGACAATTTTTTAAATTTTAAATTAAAAAAAAATAAAATTTTTGTTTAATTTTTATTTAATTATTTATTTTTAAAGTTAATATATAACTAAATATTATGTGAGTATTTCAAACGACTAACTAGATATTACCGTTATCAATTGCGAGCAAAAACGAGGAAAAAAATCACGTTTGTTGTATGGGAGCCCCCTTAAATATTTATTTTATTCTGATTTTTAGTATTTGTTGTTATAGCGGCAATAGAAATACATCCTCTGTGAAAATTTCAACTGTCTAACTATCACGGTTCATGAGATACAGCCTGGTGACAGACGGACGGACGGACGGACGGACAGCGGAGCCTTAGTAATAGGGTTCCTTTTTACCCTTTGGGTACGGAACCCTAAAAACACGCATGCGGGTAATTTACTATGACAGATACCGCATGCGATGCGAAAAACGCATGACTTTAAAAAGGTCCTTAAGCAACGTCGCCCGTAGCCTGTGTAGCGTGTAATGTGATGGATTTATGTATCTCGAGCTCCTCTGTGCTTCGGAGGGTACGTGAAGCCGTTGGTCCCGGCTGTTGCTATTAGATGACAGTCGTTAAGCCAAGTCAGTGGCCTTAGGGCGGCTTGAAAACACTGGCCTCCGCCAACCCGCAGTTGAGCAGCGTGGTGGAGTATGCTCTAAATCCCTACAGTTAATTTATGCACACAAATATTTGTCTTTTGAGGGGATCGAACCCACTACCGCGGAGGCAAAGTGGCCATTGCTGACCATTCAGCCACCGAGCTCATCAAAAAATAAAACCAATCAGGTCATATGAAAAAAATACAAACATTTGTATTGCATAAGATTTGTGTGCAAATCTTTCTTTTGCTTTAGACCCGTGTCGCTCGCTTTCTCTTCCACAAAATAACACACGGTGACTTTATTAGTCTCCCTGTGTTCACTATCTTCACCGGTGTATCCAGTGCACTGTCCTCATCAATTCACCCACCGTAGTGGCAAGCTGGCCATTGTTACAAGATATATTATTCCGTACGTGAGGTCAGATCTGACTCAGTAAATCTCGTGCTTGCACTCAACAAGTTTCACTAGCTAGTTGAAATATTGGTTAGAAATTCATCTGCCGTATTGAAGTGGTTGTTCTAACTCGATTTGAGGTTCTCAAAGGAAACATATACTAGAGTTAATGCCTATAAAAGTTGTAATTATTCTGAACTACGAGTATTTTGGTTCGACCATGGACGCTAATAAAGTTAGTGTGGAAGGGTGGTACTTGTTTTGGGGTGTAAGTGGTTCATCAATATCTTTGAACAAAAGCCAACTTCACCTGCACGCGGTGCACCCTGCTGACTGACAAACTAAGCTCTGGCGAAAAGAGAGGTAGGGAGCGTAATTGTACTCGTAAGCTACCCGACTGGGGAATGCACCTCCACCTCGCAGAATACCGCAAGCAAATAATAATTCCCTTAAGGGTTGTGTTCCTGCGAGTGAGTGAGGGCACCAGAAAGAAAGGAGATTCTGCGTTGGCAGCGGGGGTGGCGGCGCGCGAGCGATATTATATGTTGCGAGCGTTAATATGGCTACGGTAACCGCTTCACATCAGGCGGTGTATACGTGTCTCCCACCCGACGTAGTATAAAGAAAACTATATAGTTATACAGTATTTATAAAAGCACTAGCTACCTGGGGCCGTACCGCCGAAGCTGAAGCAGATTACCATCGGTATTTTTTAAGCCAAACATTGGTCTTAACAGAATAACTGCAAAAAATGGAGCGAAGACGGCCAAAGCATGGCAGTCGCATGCATACTACAGCTAACAGTAGTGGCTGGGTGCCGACCAGCAGTAGTTTGTTGTTTAGCATGAACTATTTGGTGGCGGAAGCACGCAAAGTAGTGTAGATCAATTTGACTTTCGCAAAATAACACCTGAATCAAATAAATATCTAAAATCATAACAAACAAACCTAACCTATCTTAAATGATCCAAACCAAATCCAAATGACAACAATAAAATATAATAATTATAAAAAAACTACTTATAGACTAAGTATCGCCATAGAACATGGAATGTAAAATTAAACAAAACAAAATATCAAAATTTTATAATGGAAAAGGCATGGAAAAATGATCCAAACATTTCCGATTAAATTCCCAAAACCTATTTATTATTGCGCCCAATTTGAACTAGTAAATTTAATAGTAGACGAGTGCGGGTGAGGAGTGCATGCAGTAAGCGAAAATTCATGAAACATTTTGCAGACTCGTTAACGAGTTCCAGGAACTAGCTGTAATGGAACTCCCAGTTCGGAATCCGAGCTTATGGTACATTACCTACATAGACTATTTTATCACGCCGAGTGTGAAATAAGCATATGCCCCTTCTGATGTAAAACACAAATACACTGTGGTAAAACTAACACAGTTCAATGAGTACAACGGTTACCGTGTCTGTAGATAGAAAACCGGACAAGTGCGAGTCGGACTCGCCCACCGAGGGTTCCGTACGTAGTATCATTATTAAATTTGATATTTTTCATTATAAATAAGAAATAATGCGTCGAAAAAAATAAATAAAATATATTTTGCAATGTGTACATTAAGCCCTTTCATATGATACCCCATTTAAACTAGTAGCTTCAATTTGAAATTTCGACACCCTATAAAAAATATAGACCCCCTATTTTTTAAGATCTATTTACAAATGTATAGTTTTGAGATTTATTCCTGTACTTGTAGTCTATAACGATGTTACTTGCCAAATTTCATAGTTCTAGGTCAACGAGAAGTACCCTATAGGTTTTGATTCCCTTGAGAATGTGTCGAAATATGCGTCTTTTGCTTAATAAACGGCCGTAATTTTTTAGCAGTTTGTTTTTTTTACAACTTCATGGGACCGTAGACCTGAGTATACAGTTCAAATTTCAGCTTGATACCTCCACGCATTCTCGACATAGAAATTCTTGACAGTCAGACAGACAGACAGACAGACTGACAACAAAGTGATCTTATAAGGGTTCTGTTTTTCCTCTTGAGGTACGGAACCCTAAAAATAACCATTCCGAAGAACCAAGCTATCGATTGGTGAAGGTTTCATTGAAATCGGCCTACCGCTGCCTACGTTAGAGAAAGGGAAGCCTTACTTTCGTTAGCGTGACTTAACCAAGCGCTTTACCCTCCCATAAGAAGTTATCACTTCAAAAAAAATTATAGTACAAAAAGTACGCTGCTCGCGCATTACTATTCATTTTTTTTTTTTTTTTTTATACTACGTTGGGTGGCAGACAAGCATACGGCCCGGCTGATGCGAAGCGGTTACCGTAGCCATATTAACGCTCGCAACATAAAATATCGCTCGCGCGCCGCCACCCCCGCTGCCATCGCAGCATCTCCTTCCTTTCTGGTGACCTCACTCACTCGCAGGAACACAACAGCCCTCAAGGGAACCGTTATTTGACTGCGGTATTCTGTGAGGTGGAGGTACATTCCCCAGTCGGGTAGCTTACAATTACGCTCCCTATCTCTCTTTTCGCCAGAGCTTCGTTTGTCAGTCAGCAAGGTGCACCGCGTGCAGGTGAAGTTGGCTTTGGTTCAAAGATGTCGATGAACCACTTACACCCCAAATTCATGCTGCTAATGCAGCATTTCCTTAGATTTGGTGACCTCAATCACATGAACATTATGGGTGTATCAAAGGATGTCAAAATGTCTTCAGGTATATCAGGTATGAACACATGTAATATTTATGTATGAGATAGTAACACATAGATACATGTAGTAACGCCCTGCTGCATCTCCATCAACCCATATTTATTCTACTGCGGATCTCCCGCTCCCCTTCCCGGTTACCCCAAGGTGTTTAGAGCAAAATCCACCACGCTGAACTGAACTGCGGGTTGGCGGAGGCCAGTATTGTCATGCCACTCAATGGTCACTGACTTAGCTTAATGACAGTCATCTAATGACAACAATGTTGACGGCTTAACGTGCCCTCCAAAATACCAAGGAGCTCGAGATAAATAAACCCATGGGTTGGCTACGGTCTACGTTGCTGTACTTGCGCGATCGATTAGACTGACACGGGCAACGTAACTAGTTAATAAAGTAAAGGTAGTTAATGCATACCTGCCCCCTTACCACCAACTCTTATTGCGATTCAATAATTGAATACAATGCTTATTCATACCAATGAATAAGTGACTCTATTTCAACTTCAATAGAATCGCTTATTCATTGGTATGAATAAGCATTCTATTCAGTTATTGAATCGCAATAAGAGTTGGTGGTAATGGGGCTGTTTATTTAAAATCCTAGGTTTGCGATTTATGGTATCTCTATGTATATACATATTTAAAACTTGTGACTATAAGTTATATTTACGAAAATTATAAACAAAAGAGATCTATATAAAAAAAAATATTTCCTTGGAGTGTAAACGGTTCACCATATTATCACCGTATTTAACCCAAAGTCAATATCACCTGCACTTTGCCGGCAGACAAACAAAGCACTGGCACACCCTGGCCACTCCATACAAAAAACTACTACATAAACATACCACGCCTGAGTACGTGCAAATGTAATGCTTCTACACAGATCCCATATGGGAGATTGCATAACAAAATAGATACACTCGAGCCATGACGTAAGAAGTTATACTTAAAAATATTTTATTAATAAATATCTTTACGGTTGCCTTGAAAAGATTGCTTTTAGCAATAAGGCCACCTTGTTGCACATACATTTTCTGTATTCTGAATAAATTGTTTTTGTATGTTGTATAGTGGAAATAAAGCATATTCTATCTATCTATTAATATCCAAAGTGCGCTGACAGCACCGCGTATCATGAATCTTTAGCCAGCCTCAAGGATCGAGTTGTTCAAACTAGTAGTAAATTAATGGGTTTCTCTCAACTCGAAACTATATATTACGCTGAAATATAAATAGGTGGCAACTAAAAGTAGTAAGCATATTATTCTTGTAATGAGTAAGTGAGGTCACCAGAAAGGAAGGAGTCGTTGCGTCGGCAGCGAAGTTGGCGACGCGCGAACGATATCATGTTGCGAGCGTTATAAAAAGACTATATAGCGGTATATAATAGCGGCAACCGCTTTACATCAGGCGGGCCGTATGCTTGTTTGCTATCCGACATGGTATAAAAAATGACATGTTTCAGGGGGTTTTCAGATATTTTTTATATGAGAGCGTATAGCGCGTAATTAAGGTGCCCGATTGAAGAAGCCTTCACCTCACAGAGTACCGTAGCCAAATAACAGATCCCTTGAGGATGGTTGTAGTGAGGTTACCAGAAAAGAAGGTGTTGCTGCGTTGGCAGTGAGGGTAGCGCGTGAGCGATATATCATGATGCGAGCATTAATTTTGCTACTGTAACCGCTTTACATCAGGTGGACAGTATGCTTTTCTGCCACCCAACGTTGTATACAACAAAGCGCTCGGTTGCTTTTTGCGGCATATTCTGCTGACACATTCATTTGATTGCACATGGTAGAATCCGTCTCTGGACCTGCACAGTACGTGACCACATCAGTTCTAATGTGGGAGGATGAATTCCCTTTGAACTCCCTTTGAACTCGGTCAGGTAAATAATGTTAATTAAAACAAGTTTTAATAATAAAAACCTAGTAAAACTGCTTAAAATAAAATAAGAAACACCGCCCTCGTCGTTTTGCGCGGTTTTGCAATCCGGTTTAACAAACTTCCGTGTCCTTTTTCATCCCTTGAAGGTTTAACCCTTGCCAGGAGCACAAAAGAACATCTGTAAGCAAGGGTTTATAAAGCAAACTTGTTTTTTGTCGCCGACTACTAAAGATTTTTTAAATGTCTGAATTCACATCGCATTTTTGTTTCTGACGTTTTTAACCGACGAAGAAGATAGGGTTACGTTTTACGGTTATATTTATTTGACACGCTGTACAGAAACGCTTGTCAGATTTCTATATATGGGGTGGTATTTGATTCTTCTCAGCAGTAAGAGTGATATTGTTTCAATATTGTTTCAATATGTCGTCGTAAAACTAAAAAATAGGGTAGTTAAAAAACAATGATAACAAATAAAATACATGAGTTTCAGTCATATTATTTATTTATTTACCACAATTTAAGGGTACATAAGCGGTTTTAATGCTAATAGCTATCTCTACCAGACCACCTTTGGGAAAATCAGATATACATGAATGCGGCATTCAAAAATACATTAATTAATTATAATATTATATACAACATAATCCTCCCCAACCCGTCTGGCCAGCGTGGGAAGTGTAGGCCAAATCCTCCTTCTGTCTGCGACGGACGAGAGGGTCGTGCTCCTGTAGTGGAGACTAAAATGACCTGATGATGATACAACATAAAATATTATAATAATAATAATTCATATTCTCAATACAAATGTTGATAAAAAATAATAATAAACAAATAATTGGATAATAATATTGTCAGACAAATTACACAGCGCCATCTAGCCCCATAGTAAGTGAAGCTTGTGCTATGGGTACTAGACAACCGATAAACATAAATAAATACATTTTTTTTTGTAAATACATACTTATGATACAAAGAAAACACCCAGACCAAGATAAACAGACATGTTCATGCACACAAATGTTTGTCCTGTGTGAATCGAACCCACGAGCGTTGGTGTCAAACATAACATAAAATATTATTACAAAAGAAAATATATATACATACACAATATATAAATAACAAAATATACATACGAGTACATATGAATAGTAGGATGATTCATAGTTTTGGCAAATTGTCCACGAGGTAAGCATGAACTATTATCATCATCGGGTAGTACACAAGCATCACCCCGCCTGATGTAAAGCATTTGCCATATAATCATTCGCAATCGTGAAATATCAATGCAATAAATAAATTCGCAACATATTATAAACTCACGCGCCGCCATCTCCGCTGGCAATGAAGCAATATATATGAGTACATATAAGAAATATATTATTTCATTATGGCAAAAAAATGAAACAAAATTACAAAAAAAAAAATGTTAGAATTTTGCAGTCGGGTCTTTAGTTTTGGTTTACTTAGGTTTAGTGTAGTCAACTAAACCTAAGGAAACCAAAGCCATCGTCTGCCGCAAATAACTAGCAATAGAAGCAGTTACGGCAGGCGTCTGTCCTTCTTCTGTAATAGCCCGGTATTAAGTTCACCCAGATCTCATCACCATAGCCCATTTATTTTCCATCACACTTTGTAATAATCTCAACGCCTGCCGAGACCTGCTCATGGGTAGGAATATCGTTCCATTGATATACCCTGGAGCGGGTCACGGCGGGTTTATAACATTACATCAAACTTCTCAAAGGGGCCTCTACGCGTTGGATCTATATCCCCGCGCACGCGTATCAAATGACCGGGCTTGACCCGTGAATTAAGAGAGATTATAATAAGTGATTTAAAGAGTAGTGATATACATACGTTAGCATCTAACAACACCTCATATACTGGCCTCAAATTGTTTAAATTGTAAAGCATACTTTTGTATACTAAACACTATATACTAAACTTTTCATTGAACTAAAACACATTTAAAGTACATACAAAAAATATTACCTTTACTTCTTCGACAGTCTTTAATAGTTCAAACTACCCGAAAGACAGTGAAATATTTCACTTCGCTCGAACTTTATTCGCTCGCTCATTACAATCCAGCCAATACACCATAAACTTGTGCTAGCAAAGCGAAAGTTAAGGAACGTTTGATGACAAAAGCGGAGGAGATTAGAGCCGCAAGTTCCCAGTCCGCATTTTCAAGAAAAGACCAATTTCGAACTTCAACTGCAACCGTCTTGTTAGCGACATTCTTTGTGAGTTTGCTCTTTTATATTTATGCTCCATGTTGTGTTACTCGTGCTTGTGTTATTAAAAATAGAGCTGGGGATACACTTTCAGCGTAATTTGGCAACTGGGATGCTTTTTAACCGACTTCAAAAAAAGGAGGGGGTTCTCAATTCGACTGAATATTTTTTTTTGTATGTATGTTATTCGATATCGTTGCGAATTGTGAACCGATTTTCATAATTCATTTTTTATTTGAAAGGGTATGATTGCCAGGTGGTCCCATATTCACTAAGTCAGGATCTAATGATGGGATGCCAGGGAAATCAAGGGAAACCCTTAAATTTTATAAGCACGTATGGTCAAATTCTTTTTTTTTTATTTGAAAGGGTAATTGCGAGGTGGTGCCATATTCACCAAGTCAGTCTGATGATGGGATCCCAGAAAAATCGAGGGGAAACCCTTAAATTTGCCCTATGGTATGCCGCTATGGTATTGCCGCTGGATGTCATACAAGGCGACTAAGGAATCTTGTGTAACTTTTCTCCCGGAAGACGGGAAGCAGCGTCTGCCGGGGTATTCCACCAATAAGCTGCGCTCGCCGACTGAAGTCGGTTTTTTTTTTTTTTTTAAATCAACTTTATTACTGCTCAATTTATTATAATACTAGCAGTCTCGAGATGAATCTACGACCTAAAAAAAGTGGCTGGTAGCGGATGGATGTGGAAAGCGGAGGCATGTGGCGGAGAGCATTAGGATTGGGCTATATCCAGCAGTGGGTAGAGACGGCTGATAATGATGATGACTAGCAGTTTACTGCGGCTTCGCATGACTGTGTTTTTTTTCTCGTAGGGTATCTTATTCTTTACAATTTTTTCCCCGTGAGAATTCTTATTCGCACCATCTTGTAGATTAAAAATATATTTATTTTCCTGGGACAAAAGGTAGTGTTACTCCAGATCTTAAACTATTCCCGTAATAAAAATATATCAATCCATTGGAGTTCAAAGTAGGACAAACAAACATACTTTCAAATAGTTAATTGATTCATGTATTATTTTGCGAAAGTAAAATTTAAAGGCAATTTGATTTACACTTACTTCCGCCACCAGTTAGTTCATGAAAACTACTGCGGCCAGCACCCACCCACTACCGTTAGTAGACGCATGCGACCGCCGTGACTGCTATGGTTGTTTCTGCTTCAGCTGCTGCGGCCGTCTCTGCAACTCTCCACCATCTTAAACAGAAGAAACGTGCGACTGCCGCTGCGCCGCCACGACTGCCGTGGTGTGCGACACGTGTTTCGCTTCTATGCGAGGCATCCTCAGATGATCTGCAGATATTGATGGTTAGAACAACAACTTAAAAAAGGTTTTGTAGGTGTTTTAATCATCAACATCTACAGATCATATTATACTGTCACATTTATAATATTAAGTGTCAGGGACACTTACATGCAGTAAGCAACTTACATGAAAACACAGAGCAAAACATTTTATCTACAACTTTTGAATAATTGTGTATTGAAAGTGCTAACGGTTTGCCGTGACGGTAAGAGGTTGAGTAAAGTAGAGGTGTAATAAACATTTCATTTCATTTCATTTCATTTCATTTCATTTCATTTCATTTCATTTCATTTCATTTCATTTCATTTCATTTCATTTCATTTCATTTCATTTCATTTCATTTCATTTCATTTCATTTCATTTCATTTCATTTCATTTCATTTCATTTCATTTCATTTCATTTCATTTCATTTCATTTCATTTCATTTCATTTCATTTCATTTCATTTCATTTCATTTCATTTCATTTCATTTCATTTCATTTCATTTCATTTCATTTCATTTCATTTCATTTCATTTCATTTCATTTCATTTCATTTCATTTCATTTCATTTCATTTCATTTCATTTCATTTCATTTCATTTCATTTCATTTCATTTCATTTCATTTCATTTCATTTCATTTCATTTCATTTCATTTCATTTCATTTCATTTCATTTCATTTCATTTCATTTCATTTCATTTCATTTCATTTCATTTCATTTCATTTCATTTCATTTCATTTCATTTCATTTCATTTCATTTCATTTCATTTCATTTCATTTCATTTCATTTCATTTCATTTCATTTCATTTCATTTCATTTCATTTCATTTCATTTCATTTCATTTCATTTCATTTCATTTCATTTCATTTCATTTCATTTCATTTCATTTCATTTCATTTCATTTCATTTCATTTCATTTCATTTCATTTCATTTCATTTCATTTCATTTCATTTCATTTCATTTCATTTCATTTCATTTCATTTCATTTCATTTCATTTCATTTCATTTCATTTCATTTCATTTCATTTCATTTCATTTCATTTCATTTCATTTCATTTCATTTCATTTCATTTCATTTCATTTCATTTCATTTCATTTCAAATGTCGGGCAATTATCTTGCTTTCTTCTTATCACATTGGAGGCAGGTAGAACGCATCTAAAGGTAAAATATCATAGGTAGAGCTCCAGGGGCCGCCGAAGCTGAATCCGTCATTGGATTTTTTGATCGCAAATATAAAACTTCGACTTAGATTGGTGGTAATTGTGTTAACTTAAACTGATAGATGTTTGTCATTAACGTAAACTTAAGACCATAGATTAACAATTGGACTAGATGCCGCACTATCTAAAAACAACAGCTCCGTGAATGCGGCAACTCAATATTGTAGTGTGCGTAAAACAATGTGCAGAGATGCTAGTGTGCGTGAAGAATTGTATTGGAACAGGCTCGGGTACGCCGAGTTCGGCGTAATATTTGTTGCCGCATTTTACAAGTGCGCCGCGGCATCTAGTCGAAGCGGAGCGGAGACCAATTGATAATCTAAGCCTAAGACCTATTTTTCGTATTAAAGTATACGATCGGAATCGGCTTCAGCTTCGGCGGTAGGGCCCCCGATTAGAAACAATTTTTAAGGACTAATTACACATTATTATCTAAAACAAAAACCACTATTTCAACATATTACAGAAGGGACTTTTTCAAAGCATTTCTGAGAATAGAGACGACTTCACATCGCTTTATCTGCCGCCATTCATGGGATTTGCTGACGCATACGGCTTTTGTGTTAGCGTACTTACATTTCCATTAAGGAATTTATCGTTATACCCATTGTTTCGTTCAGTTAGGCTACAAAATGTGACAAATACGTGGCCGTTTGTGGATTTTACGGACGTAATGAACTTTGTTAATGTATAGGCACAGTATAAGTAGGTATAGGTGTGTAAATATTCGCATATTTTTGATATGATGATGATGATGAAATATGAGAGGAGGGCAAACATGTGGGTCACCTGATGGAAAGCAATCACCACCGCCTATGAAGATTCCTTTTTTTCTTTCAGGTGACCTCACTCACTTCCAGGAACACAACAATCCTCAAGGAAATTATTATTTGACTGCGGTATTCTGTTAGGTGGAAGTACTTCCTCAGTGAGGCAGCTTAAAAAATACGCAGTACCCTACCTCTCTTTTGTTCTGTCAGCACGGTGCACCGAAATTATGCACTGAAATTATCTCAAAATGGCAGCGCTTCCCCCTCTTCCGAACTCGATGTTCCATAGTCCATACCTACCGTAATACATTCTTTTATCTTTCAACTATCCAGTGGTGTGATTGAATTTTGGATGGAGATAAGGGCGGCTCCCATGCAACAAACGTGATTATTTTGCCGTTTTTATAGATAATGGTACGGAACCCTTCGTGCGCGAGTCCGACTAGCACTTGGCCGATTTTTTTCTTTCAGCTGACCTCACTCACTTCCAAGGAAAGGAACAACAATCCTCAAGGAAATTATTACTGCGGTATTCTGTGAAGTGGAAGTACTTCCTCAGTCGGGCAGCTTAAAAAATCAGCTGTGCCCTACCTCTCTCTTGTTCTGTCAGCACGGTGCACCACTTGCAGGTGAGGTAGGCTTTGGTACGTTGATTTACAAAAGATGTTGATGAACCACTTACACCAAATTTATTTAAACTCTATAGGTCATAAAATAAGGGTACAAAAGGCGGACAAGTGCATTTTCTACTTTTTGGGGCAAACCAGATAAAATTCCAATGCGGTTCAAAAAATAACAGTAATGAATATAATAATTGTTTTTTGTTATACTACGTCGGGTGGCAGACAAGCATACGGCCCGCCTGATGTGAAGCGGTTACCGCAGCCATATTAGCGCTCGCAACACAAAATATTCCTCGCGCGCCACCACCCCCGCTGCTAACGCAGCATCTACTTCCTTTCTGGAATTTCTGGATTAAAAAAACCGATGGTGATGGGCTTCAGCTTCGGCAGTTGAACACCAGCCGGGGACCCTCCCCGGCTGGTGTTCAACACGGAGGTGCAGATAGGGCTGCCGAAAGCGGACCGGCTCATGTACGGGGACTCGTGCATGACGCACGTGATGGTGTTCACCGCCGTCGGGACTGACGTTAGTACTTCATCATCATCATCATCGTTATCAGCCTGTATCTACCCACTGTTGGATATAGGCCTTTCCCCTGGACTGAACAGAATATAGTAGCCTTAACTCCATTGATATAAATATGGTTCGATGATGAATTGTTCATTCATTTAAATTGGTCAATCACAATCAGGATGGCTTTATCAGTCGTTTAAACAATGTACGTTATATCAGGAATCGGGCCTCCATTCACGATTAAAACAATGATCCGCGCTATCGCTTTCGCATTTATTCAGTTCAAAAAGCCTTTTGTTTTGGCCAATGTACGGAAATAAAGTCTCAGTTTGACTGTATAATTACCCGACTGCTGAAAAAAGGAGGGTTATGTTTTTCGAATGTATAATAAATAAATATTCCTGGACAATTTACACACTGCCATCTAGTCCTAAACTAAGCGAAGCTTGTACTATTTGTACTTCATAACTGATATACCACTTAAATACATTTTTTTTTTATAAATACATACAAATAATACAGAAAATACCTAGACCAAGAAAAACAGACTTGTCATACACACAAATATTTGTCATGTGTGGGGATCGAACCCGCGAGCTCTGAGTCTAAGAGGCCCTTGCTAACATTCGACCACCGCGCTCGCCCGCATGTATGTATATTTTCTGTAGCACGCTCCAAAGCATAAACATCTCGAAGGATTTCAATATTATAATGAGGTGTCATGCGATTCATCTCAGCTTTGAGAGTGACATAGGATATATTGTGTCAATATGGCGTCCGCTAAATAAAATGGAGGACAAAAACAGAAAAAAATGTTTCAACTTTCAGTCGGGTTTTGACGAGATACGTCTTTATTTTATGGGGAGGCAGTTAAAAAACACTAATGGTAACACAATCGGAGGATACAGTTTAGTGTTGCAGCTACAAATCTATCATCTCCATCCAAAATTTAATCACACCACTGGATAGATGAAGGATCAAAGAATTTATTACACTAAGTATGGACTATGGAACATCGTGTGCGAGGGAGGGAGAAGCCCTGCCATTTTGAGATAATTTTAGTGCATATAACGCATTCAAAACAACACATGGCCATGTTCATGATATTTATAGGGTTCCGTACCTCAAAAGGAAAAACGGAACCTTTATAAGATCACTTTGTTGTCCGTCTGTCTATCTGTCTGTCTGTCTGTCTGTCTGGCAAGAATTTCTATGTCGAGAATGCGTGGAGGTATCAAGCTGAAATTTTAACTGTATACTTAGGTCTACGGTCCCATGAAGTTGTAAAAAAATAAAACTGCTAAGTTTACGTAAAAAAAAGTTACGGCCGTTTATTCAGCAAAAAACGTATATTTCGATACATTCTCAAGGGAATCAAAACCTATAGGGTACTTCCCGTTGACCTAGAACTATGAAATTTGGCAAGTAATATCGTTATACAACAAGTACAGGAATAAATCTCAAAACTATACATTTGTAAATAGATCTTAAAAAATAGGGGGTCTATATTTTTAATAGGGTGTCGAAATTTCAAATTGAAACTACTAGTTCAAATGGGGTATTATATGATGTACACATCGCAAAATATATTTTATTTATTTTTTTCGTCGCATTATTTCTTATTTTAATTTAATTAATGATACGCACACGCATACTACGCACGGAACCCTCGGTGGGCGAGTCCGACTCGCACTTGTCCGGTTTTTTTTTGGACACACCATTTTTTGGATTGGTTAATAACTTCTTGTTCAGTAGGTGAATGTGACTCGCCGTTTATACTACGTCGAGTGACTAACAAACATCCTTCTGATGTGAAGCAATTACAGTAATAATTTAAAACACTCGCAATATGGAGTGTCGATGGAATATATGGATACCTCCAAGGAACACTACGCCAAGTAAAATTTCGATGGATTTCTTTTTTTATCTAAATCGATTCATTACTTCAGTAACATTATGCTGCCTGAATTTTATTTATAAAAGGCACACAAACACAACAAAATCGACAAATACAAACCGCTAAGTAAATGTATAACTCATATTAGCGGTGTGTATCTGAATGTGTATGTTTTGAGTTGGCGTAGTGTTCATTGGAGGTATCGATATAAACTCCGCCATAGCCGCGCCGCCACCACCGCTGCAAACGAAGCAACTCTGTCCTCCCTGTTAACACAGCAACCGTAATTGAAATTGAAAAAAAAAACACGATTTTTTACTGATGGTTTAACCATTTGGCCAAAATTAGACCACGAGAAAAAAGAAACACAATAACTAATAATATGAGATCTATACTTTTACCTTATAAAAACATATACTTATCCTTTATTTCCTTATTGATAATAATTGTATAGCACAGTTTGTACCCACACATGTAATTTGTAAATGAACATGAGATTGCTTTAGTTAGTAACGAGAGTCAGTAACAATAATAAAGTTTAATTAGTGCGCCGGTAATAATGCAGCCGTTTATTACCGGTGACACAGTATAACGCCCATCAAACAGTATCTCAATGTTGATAACATACGCAGCACTCCATTTCACTCCCATTTCTTGAGTGCGACAAACGGATGTGCGATTAACGCTTGTGCGAAATAACTATTCTTTATAATAAAAGTATTCGACATCACCCTCGTGCGACAATCAAAACTCCAATCATGTACAGGCAATAATAATGTCATGATCTGATGTGGGCAGCGCGCACGTGATGCCTCTTGTGTTACAGCGCGTGCTTTTCATCAGGCAAGCCGTTTGCTTGTTTGCAGTAAAACGCTGTGGAATTCCGTGAGTGTAATTTCGCATCATTAAGAAAATAGTCTATATGCAAACAAAACGACGTTCCGTCCTGTTACGAGACGCTGACGAGAAAATTCCGTATCCGCTTTTTTCTTTTAAAATTTATTTATTTAATTGAACTTCATTGGCTACAAAATTACATAAGGGTACAAAAGGCTAAAAGCATTCTCTACCAGTTAACCTTTGAGAAAAGCAGCAATTCATGAATGCGGTTCTAAGCAAAGGACACAAAGTAACATCTCGAAAATAGAGATAATAACTATTCACCTAAAAAAATATTTTATTCTTTTAAATTCTAATGAAATAGTTGTCCTTAACCTTCATTTATCTTTCAATATTATACGATGTCTATATTAATGTAGTGTCACTGCTCTAGTGGTTCACAATAAAATGTGAAATTCGAATGAGTTAAATTGATTTTGAGAAGTCCTTACTGTTGTTAATTATATTGTGTTTGAGAGGACTAGTCGCGTGCTGCGAGTATGTTGCGAACACTACTCATTACTTGTTTTATGGACTCTTTTACGAGCTGCAAAAATGGAGGAAACGCGTATTTGTTTTATATTCTTTCACCGTTTATTAGCTTACTTGTATAAAAGAAACGGCTTACGACTAAAAGTTTCATTTTAGTCGTCATTTTTGAAAACAGCATAATACAAATTGTTTAGTTTTGTCAATAACATACATATATTATTTTATATATTTATTCTAATATACTATTATTGTAGAGGATTTTTAAATTTGGTAGTGACATGAAATTCACCAGAGAACAAATCCTTGTAAGCAATTATTGCGCAAGATGACAGTATCCTTTATTATACGAATAGTTATTTGATTCAAATGTTATTTTACGAAAGTCAAATTTATAGGCAATTTTATCTACACTACTTTGTGTGCTTCCGTCACCAATTAGTTCATGCAAACTACTACCGGCCGGCACCCACCCACTACCGTTAGTAAAGCATGCATCTACTGTCTGCTCCAGAATTGAATATAATATATTATTTATTTGCAAGAACACTAGGTTATAGTACATACCTATATATATATAATCCGGAATAGATTATAAATAGTGGCATTAAAATAATCGTACATTGCCACGAGAACCAAACGAGTGTTCCAAATTACAGCTCCATCGGTCACTGAGTGGGTTAAATTTAACTCGCAAAATTTGATTATATCCGGACAGGGAACTAAATGAAAGCATATAAAAATATAAATAAACCTAAATTTTTCAAAAATAAATTTACCTAAATGTACTTAAAACTAGGGCAATTAGAAACATGGGTACAAACTGCTAACTCACATAAGCAAGAGCAACCGATAATGTTCCGAGTTTCGCAAACGAAACTCTAATTAAACTCTCACTTAATGTTTGGTGGTGGCAACATCTATGTTATTTGAGTTATTGAGTCACTTGTGTGCGCATTTCGGAACAAGTTGCACGGAAATGTACTTGTTTACTTTATGTTAGTAGAACGTATTTAATATATTCACGTAAACTTATACAACGAAATACGGGAATAATTGGTTAATTAAGTAGTTTCATCATCATCATCATCATCAGCCTGTATCTACCCACTGCTGGATATAAGCCTTCCCTAATGCCTTCCACCAGATACGATCCTCCGCCTTCCGCATCCAGCCGCTCCCAGCCGCTTTCTTAAGGTCGTCGGACCATCTAGAAGGAGGGCGCCCAACACTTCGTCGTCCTATGCGCGGCCTCCACTCTAATACCTTCCTCCCCCATCTGCCATCACTTACTCGGCAGATGTGACCGGCCCATTGCCACTTCAGCTTACAAACTCTGAAGGCTATGTCGACAACTTTGGTTCTCCGTCGAATTTCTTCGTTCCGGATTCGATCCCGCAGAGAAACCCCAAGCATAGCCCTCTCCATCGCTCGCTGCGCGACCTTTAGCCTGTGGACCAGTCCGATGGTCAGTGTCCAAGTCTCTGCACCATATGTCATTGCAGGGAGGACGCACTGGTTGAAGACTTTTGTCTTCAAGCACTGGGGTATCTGCGCGGCGAAGATGTGACGAAGCTTTCCAAAAGCTGCCCAGCCCAGTCGAATGCGTCTATCGATCTCTTTGTTGAAATTACCCCGGCCAAGCTGTATAGAATGACCGAGGTAGACATAGTCATTAACCACTTCAATAGCTGCATTCTCTACGATAACCGGGCTAGGGATGACAAAATCGTTGTACATGACTTTCGTCTTGTCGAAATTCATCCCCAGCCCCACACGTCGAGATGCAGCATTGAGATCGACCAACATACGACCGAGATCCTCCAGCGATTCAGCCATTATGACCACGTCGTCGGCGAACCGAAGGTGTGAGATGTACTCGCCATTCACATTGACGCCCCGTTTTTTCCAGTCCAGCGTCTTAAATACGTCTTCCAGAGCAGCGGTGAATAGTTTTGGGGAAATGACATCTCCTTGACGTACTCCCCGCTGCATCTGGATAGGCATAGACTGCTGGTCCTGGACGCGGACAGTCACAGCCGCAGAGCTATATAACCATCTCAGCACCTCGATATAGCGGTGGTCGACTTGGCATCGCTGTAAGGATTCCAGAACAGACCAAGTTTCGATGGAGTCGAAGGCTTTCTCGTAGTCCACAAAAGCTACACAGAACGGCAAATTGTACTCTGTGGTTTTCTGCACAATCTGCCGCAATGTATATATGTGGTCCACGGTACTGTAGCCTTTACGAAACCCAGCCTGTTCCGGTGGCTGGTAGTCATCAAGCCTTCGAGCGAGACGATTCGTGATAACCCTTGAAAACAGCTTATACACGTGGGTCAGGAGTGAGATCGGTCTATAATTCTTCAATAAGGTTTTGTCACCTTTCTTGAAGAATAAGACGACCAAACTCCTGGTCCACGCGACTGGTGCGGCCCCTTTGTGAATGACGGAATCAAACAAACGTTGTAGTTCCTTTAGAACCGGAGTTCCTCCAGCTTTCAACAGTTCTGTTGTGATTCCGTCCTCACCGGGAGCCTTACCATTTCTCAGCTGTTCAAGGGCTATCCTAATCTCACCCATGCTGATGTCTGGAATGTCTTCGGTTTCGTGTCGGGTTAGCGGGGCTCGGCGATCACTTACACGAGCAGCTGATGTAGGGACAGGTGCATGTGCAGCATAGAGTTTGCCATAGAATCTCTCCACCTCTGCGAAGATCTCTGACTTAGAAGACACGACTCGGCCATCCTCTAGCTTGAGCTTCGACAGATAAGCCTTAATAATTAAGTAGTTTATTGAGGCACAATTAAGTAGAAAACAAGCATATGGACCGCATGATTATAAACAGTTGCGGTATAGTCTTGATACATCAGAACCCAAGCTCTGATTTCTGTTAAGCAACGATCAACAGGACCGTGTTATGTAGAATAGATCCAGCCGGCATTTAGTTACTTTTAAGTTAAAGCTATTTAAAGTTAAAGTAAAGGAATAAAAAATCATGCAGTAAGTTTTGGGAAGCATAATGTCATCAAATTGCTAGAATCTGTTGCGAATATATAAAAATCGCTTTGAAGTTTCTCGATATGTACTCCTATCTCCCAGTTTGGCGTAGTTTGTCCGTTGGATCTATTCTGTCAATTCTGTCGATTTTCTTTTAACGACCCCTATCATTACCAGCCTGTATCTACCCACTGATGAGATGAATATAGGTCCATTGCAATACTTTCCGCCATATGCGATCCTCCGCTTTCCGCATCCAACCGCTATCAGCCACTTTTTTGAGCTCGTCGGGCCGTCTAGAGAGGTACGCCCTACGAGGCCTGCACTTTAGGACATTCCTCCCCCATCTGCCATCGCTGACTCGGCAGATGTGGCCAACCCGTTGCCACTTCAGCTTCCTGACTCTGAGAGCTATGTTGGCTACTTTTAGAGCTTTTACTTAGAGAAACTACAAGCATTGATATCTCCATCGCTCGCTGGTGACTTTTAGTTTTTGCACTAGCCCAACGGTTAGAGTCCAAGTCTCTGCACACTGATTGAACACTTTGGTCTTTAAGCATTGGGTGACAAGCATATATTCGCGGTGAGGATGTGCCGAAGATGTGAAGCGGTTACCATAGCCATATTAACGCTCGCAACATGGTATCGTCGTTGTCAAACCAAAATCTGCTATGTGCATTTTTTATAATTTTTACATTTTGACAATTGCGACTGGTAAATCAACCAAACCATCGTAAGAAAAAACTGCTATGTGCTGAATAGTTGTCACAGTACGTCGTATAGTACTTATAAGCACATAGCAGTTTTTTGTTATCTGACTGCGGTATTCTGTGAAATGGAGGTTATTCCTCAGTCAGGCAGCTTACAATAACGCTCCCTACCTCTCGTTTCGCCAGAACCTCGTTTGTCAGTCAGCAGGGTGCTCCGCTTACAGGCTTTGGTTCAAAGATTATGATGACCCACTTACACCCCAAAACAATATAAAAAATTAACAATATTATATAAAAAAAAGTACAAATTTGCTGTATAAGTGTTGGTATATTAAAATAAATACAGTTTTTTAACTGATTTTTTTATTAACATATGGTTAATAAAAAAATCAGTTAAAAAAACTGTACTTATTTACACAGCGACGAGAATGAAGGACGGACTGGGGGTTGAATGAAAGTTTAACCTTAGAATATTAAGTACCTACCACTAAAGTAACTAATTAGTCTTGACTCTCAGATCTCATAGTAAATAGCGGCACAAACAAATGCTCCGATATGAAATTACTGTCACGTCGTTCGCCGTCAACAACTATTCGAGAATTAATCTCGGCGAGCCCGAATTCGGCACACGTCGCCGGGTAAGTGTAGATGACGTGACGAACAAGTCGCTCCTATTATTATTACAAATATATTAATTATTACAAATATAAAATAAATAAATAATGAAAAAATAAATATTTCTGGACAATTTACACAGCGCCAACCAGTCCCAAATTAATCGCAAAGCTTGTGTTATAGGTACTAGATAACTGATAAAGGTACCTAAATACATTTTTTTTTGTAAATACATACTTATAATCCATAGAAAACCCTCAGACCAAGACAAACTAACATATTCATGCACACAATTATTTGTCATGTGCGGAAATCGAACCCGCGACATCGGAGTCAAAGTGGGCATTGCTAACCATTCGACCACCGAGCTCGTCAAGTTAACAAAGTACAAAATAGAGTAAATAAATATAAACTGATTTGATTCTAAGTAGGTAAGGTTTTGTTTCATACAAAAATAATATTGGTTATGTTCTCAGCTACACAGCGCCTCCTCCGGGAACTGAGAGCACAATTTAAATTCCACCTGATTTATGACTCCCTGGTACCTAGGTCTCGGCTTCTGATTTCTTATGTGACATACTTTGTACTGAAAATTTTAAATGGGGTATAAGGCGCTTACCACCATCTTTAGAGCCTAACTTGTACATGGTGCACCCTGCTGATTTACTGACGAGGCTTTGACACAAGGAGAGGTAGGGCAGCTTGATTATATGTTGTCCGACTGTGGGAGGTACCTCCACTTTACAGAATACAGCAGCCAAATAACATAAGGGTTGTGTTCCTGCGAGGACACCACGAAGGAAGTAGTTGCTGCAGTGGCAGCGAGGGTGTCGGCACACGAGCGAAATTACATTATGCGAGCGTTGATATAGCTATGGTAACTGCTTACATCATTCGGGCCGTATGTATATTTCCCACCGATGTAGTATAATAACCATTTACACCGAAAAATCACACAAAACTTTTAAAATATGAACTTGGCAGTGACCAGGATAGCATAAATCAACTGGAATTTTATACTATCTCCAGAGACCCTGAGAGAAGCGTCGTCGTCGTGATTCATGTAATAATCGTGCAAGAGAGTACTTTACCAGTCTTAATAATAACTCCTGGGCACATAGTTAAGCTAATGGACCTATTGCACTACGAGGTATTCAGACTATCTAGCTGTATCACTCTCATGTTTTACTGGGAAGTTGGGCCATGGAAGAAATCTTGGAAATAGCATTTGATTTAACCGTGGAGTCGAGATAGGGTGTCGAAGAAAAGTGATTATTAAAATTATTAAGTGAGAACGTGGAAGTGTGATATTGTTTAGGGCATAAGTCATTGTAGTAACTTCCTTATATTGGCCGACGAAAAATTCATTACGATTTGATGAAAATATATTCTTTACTGGTATTCTTTACTTAAATAAGGTCACGTAATACGGAATTGCCGACGTCATCAGCTGCATGGAATTTGATAACCGAACTCGTGGCGTAGTATTGGCATTAGAACATACATCATGTGGCAAACGCATGTACGGCTCGCCTGATGTGAAGCGGTCACCGTAGCCATATAAACGATCGCAACATGAAACTCGTTTGTCGCTCAACAGGATGTACCTCGTGCGGGTGAGGTTGGCTTTGGTTCAAAGAAGTTGATGTACATTTGACGAGCACGGTGATCGAATGGTTAGCAATGGCTACTTGACTCCGAGGTCGTGGGTTCAATTTCCGCACAAGACTAACATGTGTGGGCATAAACATGTCTGTTTGTCTTGGTCTGGGTGGTTACTACGTATTATAAGTATGTATTTACAAAAAAAATGTATTTAAGTACATTTATCAGTTGTTTAACACCAATAGTAACTACAAGCTTTGCGCTTAATTTGGGACTAGATGGCGCTGTGTAAATTGTCCAGAAATATCAATATAATAATTATAAACACAATTTATACAGAACATAGTTATTTAAATCTTTTGATACTTCAGTGTAACAAAAATATCAAAACACAAACATCCCTAAGCTAAGCAAAATGTTAACTGCTTAATATAATTTAATTATTCTCTAATTCGTGATATGACTGGTTCATTATGGCGAAATCGTAAGGGAATATGGTAATGACAATGACGACGCATTCCGCTGTGCCCGACGATAAGTACTGCCTGCTCAGGTATTAATGATGGAGCCACGAAAAGTGAGATTTTGATATTTTATTTATTATATTTATGTCCTCCCTAGGTCCCTAGCTCCCTAGGTCATTGGACCTACAGTGCAGAGACTTGACGCAGAGCATGAATTCGACGTAGACTCCGGAATGAGGTCGTTCGAGGAACGACCAAAGTAGCATGTCTCTAGAGTTTGCTATAAGTGGACGAGAGTGGCCTGATTTTGGCAGAAATTAGAGTGGTGGCCTCATATATACCAAGAAGTGTTGGGGGTTCGTCCACTAGGTAAATTAGGTAAACCTCAAACAAAAACAGCTAGAATGCAATAATCAAAAGACGCTTGACATACCTAGTTATTTTAAAAAAAGTTATCGGAGAGGTTTATATCAAACAAAGAGGAGATGAAGCTGAAGTAATCGTAAACATAACATAAAAAAATAACATAAGACTTTGGGGTATAAGTGATTCATCGCTCTCATTAAAGACTGAACCATCCTCCACTATTTATGGCGCATCCTGCTCACTACATAACACGTCTCTGGGGAAAGCGAGGTAGTAGATGCTCGACTGGAGTAGTATCTCCACCTCAAAGCCAAATTAATAGCAATGCCCTTGAGTATTGTTCTGTTTATGCCAAAGCTGCGAATGATTATCCTCAAACTCAAGAAGATAATGCGTTTGTCGGTCGTATGCTTGACAAGCAAACAAGCATTGCTTGTTTGCTACTCGGTATATAATACAAATATTTCGCCCACATATTTCGTGGCTACAAAAACCAGAATATCTTTAGTGTTCTGTCGTTAAATTCTCAAACGGTAACAACATAATTTTATGATTTCTCATATTAACGACATGCTTAATTAGAAGTTTAAGCCCCTATTACGAAGTTATTAGTTATTACTGCTTGCTTTAAGAACGTAACTTGAATACTAAAGCTAAGCTCTTTGTCTTGTATGAGAAACTAGCTGGCGCCCGCGACTTTGTTTTCTGCAATTTTGAAATTTTGCAAAATCCTTTCTTAGGAAATGCCGACGTCATAATAGCTTCTCGTATGCCAATTTCCTGTGCATTGATAGATCACTCAATAAATCAGTGCCTTTTATAGATGCAGTCTATCTGTCTGTATATGTCAACATAAACAAACAGAGCAAATAGAGAAGAACTCTCATGTGGTGAATTTATAAAACGCGTGTTACATATCAAAATTATGTGGCTTATTTACTCTCATTTTGTAACGAGCAACCCGGCTTATTTGGGCATGTAACACGTGTCTGGTAAGTTTTGGGGTGTAAGTGGTTTATCAACATCTTTGAACCAAAGCGAACTTCACCTGCACGTGGTGCACCCTGCTGACTGACAAACGAAGCACTGGCGAAAAGAGAGGTAGGGAGCATAATTGTAAGCTACCCGATTGGGGAATGTACCTCCACCTTATAGAATACCGCAGCCAAATAACAATTCCCTTGAGGGTTGTTGTGTTCCTGCGAGTGAGTGAGGTCACCAGAAATGAAGGAGATGCTGCATATGCAGCGGGTGTGGCGGCGCGCGAGCGATATTTTATGTTGCGAGTGTTAATATGGCTACGGTAACCGCTTCACATCAGGCGGGCCGTATGCTTGTCTGCCACCCGACGTAGTATAAAAAAAAAAATGTCAACATAAACAAACAGACCAAATAGAGAAATAAGAACTCTCACGTGGTGAATTTATAAAACGCGTGTTACATATCAAAATTATGTGGCTTATTTACTCTCATTTTGAAACGAGCAACCCGGCTTATTTGGATATGTAACACGTGTCTGGTAAGTTAACAATATGAAACTTTATCTCAATTTTGTCGGCTTGTAAACGTTAACACGTACATGGGATCAAAATACTGGCACTAAGCAATCTGAAGACATCGAAGCTGCATCGCGTTTCGACGACTTGCTGCGACTAAACGCTAACAACCAGCCCCCCTAGCCAAGTGTAATTCGTAGCGTAACCAACGTTAGATAGATCACGTGACATTTGTCAAAATCGAGCATTTCAGTATGAGAATTGACAAATGTCGCGTGATCTATCTTTTTTTTTTATTTATTTACCATTTATACAGAAAATAAACATAAACTAAAAATAGCATCAAAAAACCACTTAGGTTTAAACTTGTGCTATTTGTGCACTTAAAAATGAACTACATTCAGAAAAAAATATATATACCTACATATATTACATGTTTTTAAGTTTGACACAGGCTTGACCTGTGTCAAACTCAAAAACATATAATAAACTCGTACAAATAAGTACCTATGTCATGCATATCAAATTAAAACATTATTTCATAAGTTCTATGAAATAATGTTTCTCTCTAACGTTCGTTACGCTACGAATTACACTTGGCTAGGGGGGCAGATGTTTTTACGTGTGCGTTGTGGAGCGTTTAGTCGCAGCACCTAGCTTACAAAAAGCAGCTAGCCCTTCGATCGCTGACGCTAAAGGCATGTCTACCAGGGCCCTTAGACATAGACAATCTCAACTCAATATCTGTAGTGTAATAGGCGCTTATGTATATAAGGTAATTTTACATTAAGTGCAAATATCAAAATTGTAGGACGAAGAATAAATAACAATGTATTTCATGCTATTTATTATATAATATTTTACGCGCTATTTTGCGGTATAATATCTGTTATTACATTAATGTTAGTAACGTCCTGTAAAACATACCACCCCAGCACTAGGCTGCTGAGTCGCAGGTGCTCTTTGTGGACAAAAATGTAAAAATAAATTTGAATCCACGAAGAGCACCTGCCAAAAATATTGATAGGTGCCCTTCGTGGACTAGGCTAGGTGCTATTCGCACAGGTGCTATTCAGACGGGTGCTCTTCGTGGACTACGTCTAAAAACCAACACGCTGTACATGAACATCACGCACATTGCGTAACTAAATGTCAAACTGAATGTGGAAATGTCAAAATAATACCATAATATGCATAAGTAATAGTATTACGTAACAATCGTAAAACAATCCATACGGCTTACAGATATAGTGTGTTCATAAAGGCTATTACTGTTTTGTTTGAAAGGAACGAAACGGTTTCTAGTACTTTTTTACTTTTACTATTAAAATTTAATTCGTACTTTTTGTACTCACTCTTAAAATATTTGCGCTTGATGTAAAATGAGATAACAACTTATTCTTATGGGATAAGAACTCGGTGGCGTAGCGGTCAATGACGCGACTTCGACACCAACGCTCGTAGGTTCGATTCCCACATAGGACAAACATTTGTGTGCATGAACATGTCTGTTTGTCTTAGTCTGGGTGTTTTCTATGTATGATAAGTATATATTTACAAAAAAAAAATATTTACGTATGTTTATCAGTTGTCTAGTACCCATAACACAAGCTTCGCTTACTTTGTGGCTAGATGTATAAAAAAAAATAAAAAAAGAAATAAAAAAGAACTTATTCATAACTCATTTTACATCAAGCAAAATCATCATCATCTTCTTAAAGATATAAGAATGAGGAGCTCGGTGGCATCGTGTGTCTATCTAATAAAACACGCAAGTTAAGCAACGTTGGGCGTAGCCTATTCATAAATGCGTTTATTTATCTCGAGCTCCTCCGTGCTTCGGAGGGCATGTTAAGCCGTCGGTCCCGGCTGTTGTCATTATAGATGACAATTGTTAAATCAGTGGCCTTTAGGTGGCTTGAAAACAGTGGCCTCCGCAAACCCGCCGTTCAGCAGCGTGGTGGAGTATGCTCTAAACCCATTCAATTGAGGGAAGACCCATATCCCAGCAGTGGGATGAATAAATAAATAAAATGACCTTATACATAACACCACTCTTTTTCCGGCCTGAAGTAAAACTTCTTTAGCTCTAAGTCAAAGTCAAAAGTCAAAATATCTTTATTCCTTGGACTTTATAAAGCACTTAGAAACGTCATACAAATTAAATATAAGACATGTATCTAAATCATTACTACTCTAAATCCGCAGAGTTTAGATACTAACTACTACTAACTTAATCTCTACTAACTCTACTAACTTATATCTCCGTCTCAACTTCCGTTCGCCGTTTCCGTAACGGTCTCATCACGCATTCACCAGCTTACTCCCCAATTCAAGTGTGTGTAAAGAAGTTTTACTTCAATAACTGATAACCGATAGCTACTTCACACTTTTATAAGAGATCGTATATGGACATATGCGATAACTTTCCACTTATATCACATCAACTGATCAGCTATTCATTGAATTTCATACGAGCTCCATGCTGCAATGCTATCTCTACAAAATACATGCTAAGCTTAGAACTTTCTGGAAAATATCAGTATGTATTAAGTGACTTATAATGTAGACTTGTTTTCATATGAGGGGAGGGGGGGGGGGGGGCAAACGAGCACGTGGGTTACCTGATGGAAAGTAATCACCACTGCCCGTGGAGATCAGCAACGAGTCGCAGATCCGTTGGCATTCTATTCAACAACCCTCCTTCCGTTCAACAACCCTCAAGGGAATTGTTATTTGGCTGCGGTATTCTGTCAGGTGGAGGTACTTCCCCAGTTGGGTGGCTTAAAAAATACGCTATGCCTTAACTTTGTAGGAAGTTGGTGCGTTGGCAGCGGGACTTACCACTCTTGGTGCCAACGCACCGGCTCCTTCCTTCGCACATTATAATATTTCATGTCGCCAACGTTAATAAGGCAATGGCAAGGCGATTTATATCAGGCGGGCTGCAAACTTGTCTGCCACATGATGTAGTTTAGATAAATAAATATTCCTAGACAAATTCCACACTGCCATCTAGTCCTCAACTAAGCAAAGCTTGTATTATGGGTACTAGATAACTGATAAATATACCTACTTAAATACATTTTTTTGGTAAATACATAAATATAATACACATATATACCCAAACCAAGACAAACAGACATGTTCATGCACACAAATGTTTGTCTTGTGCGGGAATCGAACCCCAGACCTCGGAGTCAAAGCGGACATTCGATTGTCGAGATCGATATAATATATGTTTATAAATGTGTAAGTTTTTGAGGGTATATTATGTGTGGCTGTATGGGTGTTTGTTACACTTTCGCGTCTGGACGGATTTGAAGGAAATTTGGTATACATACATAATTACGTTCTGGATTAAGGACATAGTATACTAGGATACTTTTTATTCATGTACTATGTTCACGCAGAGCAAAGCCATGGGTAGAAGTTAGAATAGCATATCATCATCATCATCAGCCTGTATCTACCCATATAAATCAAATCAAATAAAATCAAAACATCTTTATTACCTGGACTTTATAAAGCACTTAGAAACGTCATACAAATTAAATATAAGAACATGTATCTAAATCATTATTACGCTAAATCCGCAGAGCTTAGATTCACTTTCTTCACACTATCTTGAATGTGAAAGTGAATTTAAGTGCCAGTTCCGGGACAAGGCTTCTTGAGAAGAACTGGCAAGAAACTCAAGGCCGACTCTTTTAACCATATACTACCTAACTAATACAGAATTTGCCGAATATATAATACGAAGTTATAAAAACTCCGCATTGTCGGTGAAGACTACAGCTTTAAAATCAAAATCAGCTGTAGGTGGATGAATAATTCAGTCGACGTCGGGCGGATCGCGCGCACTTGCTTCAATATTAAATCTTTGACATCGATGCGCTGAAAACAATGTGGCTATTATCAGAACGAGAATAAACCGATGCGAGTATGAAAACGATATTTTATAGTAATCTATTGTTTTATATCGATAAGGCCTCCCCAACCCGTTTGGCCAGCGTGGGGAGTGTAGGCCAAATCCTCCTTCCGTCTAGGACGAACGAGAGGGTCGTGCTCCTGTAGTGGAGACTAAAATGGACCTGATGATGATGATTATTATTATTATTTTATGCAGCCCAATATCTTTTTAGGGTTCTGTAACTCAAAAGAAAAAAACGGAACCCGTATAAGATCACTTTGTTGTCCGTCTGTCAAGACCCTCTAAGTCGAGAATTCGTGGAGGTATCAAGCTGGAAGCTGGAATTTGTGCACTCAAGTCTATGGTCCCATGAAGTTGTAAAAAAATCAAAATGCTAAGTTTACATAAAAAAGAGATACGGCCGTTTATTCAGCAAAAAACGCATATTTCGACACATTCTCAAGGTAATCAAAACTCATAGGGTACTTCCCGTTGACCTAGAACTATGAAATTTGGCAAGTATATCGTTATAGACTACAAGTACAAGAATAAATCTCAAAACTATACATTTGTAATGAAATCTTAAAAAATAAGGGGTCTTTATTTTTTATAGGGGGTCGAAATTTCAAATTGAAGGTACTAGTTCAAATAGGTGTAGCATATTTAAACTTAAGGAAAATTGTTTGAGCGAAACCGCGGTATGTTCGTAGTTAATAAATAACGCACGGCGCCTGTCGGCGAGGTCAAAGGGATTCGTCGAACATCATCCGTTACATAGGGTATCATATGAAAGGACTTGATGTGCACATTGCAAAATATATTTTGTTTATTTTTTCCGACGCATTATTTCTTATTTAGGTATAATGAAATATATCAAATTTATAATGATCCTACGTACGGAACCCTTGGTGGGCGAGTGCGACTCGCACTTGTCCGGTTCTTTATACTACGTCGGGTGGCAAATAGGCACACGGCCCGCCTGATGTGAAGCGGTTTCCGTAGTCATATCAACGTTTGCAACATGAAATATCACTCGCACGTTGCTATCCCCGCTGCCAATGCAGCTCCTTCTTTCCTGGTGACCTCACTTACTCGCAGGAACACAACACCGGTTGGTCGCCGCCTTCTTGTTTGACCAATGATCTCAAAAAGAAGCAGCTAAAAGAGGCTAGATGTGGAAAACGGTGAATCGTATATGGTGGAAAGTCTGTATCCAGCAGCGGGTTAATACAGGCATAAGATGATTTTAAATTTTCTATTTTATTTAATAAAAATATAATTTGGATATGCATTTTTATAGGCAGATTATAATTTTGGCTTCACGGATGAGAGACGTGGAATGGACATCAGTTCGAAAGGTGAGGAAACTGCACTCACTTCTGCTACAGCTCTGGTTACGGGGCGAGTATCTTGGTGATAGGGAAAGTGTACAACATACGCTAAAGACATTGCGTCTTACTGTTACTTGAACACTTTTATATTTCTCTCAGCTTCCATAATAAAAAAATAAAAAACAAAAAAAAAAAATTCAATCTCGTATATACCTACTTTGAAAATATGTTCCAGAAACTCACGAATTAAGTAGAAACCCTGAATAATATATATTTGTCGACTATTTATGAAATATATTATTTAATTTCTACTAAAACTAATCTAAAATCGAGCAGAATATAATTGCAAATAAAATATTTATAAAGAGGTAGAATTAATTCAATTTCTTGTACTTTGTACATTATATAAGGTTTTTATACTTATTATAATGCTGTGGTAATAATACACCTTATTTCATGTATTATTTTGAAGAATTCCTACCACTAACTATAATACGGATAACTCTTCCTTTGCATATAATCAGTATTGGTACTGTTATATTTAAAAGCTTCTATGTTTAAGATATTACAACAAGAATAAATAGTTACTGTATGTAATAATAATTTATTTTAATATCGTTCCTCGTAATATGCCCATAACAATGCGCTCGCCTTTTCCTGGCTGCACCGTCGGCCATTGCGATATCAAGCTCTTTGCGAGGCTTTCAGAAAACTACTAAAAACCCCATTATTTTCTACTGAATTACATTCACTTAAGGGAGTGTGATACTGAGAGTTTGAGAGTTGAATTTGATCCTTTGTTAACTATGTAGTGCAGGTAATCATGAATCTTTTCCCTTAAATGTTTCTGTTTTTACTCATCATCATCATTAAGTAAAAGGACGTCTACTGCTGAACGTAGACCTCCCCCTTGTCTAGGGCACAAAATTGATCATTGTAGAAGTCTTTCCACAATGATCAATTTTGTGCCATTTTCATCCATCGGCTCCCGGCGTACTGTACCAGCTCGTCAGTCCATCTAGTATGGAGCCGACATACGCTGCGTTTGCTTTTAATAATCAAGAATAATTATTTGTCTTTAAAGAATTTGGGGTAATTATAGTTACCTAATGGCTTACTTCCACCATGCGTTGGACCCATCAGGTGAAAGAGGCGGTGGTCGCCCCGGTACACGAATGAACCCGATTGAAGACTAGCAGGCAGAGGTGGCGAGACGTCGTGAGGCGAGCCCTGTCTGCTTCCTTATCGTGATAACCACGACCACTCTAGCAAGAGTGAAGCGACAAAGAAGAAGAATGGTTTCTTCTTCATTTCAACTTCAATTTAGGATGTTTGCATAACGCCTGGTTATAAATTTATACGCCAAGATGGGTCCATGCAGGAATAACAACATGGGCATGGGCTTATCTATTTTATTTGTGGTTATTATTTTTATTGACAAAGAGAAAGAAAACAGTAACTTCTTTAAACGGTTTTCGTGCTCTAAAAAACAACAAAACATATAAAAAAAATCATCATTATCAATCTCTATTTGCTGCCAACTGCTGGATATAAGCCTCCTCCAATGCTTTCCATATCCATATTCCATACGATCCTCCGCCTTCCGCATCCAGACGCTTTCTTAAGGTCATCGGACCTATACGCGCGGCCTCTAATACCTACCTCCCGCATCTGCCATCACTCACTCGGTAGATGTAACCGGCCCATTCCCACTTCAGCTTACAGGCTCCGTCGAATATCTTCGTTCCGGATTCGATCCTTCAGAGAAACCCCGAGCACAGCCCTCTCCATTGCTCGCTGCGGGATCTTTAGCCTGTGGACCAATCCGATGACCGAGAACTGGCTGTACCAATATTTTTTAAATTACACTTACTTATGATAGGTTGTGCGTATTATAGTTTTGTAATTAGTTTTAGAACAATACTATTTCGTGTACTGTGTTTTAAAAACTAATTACAAAACACGAAGTAAAATGTAATATGAGTAATAATTGTCTGTTCTCAATCATGAAAAGGGTACGGAATGTTGGGTCTAAAAGGATTCTGAAAGAACAAAATTCATAGAGTACGAGTAACTAAAATTGTATGTACGTTCAGTTAATTTATCTCTGACATTTGGATATTTTGGTCATAATTCGAGATTCAATTTATAATAATACTAGCTGCCCGCCCCAACTTCGCACGGGTAAAAAGTGGTGTTTTATTTTCCTCGCAAATTTTACGTCTTTTCTCTCCTTAAGAACCTTTATTATACCTTAACGAAAATTTTAAAATAAAAAGTTGCAGATTCGGTCGAGCCGTTTTCCATTTTTGCGCTTAGCAACATTCAATTATATTTATATAGCTATTGCCCGCGGCTTCTCTCGCGTAAAATTCGGGCATTTTACCTTAGCCATTAGATTACCCAAGCCATGTTTAACACGCAATGCAACCACCTTCATGTAGCACCATTAATTGTACTAAATATGGATGCATGAACTTTCCCGATAACTATTACACTCGTCCCGTTCCCGCCGCGCTGCCCGCGATCACATAAGCACTAATAGACGCCAAATACAAAGTTAAAAATCTATTATGATAAAACAAATCTTATTCCATCAGCTCAAAAAGGATAATTCAAACTTTAAAATACTTACACCGACTTCAAAAATCTCTGGTAGTAGTTATTTTTGGTTATTTCGTGTCAGTCTTTTTCAGTTGGTTTATTTTTTTGTTAAGATTATTTATTTTTAGTGAATATTTTTTTTAAATTATTTATTATAATAATGTGACATAGTGCCATCTAGACGAAAATACATTAGTAACTTTATTAAGAAAACTCAACACTATTTCTTAACTCCTAACCGTTCCTCGTCAGCTCACCAGTGTCACATGATGACTTCCAAATGCAAATTATGTAACTCAATAACATCAGAAAACTCTTCAATTACTGTATCCATGTTCAGGCCTATAAATTAGAACCCTTTCTCTAATTCTAATTTGATTAATATGGAACCACCTGAAGAGTGTACTCTATCAAACAAATAAAATTATTAAAATTGCTGTACAATTGAAGGAGAAACTATATTAAAAAAAAGACGTGTGGCACTCGGGGACTGCCGCGGTAAAGCTATTGCATAGCATTTTGTATCAACTTATGCAATTATAATTTTATTTATTTATTTTATTCATGCAGTATTGCTTTTTCTTTGATATTAATTCAAGTTACACTTTTTGAGCGTGGTGACCGATAAGAAAACATTTTTTTCTATTATTAAATAAATAAAACGAGTTTCGTAGAGTCGTACAATACGTCTAATCGCACGCACACAACGCCGTGTCGAAGACTGCCGAACTGAAACGACGTTAGACGATGCACGGCCTTCAAGCCACACCTGCTTGCCCGTCGGAGTAGGGAGCGTGAGGTTTTTTCGTTACGGAATTTCTGGATTCGGTCCCCGCGCTCAAGGCCCGCGATAGAAGCTATGCCATAGCTTAAAAGAAATATATACACACAATAATAATACAATAATACAGGTACAATAAATAACAATAGCATGTAATTTCTGGGACAAAAACTATCTTATGTCCTTTCCCAGATTTAAGCGTGAAGAGGTAACAGACAGCCACTCCGTCGTTTTATAATATTAGTATGAATTGACGTTCCGAAAAACCGTAAAAACGACACATATATTGATATATAGACATTTCAATCCCATCGCACCTCAATAGATAGGGGACTATGGCCACGTTAGCCACGTTGAATTTTAAAATCGTTGTTGTTTTCGTAATCAGCGACCAGGTAAACCATGAAAACAATACCCATGACGATTTGCAGACTTTTTCACCCCATTTTACCCCATCTAGGGGCTGAATTTTGAAAAACTCTGAAACACGTGTTTACTCATTTATCTATAGAAGTACTCTTGTAAAGTTTCGGATAAAATAGTCCAACTAATCTTGTTTCCCCATACAAACTTTGGACCCCCGTTTCACTCCCTTAGGGGTTATATAAATTTAATCTACATTCAAATTGTCGCAACTCAATGATGAGCCACTTACACCCCTAAACACATAATCTGTAGACGGATGAACATTTTACAGTTCACATCTCATGAGACAAGTGAAACTTTGTGACCGTTTATGGTACAGTATATTCCTATTTTATGAGCTGTTTGACCCGATTCTTGGAAACTTTGTTCCTCGAGAATTAAAGTTGAGAGTTAAGAGACGCAGTTTACGAGTATATTGCTGAAATTCAAGAGCACTCATGGTAAATTTTGTGGTAATAATAAACATTGTATTGCTAAGTGATATTGTGGTATTTAGAGCATACTTCACCACGCTGTTCAACTGTAGCTTGGCGGAGGCCAGTGTTTACAAGCCGCCTAAAGGCACTGACTTGGATTAACGATCGTTATTGACATCAAACGGCTTAACGTGCCCTCCGAAGCACGAAGGAGCTAGAAATACATAATAAATAAATATTCCTGGACAAATTACACACGGCCATCTAGTCCAAAACTAAGCAAAACTTGTCCTATGGGTACTAGATCACTGATATTATACTTAATAACATTTTTTTTTTTTGTAAATACATACATAGAATACACACAGACCAGGACAAACAGACATGTTCATGCACACAAATATTTGCCTTGTGCGGGGATCTAACCCGCAACCTCGGAGTTAAAGTGACCATTGCTAACCATTCAACCACCGGCTCAAAATACAGAGAGATTTTTTTTGTATATTGTACTCCGTCCTGTCCTCGTAGTCCGTAGATTGTAATGTTATACTTTTGGAATTTATTTGGAAAATTAATGGAATACTTTTCGCAACCTATCACCGAAGTAATTCAAACAAATTTATGTAACCTTATTGTATAATTCCATATTGTTTGCTCATTATGGTACTGTCACAGTGGCTGTTTATTATGTCCGTGAACAAACACACGGAAAACTCGATTGTTTAAATACAATTGACTTGTTTGCTATTAACAAACTGTTTTCAATACCCAAACTGTTGTCATGGTCTGTGTGTGGTTAATACTTCAATATTCAACTTATCAAAGTTAATTACAGTACGAGCATATCAACATCATATCCACCACGATCTTGCGACTATTGCTGACTGGTCTCATAAGTTTGGGCTTAAAATCAATGACACCAAGTCTCAAGCGATTATTGTGGGTAGCCCATATTTCATATCAAAATTGCAGAATATTAATCATCCTAATGTTGTCTATGATGGTAACCTAATTGCGTTTTCCTCTAAGGTCACTAATTTAGGTCTTACCATCGACGAAACGTTCAGTTGGGGCCCACACGTGAACAAAGTAAGTAGGAAGATTTTTGCCTCCCTTCATAGTCTTAAGCGGCTCCAAAACTTTATCCCTATGGCAACAAAGGTGACGCTGGCACGATCACTCCTTCTTCCTTTGCTTGACTATGGGGATGTGGCTTATCTAGATCTGTCAGAGGAATTACTTGACAAGTAGGACCATCTCCAAAATGTGTGCATACGCTTTGTCTTTGGCCTTCGGAAGTTTGACCACATCTCCGAATTCCGTCAGCAATTGGGATGGCCACTGATCAGCGGCCATCCCAATTGCTGACGGAATTCGTGAATGGAATCATCCTGATCAGGATGCGATGGAACATCCACGCCTTGATGCTCCTTTACAAGGTTCTTTTTAGTTCAAGTGCTCCATCATACCTTCACGAGAGGCTGCAAGTTCGAGAAACCGATAACCGGCTGAGGTCATGCGGGAACCTTCAACTGGACTTCATCATCATCAGCCTGTATCTACCCACTGTTGGATATAGGCCTTTCCCAATGCTTTCCACCATATGCGTTCCTCCGCTTTCCGCTTCCAACCGCTACCAGCCACTTTTTTGAGATCATCGGTCCATCGAGAGAGGGGGCGTCCTACGCTTCGTCGCCCCATACGTGGCCTCCACTTTAGGACTTTCCTCCACCTGCCATCGCTGACACGGCAGATGTGGCCAGCCCACCTCCACTTCAACTCGCTGACTTTGAGAGCTATGTCGACCACTTTGGTTCTCCGTCGAATTTCTTCGTTCCGGATTCGATCCCTTAGAGAAACTCCAAGCATTGCTCTCTCCATCGCTCGCTGTGCGACTTTTAGTCTGTGAACCAGCCCAACGGTCAGCGTCCAAGTCTCTGCACCGTAGGTCATACCGAGGAGGACGCACTGATTGAACACTTTGGTCTTCAAGCATTGGGGTATATCTGCGGTGAGGATGTGCCGAAGCTTCCCAAAAGCTGCCCAGCCCAGTCGAATGCGTCTATCGATCTCTTTGTTGAAATTACCCCGGCCCAGCTGTATGGCCTGTCTTGAACTGGACTTAACCTATCATAATTCAAACGCATACTTTAAATCGTTCACGGTTAGAGCAGCAATGCTCTGGAATTCTACGGTGCAGAGACTTGGTACGGTGCAGAGATTTGGGGTGTAAGTGGTTCATCAACATCTTTGAACCAAAGCCAACTTCACCTGCACGCGGTGCACCCTGCTGACTGACAAACGAAGCTCTGGCGAAAAGAGAGGTAGGGAGCGTAATTGTAAGCTACCCGACTGGGGAATGTACCTCCACCTCACAGAATACCGCAGCCAAATAACGGTTCCCTTGAGGGCTGTTGTGTTCCTGCGAGTGAGTGAGGTCACTAGAAAGGAAGGAGATGCTGCGATGGCAGCGGGGGTGGCGGCGCGCGAGCGATATTTTATGTTGCGAGCGTTAATATGGCTACGGTAACCGCTTCATATCAGGCGGGCCGTATGCTTATCTGCCACCCGACGTAGTATAAAAAAAAAAAAAAATTCGCTCCCCACCTATGTGCGCCTGGCACCGTCAGTGGATTCATTCAAGGCTCGTCTACTCAAATCCTTAAACGAGTTGTCTTGAGCGATCCGAAATCAGTGTAATGTATTTTATTTATATGTGTTATTGTGTATGTATATTTATATATAGCTGTATTATATTATGTACTATTGTGTGGTGTATGTATGAGTATATATGTATAATTATAATTATTATAGTATTTGCAAATTGCTTTCGACTTTTCGACGCCCTTCCACTATTAATTCTCTTATCCAACACTTGATGGTTGGCTGGTAGAGATCTCTTATAGAAATAAGCCCGCCTTTGTACATGTTCGTGAAATTCTGCTAGTTATATTGTGTATAAATATATATATATTATATGTTCTATATGTACAATAAAGATACTACAAACAAACAAACAAAGCTTGTTTCAGTTTCATTCATTCAGAGTCAATTTCTAGAAATTAAAGACAGACGAAACGAAATTCTTGGGGTTGGGGTTATAAATAATTTTGGGATGTAAGTGGTTTATCAACATCTTTGAACGTAAGCCATCTTCACCTGCACGCGGTACACCCTGCTGACTAACAAATTAAGGTCTGGCAAAAAGAGAGGTAGGGAGCGTAATTGTAAACTAACCGACTGGGGAATTACCTCCACCTCAAATAATATCGCAGCCAAAAAATAATTCTTTTGAGGGTTTTTGTGTTCCTGCGAGTGAGTGAGGTCACCAGAAAGGAAGGAGATGCTGCGTTGGCAGCGGGGGTGGCGGCACGTGAGCGATATTTTATGTTGCGAGCGTTAATATGGCTACGGTAACCGCTCCACATCAATCGGGCCGTATGCAAGCATACGGCCCGCCCGATCTGCCACCCGACGTAGTATAAAAAAAAATCACTTGGAGGAGGTCAGACCGGCGTCCAAGAAAGGAAATGTGCTCAACAGAGCATAACAGTACTTTAATTCCTCGCAAAGACTTCTATTGCATAAGACCCAAGTTCAACCTCAAATGGAGTAGTGTTCTTATTTATGGGTCGGGGCACCAAGATACCAGCACGAGCCTGGTGATTCAGAGACGAGCTATGAGAATCTTCGGCGACCCTTCGTCGGCGTCGGTGAAACTTCGACATGGTATTTCACCCTTAAGTTTAAGGAGGGACTTTGTCTTCCTTTGCGTGTTCTACCGATTATACAATGGGTTGTATGTGGGTAAAGGTCCTCTTGCCTGGTTAGTTTAATGGACGATAGACTCGCAATCCTGTGATATAACCGAAAGGTTGGTGCACAGGGGAGCATTAGCTGTAGGCATAGTAGAGTCGTTGTCTTGTGTATTCCTGGCTAATTAGTCGCCTGCAACGTCGCTGTGTCGAAATCTGTAGCAAATTTGCGCTCCACATAAACAAGGTTAACAATGGCACGAGAAAAATGTCGCCCAGTGAAAACTGCTTAACAGGACAAACGCCAGCGTACTCCCAGCGGTACTAAACCTAAAAAGAATTGGTCATAAACCACTAGGCCACGTATTAAACGCTAAGTGGGTGATAAAGTGAATATTTTATATTCATAACGCTCTTTTATAACTTATGGCGAAGGTATAAAAAGAAGGTCAGTCGTGCTATTAACGTAGGAATATTTTTATCCATTACTTACAAAAAGTTGCAGCAGTAATTTTATTTTCAACAGGTTAAATGCGACTAAAGTATAGTATACTAGCGTTCCGCCCACGCTTCGGTGTGATTCAATCTTCCCGTTCCCATCGCATATCAGTAGATTTCCTTTTACAAACCTTGTCCTGACAGTAAGGAAAACGACAAAAAATTGTTATGAAATTTCATAGATTATACTATCTATATATAGTCCGGGAAACTGCGTTCTTCAAGTAATTACAATTATTTCACTTGTAAATTTACGGCACTAAAATACACTGAATTATTACTGAGTGCCAGGGTATACCATGTATACATGTACCGTGTGTGACCAAGGTGGAGTCGCGCACTCCGCTTTGGTCAACGAGTTATCTCTCTAATGCTTACAGGTTCCCTCCCATATATTTTTTTCTGATGTGGCTCATATTCCGGTACAAGTGAAGGGTACAGGGAAATAACAGGGAAAGTCAACATTTATACTTTTTAATTTTTTTATTGGAATTAAATCTTTATCCATGCAGGTTTAATTTCCAATCGCAAACTTTAAAAAAAAAACCGGCCAAGTGCGAGTCGGACTCGCCCACCGAGGGTTCCGTACGTAGGATCATTATAATTTTGATATTTTTCATTATAAATAAGAGATAATGCGTCGGAAAAAATAAATAAAATATATTTTGCAATGTGCACATCAAGCCCTTTCATTTGATACCCCATTTGAACTAGTAGCTTCATTTTGAAATTTCGACCTCCTATAAAAAAATATAGACCCCCTATTAAAAAATAGGGGGTCTATATTTTTTTATAGGAGGTCGAAATTTCAAAATGAAGATTTAATTACAAATATATAGTTTTGAGATTTATTCTTGTATTTGTAGTCTATAACGATGTTACTTGCCAAATTTCATAGTTCTAGGTCAATGGTAAGTACCCTATAGGTTTTGATTCCCTTGAGAATGTGTCGAAATATGCGTTTTTTGCTGAATAAACGGTCGTAACTTTTTTAAACTTAGCAGTTTGATTTTTTTACAACTTAATGGGACCGTTGACCTGAGTATACAATTCAAATTTCAGCTTGATACCTCCACGCATTCTGGACATAGAGGGTCTTGACAGACAGACAGACAGACGGACAACAAAGTGATCTTATGAGGGTTCCGTTTTTCCTTTTGAGGTACGGAACCCTAAAAAGTAAACAGACGGCGCTAAAAACGTAAAGTAAAAGTTACTACATACACTGATATCAATGTAAATTGTAATACTTCTGAACTTTTAACTGTGTTTCTCTCAAAATCTAATCATTTGGATATTCCCCGTTATTTGCCTGTACACTAACAGTAACGTTACCCACCCCCCTTTAAAAAAAAACATAGCCATAAAACAAATTATGTACTCAGAATAAATATATTCGCTTTCACTTGACACTATATTTCGAATTTTAATTATTTCGAGTTGTACGATAGTATAACTCAGCGGCGGGTATCAAATCAAACAGCTCATTCAGGCAGTCTTCGTGATATAATTTGTATATCACGCATTCTTCGATTTTCTTCAGAGTCTTGATTTACACCATAGCCTTTCTCAACATCAATTCTTCTATTATTTAAATAGTTGTCTTGGCCAACTTGCCAGATAAATATTTTTTGAAAAATGGAAAAATTCACCTGCCCCCCCTAGGTGGGATTTGAACCCACGATAGTCCTGATATAGTATTGTAATTACTTAATAGGTTGATGACGCCACACTGTGCCTCACCGTGCCGCAGGTTAATTTTTCCATTTTTCAAAAAATATCAATTCTTCTCTCGAAACTTTAAACAAATTTTCTGCATTATGTATTACTTTAACGTCCCAAAATTCCCAAAAGGTGACTACTTAGTTAATTTTCATACAAATTCATTCAAGTCGCGTCCAAAGTAATACAAGATAAGAATTCTCGTTGGCTATAATTTACTTTAGCGATGTTATATATTGGACATCTCTTTATATATTGAATATTTGCATAATTGCCGTTTAGTTTATTAATTAAACCACTTAAATTAAATTAAATTAATTATTCTTTTATTTTTAATTTGAGTATCCATATAAAATATAACCATTAGTATAAGTATGAATTATTTATTTAACATGTCAAAATTATATTAAAATAGAGTGTCAATTTAATAATTATCATGTCAATTAAAATAGCAATGTCAAAAATAGGAACTTAAACTAAGTCCGTAATTTCGGATTTTTAAACCCCGGTTATTCGATAACCAATCATATATACTATAGCATTAAAAATAACATATGTTATAATTGAACACCCTATCTAAACATTCCTTAATTCGTTACATCATTAGCTTTACATAGCTCGATAGAGAAAAATCGCGGACATAAGAAGATTTAGGAAAAAATCGAGAAATAGTTACGAAGCATTTCTCGTTTTTTTCCTGCTGCGTTTACTTTTATTAAATGAAAAATATATCATAACTAATTGTTGAACGAGTTACGGGGTAAATTGCTCACCACCATCTTCGAGCCAAAGCCAACGTCACGAGCACGTGGTGCATCCTGTTGACTGACTAACGAGGCTCTAGATAAAGAGAGGTATCAGCGAGTGATGAGGTTATTTGGATGGAGGTATCGCGCAAGCGATGCTTTGGGCTTATAAGAATTGTAATTCGGCTGGGGCCTTTTGTAAGATAAAGAAATATTAATAAAACAAAAATAATAATAAAACAATAACACACGTAGTCGCATGTAAGATTGAATATATACATATACTAGTTGTTACCCGCGGCTTCGCCCGCGTGGTCCAGGGGAGCTGCCATTGATTTGTGTATATTTTTTATTTGTTTGCATAGTTAAGGCGTGAAGAAATAACAAACAAACGATTTTTTTTACTTTAACACTTATAATATTAGTATGGGTGGAATGCCCACACTCAAGACAAAAAAAAATGTTCACCACATAAATGTTTGCCCTCTGCGGGGATCGAATTATTTTTTAACGTGGGAATAAAATGATTTTCCTAGACCTATGTCACTTTCCAGACCGGAAACTATCCCCTGTTAAAAAATCATGTCGGTACTTACGTTCCTTTCGACGTGAATATTAACGCTCGCAACATGAAATATCGCTCGCGCATCGCCACCTCCCCTGCCAACGCAGCATCTCCTTCCTTTCTAGTGACCTCACTCAATCGCACAGGAACACAACAACCCTCAAGGGAATTGTTATTTGGCTGCTATATTCTGTGAGGTAGAGGTACATTCCCCAGTCGGATAGCTACAATTACGCTCCCGTCCGTTGGAGTTACTTACCTCGTTTGTCAGTCAGGGTGCACCGCGTGCAGGTTAAGTTGACTTTAGTTCAAAGATGTTGATGAACCACTTACACCTCGGAAAATGCTTTCACGGCGTACAAAAGTTGAGAGAATTTGGGATGGAGGCGGTTTTTTTATATGAGATGGGGCAAACGAGCGACACCGGGGGGGGGGGGGGGATCCGTTGCCAGCCTATATTCCTTTCTTTCTTTCTGCCGACCGCACTCACTCTTTCCCATTCGTACTCGATATACCCCTACGTCTCTTTCGGCAGAGTCCAGCCCGCTTACCACCAACTCTTATTGCGATTCAATAACTGAATAGAATACTTATTCATACCAATGAATAAGCGACTCTATTTCATCTTGAATAGAGTCCCTTATTCATTGGTATGAATAAGCAATCTATTCAGTTATTGAATCGCAATAAGAGTTGGTGGTAAGGGGGCTGTTAGCTAGTCCGCAGGGTGACCCACGTTCAGGAGAGCCTTAGGATTTACAAATACAATAAATTTGAAAAAAATCTGAAATTGAAATCGAAATCGACAATAACGCTATTTCGATTCTATTTAAGATCGGGATTAAGGGAACGATGTCAATGTAGAAGGAATATATATTCCAATTTCAATGGAAACCGGAACACGTACTCGTTAAATCCAATCTCTATATGAAATTGATACTGCCGATGGATGGGAAACCTATGGAAGTCTCCTTGATACAACTATCCTTTACACACGTGGAGTGCTCTCGAAATATCATATTAGTACTAAACAACGATGGTATCAATACTATAGACATAATTTGTGTTAGAAAATGGTGCCCGTTGCCTGGAACTTCCATGAGTATCGCTATCCTTATCATCTTAGCGCTTTAATATACTTACTGTCCCTTTCCTTCGCTGAGTACGTAATCGGCGCAATGACGTCTTTTTTTGTTGCAAAAATATGAAATTATTTCTTATTTTTAGTCTTATTAACATTAAATATTTTTGAGTAGTTTAGTGTGATATGTACCTTGGACTTTATTTACTTTATAAACATAAATTGTTTATTTTCATAATACAGACAACGACTTTTTTAGGGTTCCGTACCCAAAGGGTAAAAAGGAACCCTATTACTCTGGCTCCGCTGTCCGTCCGTCCGTCCGTCCGTCAATCCGTCCGTCTGTCACCAGGCTGTATCTCATGAACCGTGATAGTTAGACAGTTGAAATTTGCACAGATGATGTATTTCTGTTGCCGCTATAACAACAAATACTAAAAAATATAATAAAATATACAACAAACGTGATTTTTTGCTCGTTTTTGCTCGCAATTGGTAACGGCAATAGGTAGACGTTTGAAATACTCACATAATATTTAGTTATATATTCACTTTAAAAATAAATAATTAAATAAAAATAAAACAAATATTTAAGGGGGGCTCCCATACAACAAACGTGGTATTTTTTGCCGTTTTTTATAGATAATGGTACGGAACCCTTCGTGCGCGAGTCCGACTCGCACTTGGCCGGTTTTTTTCCTATTTCAATGATTTGTTCCAAACGCCAGTTTCGTCGGGTTGCTTGTGCGAACTAATTGCAAGGTAAGACAGTTGGTTCATAGTTAATTGATTCAGGTGTTATTTTGCGGAAGTCAAATTATAGGGCAATTTGATTTACACTACTTTGCGTGCTCCCGCCACCAATTAGTTCTTGCAAATACTGCCGGCCGGCACCCACCCACTACCACAACATTAGAACAACATTGACTCATGTGTTGGTTGTTGTTCTAACTATCAACATCTACAGATCGCTTGAGGATGCCTCGCGTAGAGGCGAAACACGTGTCGCAAGACGACCACGACAGTCGGGGCGGTGGCGGTCGCATGTTTCTTCTGTTTCAGATGTCGGAGATTCTGTCATTAGATAGTTAATTGATTCAGGTGTTATTTTGCGGAAGTCAAATTTACAGGCAATTTGATCTACACTACTTTGCGTGCTTCCGCCACCAATTAGTTCATGCAAACTACTACCGGCCGGCACCCACCCACTACCGTTAGTAGTTGCATGCGACTGCCGTGGCTGCTTTGGTCGTCTCTGCTCCAGCTGCTGTGGTCGTCTCAGCGTCTCGTCGTTTCAGATGTTGGAGATTCGCTAAGTGCCAATATAGGCCTCGGCCTATATTGGCACTTAGACACGTGTTACGTTCCTTTATAAATAATATTCTTATTTTTAAGTAATTTTTTTATCTATTAGCATTTCGAAACGTTTTTATACAAGTATATGGCCCGCTTGATATGAAGCGGTTACCTTGGTTATATTAACGCTTGCAACACGAAATATCGCTCGCACACCATATGCCATCGGGCAGTATGCAAATATCGTGTCCCTACCTTCCTTTTGCCAGAGCCTCTATCGCTATTTGGCAAAGTGCACCACGAGCAGGTGAGGTTGGCTTTGGCTCTAAAGGTCGTGGTGAAAAACTTACACTGCTTTTTAAGTATTGTCTTACGAACTTTTTACATGAAACAATATCTTAACATATACTCCTGTAGGTTGTACCTCAGCCCATTTAGGTATTTAATCTATGTGAGTTTGAAAGTCACAAAGATTAAAGTCATTGAACAAACGCCTACTGAAAAGTTAAGTTCAGTCTGTCATGTTTACAGGAGAGCAGACTTCATCATTCTGACACGCTTTCAACTTCAAGTTATTTGAAGTCAAGTTAAAGTTGTGATACTGAAGCTTTTTGTACATTTATGGAAAGCTTACAGTTGTGGGTTAAATTAAGAAGCTTGCCGTGTTATTCAAGTATTTTATGCCAACTTGGTGGTCAAACGTGCCTACAATCCGCTTGAAATAAATCCAAATTGTTAATAAATACAAACAGCATTTCTCGTGCGCTGATACCTCTGCTGCTAACGCATCATCACCTTATCTCTGATGACCTCACTAGCAGAAAAACAATGATCCTGCAGAATCTTCTTTAATCGCATCGTCAGCTATCGGTAGGTAATTTTGTCCTCACACATTGAAGCCAAAATAGTGCGCTTCAGACAAGCTTTCTTCCGCAAACTGTAAAGTTGTGGAATCACTGCCTGCAGAAGGTGTCCCAAGAGACCATAACATGATGTTTTTCAAGAAAGGCGAGAAAAGGCTTTTACAGGGTCGGTAACACCTTAGTGGGATAACCATCAGGTAGGCCTTTATGTCCGGCTAGAATCGTTTTAAACCCAGCGTTTTTTTTCGCTACAAATGGTTTGTAACCATTTGCGCTGGGTAGAAACAGGTTTTCGTAAAAATTTAAACAGGTGCAAATATACTATAGTAATACGTATTATATTTGCACCTGTTTAAATTTTAACGACTGCCTAAACTATTTTCTATGGCTTGCTTTGCAAACATATGTATTTCCATTTTGAATAATTTGAATAAATTGAATAATTTGGATATTGAGAGATATGAATAATTTGGATTAAACATTGAATAATTTGGAAGGATCGCAGAATAACCAGAAACACAAAGGTTCGTCTGATGCGATGCCTGGTCTTTCCTACCTTCCTATACGGAGCCGAGACGTGGACACTGAGGATGCAGGACCGTCGTAAGATTGACGCACTGGAAATGTGGTGTTGGAGACGCATGCTCGGAATCCCATGGACCGCGCACCGAACCAACGTTTCCATCCTGAAAGAACTCAACATCAAAGAGAGATTATCGTCAACTGTGCAATTACGAATCCTCAAGTTCTTTGGACACATAATCCACAACGAGGACTCAATGGAACGATTGGTGGTGCAGGGGAAAGTGCAGGGCAGGACATCACGTTCTCCAACACGATGGACCGATCTGATTAAATCTCTGACGCACTTCACTATCAACGATTGCTCTAGTTCCGCTAGACATAGAACTGCATGGCGGCGAATCGCAAGAACAGCGGTTACACATGAATCGACCGAGTTGTGACCACGACCACTCCGCCAAGAGTGCACGACTAAGAAGAAGAAGTGCGTTGGTAGCTATGAAATAGTAGTTTATGAAACTGTTGCATAATAAGGGTTATTAAAATACGAGTGTGAGTTTATAACATGAGCCGAAGGCGAATGTTATAATAGACCACACGAGTATTTTAATACCTAATTATGTGCAGTTTCATACACTACTTTATCTAATCTCATGAAATATATGATAATAATATTTTAAATACAACCATGAAGTTAATTTAACAGCTATAATTCTTACTTATAAATCCATTTGCAGATTGAGCATGCATAGTGCGCATGCGCGACGCGCCGCGCGGCGCCGCGTTCACAGATTATGTAGAAAAAATTTGCATAGTTGCAATGTATTTGACCGGCCCGCCCCGCCCCGTGTGTTTTGCACCTTATAGATACACAAAGTTTCTCATCATAAAACCCTTTTCCAAATTATTATTAACTATATTTATGTAGAAGTATATAATCTTGTATAATTGACAAAGGAACTTCCAAAGAATAAAACAACTTAAAAGTTAAATCTTCTTCAAAGAACGTTGTCGTTTTATCATGATGCTAATTTAGCTTTGAAAGTTGTGCTTTCGGGAAAGTTTCTTGTAGAATACACTTTCAGATACACAGCCTCTATGTTTGACGAGCTTGGTGGTCGAATGGTTAGCAATAGCCACTTTGACTCCGAGGTCGCGGGTTCGATCCCCGCACAAGACAAACATTTGTGTGCATGAACATGTCTGTTTGTCTTGGTCTGGGAAAAAAAATGTATTTAAGTATTATATCAGTTATCTAGTATCCACAGTACAAGCTTTGCTTAGTTTAGGACTAGATGGCCGTGTGTAATTTGCCAAGGAATATTTATTTATTATATATTACTCATAAAATTTTGAGTTTTTCTTATTCTGAGCAATAGATCGAGGTAGGATAGCATAATAGTACAATAGAGGAACTCCATGGCACCGTTGCGCGTGTTCATCACTAACACAAGTTAAGCAACGTTGGGTGAAGGTGGAGCAGAGTGGTGGAGTACGTTCTAAACCACTTCGATAGACTGGAGACCCGACACTGACGGTGACACACTAGTATAATACTTGTTACATTCTCTGTGATCGCCAATGCAATTGCCGACCCGGAATCTACCGCTTAACACTATTGCTTGTACTATTGCTATAGCTTTAGATTTTTGAGACGCTTCTTAAAAATGGATAAAAATCTAGGTTTTTTTTTTTTTTTTTTATATGAGAGGGTGACAAGCGAGCATGTGGGTCACCTGATGGAAAGCAATCACCACCGCCCATAGAAATCAGCAACACCAAAGGGTCACCGATCCGTTGCCAGCCTTTTAAGGGAAATATTGACTCTGTTCTTGAAGGCCCCCATGTCGTATTTATTTGGGAATACCTCTGGAGGAAGTTGATTCCACAATGTTATAATAAAGCACTTGTACTATTCCACGTTATTATATTTAATATTACCGACCGGTTTCGCCGCTAAGGCATTATAAAGGTAAACAGATGGTGTTTGTGTTTCTACAAAACATTTTTTTACCGTGCAATCAATGACAAAAATTATTAAAAATAAAAATATTAAAAGGGTATTCTGAAATAATTTATTAAAATAAAAATATTAAAAGGGTATTCCGAAATAATTTACCCACCTGTATTGTCACTTTATGGAGATTTACCACTAAATCGGGGTAAATTTAAGTCTGTTATGTTACGCGTGTATAATTAGATAATGTAACCAACTAATGTGAAAAATCATCGTTATAATAAAAAATAAATTCATTCAATATATTAAAATTATAAATATGTTAAGATAAATTACGATAAAATATATGATAAGTAAAAATTATGTCAGTTGAAATTTTAATAAATTATTTTGTTGATGTCATAAAAAGAAATTATTAATATGTCCAGTATGAATAGTTATGTCAAGTGTTAGAATAAGTCAAATTATAAATTAAAAAAATTAAAATTATGTAAGTTTTTTTTCAACATCTCTGCGTGTAGAGAGTCACCGACGATTCGAACAGCTCTTCGTTGTATGCGGTCAAATGGAGCAAGTAAATACTGGGGCCCACCAGCCCAGAGGTAATGCATGTCTCTACACTAAACGGATTGATGAACTCAACACGAGAGGAGGTAGTTTGATACGGAGAGTTGAGTATCACTAGGAAACTATCAAGGTACCTTACCTTGAGGTTTTCCTATATCCTACAGTGCATAATGCAACCTAGGAATCTTTAAATAAATTTTAAAGAACACATTTTACAAAACAACGGGATACAAAACTAGTCTTGACATAAACAAAAAGCTTATGAAATATGAAAATCAGTAGTTGTCGTACGAGATGTAGATATCAGTTGCAGGACGGCAGAGTGCATCTCTGAAAAGCAGAACTTGAAGCAGTCCAAGGAAACTTCGTCGTACCGTTATTTGGCCTACATTTTATCTCCGGTGTTGGGCCACAGATACGTCGTTTACACATACTCGTACGTGTTGTTAATCTCCGAGCGAATAATTTTCGAGTAGATAGATAGATAGATAGGTTATTCGTATTACAGTAGTTACACACACATACAATTACAATTATAAGCTTATACAATAGATTATAAATATTTTTGAAAAATGGAAAAATTCACCCTAGGTGGGATTCACGCAGTTGAACATAAGATGCAAAAATTCGTCCGCAACACAAACCTTCCTGGTAGCTCATTTGGAAGAGCACTCGACCGGTCATCGAGAGGTCGTGGGTTCAAATCCCACCTAGGGGGGACATGTGAATTTTTCCATTTTTCAAAAATATAATATTCTGGCAAGTTGGCCAAGACAACTATTTAAATAATAATAATTTAATTAGTTTGGTGTTATAAAAAAATAGCCGAATTTCATCTGCAACGATGGACTGCTATGCCTTGTTTAGTAGTGTAATTACTTAATAGGTTGATGACGCCACACTGTAATAGGTGAATTTTCCCATTTTTCAAAAATATTTATAATATTCTGGCAAGTTGCCCAAGACAACTATTTAAATAATAATAATT